>CM030890.1:24883188-26095164 GCA_018136845.1 Heterotis niloticus
ATTAAATCCAAGGATTAAAACAAGCATGACTTGTTGCATGCATTAAGAAAACATTGCCTATTCACTGGTCCGGCATATTTGGCGGAGCGTCTAGGCGTCCGCAACACAAAGCCATGGCATTATGGGATTGCAGCAATGAATATGAGGTGTATGACAGTAAGTCCTGTTCCTTCGTATCCACATATTTAATAGGTTCTCAGCAGACTCTGATTGCATCTCGATGTTCCTCTGGTGCGGTTTATTGATATATATATATATATATTTTTTTTTTTTTTTTTTTTTCTTCTTCTCCTTTGATTTCTTGGCTGTTTGCTTGCAATAGCTGTGTTACCGTTTCTGCCATGGTGGAGATTCGTTTTACTTGTTCACCACAATACACAGAATGTTCCGGACAATCACTGCCATTCCAGCGTGTTACATTTCTATGGTTGTGTCGTGTTTTCTTTCTTTTGTCAGCATAGTTTTATTGTGGAAAATGCCCCTTTTTCTGTCCAATGGTACAGAGGGCTGTGGAGTTCAATCTCAGTTTCTCTTGCTGAAAGGGAATATAATATCTGCTCCAGTTAAGTCTAAATTTCCATATTATTCCGTTTATTTGTCTGAAACTTTTCTCCAGGGCAACTTGTAGTGTGAGTGTTTAAGCTACTATAAGGATTTACCCATTTATTTAGTGGGGTATTTTTTACTGTATTAATTCAGAGTAATGCCTTCAAGGGCCTCACTGCGAGATTCAAATCTGGGACTTTCTGATAAGAGGGAGGCAGTGCAAACCACCTTATTTCCTATTGCCCTGATAACTACAACACCATAGTCTGTAACCACTTACAAATAACTTGTAAAATAACTGTGACAAAATAACAGTTTAACAAAACTGCCTGCGTTTTGGGTATTTTAGCCATATGCAATAATAATATAAACAGTATTCTTTGTTCAGCAGTGTATGTGAGGGATGAATGTCTTCATGTGTTGAAATTTTGAAGATTTTTGGCACCCAGGGTTGCAAAAAAACTCTTTAAGAATGCAAGCAGAGTCCAGTCTTGCGCTACTTAAAATGTGATTAGAAGTGTTATTTCTTCTGGGGCAATGTGTTGGTCAGAACAAATCAGAATGGGAACCAGGCAGGGCTCCCAAAAATATTCTGTTTCATTCAAGCGAATCCACAGGCGAGCTGCACCTCTGTTTGCTTAAGGTCAGACGGGACTCCGACAGTCCAGTAAAAATAAACCTCAAATTAATTATGGCCTCTGGCAAGAGGGCATTCCGTCCCGGCCCGTGTTGTGCAGACTATGGCTTGTGTGCGTCTGCATTTCTTGCCATTACTTCTTTACCTTTTCTCTCCTCACCAGAGCATAGGAATGGAATTACCGGGAACTGCTTTAACCTGGTGGGCAGATCCCAAGCAACCAAAGAGGTTTAATACCTGTCAAAACTCATAAAATTTTTTGAAAAATCTCAGAACCCATCTTTTTGAAGAGCTTTGTTTTGCAGTTCTTTGTAACCGCAAACATGTTTTTGGCAGCAGGCGGTGTAGTGGCTACGGTTGTCACTGCTGGACTCGCAGGACATAGGTTTGAATCCTGCTAAGGCTACAGTACCCATGATCATGGTACTTACCGTGAATTGTTGTAGTAAAAATGACCAAGTTGTACTAATGGCTAAATTAGAACAAGCAGTGTAAATTACTTGGAGCAAAGCACCAGTTAGTAAATATTTAAGTATAACAGCCATTTAAAAATAGCATGGGTTAATATCTTACAGATTTGTTGCAGGTCATAATGTTAGCACCGTAAATCAACTTAATTATAATGATATATCTATAAAGTAAGTTAAATGTATTGAAATTAATTTTCCAATGCAAAAGGCAGTTCAGCTGAACAATGGCCACATGTGTTGCTATTTGAAAGTATAATTTAGGAATGCGCATTACTCTTAGCCAACAGGCAGAACCTTCCTGATGTTATTGTCCTGGTTCAGCTATTATAGCAGTCTGTGGAGTCACTGTTATTTTCAGGCAGCATTCTTGTAAAAAGATGAAAGAATTGTCACCGAAAAAAAAAAAATGACAGCCACCGATACTTAAGCAACCCCCCCACCCCACCCCATCTCCTTAATTACACAGCGCAGAACAGGCCCCAGGCAGGCAGGGCCTTGACCTCTGCGGGATCCAGATGTGGAGGTCCCAGGGCCCCCCCTTCCCATGCAGACCCTCAAATGGAGAGCAGACGGGCAGGGCCCTGCATCAGCCATGTTCCCAAGTGCCTCGTGGCGCAGGTCATGTTCACGAGACTCCAGTTTTACTGTCCGAACTGAAAATACAGCAGAATAATTAAAAAGGATTAAAAAGTCCACTCCGTTTCTCCGGTGCCGCTGCTATTATTATTATTGTTATTGTTGTTGTTGTTGTTGTTGTTGTTGTTGTTAAGATCAACAAGGTTAGTTATATTATTGTTATTCATTCTTTTTTCCAAAATAACTTATTGAACTTATATTTTTACCTGCGCACAGCAAGGTACCCATTTATGCAGCAGTGCAGCTTTTGCTGGGGTAAATCAGGGTAAACACCTTAATCTTGAGAGCTACCGTGAGAGATGGGATTCCTTCATTTTCAAGGCAACGCCTATGTTCATTGTGCTATCTGCTGCATCGATCGGTAGGGTCGGCAGCACGGCATGCGAGCGTAAACGTTCATTTTCATAAAACCGCTTATGTGCTGCAGCTCCCACTTGTTGCCTTGTTGTCGCAAGGAGAGAGTTTAAGTTTAAATCAATGCCAAGTTAAGCGTTGCTTCCAAAACTGCAGCCAGTCGTGACCTTGAAGCTGCGCAGCATCCGATGACGGCGCGGGGCTGGGGGCGGAACGGGGGTCTTATTATTCACCCGCCCGTGGCTCCGCAGAGGGAATGCAAACATACCTGCGGTCCAGCGGAGGTCCACACCTGAGGACCCAGAGCTGTTTCAGGGAGTTCGGGAGCTGCGCTGGTTTCCACCTTGAACCCATGTTTCCCACAATGTGATTTACAGGCCGTTTACAGGGCACATGATGAGGTGCAGCTGGAGGCTTTCAGGCCCGTTTCTGTTTCGGAGCAGAGCCTCGCAGGCGGGGACCCCGCAGAGGGGCAAATGAAACCTCCGATACTCACGGTTTGCATCGTGGCACTGTTCCTCGGCCGCGGTTTCTATTGGGGCGCGCACACCTGGGAGGGCATAAAATGCACGTTTGGGTCGAAGTGTGCAAAGTGCCATTCGCAAACAGGCCTCACTTCCACTGCGAAGGTGCCTTAGCGCCGGATGGGGAATGCCGGAGGGAAATCTTTCCCAGTGCGCCGTTCAAAAGTAAAACAAACGTGCGCTTCTTACTTTTCTTTTCCTTTCCAAAGGCACCCGCGGATGCTTGAGCAAACACTCGCAGGGATTTGTGTTTTCAGAAGCCAAAGAAGTGGCGCATTGTTTTGCGCGCTTATCGCGCAAGGAGGAGCATCCTGCTTCGGGGCGGGCGGGGCAGACGCGGGCACGCGCTCCGCTTCCCAAAAAACTGCGGGACAGAAGTCGGCCGCTCGCCGGGACTGCGTTCCACCGGGAGGATCTGCAGGTCGGGTCATGTCGGCAATACTGGCGGGATCCTGCGGAACAGTGCCGGGATGGACGGAACCGTTAAGGTACAACAGCAGGGATGCCCAGGTGTGGAAGGTGGGGGTGACGCCCTGGGGAGGCCGTCTGACAGTTTCATTTCGTGCGCCTCAGCAATAAGAAACGCAAGCTGAGGCGATATTCACGCTTTCTCGTCTTTTTCCCGTTGCTCCTTACAATAGCAGATAACAGCCTTTTGCCTTTTGACTCTGACGCCTTATTTATTCGTTTGTTTGTTTGTTTGTTTGTTTGTCTGCCTTTGCTGCGCACAGCTTACGTTCGCTTGGAACTCAACTTAGTAGCGAAACACTGAATTTTACGGCTCTGTTTCATCCCGAACTCCATGCGTCATTCTTTTTTTTTCTTTTTTTTTTTTACATTTTAAATTTTTGCCTGATAAATATTAATCGTATGTATGTAAAATATCCCATAATATAATCTGAACTGGCAAAAATTAAAACATATGCATGCTTTTTTATTTGTATTTTTTAGCCAAGTGCGCCACTGTGAGATAAAGAGCATCGGGGGTAGAAATTTGCTTTCTCATTTGTTTCTCAGTCTCGTTTTATATATTATTTAAAATAACACATTTTCGTCACTGACCCAAAACTGCATTTATAAAATAAAATTTTTAACCATATGTTGCAAAGGGGTCCAGACAAATAGCCTTTAAACTCAAGAAATGCGTAAATACTTGCAACAAAGGCAGCAGTTTTTAAGCTTTGCTGCTGTGCCGTGCAGGTCTGTGTTTTTAAAGCAAAACGCATCCCAAATGGATCCGAATTGCTGAAAGAATGGATATTTTGCCTGTGACTGTAAACCTCGCTGTGAGTAAAAACAATGTGAACTCATTATTAGGCAATTCATAATCCTGTTCATAAACACTAGGATATGTGCACAAATCGTACCATCTTTCTGTAGGACCTACGTACCTGTATTCAGATGACTAGTTATCGCTAATAATAATACAAATTATTAGGTTATATGCACTAAATATTATTCTTACGATTGTACTGCTGAAGAGAGCTTTGCAATTTTTTGTTAGGCCTGTTTATTCAGGACACCTCTTGCACATTTTTGAATCAGCGATTTGAAAACATACTGTAATGAATAAAAGCCCTCTCAGCAACAGGTGATTCCCTTTTACCTTGGAAAAGAAGCTGTAAATAAACAGCTGTGATAAAGACAGTGTAAAGAAAGTGTGTATGCATACTTGTAGATGCACAGAGAGGGCATAACCATTTAGCATATCTGTGTAGTATTTAATAGCACAAGAATAAATAATTACTGCAAAAGTGACCGTGGACCACAGTGTGACCGCTGTGAAATCGGATACCTGAAAAAGAGATCATTTTACTACGTCTGTATTATTGTTCACTGAATTCAAGTGTCTGGATATGTGTTGTGTTGCAAAACTCTTGAAGATGGAATCGTTTGCAGCAAAAGCAGTGCCAGAAACGACAAACTCACAAAACCAGGGCTGACAAACGCATCCAGTGCTGGGCCTCAACTCTGGACCCGTAGTCTTGCCTGGCTTTGAACTGCATAGAACTGGTTTGCCAAACAGGACGTTTTATCGTGCCATGCAAGGCTTCCTGCTCAGCACAATCTGGTTTCCTCACACATTTCCTTTTCCTCCTCAAACAAAAGACAGGAATGCCCCCTCCCAAAGCAACCCAAAGCAAGGCCCCACCTCTGACCTCCTCTTCAGTTGCTCCTCTTCAACGGTGGGTGTTGTGGACGGCCCTATGGGTGCAGCTTTTCCTCCAGCACAGATCAAGGTTTCCCCCAGACATGTTTTTGGTGCTGGTGGGCTGGGAGAGTGGTTATGGGAGCACAGTTTTACTGCAAATCTGGGAGACTCGGCAACTGCAAAATGGTAGTGTGGCATTAAGGCCTGGTAGACCACTGTCCCTTAAAAAAAAAAAAAAAATAGACCGTAAAACCCTTGACATGAATGGGTAGTGCATGATTCCACGCAAGATGTGGCTGCAACTTAGCACCTGCTCGTAGACTTGAGGATGAGAACATCTTTGAAAAGGGCAGCTGCAACACACAAACACACAAAGTCTTTCACAAAAGCTGCCTTGGACTTTCAATGAGTTCTTCTCCCAGTTTGTATACCTGCAAAAACTATAACTGAACGCATTGTACGTCCTCAACAGCAGTAGCTTAGTCAAGCATGTTGCTTCGGCTTCCAAGCAGGTGAAGTGGTCGACAAAGGAATTCCAGATTCTCTAGACCACAGAAGAATGCAAGAATATGACCTCTAGTTACATTAAATCTGAGAAAAGGAGAAAAAGAAAAGGGTGTGAGGGTGGACCTGAAACGCCAAGGTTATTCGTCCAAGCTCTGCCCTTGCTGTAGCAGTAAGGATCAAGATATTTATCATTTCTAATCTTAGACTAGCAGATGGGTTTATTTGAGGTGATTTAGAACGTTAGCTTTACAATGATTTACCCATTTGTACTGCGGGGGAAGTTTTTATTAATTCAGGACAATGCCTGGTCAGTGCCTTAATCGGTCGTACCAAAGTAGGACTTGACATTCAACCCAAGGCCGTTTGCAGCGAATGCTGACCGCTGCCCTACCTGTTGCTACCTACTTTGAATTGCTCCTGTACAAATTTCCAGGTGAGTAAAGTTCTGAAAATGGAGTTTGAGGCAACACATCAGCAAATTAACTATATCTACTACATGAACAGTGTGCTGCAGAGGTGGAACTGTGTTTGAGGGTAGAAGCAGCAGAATGAATAATTTGAACCTATCGGTTATGTGTGATGTTCTCTAACTCCACGTTCATTGACTACCTGTCAGAAAAGCCGGATGGCTGACAGACAACATGCTTGTTAGATATTTGGGTAACAGGATGTCGGCGCAGTTGCCTTCCATAAGTGCTCATCAAGTGTTCTCTCGGGGGACCGTGAGTCAGTTTCTATTCAGAGGGTCAGGGTTCGTAGCGACAATCACAGAGGTCCTCCCCCCGTGCCGCAGTATTTCAGCACGGGCCCATGGTGCGTAGAGTCCTTCTCTCTTGGTCGTGTCTGCAGTGCAGGAGAACGCAGGATGCTGAGCTGAGGAAGCAGGATGCTGACGAGCACACGGGGACCTTTTGAGGAAGTGTAGTGCTCAGCCTCCTTTGTGCCCCCAGTTTGCTTCCTTTAATAAATCTACAGAGTTCCTCCAGGGAAGTCAGGGTGAAACCACCCACCCCCACACCTTACCACCCTCCCAGACACCATCAAACAGCTGTTACACGACAAAAAACAACCCCACCCTTGAAAGGAAAGCCCAGATACACACTAAGCCATTTACTCCGAGTTCCTTCAAGGGGCTCAGCAGGTCTGCCGAAGGTTTTGTGAGCTGAATGCAAAGGAATTTCATGGGAGCAAAAAAGTGCTTCACAGGAGCTCATATTTGGAGGCCATTGTCTTCTGCCGATCTGTGTGGCTACTCAAAAAATTCTTCTGTTTCACATCATTGGTGAGAATTTGATGCTTTTTTCCCCCAAATATGACTGGTTGCTAAGTGGTGTTTTTGTGTTATGCCTGATCAGTTATGTCCGAATGAGCCCGGCTCTTTGATCTCATGAGGGTTGTCAAACCGAGACGATGACGCTGAATTGTCTTGTTTTCAGGTACAGCGTCTGTTCCTGCTCTGATTGGGTTTGCATTCGTAGCGCACATTTTTGAATGCGTCACCTCTTGTATTTTCCTAACACCCAGGAGTCGCTGTCCATGGTGAGTGAAGACCAGTCCCTGTTTGAACCATCGTACGTGAGCACCACCAAGTCAGACATGACGGCATCAAGGTCGCAGGATTATGGTCCACCCCAGGAGATCCACCCTCTGCTCTCCCAGCAGGAGTGGCTCAGTCAAGCCCGCGGTGTTGGCGTCAAAAGCGAGTACGACCACATCAACGGAGGCGCCAGGTTGGGACCGCAGATGCTCAAGCCTTGCACTTCTCTTCTCTGCATCCTTTGTTTCCACACGTTGCTTCCTGTTTTCGCCTTCTTGCAGTCATTGTTAAAAGTTCATGAGTAATGGGCCTCTCTGCCTGTCGACTGTTGCTTGAATAGATTGTGGAGCACACAATCTCAGCATCCGGTTACGTTGTCCTTTGGAATTTCCAGTAAGTGCCACGGTTTCTTAAGGCTCGGCTCCTGGACCACAGGCCTTGTTCCGATTTCATAACTTCACCCTGCTCGTGTGACAGGGATTCCCCATCAAACCATGGCCCGGGGAGGGGCAGCAAGCTGGACAACGGTGCTGACGTATCGCATGCAGCGTACACCAGCTACACGGATGACAAAGGTGGGCCACCTGCAAATGTGACCAACAGCGAGAGGAGAGTCATCGTTCCAGCCGGTAAGGCAGGGTCAGGGACCTGGTGGCTGAGTCAGCAACAGCAGTACAGGCCCTGTTTCCACGAACATGTTCATCTGCTAAAGAAGTAATTACACAGTTGTGACTTTGTAATTCAAAAATACTTCTTTACGTATTTTTATTAGCTTTTTTATCTGATATACCATATGAAGAACTTCTGAATGTTTGCAGGAAATGCATGAATTAATGCCGTGCAGATATAGTTGATGATGGGTCAAATGAGACGTTGCCTCGATCATTTTTTTATTGTAATTACAATGGCAATCCATCACCATCATAACACAGCCATTAAAACAGCATCAAAATTGGATGGGTAATTTCTCAGTTTTTTTTTAATT
Organism: Heterotis niloticus; assembly: GCA_018136845.1. Taxonomy (NCBI): domain Eukaryota; kingdom Metazoa; phylum Chordata; class Actinopteri; order Osteoglossiformes; family Osteoglossidae; genus Heterotis; species Heterotis niloticus. The sequence continues at coordinate 24,891,537 of CM030890.1, forward strand.
TACTTTTTTATGACACTGTATTTATTTATGAGTTATGCATGTATTGTTTTCCTTTTACTGGAACAATGTAGTCATGGAAGGCCCACCATTGTGGACTGTTCCTGGATGAACACACACTGCTTCCAATTCTCCTGCCGTCTGTTCGGCTCTGAGCCCCTTTGAAGCTTTTGTTTCATGCCAGTGTGCAGTTTGTCCGCCTTTTGTCTGGCTAAATGGATCTTGTTGCCGGACGAGTGCCATGAAAATTCAGATTAACTAATTGATTTGCGCAGTGAGCCCGAGATGGCGAATTACAGACATGGCAGGGGGCTCCCGGGGTCTTGCGGGAGGTCTGCGCCCCCACGGCTCACGTCCACAAAGAGGAAAAGGATCCTAGGGTCACGATGGAAAAAAGTCGTAACATGCTAAATTAAAAAAGAAAAAACTACAACTGATAAATTGACGTGTAGGAAGAGTAATATGAAATCAGAACCAGAATCAGATTTATTGGCCAAGTATTGTCATACATGCAGGGAATTTGGGTTCGGTTTTTAATATTTAGTCAAAATAAACACACTTATGATAAATTGGAATGACTCTCACCGTTTACTGGAGGGCAGCAGACTGGCACCCAGGTGCTGTACTGCTGTTGCTCACCGTAGTGAGGTGCTGACACATTTATACAACTGGATTTTTTAAGAAATAATGAAACGACATTTTTGTTTAAACACATGGAACCCACGCTGCGGGACTATAGATGGATTGCGGCAAGATGACTTTGCTCCGTCCTCTACAGACCCTGCCCTCTGGTCTCAGGACCACGTACGCCAGTGGGTGGAATGGGCGTCCAGGGAGTATGGGCTGCCAGATGCTGACAGCACCGCCTTCCGAGGCATCGACGGCAAGGAGCTCTGTAGGATGGGGAAGGACGGGCTCCTGCGCCTCACATCTGCCTACAACACCGAGGTCCTTCTCTCTCATCTCAACTACCTCAGGGAAAGTAAGTGATCATCTTTACACAGAAGTTCTGATCCAGTGGTCTTACATAAGGACTGCTCTCAGGCCGGGCCAGAAGTGGAGTTAATCTGAGGCCTTAAACTCCTTCTGAAGATTGCCTAAGACCACAAGCATACTTTTAGGCTCAGGATGCCAGGTTAGGACACACGAGTTGAACATTTTGTCAGAAAAACTTCAGAAAAGGTGCATTTTTAAGCAGGTCCAACAGCACTAACTGTAGTTTTCTTACGGTTTGGTGGTGTCTGCAGTGGCATTTTCTAAAAGTATTTGTGAGAAGTATCTCATCCAGAGCAGAAACCCAGTCAGGGCTGCGTGTTTCTTTTGTGACTTTTTGGCTTTGAGTTTAAGGGTTTAAAGTTTTAAATTTTGAACTGGAAACTTGGCCAGGCTGAGGTACCTTGTGTTCAGCAGTCACATTTGTCATGTTCTCAGTGGCCAAGGTATACCTTCCATCCTGCAGAAACCATGTTCCCAACGATGCTTTGCTCATTCTCGCTGGGCAGGCACATGCCTGGACCAGGCTAACTGCTCCTGGTTTTCCAGCCAAACCTTGTTGAGTTTCTACACATAAATGGATGTTCATGTAAAGACACAAGAAGAAATGGGGACCCTTAAATTTCACTTACCCTCTACCTACATGCGCGGTATTCCAAAGTGTGGAGGGATCAACTGCATTTAAATTTTACCTTTTAAAATGTAACATTTTTAGGAATTTTGTTATGGTTAAGAATTCAACAGTGCCGTTGCTGCTTTGCGTCAAATTGTTTGCAGCTGCAAAGGCACAGACATTTCCAGTTTATTATTTTTTGCATTTTGTTCCTATTTTGTAGCATTTCTTTGTGTAGCAGCACAAATACGACAGCGTTTATCCTTTGAGTCCACTGGTGGCCATGAGGAGCACCCAAACAGAATAGCAGAGCGGGGCGGTCCTGTTCGCAGCTCTTCTTGTGTCCCTGAATATAAATGAATAAGAAAAGGAGGAAGAAAATTGTGTGTTTTTGTAGAGAAACCATTCATTTTCAGCCGAGTTAATGTACCGTTGACTTTAGTGTAGCTAAAGCGAATAAAATGTTAGCGTATGAAGCCTTTTATTAATCAGTTATTACAGGTATATCCAAGGTAGAGCAGCACAGTGGCTTAGCGAGTAGCACAGCTACCTCACAGCACCTTGGCTGTGCCTGAGCCAATTCAATCTGTGTGACATGTGCATGTTTTTCCCAAATATGCGCGAGCGTCGTCCAAGTGCTATGGCCTCCTCCTACAGTCCAAAGACGTGTGTTTCAGGGTAAATAGTCACTTGGTCACTACAAATTGCCTGCACTGGTATGTGTGCATGTGAATGTGTGAGTGTGTGGCAGCCCTGTGATGGACTAGAGTCCCATCAAGGGTGTAGGTTCATAGCCTAATGCCCAGTGAATTCAGGATAGGCTCTGGGTCGCCACAACAATAACCAAGAAAAAACAATAATAAACGGATTGGTGCAGAACCGTTCCCATAAATGTATCACAGGACATCTTTATTATTAAGCTTTTCTTTACTCGTAGGTGGTGGTAAAATTCATGTTTAAACACCTGTTGCCCTTAAAAAGTCTCATCTCCATCAAGGCTGAGTAGGAATGAGAGAGGACAAAAAGAAACAGCAGTGTGAATAAAGGATCCAGCTTCGGTGAAACTGGAAGTCAGCCCCTGGAAATGAAGGCAACCCTTGTGTCATTTATCCTGACTGCGGTGGGGGAAAAAAACTCCCTTTCAGCCTTCACTTGTGCACACTTTATGTTTTATTCTTCCCATGACTAACATTCTGACCTGGAGGTGCAGCTCTGGATCAACTGCAGGATGAATCCCAACCCCACCCACCTACAGGTACCCAAGCCAAGGCAGATCTTTGCTTCTCAAGGAGGGAAACCTGCAACGTGTCAGCTTTTGCAAAGGATGCAGTCGGAGTAAAGAATAATGCGTGTGTGTCCAATGCATGTGAGATTAACTGTAGATTATGGGGTTTACTATACACTGAACCAGTAGCGAACACCTTAACACAGGTTTTCGCTCTGGATGTACTAGAGCATCCACTTGCTATCAACAGTATGACAGCAGCCCAGGCATTGCTTCCCCTTCTTCACATTTTAGTATACCAGTGGATTTCGCTCTGCACGCAGTTACAGCGGTCGTTCGCCTTTACCCTTCTAAGGTGAAGTGCATCAGGGCTCCAAATGCAGTTGCGGGTTTTAGTCATCTTCCACATCTGCTCACAGCTGGTATCGGTAGCAGGACCAAGAAGCCAGGGGCTTATCGAGTTCTGATTGCTTTGCCCTGAGGAGAGGTGATTTAGCAGGGGTTACCGCTCATCAGTGTGTGCTCATCTGTCTGCATTTCAAGCAGAACATTTATGTGCTAAATGACTTGGAAGAGGTTTTCAGGACATTTCAGGACACTTCTCAGCGTTGTTTCTCCTGCTGCGTGATTTATGGAGCCCACTTCTGTCCTTGCTGGCAAGAGGATTCTCCTAGGGGCAGCCTGCCTGCGGCTGTTTTCTACCTTCAGCAAGGACCCTCGGGTTGTGGTTGGAGACTAAGCCTGTATCTCTTCTACAAGCCTCTTTCCCTTTCCTTCCTGGCATTGACCTCGACACCTTGAGCGATGTCCATCCACACCTTGGCAATGACACCTTAGAAGCAGGGTTTAGCAGATGCACTAAACAACTCAGCAAACCAAAGTGTTCTAAAATAAATATTATATGTATGTTTCTATTTATCGAAGTGAAAGATTATATGATTCAGTTTTCTGCATTGTTAGAAATTCCAAAGAATTTCTTACACTTGATTTTTATTACAAACCATTAACAATAATTGCTAAGTTTGTTCATGCACATTACCACACGTTTTGTGAGGACACTTGTATAATGCAAATCAAAGCCAGATGTGCACAGAAGAAGGAAAATCAGACCCGTCTGATGTGTTTATTGTTTTGGGCTCCATTCTCCACATAAAATAAGTCCCAAGTAAGCTCCACATTTGGAGAGAAGGCCGTCAAGCTCGTGCTCCCAAGCCATACGGAGAACCAAGACAGGACACAACCGATCAGTCAACAGGCCACAATGGGCAACGGCGCTGCCGCATGATGTCTCAAAGGCCTCATCTGAGATGTGGGATGACGTTTCCACTGATCGAAGCTGGGAGCTCAGAGTCAAATGTGCTGATGTCTTTTGCAAATGCTCTCCTGGTGCCAAGTGTTACAGAAGTGCTTAAAGTGTGAATAAACCTAGGCAAACTAAAATTTAATCCTCCCATGACCAAGTAGTAGTTAGGGGGGGTGTTAGTGATGCAATTTGATGAGACTTGCCAGTGTATTGTGTATTTGAACACTTTTCAAATCATTCTTACCATAGTAATGGTGTTTCATCCATCCATTACCCTGAAGCACTTATCCTCATTATGGGTCTTGGTGGTCTGGACCCTTTCCTGGAATTGCTAGGCACTAAGACAGGGCAGTATAGATGGGATGCCAGTCCATTGTGGAGCTGATTTTGTTATATGTAAATAAAAAATATTAAGAAAACATTGCAAAATTTGGGAAAAGGACAAAATGGGCAACAGAAGATGATGTAAGGGTTATAATGTGTCTTTGTCAAATCTGCATTTATTATGAATGCTTCATGTTAATAAGATTTATGCAGATTAGTTAACTTGTCTGGGAATCGGCGCACATGAGCCGAGGGAGTTTGCTGGCCGATTTCCCGATGAAACTTGTGAACCGAATGACTTGCAAAAGAAAGCTGCGAGAAAGTGCGCTCCCTTTTCACCTGGACCACATTTTTCTTCTTCATTCACAGGCAGCTCCTCATCAGCCTACAGTGCCCCATCTCACACAAATCAGCCTCCACACCTGATCAGCAAGAAAGGTGAGACTTACCTATGAGAACTCCTGGGTTTGGTTTAGAGTTCGGACAACTGCTTGTGACATCACACATTTGGCTAAAATAAAACCGAAGAGGGTCGAGTCCCAGAGGTTACTTTCTAGGCACCTCAGTTACGAGCAGAACATATTCACGCACATTTATCCATTATGCAAACGCTTTTCTCTTGAATGATATGCAGTTTGGAGTAAGCAGGCGTGCATTCCACAGAGGACTTGGATATATAGACAAAATTATTGAAGCACAGCTTATTTCTGAGAAACAGACATGGTCATAGCGTGTATATTCCAGCCGCCAGCTACAAAGATGACATACAAATAGGAAAACAGGTGGATACAAAGAAACAGGTTACAGGGGAGTAACTTTCTTCTGGAAGGGTTCAGCAGTCCTGGGGAGAGAAGGAACTCAGTCCGCCACTATGGGGCCAAGACTGAGAACCAAGGGGCTTTTGAGTCTCTAGTTAGTGGGATCACAGAGTGCACGAAGGTGGAGGAGCACAGTGCTCTTGCCGGGGTGTGTGGACTGATCGAACTCTGTTCGTATGGGAGCGAAAAATCCTTGGACTGTTTTCTGGGCTGTATCCAAATCTTGAATTTTTTTGTGGACAGCTACAAGAAAAAGAGAAAGGACATGAACATTATGTGTCTATTGTTCCTCCCTTTCACCGCACCGCTGCACTTAGTGTCCTTGGAGTGAAACCCCACCTGCAAAACTTGAGGAAGAAAGACAGTGAAGGTGGTGTTTTGGCATAGTATGGAGGCCTGACAGCTAATATGGGAGAAAACCTTGGGTGCGATGTGCAAAAAGGCTAACTTGCAATGACGCCTCAGTCCACCCCCCACCCCGGTACACTGTCAGTGTTTGTCCAATGGCTGTAAATGGGCAGAGCGAGGAGGCAGATGGCCTCTTTGTGCCGACAATAATGACACAGTCGTCCCTATTTTATTATCAGACCCTACCTGCACATGGGGGGCGGCTTTACTTCAACAAAGCGCCTCACAGGGGCTCCAATTCGCAAAGGAGAAAGGAAGGCGAGTGTGTTTGAGCATGTTTGTGAAGAAGGCTTGCACCTGCCCTGCTGAGGATCCACTAATGGCACCACAGGAGAAGCAGGTGGTCCTCAGGGGTGCTGAAAAATGAGAAGGCCAAGTGTACATTTGTCTGCCTAAATTGGGCCACAGGAAGGCAACTTGAAGGCTTCTGGTAAAAGAACGTAAAGCTAGGAGGAAATGTTTGTGTGCATGGTGGTTTTTTTCATCCCCAGGCTCTATGTATGGTGTGCACCAATGTTCCAGCGACTGGCCCCGCTCTCCAGTCCATGTCAGCAAATTTCAGCACTGGACAGTCAAAAATTCACAGCTAAAGATTGCAAATGGACACTAGCATGACAAACAGGTCTGCTGAGGGCCAAGGAGGTGGCTGGATCCATGTTGTAGTGACCCAGAAGCTAGTAATAGTCTGCATTGTTCTCAGCCTGGTGTTTCTCCAGTCAGAACCACAGCAAGTTTACCACAGTCTTTATGAAGGTAAACACTTAGTCACAGAATACCGCTAGCACAGAGTTTTCTCCTGCACCCTTGAAACCAAAATTATTGCTTTACCTAAAATAAATTCTGCATTATTTTTTATGTTATTAATGAGGTCCCATCGTGTTCTGACTCCTGGAGGAACTCTGGAACTAACTGGCAGGACACCTGTTGTATCCATTTAAGTTTATCTTTGCATAGAAAAAATGTTTGTAACAAGCTGCCTCAGGCTGCGAAAAAGAAATCAAATACAAAGAAACACAGAAACATGCAAAAGTTGACATAAACAGTAATGAGCAGCATGCACATTTCAAGTCTACTGTGGCACAAAGGCCAGAAGCAAGACAGCAGCAATGCACCTGGGACGTGCAGCTCTGAGCTGGCCTTCAGAAATCAGCAGCACGCTAGGAGAAAACTTGAGGCTCCAGACCGAGGAAGCTTATATACCCTTCCTGTGCTTGAGGTGATTTGAGAGAAGGACCCAAAAGTGATATCTGCCTTTTGCCCCTTTCAAGAACTAAAAACTGAGTCGAATTGGCAATATGGACTCTGAGCGTAGCACCTTTTAGCTCACATGATCCTGGGATGAAGAGAGCGATGGAGGACTTGCTCTTGGCTCTGTTGTTTACACCTTTAGCTGGTTCAAGCATTCCATCATTATTTTTACATGTGTGTTCTTTTGGACCTGGACAGGATACCTCCTCACTTGCGCTGCTAAGGACAGATGTAGGAACATTGCAGTGTTTTACAGTGTCAGTTAGCATTTTATTCTATGCAAGGGTGTAACTGGCATCCTTTTTGTTACTGCGTTCCAGCCATTGTCATAGCTGACGCTCACGTGCGTGTATGTGGACCCCCTACGCTCTCCCACATCCCGTCAGTCCCGCTGTTTGAGGGATCACAGGCGACTCCTCGGAAAAGTTGTTGCATTCGAACTTCTTTCTGAATTCCAAAGTTTTTTCTTTTTTTGCATCCTGTTCAAAAAAAAAAAAAAAACACCACACCTCCTGCCCCCAGAGGTGGGACCCCACCCTTGAGTTAGAAAGATCTGGCCCCAGTCTGGAGGGAAGTGAGGAGGGGGCATGGCTGTTAAACAAAGACAGGTTGTCTGGAGGCTGGCCGGGCAGGAAGCAAAGGTCTCGCTGGGCTGCTCCATGGCTGTCGTACCTCCAATTGGAGCTGACAGCATCATTACCTGAAACTCCGCCTCCTGACCCTGGATATTTAGCTACCAACCCCCACTAAGCATAACACACACACACACACACACACACACACACACACACACACACACAGTCGAACTCAACTCTCTTGAGAAAAGTAGGTGTTAGGACAACTGTCTTGACAAAAAGGAAAGTATTTTGAATACAAAATCAAAAAATACTTTAAAGAATCAATATTTTATTCTTCAAATATTTCCTGTAATATCTGCATTCTTATTAAAGGACGATTATGCTTGTTTCTGGTCATCATTTCGCTAAGCAAGGTTACTCCTGCCATAAGTTGTGTTCAGTGGTTTCCAAAAGGGGGCAGCACTGCTCTACATTTCACACTCACAAGAGCCAGACAATTTTTCTGTTAGGGCACTGCACGTGAATAAAAACTTGATGTCAGCATACACACATAGTTCTGATGCAGTGCGATAAGCTGGGTTCTCCTCATGCCACTTTTTACTTCCTTCACTTTTATCCAGCTTAAAAAAGTGGCATGCCCATTCAGTGCCTTTTCTTTTGTTTACGGTAGTAGGTCCACGGCTGTGTTCCAAATACAGGGGTTCAAACCCCTCAGCCTCCTTGGTGAAGCTTATGGCAGGGTGTTGGAAAGGAGACTCTGCCAGGAAGTTGAGCCTCAGATTCAAGAGGAACAGTGTGGATTTTATCTTGGTTGTAGAAGAATGAACTAAATTCTTCCTGGGTGCAGTTATTTAAGGGGGATTGAAAATATGTTAATTGAGTCTATATGTGTTTTGAGGCCTCGGAAAAGACGTATAACTGTGTTCGTCAGCATGGAACTGCAGGTGTATGGTGTATGGGGTATCAGGGCTACTGCTCCACATGTGACCAAAGTGTGAGCTCTGTTCTCAGCATTAACCTGAATCTATTTAACCTTAAAATCAAATTTCATCATGCTTTGTCTACCTCCACCCCCGTTTGTCCTCTTCTTGGAAGGTGTTCACTTGGGGGGAGTTAGGGTGGCAAAAATGAATGTTTTGCTGCCAAGTGTCAAGCAGCTTGTATGAGAATCACACCTCCTGGTCTTCTCCAGCTGGAGTTACATCAGGCGTGTCCCATTTGGACGGGACCCCGGGGCAGAGTGAGGACATGATGGAGAGACTTTATCTCTCAGTTGGCCTGGGAAAGCCTGGCAATGTCCCAAAAGAAACTGGAGACAATTACTGGGAGCGCAAACATTTGGACTTTCCATGTAAGCCTGTTTCCACTGCGAGCCTCTCCAAGAAGAGCAGATGAAAATTAAACTGAACTTAGTAGAGAGCTGAATCCCACTACTTAAACCCGGCAGAATGGCTGGATCGACAAAGGGCACATCAAGCTGCCGTTAACACGAGGTCCCTGTGCTACACAGTGTCTGTACCTTCACACCATCTTCGGTGCACCTGTTCTCAGCGTCTAGTCTCACCGCACATCATGGCATCCTTCCCTCCCTGTCCCACAGATTCGTCATACGAGACGGCGGCACAGACCGGGTGGCCCAGCAACATGCACAGCGGAAAAGGTGAGCAACAGGTGCATAGCGATGAAAAATCTCCAGCAAGTTTTCCTTGGATCCATCAAAACGTCATGTCTGGACCATGGAGCCAGGATGTCTTAGCATGGAGAGGAGTTATTCGATGATGCTGTCTTCTCTTGATTCAGATGTAACTGTGTTACCTTCTCATTTCATCACTGTACTTCAAGTACAGTGAGCAGCAGACAGTCTCTGAATGCTCAGGTTTCAGTATCATTTAATCATTTGTTCATCAAGAAGATGCTTCTCACCAAAACATCTTAGTCAAGATCCAATTATGTATCCATGTATACTGCAGGACATTTTTTACTATGCCAGGACTGGGTGAGTTCCTTGACTGATGGCAACACAGCATGTGGACTAGAAAGATGCAAACATACCCATCAGTGCACATGGGCCTTGCAACCCTTTTCAGTACCGAAGTGGTGGCTAGACCAGGGGCACAAAACTCACTTTACTGCTGTGAAGAACAGTCGTACAGCTTTTTGTTGAGCAAGAGTGGTGCTGGACTCTCGAGGTCACCACCTTCGTCACCCTCTCTCCTCTCTACAGGCTCTCCAGGACTCACGCAGAATGTTTCCAAGACCACCGAGCCACCGAGGGCCCAGCCAGGTAGGATCTGTAAATCTGGAAAGGCTCTGTAGGTAGACCTGCTTTCATACTTGTCACATTCTTAGTCCCATTAGTTGGACAGTTATTACAAAGATGTCCCAAGTCAAATGAGTGGCCTGCTACCACGGCATAAGGACACACTTCATTTCCAGCGTATCAACATGAAAATTTGGGCACAGGAGAATGTTCTTTACAAGTGTGATTTAGGTGATGGAGTAAATGAAACACTGAAACTCAGCGTTTCCCCTTTAGATCCCTACCAGGTCCTAGGCCCAACCAGCAGCCGATTGGCTAACCCCGGTAAGCTCACTTGAGCTGCAGCATGTATATCGCATTTAATATTGCTTTACGTAGTTTTTTTTATTTTTTACTATTTTTGGCATTCATAGAACAGCACCTAAAATCCTCGTTCCTGTTTCCCTTCCATGGTTACCTCAGGTTCTGGCCAGATCCAGCTGTGGCAGTTCCTGCTTGAGCTCCTGTCGGACAGCGCAAATGCCCCCATCATCACCTGGGAGGGCACGAGCGGTGAGTTCAAGATGACTGACCCGGATGAGGTGGCAAGGCGCTGGGGTGAGCGGAAGAGCAAGCCCAACATGAACTATGACAAGCTGAGCCGTGCACTACGCTACTACTACGACAAGAATATCATGACCAAGGTGCACGGCAAGCGCTACGCCTACCGCTTCGACTTCCATGGCATTGCCCAGGCATTGCAGCCAAGCCCAGCAGAACCGCCCACCTACAAATACCCGCCGGACCTGGCCTACGCACCCCCCTACCATGCTCATCACCCTTCTCCCATGCCTGTCACCTCTTCCAGCTTCTTTGGCCCAGCGCCACCTTACTGGAGCTCCCCAAGTGGAGGAATATACCCAGGTCCTGCCATTCCTCGTGCCCCCAGCTCTCACATGCCATCCCATCCAGGCAGCTATTACTGATTCCACCTGGCCCTTCCATGTTGGTAGGCACAGAAAAAAGCATTGAGCTGTCAACACTGGCCATGAAGAAGCCAAAGGGTAGCACATGGGATGTCCTTCCCAGAATGTTTTAACCGGAAGTGATGAAGTAAAAATGAACTGCTCGAGTGAAGGATGGAAAAGAGAATGGGTTTCACTGTCAACACCAAATGGATTATTACATATTTACCTGCAAGGTAAAATTTTTTCAGCTTAAAAAAAAGAGACATGATCCTGAAACAGACACAAGCCCTTCCAGGCCTTCCATCCTGGGGCAGACAAAGACTCACGTTCTCTCAACCTGAACTATTTTACTAAATACGTCTTCATGTCTTACTACAATGTTCTTGTACTTTTGGGTTTCACGCCTTGCTTTTGGTCATCTAACTACTGAGATGAGTTTTACTCTGCCTCGTGTGCCTTCTGGGACTGTGGTGGTCCTCAAACTTGGACATCTCCTTCCCCAAGGAACCATACAAGAGAGATGTGCAGTTTGTTTTGGCATCTACCTTGAGGCCCAAATCTTCTACTCTGTATTGTTGTCTGTCTCAGGGGTTCTGGAAAAACACCAAGTGAATGGAAACCCTCTAGTCAAGGATGATGAGTTGCGAGCTAAATTTTTCAAGCACGTTTCTGGCCAAAATCCCTCATGTTCACTCTATCTTTTATATTCTACCATCTACATTTTTAAAATTTGTAAACATCAAGGTCTTTCACCACCCCTTCTCAACATACTGATTCCTGCTGATCTCAGGGTGCCTTTATATGTTGCTTTTCCTGCCCTCCTTTTGTTGTGGACATAATAAACCAAAGAGGCTCCAACATGGTCACTGGGCTTGAACCTGCCTAAGGGGATCAGCCTAACTAAAAGAAAGGAAATGCATGAGGATGACTGCATGATCGACAATCCTCAGATGTATTTGTGAACGCTGTGCGTTCATCAGAGCTTTTTTCTTCTATTTTAAAGTTTGGTCAGTTGTTAAAGCAGCATACTGTATAAATTAAGCAGAGTTATTTTCTTACATGATGCAGTATTAAATCGACAAAAGAAGTAACTTGAGTTGACCTGGTTTGAAAATGCAGTTTGTGTTACTTCCCAAAAGAGGTTTGTTCTGATGTATGACTACAGCTGTTTATTAATTTTTATTTGTACATTGGACAATAGCTTTCTAACTGAATTTATTAGTAATGATATCTGATTATTTCTCCGGGCCTTTTGCCAACAAAGGAAAACACAACATCCCTTACCCTTTCTAAGATCAGGAATATTTTGCTAAAATGCCGGAAAATTTAAGCACATTTTTTCTCAATATTCCAAACAGGTGTACAAGTTTCATGATGCGCTTATTAAAAAAATATTGCCTTAAGGAAAAAGAATAGGACAGCATTATATGACCGTATACTTCAGTTTAACGCTCAATGCATTCAAAATACAGTTAGAGATTTGCTGAAGTTGAAAAGGTTTTTAATTGTGTTTAAAAAACTACAGATCATCATATTTCTTTCGATTGGTTGAATGTGTTTCTTAAAATATGCAATGTACATTGAACAGGAAATATTTATTAGTCACATTTATTAAATTTTTTATTGTATTTCCAGTGGGTTGTGAACAACTCCAGGGCTGTTGTATAGACAAGATAATAAATGTTTCTTTTGTTAATATTATCTGCTTTACATATGTTCTGGTTTTTACAGCAAAAAAAGATTTAACACAAGTGAAACGTAAACTGGCTTCACTGTGGCAGGTTTGGTTTTTGTCACTGGCAGCTGTGAATCTGTCATTGGGGAAAGCAGTCCTGTCATGCTGGGAACAACGCCTCCACAGTGATTTGTTAGTCACATTTGTCCTTGCTGTTCCATTCAGTAAATGAGGAAGTTCCTTGGGCTACAGGCAGGATGTGACCCAAGTCTTGCAGGACATTCCCACAGCCAGATTCAGGTCCTAACCCCTGAAGGTATGACCTGTCACTGCTTTGAATCCATCTGTACCATAAATACATCTCTGGCATGATGATGCAACAGCTTTACGTTTGGGCATAGGCTTAAGTCCAGCACTTTCTCATTATGTTCATAATCCAAAAATGTGCAGAAGAAGCCAAAAGTAAATCACCTCCATACCCTCTCTCATCTTGAGAACCATGGGGTTGGTTGCTTAGTCATATTCCACTCAACAGCATTGATCCCGCCTGCTGAAAAGAGTCCTCCTTGAGATATGGTTGTTCAAGACAGGAGAATCTGATTTTATGGGAAGTTTAGCTCCCCTGCTTACAAGGCATTTCTTTTTCTACTTGAGGACCAAAAGTACATTTTGCACACCTCCCCAGCTAAGCAGCACCAGACATTTATATTTATTAATTTAGCAAGCACTTTTCTTCAAAGCGACAAATAATGGTTAATAAGGTGGCTTACGGTGTGAGATTCCATTTTCCTGGCTAAGTTTCAGGTGGATTTATCCGTAAGATCAGTTGGCACGGGGAGGTTTCATATTGACACTGGCACAAGTAAAGCCTCACTGTTCTCTTTCTCTTTCAGTGTGTGTGTATGTCTGCCTGTGCATTTTGTAGAGGACAAAAATCAGTTATTGCACTAAAATAAAGACAGTACAATCCCCTTGTAATGATAGGCCTATGAATACAGAACAAATCAACAGTTTCTCAAAAAAAATAACTTTATTACAATCTTAAATTCTTAATGTGTTATCTCCTCAGGTTAAATTCTAAACTACTACCTGGCTATTAAAAAGCCACAATGTTGCTGAGACCTTGGCTTCCTGTCATTGCTAAAAATGAGAATTTATACATGACACAAGTTCTGTTGTTATCCTGTAAAATACACAAAAAATTAGAGCAGTAACAAGTGTTGCCAATTCATCTTTTAAAAGTTTTATTAACAATAACTTAGTCCATAATTCTCTCTTGCCTACAAATGATATGCATGCCTGTCTGTTCCATGCTGTGTCAATTGATGTGCTGCTATAGGCTAGCGGTTAGAGCTTTAAAAGTTTAGTGTAAAAAGACATTGCTTTCTACCTCTATTATTTTCTTAAGGTTAAAAAAACTACCTCTTAGAGAATTCTCGAAAAGCTCTGTCATAGTTTTGTGTGTAGTCTAGAAATGGCAGCATATTTCAGTCTCCTGCTGGTGGGCATGGGATATTTTTTGTCAGTGTTGTAATTGTCAGCATCAGGTGCACATCTCCACTTATAGACTTTGTGAACCCTCTGGCTTGACAACGGTGTCAGCAGAACAAAATGTTTAGTTCTGTGAGATTATTTACTGCAAAATTTCACTACCAAGGTCACTTCAGTGACTGAGGGTGCGGAAAGCATGGCTGGAGTTGCTCAGTGGCTCTCCTATATGATGAAGTTTGACTCTTTGAAACTAAGACCTGAAAGCAGCATTTCTCAAAGCTTATTTTGTTCACTCGACTCAAGGATATCAATCACTTCAAAACCATGATTATCGATGCCCCTCTTTGCATTGGGGTGTTTATTGCGTTCCTGATGGACATCTATGTTGTGGAAGCACTGGGCACAGTGCGGTGTGGCTACAGGAACCATTTTGGAGAAGTTGGAGAAGTCCACACAATACTTGCCCTCCTTTGTACGGGAGACCACAGGCATAAAGCTGTACCCCCACTTGATCTCTCTTGGGATGTAAGAGGTCCGGCTTTGGCATGCAAAGCCGGTGGACTCAGACACAGCATCCAGGAAGACAACAAGCTCAAATTCTTGCTGCTGTAAGGTGTCCACAGATATTTCAAAGAAGGGACTTGACTTGTTCATCACATGGTAGAGGGTAAGGGGGCAGATGAAGAACAGGCTGTCCTTGCCAGCATCCACTGCAAACTCAATGTTGACCTGGTCCAAGATGATGGGCTCGCCTTCAGGTGTGATGGTAGTCCTCAGCAGCTTGCCATAAATCTGACTCCCAGTCAGCAGTGTCTTGCGCATGTTTGCTACCTGCATCTGCAGGCAAAGGTTTCCATTTTTCGGACAAATGACAGCCATCTGGCTGAAGGTAACGGTTTTCCCCCTCTTCTTAGGAAGGGAGAGCTTGGCCATGATGACACCACATGTAAAGCAGGTTAAAATAGTGCCCACGAGGGTCTGGATGATGATGAGGACAACGGAGCCAGGGCAGATACCTGTGATGGCACGAAAACCATACCCAATGGTGGTCTGGGTTTCCATGGAATAGAGGAAGGCAGTGGTTAGACCATAGACGTTGTACACACATGGGGTGTGGTTCTTTGAGGGGTTCTGTTCAAGGAGGTCTCCATTGTTCTTGCCAATCCAGTACCACACCAGGCCAAAGACGAACCAGCTGCCAGTGAAGGAGACTACATAGTGGAATAGCACATAGCGCCAGCGAGTTTCCACGAAAGTGGTCCAAAAATCCATGAGGTATACAAAACGCTTGTGGTAGCCAATATTGCCAAACTCAATGTTACAATGGCCATCTTTCTTTACCAGCCGTCTCAGAGGGAGCCTCCGTTCTACCATATGGTCCTGGAGCCTCTTCCGGAGGGACTGGAACATCTTTCTGTTGGGGAACCAAGAGGAAGAACATGGGAATGAAGAAAATCACCCAATCTGCTTATCTTGGATAGCTATTTCATAAGAGAATTTCTGGAGCTCTAAGCTGGAAATGAAATTGCAAGAAGCTTAAAACACTGAGTGTACGATTCCTCTGCCAAAGCTCTGAAAAGTAAATAAAGGCGACAACAACTTCATTATTGTCCTTTTTTAAATATAGAGAAATAAAAATCGGATATTGAAATCCCCCTTCATGCTGATATCAGCTGATCAGTTGAACGTGTTTAAAAAATACAAAAACAGTCTTCCTGTGATTTTTCTTTTGTAATGTTAAGGAGATTGATGGCAGCTTTTTAATAGTGATGTGCCACATATCTCTGCATACAAATAGTTTAGGGTCACAGTTAAAGCAAGCTGGGTGTAAAAACTTTCAAGCAAAATACTTCCTCATAAACTTAACAGGAATGAGAGGTTCTTGAGTTTTATGACCATTATGTGAACCAACAATGGAAACATGCCGGTTACTTTTTACCACAGGTCAGTGGCCCTCTAATAAAACCACTGAGGCAAAACTCTTTACGGAATTAAATAAACTGGAGAAAAGTTCAGGCTCGAGGAGACATTTTCTTGCAAGAACCTGATTCAGATGCCAAGTCCTCAAGGCTCTTTCTCAAATAAAACACATGGTTGTCATCATGCAAAGAGCCTGTAAACAACCTGTGCGTAAACTTGCTTCACGTACCTGCTGCCAAATTCTGAGGAGGCAATTTGTTCAGATTTTACTGGGGTCCTTCTTGTAGCCTTGCAGGCAGTCTGTGTTTTAATCCCTGGTGAAATGCTCTAATCCCAGGCACATGCCGCAGTTTATAAAACCCTGGTATGAAGGCCTGTGCTTCAGGTTCATACACCGTGGATTCAGGGCCCACATGTCCACGTGTCTGGACCCCACCAAACAGTCCCTTCAAGTCACGCTCATGAGAGCACACGCCTGACCACCCACCCCCCAAAAGACCATCCCACCCCCTTGGTGGTCAGACCTGCGTGGGTGATGCATCTACTTGAGTTGTGGTGTTGCAGCAGGAGAAAGTGGAGCTAATTGCTAATCCATTCCCTGACCTGTCATTGCAGCAGGGAGACAATGCAGCTGAGCACCTACTGAGAGCATCGGCGGTCCCCCGTCCCCAGCTGGTGTGGATCCCCGAGGTTGAAGGGAAGCCTTACCTTCACCACACAATAACTTCCCTCAGTCTCATTTCACTTTTTTGTCCACACTGCCGCCGCAGCCCCTCCCCTCAGAAGCAGTCCTGGAAAAACTGTGTTACGCTCAGGCACATAAAGCTGAAGGACACTGGTTTAGGTTTACGGGCGCTTAGACTTCCAGTCAGAAAGTTTGCCAGGTTCAAATTCATAAAGGGGAATATTGGAAACTCTGACTGTCAAAATGGGTAAGGAATCCTCTTTAAGGCTCATGTTAGAAACTCATACTTCAGGTCACAAGCGTACGGCCATAACCCTGGTCTCAGCATTTATTTTTCTGACAGTACTTCTTAGTATTTGTGCTGCTGATGATTTGGTTAAAACTGCTTGCATTAGACTCTGACATGAGGGTTAATTTCACACCCTTAAGATTCTGGGTTTCCATATTTTAGCCGATTACACCAAAAACCTCTTCCATAGTTGAATCTTCAAAATCAACACATTCTCTCACAAGTGCTCATAAACAGGGTACCTACTTGGATGTGAACAATTAACCTTTTGGATCCAAGCCCATGCCTTGAATTATGTCAACTCCTCTGAGGTCTTAAGTGAGTTTCTCCCACAAAGCAGAACATTCCCAACCGGGGTGACTGTCCGTTGCAGAACACAGTTGCATTCAAATCATGGAGTCTTCAAAAGAAGGTATGTACAAGGGTCTTGGAAGGGGGCAGATCACGTACATTTTCCCCTCATGTCACATGTGAGGACATGGGACAGAAGAGATTTCAAACATCCATGTTTTTACATGAGAAAAAATAACTGCCTCCACCCATTTATGGAAGTGGAGAGTTCAGACAAGTTATGAAGATCATGTTCTTGTCTCAAAGGTACACAGATGCAGCCTTTCCTGGGATTTGAACCAGCAGCCTAGACATCAAACCACCGCACCCTGGTAAGGGTCACAGAAGTCCAGATCCCATCTCAGAGTGAGTGGGAGTCAGGCTGCGGACCAACTCCTGGATGGGGCAAGTGGCATGTAAAATAGAAATACTCAGAACCTACCCCAGTACCACCCGATGCTGGTGAAGGAAGGTGTGAGGGCTTGCAGAATGTAATGTTGCACTGTTGTAATATTTTGTTATTACTTATCAGATACTTTTCCCCAAAGCTACTTTTTCATATGGTCATTTACCCATTCTAACAGCTTTATAGATTTTGCTGTGTCATTTCACAGTGAGGATATTAAGAAAGCCTCCAACAGCAGGAGTGGGCTCCAAACCTAGGACTTTTGACTAGAGAGTGACCACCCTAACCACTACACCACCTGCCATTCTAGGTGGCTTTTTAACTTATCATCCTATTAAATGTGAAATGTGAACTCTTAATATGTATAGCTGGGTATAACCCGATGCTCAAATGGAATGAACAACAAATGATTCAAATGATGAAAAGTATTAAATACATTAAACATAGAAAGCATTCAGTATACCCAAACCCTAACAGCAGCCCCCACCAAAAAAGCACTCA
Source organism: Heterotis niloticus (assembly GCA_018136845.1). Classification (NCBI taxonomy): domain Eukaryota; kingdom Metazoa; phylum Chordata; class Actinopteri; order Osteoglossiformes; family Osteoglossidae; genus Heterotis; species Heterotis niloticus. The sequence continues at coordinate 24,909,548 of CM030890.1, forward strand.
ATAAGAAAGGGAGGACTTTGAAAACAATCATTTTCATTGATCTGACTGATTATTTACTCATCTTGGGCTGCCTGGTGCCCTCTGCTTTCCTAAGCGGCACACGATCAGCTACGTGTCTGGCAACCTGTCTATAGGTGCGCTCACCCATGATTTTAAAGTTTATACCCAGACATATATGTTGTGCTTTTACTGTAGATAAGTCAAGTAGGTGAACTGAAAAGCAACAAATTAAAGAAAAGATGTTTAGTGCAGCCAGACACCCTCTTCCTTTGCAAAATGGGGATATTTGTACAGAAGAAATGATCTCTGTGAGACTGACATCTTCAATATCTCCAAGGAACCTCAAGAAAGCTATAATGAATGGATCGTGCTGGTAAGAAAGGCAAGCAAGAGCAAAGCAAGAACAAAGCAAAAACAAACTCACCTTACAGGGTCTGAGGTGGACGAGGCAAACGGCCAAGATATGGCAACCGGAGTCTGAGGCTACACTGCTAGGTGAAGGTGTGCTTTGCTGAAGGGGTCACTCACTCCACTGCTTACAAGGAAGTGCCCTGTCATGCGGCACTGCACCTGTGGCTTTTTATAGACTCTACGGGATGGCCGAAGTCCGCAGTGGTTAACCATGCAGGCCCCCCCACGTCTCTACACACCCAGCCCTTATTTGACCCCTACCCATCCACCACATGTCTAACCTGCAGGCCCATACCTGGAACTATACAGTGAAATGGAAAAATGTGGCGCAGAATGGTGTTTACCCCACAACCAGGTCGGTCAGTCAGTCACCCCCACCCTTGGCTACCCTTGCACCGTCTCGGAATCAGCTAACCCCCCAGGTGAAGGCAAGTCAATCTATCAGTGATCAACTTCAGATGCAGCAACTCGGCGCCCTGTTTACTCTTTACACATTAGGCGGCATTTATTGATGAAAACAAACCTTGAGCCAAGACTAAAAACTGTCCTGTGTTGCAAAAGGTGGCATTGACAAAGGCTGTGGACTTCAGATGATTTACAGGCAAAGTTACCTGGATCCCTTATGGTCTAGGAGGATAAACAATAGAGATGACTCCTTTCTCCTTTGTACACTTGGACAGGTGTGCAGTTTGCTTTCTGAAGAACTTCTCAAAACAGTGGGGTCCGCTTGAGGGCCCACTGGTCCTAGAGGGAAGTGCTGGGTGAAAGTGTGAAGAAAATGAGATCTAATTTGCAAAAGGATGATAATGATTTCTGGCACTGAGTAAAAATAAGGTAAAAATAGATAAATATTTAGAAAACATTCACATCAGTCGTGCACAGGTCACACCCTCTGTTCAAAGGTATTCGCTGCCGAAGAGGGAGGTCTGATAAATAATCTTATAAATAACGTCCAAGGCAAGGACTGCCATCCCTGATTTATGCCACTTACAAAGACATCTTAAACACTTTCAATCTAAAAAAAAAGTTTAAAAAAATGGTGTTAAAATGCAGTTGACACATTAGATTAATATACTAAAATTTTACTTTCCCGGCTTTCCAGTTCTCTGTTTATTTTGCAGGTTGATTAAACTTGCATGCTTTTTTAGTTGCTGTTGGATGGCGTTTTAAACCCATTTACTGTTTTCAGAAAATTCTGCAGACTTTTACTCATCCTCTCTGTGAAATACCCAATAATGTTCTTGGACTGCGTAGACAGTTTCATAATTCATAATTCATTCTTTAATGCAGTAAGGTAACCATTCTTCATGTCAACAAACAGGTAAACAAAGCTAGAAATGTAAAATTATTTTGCATATCTTTGACGTTCAGTTATACCCTGCAGATTTAAAACATGATTCAAACATAAAATACAAAGTCACAAGTACAATTTATTTGGCGCTTTCAATGGCTCTCGTAAATGTCTGCTATGAAACAGCTAAATAAATTATATTTACAAAAGGAGAAAACCATTTACTATACAAGCTATTATATATTATAAATTATGTATGTTAAATATTGCTCACTAACTATTTTTAATTGAAATAAGATACAAGTGTAACATTTAATTTTAAAATTCACCTAAGACCCAACCATGAAGGTCATAAATTTTAAGTGCATCCCTCCCAGAACTGCACAACGAAGTCCTAATGCAAACTACAGAGAATATTTTATATGTTTTAATGATTGTGCGCGCGGGTGTGTGTGTGTGTGTGTGTGTGTGTGTTTGTGCGTGTGTGAATGTTGATACTTTTTTCGTAATATACTGTTTGTATTTGGTAAGAAATTGTTCAGATATTATGACTAATCTGCTTTAGATACATTTGGAATACAAAGTATTGCTGTGTGTTTCTGAAAAGGAGTGGAACATAGTGAGTGTGTGCTTGTGTTGTATGAGATTGTATATTAAGATACTCTTGTTGTATCCACCATTTTGTGTCTGCTGTTGCCTCCAGTGATCACCAAACCGTAAATTTCCACCTGACCGCTCTCCCCGTTTGTCCTTGCCATGCCTTGTTGTGGCAGGTAAACAGTCAGTAAGGTTGCGTTTACAGGCCACGTTCATGGTCTGTATTTTCGGACACCTTGGAGTGCGCTAAGCACTGGACAGCTCCCGTGCGATAATTCAGTCATCTGACAAAAAACATATGGACGTGTGAACAGTGCCCTAGTTCAGGAGTATTCGGTAAAGGTTTGATTTTCTTCTGATGTTAAAAGTCAAAAGGGACATGGGGGTTGATCAGCAGCTATAGTTATATAGTTATATAGTTATAGTTATATAGTTTGATTTTTTAGCCTTCAAACTTTTGCACGTCCGATTACTAGAAAATTCTATGCATAGCCAAGTGGTGACATTAAATATTGGGCTGGTAATATTTCTTTAAACCCAGCTGCAGGACTAAATTAACATTTATTAATCTATTGCATGTCTTCCAGGAGAGGTTTTGATAACTTTAGCATTAACTGTTAGCAGGAAATGTGGTTTCTGAAGAATTGAAGAGTAGTTCAATTCTTAAAACCGAAATGCAGCTTGAAGATGAATATCAACAGTTACAACCCAGGAAAAAAGGTTCCCAACCCCTGATGTAATTGTTTGTCCCAGACCAGTTGGCCATTTTGGCCACCTTGGCCATTCCAACCTGTAACAGGCGTGTGGTGTCGTTGTTAACATGCACTGCACTAGTGCGTAAAATACAGCGTGTCTAAAACGCAGAGCGTTTTGCTGCAAACTTGCCCCTCTCAGCATGTTGTTAGTGCAGTCTGTTAGCTTTCTCTTGAAAGAAAATAAAGAAAAAAATATTATAAAGAAAATAAAGATAAAGGGGTTTAACTAGGAAAAATCCATTATAGCCTGGACTGAAGGCGGGGGGTCCACACTGATGATAGACTTCTGAAAATAATAGCTGTAATAGCAGTTTTGGTGTAATATTTAAACTTGTGGCAAAATGTCAATTTCAATATAAGTTTAACTGAAATTAATTCATGTATAAATACAAACATTGCTTCTTCACAGGCCTTTACAATTCTTGGGGTCGAAGGTGCCTGCCTGCCTTTGCATAAGGGTGGGACCACCCCTGATCCTTATAAATGAACAGTCCTCTCAACAAGAAGACAATAAATATGACAGACAGCGACTATGGGAGATTGGGAGTCTAAATCCATCTCAGATATCTGTTCTCCTGTTCTACTGCTGTGCAACAAAATAAGCAGCAGTCGATGTAAAGACCTTTAGAGGGCAGGAGGTGGGCGTCTGACTGAAACCACTTGCATTTTAGACATATTTAACCGTCAGTCAGAATCCTACAACCTGCTTTCTGTCAGCACCCAAAACTTTATTAGCACAATATTAGCATTTTGCTGAGGCTTTTCCACAAAAGCAGCTTACAGTGTTAAGCTACTTACATTGATCTACTGTACATCCAACTGGCCAAATTTTATTGAAGCAGTTCAGTGTGATCGAGTGTATTACAGCCGGAGGTGGGGTTTGAACCCAGGGCCTTATTATTGCTATTATTATTATTATTATTGCTGTTGTTGTTGCTGTTGATTTATTCAAGGCAACTTGAAGTGAATCCATTTACACTGTCAGGCTCTTCGAGGCCAAATTCTGAAATCTGTAATTGCATAAGGTATTATACTTTACATTGTGCATTATTTTTACAATTATAGTAAAAATAACCAATTCAGAACAGTTTATCAAAATTAAATCTCAAATCAGGCCTTGAGTAATGAGTACAGTAAGTGAATTAGAGGGCAGAACCTGAAACTGGCTGAGATTTTAAGAGGATATTCCAAGCTACAAATGGTCTGTGGAGCAGACTGAGAAATTGGTGTCTGGGGAAGCTCCTGGAGACCCAGGTTCAAGTCCCCCTTCGAGTCAGTTATAAAGGTTAAAGGAGCATGGGGGTCCATGTCTGAAGCAGCAGCGACCCATGAGTCAAAGTGCACTGGCACCCACAGGATGCCTGAGGCCAAGTTGAGAGTCACAGGACTGCAAAAGTGGTGTGGCTGGATTATGAACCCAATGGTCCTGCTTGTCATCAAGCAGCCACCATCTGAAAAAAGGTCAGAGCCTGGGTCCTGTTTAAGTTCACGCTGGGTGAACCTGGTCCAAAACAGCCCCGGGGGTAAAACAGTATGAGGAAAGATGTTCACCCTACTGGCTAGACATAAAGCAGACCCCACAGCTTGGGACTCCCAGCAGTTTGTGGCAGCAGAGGGAGTTGAAGAGTAGGACAGAGGCTGATGGCAGCAGCCACAGCCCAACCCAGACAGACAGCTGCACAATAACTTGAACAGCTACAAAGCTGGATAAATGGGAAAAGGCGGAGGATTGGTGGCTTCTAAACACATTTAGCTGGTAAGGTAACTTGGTAGGAGACAGCCTTTACAGTAAAAGGCTACAAATGTACAATATTTTGTTGAGTGAATATAACAGCACAATTATAAAGTACCTGAATTGCTTCTAAATATATATATTTTTCAAATAAGAAAGCTAAATAAGACATTTTACTATGAAACTATGCCTGCATTAGAGCTGTAATATGAACATACTGTCTAAGCTACCACTAAACATGAGCTAATTATAGTATAGCATATTTTTACTGCAGTTACTATGGTGAAGATGAAGTGTGAGGATTAACATAGAGGAATAATCACCAGCTTATTTTCCGTTGGCATAATTCCAGCGGTTAGTCTTATGGCCTTACAAATTCACTTAACTTTCTCCCTAAAGAGCTGCACTTCCCTAATAGATGACTTGTGGTTTCAGTTATTACCTGACTGGATGAGGACATGCTGACATAGACTGACCTGTGCGTTTTCAAGCTGAATGTTTACTGTGTGCAAGAGGCCGATCAGGGAGACAGAAACAGGTTCTGTTCTCAACTTCATTATCATGAGTCCAGTTTGTTGGGTTTTTTGGCCATACCTCTTGCCACACCTACTGGAGATGAAGGCTTCCAGTGGCTGCTTCTGCATGCAACCCCAGCAGGCCTTGGCATCATGACCCGCACTGTGCAGGTGAGGATTTCACAGCAGGCTGGACCTCCAGTCCCAACTACCAGTCACTCTGTGTTTCTCTTGTTACTTCCTGACATGTGTGTCATATCAGCAGGGGTGGGGGGGGTCTGCAGACAGAACTGAAGCAGAAGATTATTTACTGCCCATCATCCAAGAATGACCTCACCTTAGGTGACTGAAAAACCAGTTGATCCAATGCATGAAAATGTTGATTTTTCAACGTGTTTTCGCATTTTTAAAATAAAAGCAAAATTTAAAAGAATAAAACATGTTCATGTTCCTTTTAATATTTAAGAATAAAACAAAAATATTTTATCATATATGTAAATTTGGTAAAGTGTTTTGTCGTACTTTCTGCCAACATGAGAAGAGTATTTTATTTCTTATGTTGCACTGTTATGCTGTGTTTTGTTAAAATGAAACATTTTACATATTTACATCTTGTCAAAATGATTTTTAAGAACTATCATAGAGCAATGTTCAGCTTGATATCAATATTAAATAGCAGGCTTGGGCGCCACAATGAAAATTGGGTATTGTTACGGTTCTTGTTTTTTTTCTGGTGGGGAACTGTCGTGTTCCTGTTCGCGCGGTCTCTCCATAGGGGTTCGGCGTTTGACAGGTCCGTCAGAGCCAGGATTGGTCCATTGGCAGATGACGTCACCCCTGCAAGCGCTTATCTGCACGGACCACCATGGAGGCAGCGGCAACAGCTTAGTCTTGGTCGTGTTTTCTGGCATTCTATGTCTAGCAGGGGATTTTGCTGTTTGCCCTTACTTGTACAGTGTTAGCACCCTCGATGTACCTGGTGCTAACACTTAGCGATCTTTTGTACTCACAACTACGTTAAAACATCAGGCGAAGTGGCGGTCTCCCACCCTTGTATTGGTTTGGTGATTTCTGTAGTGCAGGTCGACTGGGCTCGAGTTTGTCATTTGTTTTCTTTTCTTTTCGTGGCCCAGGTCGGGATGTCCGTTTTGTTCTGTTGTTGTTTTTGAGTTGGGAACCGCTTATATTCTGTAAAACTGTTTGGAGCCTGGTTCAGGTTTTTGTTTGTTTGTACATGTGTCTGTATATAATTCCATCACTCCCCACTGTAAATAAATAAACACTTGGTCACTGTTAAACTGTATAACTGTGTCGTGTATCGGGTTCATTGTTGAAGGGGGTTCTTCCCAACCACCTACATTTTCTTCCTTTTCCTTAAAATGCTACGATCCTCAATGCTGGTCCCCTAGCCAACGAGCCGGGTCGTAACAGAACGAATAATGCACGAAAGTGAAGGAACTGCATATCTGAGCTCAGAAGAAAAGTAAGCACTTTAATTTTGGTGAAGAACATGGAAATTTTGCCAAACTGCCCTCCACAGTGTCCACGGACACCAGGAAAGAAGCAAAATATACACTGCCTGGCCCACAAGGCTGCATTTGACATCGTAGCACTTAGACAGGTCTAGGAATAAAGTGTCATAATCAGGCACAATCGGATAAAAAATGGCAGTTCCCTCAATCTGAAGGTGATATTTGTCTTCAAAAAACCTCAGATTCCCACATGAAATCTAACAGAAAGATGTCGTGGTAATGGTCTTTTTTGTAGGAAATGTTCCAGCACTTTAAAACCTATGCAAGCCAGTAATTACAAAGCAAATCCAGAAAACAGACAGAAGTGAAGAATGAGGATTCACATTAAAAGTCAGCAGCGTCCTGCAGGTAAGGTGGTGCTTCCTTCAGAACATCATAATATAGAAGCACAACCAGAGAGGGAGGTTCTGACAAAGACTGGTTACCAGCAACTACTGGGTCGCCTGGAGCCTTTAAATATTATCGATTTTTGTCATTTAATGTGAAATAATACAAAAGGGGGAATTATTAATTTAAACGTTATAGTATAAAGGGAATTGTGAAGTCTATTTAACATTCCTCTGAAATCTTGTAATCTCCAGTGTAAGTCTTATTTTTTACTTTTAATAACTTGATAGGAGCATTTTACTGTTGTGGAATTTATTTAAATTTCCCTTGCTGTATGGATGACCAAAATGATGAATTGTCTTCTGTTGGATCTGTATAACTCCATAAGAACCATGCCTGCTTCTCTAGGACAGTTGTATTTGATCATTTTTGGATAAATTGCAGTTTATTGTACTGCCATTCCTCTGTGTCCCTGTTCTTGTCTGTTTCTGCAATCTGGTTTTTCTGCTGATGCAGGTTTTTTAGAAAAAAAAAGGTTATGGATTTTTTGGTGATTTATGAAAGAAACCAGACATACAGGATTGGTTGGAACCAAAACCTTGTGTTCATCTGGATTAATAAAATTATAGCATAACTCAGGTTTTTATGTGCACTCTCTGCCAAAGTCAGCTGTGGGGTCAGAATGTGGTCAACAGTAAGACTTACACTAAGGTAAATTTCCCGGGCAAAGTCCGATTCACAGTGGCACCCTCTTATCGGCCCCTTAATTCACGACAGTGTCATCAGACATCAAGGACTTCAAAGCTTCTCCTTCTGCTGAGTCCAGATTACAGTAACATTTATGACTTTTATTATCAGAACCCCTAATTCTAATAGCCCGTTCCACCAGTTTACATAAAGTACCAACAGTGTGGTTATTGCATGTGGGATAAAAGTGCTCTCAGGTTTAAACCACTTAATTTGCATATTACATACTGAGCTGAAAAGTCCAAATAGTTCAATTCTTAAAACAAAAGTGTCAACACATCCGGCAGGTACATAAGACAATTTCAGAAAGAAGAGACAGTACGTGTTCACCCATCTGTTTATGAGAGACATCAGGAGGACCCGGGGCAATGCAACGTAATTAGCATGTTAATTTTTACCTTGCATGTTAATAAACCTCTCTATTGGTACTTCATATAAACTGGTAATAATCTGATAATAAAAGTTATAAATGTTACTGTAATCTGGACTCAGCAGAAGGAGAAGCTTTGAAGTCCTTAATGTCTGATGACACTGTCGTGAATTAAGGGGCTGATAAGTGGGTGCCATTGTGAATCGGACTCTGCCCGGGAAATTTACCTTAGTGTAAGTCTTACTGTTGACCACATTCTGACCCAGAGTCAAATTTGGCCCTCAGAGACTATGTTTGCGTTAGACTGTGATTTCATTGTTAGAAGCTGGAAACTGCCGTTGAGTTTCATGTGACTCGCAACATATTGCTTCTTTCGAGGGTTGAAAACACGGAGGAGAACCTACAAACTCCACACTCACCTCTGAGCTGCACTTGAACAGCGCATCATGCAAGCAGCCCAGGAGCTGTGACATATCAGCTTACCCCACTGCACTACCACATCCGCCAGAAGGTCATTAATGCAAAAGAATACAAATTTTTGGTTCAAACCAATCTTGTCTGTCTACTTTTTTTATAAATCACCAAAACTCGATAGCACTTTTAAAGTCTCCATGTCGCTCAGTAGCTGATGGGGTGTTGTCAAAGGTACTGTGAAGGAATTATCATGTTTCTTATAGGACCCCACAACAACATGAATCACCATTGCTCAGCTCTGTCTGTTAAGTGGATTTGCTTTGTATCATAAATGTTACCAGCCTGTTAACTAATATTTCACATGAGTTTGGTTTAAAAGTGCTGGAAAATGTATCAAACAAAGGGCCTGTACTCTGATTCTAACAAAAAATTGTTTTCTTTTTCAAGACAAATATTAATTTCAAGTTCAGGGGACTGTAATGAGCTCATTGGTTACACATAATTATGGCACTTTATTAATGGGTAAGTTTTAAGATTTTGCTTGCAATAATAATCATTTTCTTAAACATGTACTTATTTTTCATCTGGATAAATAAAGCAACTGGACTTGTACATCGAGTATAGATGGCTGACAATTTCTTTTACATTATCTTCTAGTTCCACAAATATCCCATTTCTTAAATATGCTGGCTAAAATACAGGGGAATATATATCAAATACTGAGCTGTACCATAAAACTGCAGGCAGGAACATTGTCTTACATTTCGGCAGTTTCCATCTAGAAGCTCTAAAGTGCAGCCAGCCATATAGCCAGTTCTTGTGCTGGTCAGCGCTCACTGTAGGACATTCAGTTTTTGTTTTTGAGCCGCTCTACTGTTTCTTTGAGTGAATTTTTGTCTAAGCTTCAGTTTCTTAGTAGACTGGTTCTCTTGTAGCATTTCCCTGCATTTTACTACCTCCATTCTTCCTTAGCATTTGAGAAGATTGTCCATGCCTGCTGATGAGTAGCACCCCCACATCATGATGCTGCCACCACCACACTTCACTGTAGGGATGGTGTTTCTTCAGGTATGGACAGTGTTAGGGTTTGCATCCCACATGGAGGAATTTTGGTTAAAAACTCCATTTTGGTTTCATATGACCATAAAACTTTTTTCCAGATCTTAGCTGGGGCATTCTCATGCTTTGGCTACTGACTACATTCTTGCCACCCAGTTTTTGCCATGTCAATCTTGTGCAGTGCTCTTGATATAGTGGACTGGTATTTCTATGATTTCTCCTTTACTTCTGTGGTCTGTTTTCAATCTTCTCACCTTCCAGTCAGATTTGCACCTTAACCGAAGAGCCTTAAACTAAGTTTTTTAATTGAAAAATGTGGTTGTAATTTTAAAGGTTCACAGGTAGAAACCAATCACTGTAGAGGAGTAGTTTTTCATTTACAGTATGTAAACCTTGCGTTTCCAGAGCACAAGGATTTTAATACTCACGCAAACAGCATTCACGCTTTTTAATTTCTTCCAAATAAACTACTTATTTTAGCTCTGACAATTTAATTAAGCACATGAACGCACAACAAAAATATCGATTGGAAAAATATGTGCAAGTGTTAGACGCGACGACGCGATGGGACGCGAGGCGACGGGATGCGGCACGACGCAAATGGGGACCCGCTGCCGACCCGCCTCTGATGACCCACGCGGGCATAAAAGCAGCCGAGCCGAACGACACCAGCGTGGAACCTCCACTATAGTCCGTGACATTATCTTGCCTTTGTGTATTAAAGATGTATCCAGATTAAACCACTGAGCGTTCGCGCCCCCTGTCCCATGTCTCCCTTCCGCATTTGGGTCCTATGCCTTGTTGCCAATCAGGTTCCTGACAGCAAGCATAATTTGTAATCCACACAGTGCTGACAATTTTCGAGGGGTTTAAATATTTTTTGAGGCACCGTACCCATGTTTTACATAAATTAAAGTGTCTGTTTTTTCTCCATGAAAAGTTTGTGTGTGTGTGTGCGGTCCCATGTCAAAATGATTTTTTTTGTCATATATAATACATTGGAATGACTGCTTAATCTCACAATCTTAATGCCATCATTAGTCCATTATTAGTCTAGTCATGAGTAGATGACTCTCATAAACCTAGTTTATATTTGAAAACTTCAAGAAAGAGGGTTGGTCTGCTGTCTTTGTTAGTCAGCAATTTTCCCGCTAGGAAATATTTTTGCTGATCCTGTATGTCGGCAAACTTTGTGCTCTTTGTTTCCACCTTTACTGGATATTGCAGTACCTGTGACCTCCACAGGCTGCCATTAGTCAGAATGTTTGTACCTTACTTTTAAATAATGGCTCTGTGTCACACAAAACTATCATCTTCAAATTGGACGCTGAAGTGCTTTCACCTGTTTTTCATGCTGTTTTTGTTCCGCATCTTTTTTTTTGTCCGTCTGCAGTTTGCTTATAATAACACATCCTACTCTGACAATGGGTAATATAAACAGGAGGTCTTTGATAAAGAGAGGAATGCAAGGGTTGTCAAAATAAAAGTGCTTAGGTTTTTTTTAAACCAAAGTTCACCCATAATTTTAAGAAGGCACAGGGGAATCATGGCTGGAAAAGGCAGGGGAAAGGAAAAAGGGAGCAACAACAGGGCTGTCTTTGCGGTTTTGAGTAACAGCACCTGACTGGCATTCTAATTGTGGCTCACATCCAAACTATGGACACTAAAATTTTAGCGTAATTCTTATATACCTGAGCTGTCCAAGGCACTTTACCGTGCAAAGTTTGTGCACTAAGCTACATATGATGATTTACCCTTTTATACAGCAGGGCAAGTTTTACCCTAACAGTTCAGAGTGAGTGTAGTACCTTGATCAAGGGTTGAACGGAAGAGGGGAATTCAACCCAACTTCAGTTACAGGTCAAAATCTCTGGCCATTACGCCACTTTGTGCCCCACAGAATGCTGGAATCTGTGTCACTGTGGTCACCACCATTTCTGACCAACAATCTGTTGGCTTCTCCAGATCACTGGAATCAGAACCACAAACTAGCAAGAGGTGCAGCTAAATTTCTCTTGTGCTTCCCTTTCCAGATTGTAGTTGTTGGCTGAAATAATTTGGGTGACTTACAGCACAACTAGCTAGCCTTCCTTTAGCCAGTTAAGATATCCTTTCCAGTGAGGCCCCTCCGTCCTTTCCGGAATGGCATCAGTTTGACCCATTCTTGCTGTGGACCTACACGATGATCTTGGGTTTGAACTGTGGCTTCAGCTGTAGAAACCAGTCAGTCTCATTACACCGAGTCCTCAGCGGCCCACTCTGTACAAGCACATTTATCGCCTTCCTACCTAAACCTTTGGTGGACAGCTTTGATGGGTTCCAGTTTTTCTGGCCATACTCCAGCTTTCCAGCTTTCCCCTCTGACGTGTCTTCTTTTCCGCTGGCAGCTCAAGGAGTCACGTTTATGTCTGATGGATGGAGCGCACTACAAACTCACAGCCTCTTGATGCTCTCTTCCTTGCCTGGGGGTGCTTTTTTCCATCACTAAGGAGTAGGCAAGCAGAAGCATACACTCGCTCTTGCGCGCACGCACACATGCGCGCACACACACATATATTATAATGAGAGTGAAAGGGACCTCTGTCCAGGAGTGAGGGAGATACATATACAAGAAGAAGGGAGGAAGACTTGTGAACTGTCTCTCTCGCTCATGCACCCACATGCTGAGGGTTCAGAGAAAATTCATGCAGGAGAGATTTAAAAACAGAGAGAAAAGACACCTCACATACACACACTCATACACAAATACATACAGAGGACTAAGTTAGATGTGTGGAGGAAAGAAGGCGAGAGGCAACTCAATATCACTGTTACTTGAAGAGACTGGAGGAGGCATTTGAAGAGCCAGAAGAACAGGATCTGGGAACCTGGGGACCAGAATAGGGTCTGGGGGAGCAGGCAAGTGATGCCCCTTCAAGCGCCTGGAAACATCACCGGCCACCATCAAAAGGTAAAAACCAAGAGCACTTAAACAGAAAAAAGGCAAAAAGGTCTGTGTTCATAAGTTTGGACTTAGTAGTACTTGACACATCACAGCTGCTGTTGTTTCTGTATCTATAACCCTAACCACAAGTTAGTTACTTTAAAAGCCAACAGCTCTTGATCAAAACTGCTTTAGCAAATATTCCCAGCTGTGAGGGACAGAAGGATCTGAAAATCAGGAAATAAAAGACATTTCTGACAAAATTCAGTACAATTTTATTGCTTACAGGTACTTGCATTGCATGGCAGTAGTGAATGTGTGACTTTGTTCCAGCAGTAAACATCTGTGCAAAATAAGCAAGTGAAGTGCACAGAGACTTGTTTTTCCATGTGTACAGCTCATATTAAAGCAGCAAGATGGCACAGTGGGCTGGGCTGCTTAGGAGCAGGTTTGAATCTGGCTCAGTCTGTGTGAAGTGTGCATGCTCATCAGCTGACCAATATGGGTTTCCTTTGTGTGTTCCAGTTTCCTCCAACAGTCCAAACATAGGTGTCTCAGGTTTATTGGCCACTATAAATTGTGTGTGTAGTGACCCTGCATGGAATTCGAGTCCCACCTGGGCTGTACCTGCCCTCAAGTAAAGCCCAGGGGTTTGAGGATAGACCCCTGACCTGGACTAGCAGTTATTGAAAATGAATGGATGTACTTTTGCCTTTTATGATGCCTGTGTAGCGTTTTAACTTGTATGTAAAAATCCAAATCGAAAATCACTGGCACAGGTAAACAAAAGCAGCGATACTTCTGTTTATGAACTGATTCAAGGCTTGGAGAGTCACTGCTTTGTGATCGGACAGACACGTTTCAAACATCCCCAGCATTAAGATGCTTGCCCTGAATTGCTGCAATACAAACAACTGCATAAAAGCATATATAACTGTAAGTAGCTTAGTGTACATCCCATTACAGAACAGTGTCACATACATAAAAGTTAAAATGAATGATAAATGAGCTGGAAAATGCACGCCCTTTTAGTGTGCTGTGCTACTCCTCTTTCCTGCAAGACTCACTAATAATCACATGAATGTCTCTAACAACTAGATAACATGCAAAATATTGCGGCATTTCATATTCTTGTCTAGACCATAAGACGATGCTTCTTCCACACTACAGACCTCAAAGCCATTTCACAACATACTTTTGTCACATTTTTATTGTGATTTCTGCCTGGGTTCCGTTTTATTTTAAGTCTGTATGGGGAACAGCTGTGCGGAAGAGCAGCGCAGAAGCCCAAGCTGAAGGACAGCCAAAGTGGCTCGAATCAAACGGCACACGCAACGTGTGGGAGTGAACCTGTGATCGAGAAGACGCAGCAGATGCGTGAGTGCGGCAGTGCGAGGTGTGCCCAGTCGACCCCAGCACGGGTGGATGCTCTGTTCCTCAGGAAGTGGTGCGCGCATCTGCAGTTGGGGTGGTGAAAGTGGGTGGGCCGAGATACTGAGTCACCGCTGCCGTGAAACAATAGCTCGCTCGGGTCTAGGCGGAAGGCAGGGATGGAGAGTGCTTGTAGCTCCTTTTTCAAAGGCAAAGGATTAACTTGGGGCAGAAACTCATTTATGAAAAACATATGCCATCAGTCCCAAACACCAAAATAAAAACTGGCCACTTCATTAGGTACACCATCCTAATATGTTCCTCTTTAACTCCTGAACACCGGGGATTGAACAATAAGGCGCTCAACTTTTTTCTCTCCCTACCAGCCAGTGAGCTTTGCTGTCCCTGCAAATTTTTAAATCGCACATTTGGGCTGTTTACAGCCGCAGGTAAGATAGTACGAAGTATTACAGTAAAGTAAGGCCACGTGTTTGTGTTAAAATCCCACAGCAGTGGTTGATTCTTAAACGTGGGAGCCAATCCAGCTGGCACCAACGATCAAGCTGTGCTCAGACCACACAACATGTCCACGCTATTGTTCATTTGCACAGGTTTATTGGCCGTAGTTTTTAACTTCATACCTTCATACAAATGGACATTTTTTACTAGCTGCCAGCGAAAAATTTTAGACAAATGAATCTCACCATCTGTTCAGTCTTCTATCTTCTTCATCTCTCACTCTCCCTCATACAGATCCCAGAGGCCAGCTGATGATGGCTGGCAACTCCCACATCTACACTCATCACCACATGGAATCTGGAGTGCTGCTCAAAGAGGTGAGATACAGGATGGTAGTGGTTCTGAACCCACCCATCGCCCGCAGACCTGTTTTAAGTGCAACATTTTAAACCAGACAGGTAGGAAATATTCAACCAGTTGTCCATACCATCAAACCAAACCATGTCTCACAACTCCAGTGAGGCTTATGAATGAAGTGCTGGCCTTCTCTGAAGAGAAGTTAGATACAGTCCTTGTTTTTCAATCCAAAATTGTGGTCACTACACAGCTAAAAAAATGTGTGAAATTCTCATCTAATGTGGACAAATGTGCAACTTGTTGCTCATGTCAGCACATTGGCCGTATTACAGGTAAAGACGGTCCCCAAGAATGTCAGGGAGGCCCATGTGGCTACTGACCGCATGTGCCTGATTGCTGACAACACAAAGAAGCCCAGGCAGCGCTACGTGCAAAAGGACGGCAAATGCAATGTGCACCATGGTAACGTCCAGGAGACATACCGCTACCTCAGCGATCTCTTCACTACACTTGTAGACCTCAAGTGGCGCTTCAGCCTCCTCATCTTCACCCTGGTCTACTGCATCACCTGGCTTTTCTTCGGCTTGCTCTGGTGGCTCATTGCCTACATCCGGGGCGACCTGGTTCATAGCGATGAGCAGGGATGGACACCTTGTGTGGAAAACCTCAACAGCTTTGTCTCGGCCTTCCTATTCTCCATCGAGACAGAGACCACCATCGGCTACGGCTACCGAGTTATCACCGACGAGTGCCCCGAGGGCATCGTGTTGCTGCTTGTCCAAGCCATCCTGGGGTCCATTGTCAATGCCATGATGGTAGGCTGTATGTTTGTGAAGATCTCACAGCCCAAGAAGCGGGCAGAGACACTCGTGTTCTCTCACAAGGCCGTTGTGTCACTGCGCAATGGTTCCCTCTGCCTAATGTTTCGGGTCGGTGACCTGCGCAACTCTCACATTGTAGAGGCCTCAATCCGTGCAAAGCTGATCCGCTCACAACAGACCTCAGAGGGCGAGTTCATCCCACTCAACCAGACAGATATCAACTTGGGCTTCGATACAGGCGACGACCGCCTCTTTCTGGTCTCGCCTCTCATTATTGCCCACGAGATCAATGAACGCAGTCCCTTCTGGGAGTGGAGCCAGGCACGAATGGAAAAGGAGGAGTTTGAGATCGTGGTCATCTTGGAAGGCATGGTGGAGGCTACAGGTGGGTCTTTGCTTGTAATGCCACCGCACTTTTTGTTTTTCATTTTAGTTTGATATTCACCTTGGGGTCATTCCTAATGTCTCCACAAGTGGCTGGCATGAAGCTGATGTGTATTGACTGTTTCAGACTCTTGCATTGATGCCCCAGCAATGAGGTTATTGGATCAGGTCATTCAGGTGTGTTAACTAAAACCAACCCAGGTGAAGAGCAAAAAATATAACAAAACAATAATGGACTTAAAGAACCTGATGTTACACTTGGCTGAAGAACTGACAGTCAAAACTGACTGTGATGCTTCAGATGCCCAGCTGGTCGTTGTGAATCAGTGAATTTGACAATATCAGATAAAATAACATGAAATCAGTTAATCTGACTGCAAACCTGACCCTGAGGTTCTAGAACTACTCAGATTCCACCTTCTTGTATTTATGGTTGTTTTCTGTCCGTTCTCACACGCTGTTGTTTTGCATTGCTGATGTTTCGCCGTTCCTCTCCCTGCTGGCTATAATGCAAGCTCCTAGTAGTTAATTTTTTATTAATCATTTGACTAGTTTATTGCTGTGTATTTTTTGCATTTTTTTGTGTTTTGTATGAATGAAACACTAGATGCAAGGGCTGTGTGAATAATTTCTTTCCAAATACAAAAAGAATAAATGTGCTTGCTGAGTAGCATTAATTTAATTACTAGTATTAACTACTGCTGACTTTACCAGGTTAGATTTGAACACTAAGCTATATGTAATAATTTACAGTGCCAGGTAACTTCCATGGTATCAACTCTAAATACCCTGATAAGAGGTGGTGTGATTCAAACCAAGGAGCTTCAGGAGGAAAGCCGTGGCCCAAACCCCTGTCCTACTGGCCCCTAATAACATTTCAGTGGTTTTATTTATCAGTAGTAGTTTTACGAGAGGTAGAGACGTAAAATATTTTAAATCACTCTAGCACACAGCAAGTCAACAGAAAGATGAAGGGGAAGATGAAGGGCCAGGAAGTGTGAGTTCAGTTGATGGGATTTATTTGCGCTGGTTTTCTAAACTGGTGTCTTTGTTGGTGGTAGGGCAGCAGCTGACAGAATTCAAAGGGTTGTGCTCCTCAGACTGTTTTCCTCAGGTGTCTCCCTCTCAACCATGTAAATTGTAAATTAGCAAAAGTATTGATCAGAAAATATACAGTATGTATTTGCTGCAGCAGCACATAGTGTTTTTTTAACAATGTTAACAATAACATAGTGTTATTATTTCTCAGAGCTAATGGTCTCTCATTCTGGATTCCCAGTCATGAAGCCAGCACCTCATTAGTTGCTATAATGAGGTTTAATATGCAATTTTAGTCACTTATTAGCCTATAGTTGAGGCCAGATCTCATACTTTATCTAAATCGACACACAAACCGGAATGCAAGTTATTTATCTTTTATTATCCTGGAATAAAGGGTTGCACATTTCACACTATTTCAAACCACACTGCGAGTTCAGCATGAACTTGCATTGCTTCCAAATTCTGCATTCCACCTATTACGTATTTTATATTAGAATATTACACTGCCAGCCAAAAAAAAGCCACCACCTGGGTTTAACTTGGTCTTATGATGCGAGATTGCTTCAGTTAGTCAGGTCTAGGTTCAGCAACGTTATGTGCCCAAAAAATGAGGTGAGCTGACTACCTGAATATACTGAATGAGCAGGTTTTTCCATCAATGGATTTTTTTTCTTCCAAGATGACAATGCCAGGATTCATGGGGCTCAAATTGTGAAAGAGTGCTTCAGGGAACATGAGACATCATTTTCACACATGGATTGGCCACCACAGAGTCCAGACCCATTGAGAATCTCTGGGATGTGCTGGAGAAGACTACGCAATGGTCCGACTCTCCCATCATTAGTACAAGATCTTGGTGAAAAATTAATGCAACTCTGGATGGAAATAAATGTCGTGACATTGCATAAGCTTATCGAAAGCATAATCAAAGCTAAAGGCGCTCCAACAAAATAATGGAGTGTGTGACTTTTTTTTGGCCGGGCAGTGTACATCCTAAATATTACATGTAATTCAGGCCAGACCATATGCTAGTGTACTTATTATTGCACATCTTTGTTCCCTTTGCCTAAAAGTGAGTTCATGAATTCTCCATCAGCAACACTTCCACATATTTTTTCTTTAACTAAGGAGCTGCCTATAGAAGTGACATTCAAATGGAAAAAAACATAAATAATCAAAGAAGATGACTCTCATTTATGCAACTATCAGGAGATCTAGAGAGAAATGGACAGAGATGGCCCTTGCAGTCCTTCCTGGATGCTGGAAGAGATCTAGCAGCTTTGAGAGACAGAGAGACCAAAGCTGGGAAGTCGTGGCCTTTTATGTGTGACACAAGCAATCTGACAAATGTGAAAAATAGGAACTTAAAAAAGTTGTGATTTCGGACTGGTTCTTGGTTAAATATACTTTTGTTTACCTTGAGGTGTATGTTGCTATGGAAAAAAGCGTGTGCCAAGTTAATAAATGTACATGTATGTGACCAATGTAAAAATTGGACGTTCCAGTTTGTAAATCATTCCTTTCCCAGTTTGCCTCATTCCTTTTCCAAAGTCTTCACAAGGTCTGGCAGATGAAAATTACCATTTGACATGTTTCACACTGAAGAGCTGTTGCTCGATGCTGTTTCCACGGAGGGCTGACATCTGAACATGCGTCATTTCCCTCTGACAAGTGCCAAACCTGCCACATCCCGCATTCAGGCTGGCTCTAAAGCATTCAGTGTCCTTTTTTGTGTTTTATTCAGTGGTTTTTGAAATGTTAATGCTGCAATTTGCTGCTGTACCTGTGATTCTCAGGGCTCCAGCTTTGGTAATAATCAGGATGCATGCTGGCAGAGTCCAGTTTATCCAACGCATTCGAGATGAAGGAGCATTTTCTTGTACAGAGAGACATTCTAGAGTGCTGGTCACTGTTGGTTGGGGTCCATTTTAACAAAAAATTGTTAGTTTCAGGTTTGCCCAGGAAATGATCTGAAATGTCTTCGCCGCTCTCCTGCAGCAGTTTCCAGAAATGTAAGACACTTATGGGTACTTTGGTGGCAGACACTTTACTTTCACTCAGCTGTCCACTTGGTCTCATGTAAATATAGTATTTCCTTGGCTGTCCCAGTGGTCTCACACCTTTCCCTGCTGCTGGACCTCCTTCCAAGTGGATTTCCCCTTGTTTGTTCCCACTTCGGTTACTCGCTGGCCCGATCCCAGTGGGGCATCTTGTGTTTCTGAGAACAGGTTACATATTGCCGAGTTTTCCAAGTTAAACTGGAAGGTTTGGGATGTGTGATCTTGCTGCCATCGCACAATGAGGACAGTCTCTCTAACTACTGTCTTTCTTATCCATTTGCATCATATAGAGTGTGGTGTTGAACTTCTGCAGGATCAGAACAGGCCTCTGCTAACACACAAATTATTACAGAAAAGGAACCCACCTGAGCCAGCTGTGTGCTGCACAACCCATGTTATTAAACTGGCTTTACAATTAATGCAAAATTAATGCAAAACAATTGTAGCACTTTCACATGACCAGCTGTACGCACACAGTGATCTGGAACAGTGACTTTGGGTCACACGAGTGCTTCATGACTTCAGCCACCAGCTGCCTCTGAAATATTTATTTAAACTTGCTTGATCACACTGCATTGTTTATTTGCCTGTTAATTATTTATAAAGTTTAGTATGTTTACAGATGGAGGCCAGGATTAAGACCTTAACCAAAAGGCAATGACCTAGACCTTATAGGAGCTGAACTGTGAACACTGTTGTCTGAAAGTGTTTAGTCAGCTACTTAGTCTTCAGAGATCTTTAGAAGAACTGTATCATCGCAAAATCCATATTACATCATATTACAACCTGTGTTTCTCCTCTCTCCCTGCCCACCATCCACTTGAAAAGGGATGACCTGTCAGGCAAGGAGCTCCTACCTGGACACGGAGGTGCTGTGGGGCTATCGCTTTACCCCTGTGCTGACCTTGGAGCAGGGTTTCTATGAGGTGGACTACAACAACTTCCATGAGATCTACGCCACTCATACCCCTTCCTGCAGTGCCAAAGAGCTGGCTGCTGTGAATTCGGGGGGACGTGACCCACCTCAGCGCTCCCATGTCCCATCAGACTACCGAACACGTTTCCTGGACCTGCCTGCTGTTCTCAACCCGCCTCTCATGGAGTATGATGAGAATGATGGTGGAGAGGAGATGAACAGCTCCACAGCCACTGAGCCACACAAGTCCTGAAGGGTGCAGAGGTACGGCAGAGGTGGCGGGAGTTTCAAGCAGGGCCAACGCACCTCACAGAGATTCAGCACTGATTCCATTCCAAGTGATGTGTGCAGCTGCTCCTCTGTTTTGCCAGCAAACAGTGTAGGGGTTTGGGGTGTGGCTCTACAGCAGAGAATTTGAGTTCAAATGCAACTTTTTCTCTTGTACCCTGGGTCAAGGTACCTACCGTGAACTGATGCAGAAAATAATTCCCTTCTCCTCTAAATGGGTAAATTATAGCTTTGGAGAAAAGCATCATCAAAATGACCAGACAGCAGCATTAATACAGACTTTGCCACCATAAGCCTAACTGTGGCAGATGTGTCTCTATTGAAACGGAAAGTCCTAGGTTTGAATCCATCTCCTTCCTCAACCAAGGTACTTTCCTTGAATTAAGGGGGTGAAAACTGCCATCAGAAGTATTGGGGAATAGTGGGTGGCAGCGTTGTGTTGGCATCATGGTGTACAGTCATGGTCACGTAGCACCCAAGACCCAGAGACAGCAGCCCTCTTCTGCTCTGAGTTATAAGTTTCGGCCCTGAAGGAACAGATTTACATCCCACTTACTGCTGAAGCAGTCTTGAGATATTTACCATAAAATGTGCCAAGCTGTATGAAAAGGTAAATTATTGCCAGCTAAATCAATAAATGTAAACATGTCCCCAGGTGCCACCCACCCTGGCATGTTGCATATAAAATACAGGACAAAAAATGCATGGAAACTTCTTACGAGTAAAAAAAAAATAGCAGCATATTTATAAGCATAACAGTGTATAATGATGATGCTAAATACTACAACAGATGTGAGAAGGAAACTCTCATCTTCTTGTTTTCATCCACGGGTCCAGCCCTTCCGCCCCCATGCTGAACATTTTGCACATTTTTATCTGCTTTAGTTTTTAGTTTTAGTTTAATTTTTGGACATAACTCTCTCCTTGGGACTGCTTATGCCAGCTGACTCAAGTGTAATTAACATTACATTTTTGACCCATTGAATGCTACCAGCTACACACTTGTCCTCTTAACTTTACAAAACCACCATATCTACGTGATATATGCAGCCTATTAACTATTTCCTTCTCAAAGGGCATTTTCTGCAGAGGAAAAACTCTTAAAATGCGGAACTGTGACATGGACACATGTAGACATGTACACTTCAGTACCACATAATTCATATTCTTATAGCTGCTGCTTTGGAAGCATTTTCAGGCATGCACGACTATTTAAAATGAAATTAATAAGGATTAAAAAGGTTAAATTTATGGGGACATACAGTACTATATTGGATATCTTCCATTATAATAAAGAAAAGGAAAAGTTTTTTGATTCCCATCTAACATATTTATCTGAGGAAGATGCAGCAGTAATGCAGCAGTTAGAGCCATTGTTTTACAAAAAATATCCAGCTGTACAAATGAGTAAATCACTGTAAGTAGTTTAGCATATAAATTTAACACTGTAAGTCACCTTGGAGGAAAATGTCAGATAAATTAATTTATATAATTTTTATATTACATCAAAAAAAGAATTAGTTCTGCATATGGAAACCTAGTGGAACCCAGTCAGTGTAAGATGGCAGGAAGTCAGCTATAGCTAAGATACACAAGCACATTTTCTCCCCAAAGTGAGATTGCAAGAAGGGGTGAACTGTGCATTGATATTTATTATAGATTTTAATGATAGCACAATAGTGAGGCAGCACCTTTGCAGCTGATGGTTCTGGATTGGAATCCCACTCCTGCTATTGTACCCTTGATCCAACTACTTAACCAGAATTGACTGAGGAAAAATAACCCTGCTGCATAAAAGCACAAATCACTGAAGGTAGATTGCGCACAAACCTATAATCGTAAGTTGTCTTTGAGACAAGCATCATTTTAATAATTATTATAGTAAGACCGATTAATAATAATTAATCAATACTAACTACTCATTTGTCCTAACTGTAAAAGTGGCAGAGGTGCAGTGGTATTTAAAGCCATCACTCTTCAATGTGAAGGTGCTGGGTTTGAATCTCACTCTTTCTATAGCACAGCTGTGTATTGAACCAACAGAATAAAAGTTATTTTGCTGCATAAATGGAAAATCATTGTGGTGTTGTCTGCTTTATGTTTGCGCCCAGGGGTTTTTCTTCAGTCAGTGCAAAGCTGCTGAAGGAAGGCAGTGCCTCATGGACTTTCAAAATAACGGCCAAGTATCAGAAGTCTGGAATGTGTAAGAGCAATGATGCAAGGAGTGCAAAATGTATGTCCTGCCATTGATACCACTCAGCTCTCAGTGAAGTGTGGTACAGCATAACCCTGGTAGTAAATGAACTGCCTTGTCTGAGTTAAAGTACAATTCGGAGAGGGCAAATTAAGTGTGCAGGTGTTTATGTGTGAAGGCAGAGACCAATTAGGCTGCTAATACTACTATTATTATTATTATTATTATTATTATTATTATTATTATTATTATTATTATTATTATTATTATCATCATCATCAGCCTGAAGGTTGCTGGTTTAAATCCCAATCCTACTGTAGCACTCTTAATCAAGGTACTTACCCTCATATACAGTAAACAGAAGACCTTGGTGTGTAAATTGGGGGAAAAAACTCTTAAGCTGCTTTGAAAATACTGATAAATATTCTGGACAAATTAATATTTAATAATATTTTAATAAACCAGATATTCTGACAAATCCTTGGCTGTGATGGAGTTTGTTCACGGCCGTGAGCAGAGCGGCACGCGTGGACATGGCCTCTGTCGTCAGAGTTGCATGGAAAATGCAACTGCGGCATCAGTGTAAATAATGCTCACATGCTGGCTTACTTTCCCAAAAGGCAGCAATCTGTTGCGTCAAACCAAAGAACATTTCGGACATCTTGGCCTTTACCCAGCGTGGAGAAGATCTTCAAGGTCTGCATTTGCCTGTGTGTATCAGGTTGCACTTAGTTGACTAAAACAAGCAAGGGCTCAGGTCATGTGGCTGCAGGGGGACCTCTGTTTTACCCTGAGGTTTCTTCATTGCTGGCCAAGCATACAGACAAAGTGTAGAAAAGTCACTGCACTCATCACATCTCATAGGGTAAACATAACTGCGGTAGGGAAGCCCTGTAGGTGACCAGCAGATCATTTGTGGCAGATTTTTTGTTTTGTTTTGTTTAATTTTTTGTCATTTCTGCATTTTATGCCAAAACTTCTCAATTTCACCTTCTTTAATTAACTGTATTCTTTGGGTTTCATTCACCTTTTACTGTGTGGACCATGCTAACATGTGAACAACTTGCAGTTACGACTCAGTAACCTCTAAGGGTCAAAGGGGCTGTGCATAAATGGGAAAAGGGTTTACCATCCGGCTAATTCACCAGTAACCAGACCAAGGGCTATTTGTGGGAGAGTTTTATTGTGACAAAAGTTAATGATTTATAGTGAATATTTACCAAAAAAAGTTATATGTTCAAGGGTATCAAAAGGAAAACAAAGTAACTATTCTATTTTGTGTGAACCAAAGACCAACTATCTATCTTAAACCCAGAAAAAAAAGAGGCAAAGTGAAAACAAAGTCTTCCATGCCCGACTGACTACATTGATCTAAAATACCTAACAACACACAAATGGAAACGGGACACCACTTTTTCTGTACAAGCCATGCAGAAGTATACAAGTGTACACCAAAGGTAACAAATCACACTCCTCCATCCCTCCTCCCTTACCTTATTGTGTGGGGTTCTTACAGGCACTGGATGAAAGGACACCAGTTGGCACAGGTGATGTCCATTTGGAGTCTCCTCATTGGAAAACAGGGAAGAGACACAAACACACAGCCCAGGCCTGGGCTGTTACACTTGCCAATAGTAAGTTGAAAGCTTTTGAATGAAATATAAAAACTGTCCTTTCATTTAATTACTATGCATTAGTGGTCTGAAGTATTTTAGTCATAAATCCTGTTGCTACAAGCAGATGCTTAGAATTATTTACCCATTTACAGAGTTCATTTCTGATGTATCAGTTCAAGGTGGTAACATCTGTTCCGGTTCAGGTTCTCTTTGGCATGGTAACATACCCTGTTTTTGTGTTATTTATCTGATACCGAAGCTCCAGTCTTGTTTGTCTGGGAAGTCTAACAGAAACATTATGTGCGTCAGTTGGCTCTGGGTGATAGTCTTTCTGTACAAGAACTCCAAAGAGAATCCCGCCCACTCCCTCCTACAGATCGACACACAGCTACCAAAAGGAGATGTTTATCTTGCTGCATGACTTAACCGTGTTCCTGTTTGAATGATTATTCCACTTTCATAAAGAAAATGTTGGCCCCACCACACTTCAGGCCCTCCTGGTTCATCTTTTGCTTCCCAGACAAGGAGTTGAACTCATGTGGGTTCCATCCCAGAAATGGGAACCTTCCAGGCATCCAGCAGAATTTTGGGCCTCAGTAAAAATCTACAGGAAAGGAACACATCCATGCTGAGGTTTTCAGAAAGACTGTGTATAGATGTCCATTCTAGAATGTCTCCAAGAACAGAGCTCTGATATGGCCATCAGCCAGACCCATATTTGGGAGCAGTTTGCATTATAATCTGGTGGGCACAACTCCAATGGTGTCAGAGTGCAGCTGATTGAAAAGTCCTTTATTTTGAAGGTCATTACAGGTTCACATAAGCGTGCTGAAATATACCAGACCAGTCCAAAAAGAATGATTATTATTTACTGGTACTAAGCTGATGCCTTTCTATCAATTCAGGGAAAGTATGCTGATGAAAATGACAACAGTAGGAGAGGGATTCACATTGGAGAGTTCTTGCTCTAACTTCAGCATGAGCTCCTGCCCATGACACACATGTATTGTAATCTGTCTATTTTGAGAACACTTTTCTAGTGTTTGAATGCAGCCACAAGTCCAGCAGGATGAAGACTGTCTTAGAGAGGGACTCGTGAATCAGATGTCTTGGTATCTGAAGGTGCAGAATGAGACTCTGAAATGTTGTGCAGTTTCCCACGGAAACAAATGGATGGACTCCCTGAAACTCTTTCCTCTTATATAACCCAGCTCTTACATAAAGGCCAGTACTCCAAATT
This sequence comes from Heterotis niloticus, assembly GCA_018136845.1. Lineage (NCBI taxonomy): Eukaryota > Metazoa > Chordata > Actinopteri > Osteoglossiformes > Osteoglossidae > Heterotis > Heterotis niloticus. The sequence continues at coordinate 24,934,968 of CM030890.1, forward strand.
TATTCCATCTCAGCTTTTTTGGTAGGTAAAACAAATAAGGACTACAGAAGTCATATTCTAATGTGTGCTTTCACCAAAAATAAAAGCACTAAGGTGGCATGACAAACCACTGCATTGCTCACGAACCAATGAAACTATTTCCCTCACACAAATGTGTCAAAGTAAGAATTCTGATCTTGAGAAATTTTATAAAGGAGTCTTTTACAAGGTGCCAATGTATGAACATCTACCATACTGGTGGGATTCCATGGCAGCACTGTGTAACTCCTAACCTGAGACATACGGACTCTCCACCTGGCACAACAACAATTCTGGTGGCCAACGCTGAGAGACGACGTCAAGCAGTTCGTAGCTGCGTGCGTAACATGTGCCCAAACTAAGGTACCCAGGCAACTCCCCACCGGGCAGTTGGAGCCTCTCCCCCAATCGAATGGACAGGCGGAGCGTTTGGTCCAGGAAATTGGGCGTTACCTTCGTAGTTACTGCAGCCAACACCAGGCTGACTGGAGTCGCTTCCTCCCCTGGGCAGAGTACGCCCAAAACTCCTTGCCCCGCACATTGACTAACCTGTCCACTTTCCAGTGTATTTTAGGTTACCAACCTCCACTGTTCCCATGGGACCCAACCCCTAGCAACATCCCTGCCGTTGATGAGTGGTATCAACGGAGTGGTCAGGTATGGCAGACGGCACGGGTGCACCTGCAGGATGCAGTGCGGGCACAGAAGCTCCATGCAGATAGGAGACGACGAGCAGTGTCGTTTCGCGTGGGGCAGAGGGTATGGTTGCGTACAAAGGACCTGAAGTTGAGGTTGCCGTCTAAGAAACTCCCCCCGTTACATCAGCCCATTTAAGATCCTCTGACGGATCCTATCGCCTGTTTCCTATCGCCTCCAACTACCGTCTCACTACAGGGTGTGCCCTACCTTCCACGTCTCCCTGCTAAAACCCTGCTGTACTTCTCGACTACAGCAGGACCAGGTGCCGTCCGTGCCTCCTCCTCCCCTGGTGGTCAATGGTTCCCCGGCTTACCGGGTGCGCTCCCTTCTGGACTCCAAACGTCGAGGCGGGTGTCTGTTCTACCTGGTGGACTGAGATGGTTACGGGCCCGAGGAGCAGTCTTGGGTGCGGGCAGGTGACATATTGGACCCATTGTTGATTGCTGATTTTCACAGGGCTCGCCCGGACCGTCCGGCTCTCCGCCCCCGGGGTCGTCCTCCTTGTGCACGGGCTTCGGGAGCTGCCCGTAGGAGGGGGAATTCTGTCAGAAGCGTCGGGACGCCGACGACGGGTGCGACACACGGTGACGACGCGGTGACGACACAACGCGACGCGAATGTTAGTTCCGAATTGTTTGACGCGACGCGACCTTAAGAGCGGCCGAGCCGACCGGTATCGGCGCGGGACCTGAGCAATACTGTCTTAGATGTTAACCTGCCTGTGTGTTCCAAGGCTGTGAGAATAAACGACAGAGTGTTGGCATCCCTTGTCCCGTGTCTCCCTTCTACATCTGGGTCCTACGCCTTGCTTCCGATCAAGTGCCGATCGAGTTCGTGACAGAAGGTATACAGTATTAAATGCATTTTTGACTTTTGACCATTTCAACAATATTTTTGACTTACGGTGGTTTTATCGAAATGCAACCCCATCGTAAGGTGGGGACCATCTGCATCGTTCATGTTCACCAAAGATTACTAATATGACCTTTATCAGCTGGGACCGAATAACCAAGACACAAAACACCAGTTATTTTTAAACATATTTACAGTGACAGATACATTTTGTGTGCGTACATTAGGGTATCACAGTGGACTGAACACAGCAGTAACAGAAAGGAGCAAAGCAAAGTACTGAACAGTTAAAGCTACATGGTCTATTGCTACAATATTTTGTTCAAAAGATCCATGTTTCAAATAATTCTTATTTACGAGCAAACTGTCACAAAGTCAATTTTTCAAAGGAACTAAGAGAAAAAAATGAATAATTGTGCAATTTTTTGTTGGGAGGACAAATGATACGAACTGCTTCAGTTGCATATAAATATAGAAAAATGCTAAACAAGCTTAATGTAATGGAATATGCCTGTCTTTTGGTGAACGGGGGGTGCACTTGTGCCTCAACCCTCAACTAGGAATACAGCATCAATAAAGGCCAACTATTCATGGGATTGGGGCTTTACAAAAGCATGAAATTACTAATATGGCCAGGAAATTTAAATTAATCTGAACTAATTTGCTTGTTTCATTTTCATCAACAGTTCATACAGTGCTGTGTCCCAGTGTTCTTGTATCCTGGAAGCACAGGGCATGGGACATGAAAGTCCATGACTGGAGGTCATCTTATTTTGTCATCCTCTACTAACATGAATCAGTTTTAAAGGCAAATTTGCTCAAAAAGGACTTTTAAAAAGTACTTCATGTCCACAGCCTGAAGATGCTGTGCTCTCCTTCATGCACGCAAAACAGCAAAACACGAGCATGAGGTACAAGGTAATGGAGGATTGCATGAGGAGAAGGTGCTGGAGGTGTTCCACCATAAATGCTGACTTCCTCTTGGCAAGCGAACAAAAACGGCCATGAGGAAGACAGTTGCACCACAGAAACATGTCTGTGGGCATCTAGTTAATAAAAAAAAAACGTACAATACAGGTAATCCTGGGTGCGCTTTGTGATTCCTTCATGGCAGCAAGCAGAAATTTTTTGCAGCGCAAATAAAAAACAAAACCATGAACTACAAAACTGCAAGTCTCAATTGCTTTTCATATGCGCAGCAGGACTTTGTACATAAAATTGAGTTCATATTGTTGTTTCACCTTCTTCATTTTCCTCCATATCTCGCCTCTGGGCTGAGTCAGGCCGCATGCCTGTCCACCTTGCATGAAATATTTTTCTTTGCAAGGCAGTCTTACGTATCCTTGGACAGCGCGATGTCCTCTCAGGCATCCGGCATCGCTTGTATAGCATGACACCTCAGGCAAAGTCCTTACAGTCTGGTCGACTATGCCACCCTGGAAATTAGTTTGAGGGAAGACGTGTAAAAAAAAATACTAACTGCACTGAGGCCACAGTACAACTCTTACAAAGAACCAGGTGTGATCTACAATATAACAAGTTACCTTTATTGCAATGAATTTTTACAAAAACACCAAATTAAACATTCAAAATACAGAACCACTCTAACTACTGTCAGCACTAGGGTCCCCCACAGAAAATAAGCACACTGGATGGAGGTCACAGTCACCACACACTTCTCGTGAGCTTGCACACCAAGCTAAGAACAAAACAGAACTTAAACCACACGTTAAAAGGTGACCCATACGAAAGGTACCTCTTCCAGAAAAGGCATGTGAATATCAGTGAGGCATTGGCACTGTACCAAATCAGTCTCCATAGTCGATTAAAATAACATAAAAAAGGAAACCATGACAACAACAACAACAACAACAACAACAATGGAAGACCAAGTGGGGATGGAGAAAAACAGTACCAGGTCCCAGCGATCTGCACCTCCGACGACCAGCGCGATGCTGTCGTACTGCCGGAGACCAGGAGACGACTCCACCCCTCCACTCACGATCAGGATGAACAATGAACACAGACACCACGAAACCCGATCACCAAACGTACAGAAACTGTACAGGGAAAACTGTGCTAGTCACGCTGTCCATCCTCCGTTCGCTTTCAGTGAAAACACACCAACCGAAGTAAACACCAACACACCAACAGAAAAAAAGCAGATCCTCCTGGCTGGGGGACTGGGTACAGTTAGAAGTCACCTGAAGAAGTGACCTTCATCTCGAATGACCTATGCGCTGCTGACAAAAAAGCAAGAGAAAAATGATGCGTGCAAACTTTTGTTGTCAGTGCCACCAGGTGGATGTCTGTAATACAGCAACACATGCAGAGGGCGTACAGCAATGAGCTGATTCCATTAATCCTTCATCCTTCTCAGTCGCTGTACCTGCAGTCCCTCCCTCATACACACGGCCAATTTAGAGTCACCACTTGCCCTAAAAGTGGCGCGACCATGTTTCAGTTTTCAAAAAAGAGGACACTGAAGGCAGGAGAGTGGCACAGGGCAGGTGGGCCCCGACGATCAACAAAGCACTGGCACTGTGACAATGTGCATGTATGTGAGTGGGGCGATAGATAGTTGGCAAATGCCTCCAAAACCATGCAACTACAAATGAACTTTAATTCATAAACAGTTAGTTTAGTCCGTAGTTTAGTCTTTTAACAAGACTAATAACATTTGTCTCAATATTACTACTCTTATTCCTCTCAGTTCCACACTTTACAAATAAAATAAATGAAAAAAAAAATAAAACAAGTTTAACTTCTGCCACCTTGTACATAATACTGTTCCTTTTCATGGGCATTGAATAAAATATTGATATGAAATAAAACATTTTAGGAAAAGGTATTTCTTTGAGCTGCAGGAGGAGACCCACAGACATGGGGAGAGCATACCAACGCCACACAGAGAGCCACATTCATTCTGCTGTGATCTATGCTGGTCTTTCTCCTTTGAGGCCTGTTGGGTCATTGTCCCCAGTTCTTGCAGCTGACAGCCAGGGTGATGTGGGCTCCACTTCGGGACACTGAGAAGCGGAACCTGTTCAGTGCTCACTTTGGAGAAAACCCCTTGGGGGCCAAACAAACCGACAAGGAAAACACTAATGTGGCCCACCAAGTCGTCATAGCTCAGGTCAGATGTCTGAGCCAAAGCAGGTTGTGTGACGCAGGCCAGGAAAAGGGGTAATGAAGGCCCTGGGTGTCACAACACAGCAAATGTTTATAGCCAACAAGGCTCCACTTGCACTCTGCACAACTTCACAACACTGTGTTTAGGGGTTCACACACATGCTCATGTCACCAACATCAGTCTGTGTGGAAAATTTCAGTTAATGTTTCGGCAATCATGTTTGCTTGTTGTACCTTTGCCTTCTTCCACTATGAAATGAATTTATTCTTGCTGTTTCTTTTCTGCTCCAATGCTGGCAAACAGAGGCGATGTTTTTAAATGAACTTTTTTGCACTTCAAGGGAAGTACTCGCCCTTTCCTTTGGATGGAAAGTTCGAGCACCCATTTTTCCCCCAGCCTTTTTCTTATTGTGGAATCATGAAGGTCGATCTTATCTGAGGCTAGAGAGAACTTGCAGGTCTTTGGACATTTTTCTGATTTTTTTTTGTGAACATATACAGAGAGGCCAAACATGATGCTCTGAATGACGTTCACAACTTGTTGCCCTTTCGCCCCACCCCCCAGGGTTATTACATCCGCCAATGAGTGTCTGGAACTTGAAGAAGCTTTAAACACATCTCTGATATGCATCATTTACTGACATCATTTACTGACAGGAATTTTATTTAATAACAAACCATTAAAATTGCAAATAAAAAAATTCTCAAAATGAGACCATTTGACTGTTTAGGTTTTTTGCTTTGTAAAATGCTCTGTAACAGCTCTAATTCAAAATTTAATGCATAATCATTCATAATTCAGCCAGTAGTCAGATGTAACCCTTATCCTAAATGTCCTGTTGGAAACAAATCTAGGATTTTGCTTCACCATTTTTCTTATTTGGCTGAATATCTGAACCCCTCTCAACTTTGCTGCGATTTCAGCTTCACAAAAGATATCTATAATATTTAACGACAGAGAGAAATGTAACCAAAAAATGTGAAATACTTGAAAATTTGTATTTCTTTCAGAAGATATTCCCACATTTCAGATAAGGAAAGATCCTTGGCATGAACTTCTAAAACAAAGTTGGCACAGTTCTGCCAATACACACCAAACTTCTCAACACTTAGATCCCAGACCCAGTTTATTATAAAACTCTTCAAAATGTACTGTATACTTCCAGATTTTACAATATTGACACTAGGAATGCAGTCACACTAATACAATACCTGAGACACCAGAATCAACGTGCAGACAATCACTACAAAAGAGAGGCTTGAACCTTGAACCAACCACCTTGTCTGCATCATAGGGGGTCTTCCAATTTCTCTAAAATGCACACATACAGTCCTGACCGAAATGCTCTATCTTATCAAATCTTGACAAAATAGCCAAAAAGTAACAATTTTTACTGATGCTAAGACAGACATACAGATAAGTTCAAAGTGAAGTTGGCACATTGTTCAGGGACCTCTTTGACTACATGCATTACTCCTCCCAAACCTGGCTCGTCCAGAAGCCACCCAAATGTTCCTAAAAATGGCTTGAGGTAAAGTCTTGTTTTATGTTCAAAGGACTGCAATAATTTTAAAAAAAAAAAAAGAAAAAAAACAGGTTTTTGGATTATTTGCCAGAACTTGGCCAGAAGTTCCTCATCAAATTGTTGCAGCTTGAGCATTAATTTGACTCATTTGTTTTGCCTAATACTAAGCCGGTTGATGCTTCTCCTTGGGTGTCTAAGCTGGTGGTTGCAAAGACGACGTCTCGGGGCCTTGAGCCTGCATGGACCTTAAAGCAATGAACAAAGCCATGATACCAGATGGCATCAAACCCCCTGCCCACAGTGGAGGAGCATACTTCTAAGTTCTCCGGCTCCATGGTGTTTACAAAATTGGATGTTCACCAAAGCTACCTACAGATTCCTTTTCATCCCGACAGCCGGAACCTGACAGCTGTGGTCACTCACATCCGTGTGTTTTGTTACACGAGGGTACCTTTTGGGTTGTGCTCGGCTCCCACTTGTTTTCAGAAAGCAATGTCATCTCAGGATGACCATGTACCATCACAGGTTTGTGCTGCACTGTTCAGCCACTATAGCCCCTGTGCAACAGCTGCTACAGAAGGATGTCCCTTGGGGTTGAACTCCAGCTTGCTCTGCTGCTCTTGCGGTGAAGGTAAAAACTCCATGCTTGTCGTCAATTTCATATTGTAAAAAAGCAGGGGAGGAGGCAAACCAGTACAACACATCTATTCTTCACTGTGCCAAACTGCAAACAAGCAAAGATGATGCAAAAATCTGAAAAAGCACCTGAGTGCCATAAAACAGTAACCATCAAAATCGTAGAACTCCAGAGTCACAAACACAGACTACTGTACTGCAGTTTATGACATAACACTCAGGATGTAAATTTGCAATTTCTGCGGTCACTTATCTGTCTGTGATCAATCAGTGCTTCCCATAATTAAATATTAACATTCCATCATACAGGCATTGTGCACTTTCTCCAAAATACAGGGGAAATTCCAAACAGCAGATCAACTACCTCTATATTTCAACAAGTTTTATAAACCACTTTCCTTGCAAGCTCCCATTTTAACTAAAAATTATCCAGATGTCCACTTCATAACTTACACTTTAGATACTACACACCAGTGAAAACACAAAATATTGGTCACACCACACAGTGCATGAACTTCAGCAAACTGATAATGAATAAGGCCAACTTTTGACTTTTAAAGATCTCTTTTTTTTCAAATAATGTCATAAAAGTGCAGCATCAGAAGTGGAACGGAAGATGTCTGACTCCATCTTGGTCATAAAACTGCATGCACAGTGGAATTGTTTATCATGCATATTTGTCTTTAAATATTTGAAGACTGTGAGGAAACAGCTTCATATCCTTTGGGCTTTATTGTAAGTCCTTGCAGAGCAATGTCTGGACCAATGGAGCACAAACTTCTAGAAACCCACAAACATGTTTTATTGCTGGCAATAGACAACACGGGCTGAAGTCTCCTTTGGCTTTCTTCACATGTAAACATATCAGAATTCCACTTGTCATTTTGTAGTCATTCCTCCTTGCATATTACTCATCAGCACAAGGGTTCCAGGTACTGTATACCTAAGCTACTTGCGCATCAGAAGAATAAATATTTCCAGTTGCTATGACACTAGCGTAGCACTTCTAGTTCATTCTTTCTGTTTCTTATGGCATTCAGAACTCTCATGTTTTAACCCCATACAGGAGAAGGTTTCCTAACACCTACTCACTTCAGTTCCCTACTGGGAAATACATCTAGAGAGCAGAACACATCATTATCATTGTTTTAAATCTGAATAATTATTATAAAATGTGTATCTAAAGGTATTTACTGTATTTAATCTGTTTGCAGCATACATTATAGTCTTTGGTATTTTAATGGAGCAATTCACAATACAATGGCATGCAAAAGTTTGGGCACCCTTGGCTAAAATGTCTGTTACTCAAGAATCAAGAAGAGTTTATTTGTCAAGTACATAGCAACTGTGAATAGTTAAGTGAGCAGAAAATGAACTGATCACCAAAAAGCATTGTGAGGGACCGCGTCAGCAGGCACAAGGAATCACGGGTTAATTGTTAAAAAAGAATCATTTATTCCAAAAAGGTAGCTATGTCAGCAACAAATAAATTTGGGCCCATAAAAAGATCAACTGAACATAATCCCCAAACCAACAACACAAATCAACTAGACATATTGACTGACCCCCAAACACACAATAGGGCTTAAATAATGGCTGATCAGACCATTCACATACAACTACATACAATAGGGGAACACCAGAACTATACAAACACAAACAAACAACAAAACACTATACACCAATACATAACAAAATCCAGCAGAATCAAAATACTATTAATAAAACTACCAATCAGGAAATCCAAACCAAATGGACGTCTACACCGATATTCTCTCCCCCTTATGCTGCAGCAGGTTTATTGACCCTGGGTTCACTTCCTGCTTTCCAAGGCCCGATTTCCTTCCTCCAATCCTCCGTCTGGGCTGGTACCTGGATAGGCCAATCCCCAGAGACCACCAACCAAACCAGCAACCCATAACAGTTTCCATTCAAACCCCAAACAAATTCAAACCAAACATGTCACCACCCAAACAAATCAACACAAATAAAAATTCAAGCAAAAATATACTCAAACTATCCACTCATCTGTGTGGGTGCCGGAGCAGCCATCACAAGCATAAAGTTAAAGATGACACCTTTCTTTTCAGTATTTTATATAAGATTAGTGTATTGTTTTTGTTTTGTGCAACTGTACAGGGAAAAAAGGAAAGGAGCACCATGCAAAAGTTTGGGCACCCCAAGAGATTTGAGGTCTCACATAACTTTTTCTGAGGTCTCAAACCTTAATTGGTTCATTTGGGCTATGGCTTGTTCACAGTCATTGTTAGGAAACCCCTATAAATACTTGGATTCCTCAAACCTTGTCCCAACAATGAGCAGCCATGGGCTCCTCGGAGCAGCACTCTGAAAATTAAAATAACTGATGCCCACAAAGCAGGGGAAGGCTACAAGAAGATAGCAAAGCATTTTCAGGTAGCTGTTTCCTCAGTTCGTAATGTTATTAAGAAATGGCAGTTAACAGGAATGGTGGAGGTCAACTTGAGGTCTGGAAGACCAAGAAAACTTTCTGAAAGAACTGCTCGTTGGATTGCTAGAAAGGCAAATAAAAACCTCCGTTTGACTGCAAAAGACCTTCAGGAAGATTTAACAGACTCTGGAGTGGTGGTGCACTGTTCTACTGTGTAACCACACCTGTACGAATATTATCTTCATGAAAAAGTCATCAGAAGAAAACTTTTCCTGTGTCCTCACCACAAAATTCAGCATCAGAAGTTTGCAAATGAACATCTAAACAAGCCTGGTGCATTTTGGAAACAAGTCCTGTGGAGCCATGAAGTCATAATAGAACTTGTTGGCTGCAGTGTGCAAAGGTATGTTTGGAGAAAAAAGGTGCAGAATTCCATGAAACAAACACCTCTCCAACTAAATATCAGCAAATTCTGGAAGCAAACAACACATCGTGTGTAAAGAAGCAGAAGATAGAAAGAGGATGGCTTCTACAACAAAATAATGATCTAAAACACACCTCAAAATCTACAATGGAGTACCTCAAGAGGCGCAAGCTGACGGTTTTGCCATGGCCCTCACAGTCCCCCGACCTAAACATTACTGAAAATCTGAGGAGAGATCTCAAAAGAGCAGTGCATGTAAGACAGCCTAAGAATTGCAGAATTAGCCTTTTGTAATGGGAAAAAATACCTCAAGTAAGAATTGAAAGACTTAGCTGGCTACAAAAGGCATTTACAAGCTTGCCAAAGGGGGTGTTACTAAGAACTGACCATGTCGGGCGCCCAAACTTTTGCTTCAGGCCCTTTTCTTTTTTTGGTATTTTGTACCTGTGAATGATGGAAATAAAAATGTAATCTTGCATAAAATATTAAAGAAATGTGTCATCTTTAACTTTACACCTTTTGGTGATCAGTTCATCTTCTGCTCACTTAACTATTCAGAGTAACAGATATTTTAAGCAAGTGTGCCCAAACTTTTGCATGCCACTGTAAGTACCTTGCTAACGGGTACTACAGCAGCATTTGTTGCTTGGATCAATAAGGTCCATGCAACATGTTTAGCTCCTTAACTAATACCATCTTTGTTTGGAGGAAACTAAAAGTACCAATTTGACAAATAAATAAATAAATATTTAAATAAGCACATTGTCCCAATAACATGGAGACTCATTGGAAGTACCAGGGTTTTCAGAGCAAAAAACATAATCCAGGTCTGATGGTACAGGCCAGCAACAGATGAGTTGAGGCAGAAGTGCAAGATGGTCTGAATCCCACATGGTGGTGGAAAGGCAGTAGGCGGAGATTCATCACAAGTGGGGATGAAGGTATAAGATGACACCGGAGTCCTCTAGCCATTTGAGAGTCTTGGCTTCATGGGAGAGGCTGTGGAACGAATCCTGGAAATAGGCAATGTAAAAAAAGGCTGCAGTGTCAGATTCCTGAAGGAGCCCTGCTGACTTTGAATAAGGCTTGAAAATAAGGCAGCACACTCATAACAGAGAATGCTATCTGGATAAAATCTCCTGTCCATTATCGGTCCCACTCCCCATCTTACCACCATGGCCTTCATTGTGTCTTGTCCATAGTAGTGGATCGGCTGCTTTGTGTCACTCGGGTACCCGAATCCCGCCACATGAACCACATCACAATAGTTCAAGGCCACATAAACAGCCAGAATCCCGGTGGTTGGGTGGGCAGGATGATTCTGAACACAGAAATGGGAAGAGAAGATGGAACAGATGTAGCATCAGAGAGCTAACATCAATCATGTCCAAACAACAGCTATCTTTTTTAAAGTGCAAGAACAAAGTAAACATTTCAGTCACCTTCCTCTGTGAAGGAAGTTTTCTGGAGAAGACAAAAAATCTTAATTGTTTATTAATTTTGCTGTATAATTCACCAAGGTGACAAATGGTTCCATACCATACACTGCTTATAACTTACCCCTTTATACAGCAGGGTAATTTCACCATACCAATTCAGGCTAAACACCATGATCTACAGCTGGAGCAGGGGTTCAACGCCTGCAAGATGACACCTCTAACCTAACCTCTCTGACTGAACTAATCCTAAGGCCTTTAACATAAAGCTGTATTCGTCAGTCGCTATCTACTCAATCAGCTATTATGGTAAATATGTAGAGAAGTCAAAACTAAAAAAAGTATATAGAAGATCTGGAAGATAATTTCAGTGACCTTTGCAAAGTCATGCTTTATTTTTTTTTTATCTTCTTAAATTGACTGTACAGTATGACCACCCTCACACACTACTGCAACCTTTCAGTTTTGCTCTGCAGTTCTGTATAATTTCTCACTAACTTTTAAATTTTCATTTGCTCATATATAACAGCTACTGGCTCTTTTGATCAATTTTTCAGATAGCACCGAAAGAAACATGTCAGCCATAGTGACATACACACAGTAATAACTGTAAATAAATATCAAAAAACATTATAACCTTCCAAGCTGTGTGTGTTTGAGAAAGTATGTCAGCATGTGTTTGTTAAGAATGTGAGGCAGCTGTACTCTTATGTGAAAGAGGATGTGAGTGTGTACAAAGTAAGAAAAGAAAATTGGTTAGCATCTTGTAGATCTGTGTATGTGTGGTAAGAAAATCTATCAGTATCTACATACGCTCTGTATGATGTTACTACATGTGGTGTGTGACATCACAACTCCAGCTTCTACAAGCCGTGTCTTGGAGTTTAAAGAACTCTGCAAAAACATCCCTTTGGGTGAGAAGTACCAGTGTGTGAAATTTCAAATCTATGGCTTGAAAAACAAAGCCCTGTGTAAAGAACAGACAAACAAAAAGAAAACAGACAGATTGAGCTTTACAGAGATAGCCTGTGTACAATTGTGACCCAATTCTATTATATTATTAATAAAAAAGTAACACTTGCACAGTGACCCATCAGAATCAGAACAGAAGTCAGATAACCAAATAGAACAGCTGACTTGTTGTTCCAGTATGATTAACAAAGTAAGGTTTGCACACTAAAACAATTGAACTTATTTACCTATCTATAGTGCTAGATCATTTTACTGCATCACTTCAGAACAAGTGTCTTGATCAGGGATACAACAGCTAAGACCTGGGACCATTATAGTTGCAGCAAAGTTTACTGCTATTTCTGTGGTATTTCTAAGGCTTAATGAGTATATATTTCCTAAACTGGATCTATCCAATATTTAAGCTATTCCATTACAATTTGCAAATCCATGATATTATAATCCATAATATAAGAAAGCATGACACTGGCAGGTTCACTACTTCAGGAAAAACTCTGGTAAGAGCACTAATGTGTTAACTTGAACTGAGCTGGCATGGTGGTCAGAAAGGAGGGCACACTCCTGTGATGACATTTAACGTTGACCCCAAGAAACCCAAAGAGCCAATGTCCCATATTTAATATAATACACTGTGAAATCCCGATTTGTTTCTGTATTTCAACAAATATTTGCTGACTGTGGTGTGAACTTTACCCTGAAACATCAAAAGTATGGTCTGGGCATTAATGGGCCAGAACAAATTAAAACACAGGCTTCATGTTATAATCGCAGAAGTGACATTAATTTAATTCACTTTCACCGTATTAACAGTCCATATCTGGTGCTCTTGAGTGTTGGTGATCAATAACAAGATGAGGGATATTGCACACGTTTATGGGGATAAACATGTCATGGGAGTTTGCAGAGACAAAATAGTTTCAGTGGTTGTGCTAAAAGTGACTGGCATTACAAAACAAATTTTACTGTCAGACTCCTGGTACCTATTCTGGTTCTAAAGTGAGCACCAAGTGTAACATCAACAAAACAATCAACCATAATGATAGTAAGGATGAGACGATATTTTGGGAGTCTTTTCACCTTTTTGTTGCTTTGGTGTTTGAAAATGGGAAGCTGGAGTAAGTGGGTAGCAGTCTTGTATATGAAGAAAGGGTCCAGAACACGCAGCTGATTGATCTCACCCAGCCATACCAATGGAGGAGGTCTCCAAAAGCCCTTTATCACCTGATAAAGCATAATGAAAGTAGTTGCATTAGATATGTCCCCTAGATTAAAAACACCAGTCCCACTGAGTTGTGAGGATTTGGTCCAGGACATGAGGAGTTAGAGCACATGTACTACCGCCATCTTTTCGTTGTGTACGATCCACTTAAGCCACAACAGGTCTTGTTGTTTGAATGGTACAAACACCATGAGGGTGTCTGGTTGGTTGTGGACACTGGGGTTGTAGTGGGCCGACTCCGGGTAGAAGAAGCGCATGGTAGTCTTGTTGCCCACGTCATCTTCATATCCGCGTACAGGTGCGTTGTTGAGTCTGAGTGGGGGCCAAACACAGACACAACACATGACGTGGGAAAAAAAAATAGACACAAACAATCTGTTAATATGACCACACACTGGTTCCCACATTATAACCATTTGTGTTATGAAATTTCAGATTTGATCAATTTTAAAATGTTTAAATTTATACCTAATTTTTTGTTTACTGCTGATGAAAACCAACCTGCATTTCCACAGACAAATGTTAGTTGGCAGCAAGGAGCACCTAAACTGAAAAAGTGTGGGACACCCTCAATTCAACTAATTTCCACACTGTTTTAAGTTCATATTTGGTGTTCATAATGAATGTATTTTCATGTCTTGTCCTTTTGAATCAGTTCTACTGTATTTGCAAATTAATAAAAGCATTAAGGACAAAGTACTAGTTTCTTTTAGCTTATGCAAGACTTTTACAAAACCCAACACATGAATAAATCAAGGGCTATCTATATCATTAATGTCTTAACTGTGTAGATAATAAAGAAAGGTGAAACTGGCCAGAGGTTCACAAACAATGCACAGACTATGGGACAAATTGGCTTACCATATATCTGGTCCCAATTGTGCTTGGAAGTGTATATCCACATAACACATACACTTGCAGCAACAAAAACGGCATCGCACCACATTTGAAATAGCGAAAAACCCTGTTATCCTGTTTCACAAACTCTGGAGACACTTGTTGAGTGGTTTTCAGAAGAACAGGAGAATAGAAGTAAAGCTCAGAGCTTAATAACCTTCATTGTCACTCAGAAAATTATTTCATAAATGTACATTTTTTTCTTTCTTAAAATTTATTATTTTTAATTGAATATAGAACCTGCTAGCAGTTGTAATCCAACAGTCTTCTGCTTAGTGACGTTTTAGGCATTTTCAGGGAGGGACAAATCAAAGGTTAAATTAAAATATGACTAAAGTACATGGTATCCCTCAGAATACAGGGGATTTTTGACCAGTAAAAATTCCTGTGCTGTTTCTCCAGGTTAATCTCGTCTGTCCCTTTGGGCACATAGGAAAACTATGAGCGAAATGGGCAGATTTACTGTAAAGATACATAAAATAGACTGTGTTCTTACCTGATGACCACATCGTACTTGTTAATGACATCCCCTAAGGAGCTGTTCTTGATGGAAAACCCATTTCCAACAACTACACAGCTGCGGCATTTCAGGCTAAAGGAAAGATATATATCAACATATCTAAAGGAAAGATATATATCAAGATATCACGTTTGGCTAAAATCTACTGTACATACAAAGATCATGCAAAGATATACACTAATTATGATGCAGCCGTTTCTCTTTTTTGCACAAAAACATGCACAAAATGTAAGTTAAACACAAGAAAATATTTGCAGATGATAAAAAGAATGTGTATTTGAAGATGTATTTAATGGGTTAAATAAAAAATACACAATCACACTGACACCAACAGCCATGAAGAACATGACATCAACAATTACAGTAAAATTAACTGCTGTCACTCATGGACATTGACTTCTTCGACATTGTGCTCTTTACCTTCTACTTCAGAACAACTTCATATCTAATTACTTGGCTGCTGCTATAACATCTACTGTACATCTAAGACAGGGGTCTGCAACCTTCAACATCAAAAGAGCCATTTTGGGCTCTTTCCCAGCAAATAAAGTTCACTTGGAGCCACAAAACCTATTTGACCCCTAAAATGAAGATAACACAGCGTATTAGGTTTTATATACAGTTATGCTATGTATAAAAGAACTATAGTTTGTTGCATTTATGAAATCATAGAACTACAAAAAGATTGACATTTTATTGCTGTTTGTAACAAAGGAAAATACCAAATTCTTATGAACACTAGAAAAAAAAACACTGGCACGTAGAGGAAATATTTGAGCGCACAGTGCTTCTTGATGCAGAATGCAGTGAAACATTGGCAGCTTTCTTTCCAGTGACTTCTGAAGTAAAGTCACAAACCCCTTTTGTGCTCCTGTCATACTGATGTGCCCCATCAGTAGCCACTGACACCATGTGGGTGGTGTTTATTTCTTTAATAATCTGACACAGCCTCACAGATGTCCTCCCCCCGTGTTTGGCCTTTTAGTGGTATCGATTCAATAATTTCTTCCTGTAGCCCAGCAGAGTTCACATATCTGCATAACAGCGCTATTTGCTCAGTATAGTTTACATCTTTTGACGCATCACAGGCGACTGAGTATGCTGGAGCCGAATTAATGTCCCTAATTCGTTGACCGGTGATGTTTGCTGCAATCTTTAATGTCCTGTCCGTGACAGTCTTTGCAGAGAGGCATATCTCTAACTTTGTGAACAATTTCACTTTTGTTTTTGAAGTCTGAGAATAGATGCGCTGATATTTTAATGAACAGTTCTTTCATATATTCTCCGTCTGTGAACGGCTTTCCGCACCTGACTATCTCTTGAGCTGCCACAAAACTAGCAGCAGTAGTTGAGTTTGTAGATTAGATCCACTTCTTCAAAGTATGTTTGCTGTGATCTGCTTTGGTTGACTTGAATATTTGTATTCAACAACATGAAGAGACTTTCTGTTACCCTCAGTCTTCAATGAGTTATGAATTCACAGATTTTCACAAATTTTATGATACTCACCTCTCCACATTTGTAGGCATGTCATGGTTGGTTAGGCTTGCCAGAATCTTCTGCAGGATGAGCTCTACAAAATACAGAGTGACTGTGCTTTTTGGGTACTTTACAGGACCATTGTTTACATTTTGTTGTCACTCTGCACACTAAAAACATGGGAGACAGCAGGAGGTAACAGCCCGAGGCAAACCATTTGAAAATACAATAAAATGTATTTTCATAAGAATACCACAGAGGTCAGGATGACTGTTTGCACCCACCGTTGTCCATAGTCCCATATGGCAATGGCAACTTGACAGTATGCTGATGCCAGAAGAAGTCTTTGACTTTCAGGAACAGCTTTGTTCTTCTGCTCACACTGAGTGTCAAAAAAAGCACAAATATACAGAATATGTATTTTATAATGTTCATTAAAACTAAAGTGAAACAAAAAATTTTAATATGTTTGAACATCATCGCCTTGACAATTTGTAATTAGGAGCTAAATACACCTGGCAAGTGCTGTCCCATAGTGTAACCACAGCAGTAAAACTATCTTCTTACTTTAATGCAGCAAAGAATTATGAGCTTCTCCAAGTGCGAATGCAGTGAATTACAGTTATGGAGGGCAAACCGTGAGGCTCAGCATTTTCCTACACGTACCAAACTGCTCTTCCGCTAAACCTGCCCACACCTGAAACTTTACAACTAACAGCAAAGGCCCTGCAGGCCCCAAAAAAAGGCCCTGCAGGCACCATGGGGTGGAGACAGAAACAGTAAACACTCATCTATGTGGAATGATATGGAGACAGAAATCTGAAAAAGCTGCACGTCATAACCCTAGACCCCACAGAGTAATTTTTCACCAAATGGAATGGAGACTCACTTTAATTTGAGACGCTCCCATTTCCAGGATCTGTGGCACACGTTAGGTTTAAAGGCGAAATTCTTCATACCAAGTTCATAGCTGAAAGAGAAGAGCACAGTTAACACATGTGTCATATGAGAACAGAAAGTGGTAAAAGTGAAATGAAAAATCAGCTAAAGAAGAAATTAAGAAACACAGAACAAAGTTCAGATACAGGCTGTCTGAGTGAACTATATGGTCACATGGGACAGAGTTAAAGCCTTGGTGCATAAATGTGTGACACCAGATTGATACTTAAGGCTTCATGTCCAAGATTTTATTTTGTATTTATTCATTTACATTATGGTTTTATTTAAAGAAAATGTTTTTACCCATTTATCTATTCCCTTTACATATTTTCAAGGCATGTGCCTTTATCAAGGGAACAGCAGTAGTTGATACGGCATTCAAACTTTACATGACATTAGTTACGTTTATTTATCATTTATCTTTACTGTCCTACTCACATTGATTTACCTATTAGTCAGCTGTGCCATTTTTACTGCATTAGTTCAGGGTACATACATGATTAAGGGTTACAGCAGAAAGAGCAGGGACTAAAATATGGAACCTTTGCGGTTAAAGGCAATAGCTCCAACCACTGCTTTACATACCATCTCAAATGCACCTACTCTACATTTACTATTGCATAATTTTATTTGCAACACAATGAGCATATCTGTTTTCATTTATCAATTAGGAATCTGCAAATGCTGCTCATTTTATATTTCTGACAAGTCAGGTCACATGGTTTTATACCCATTTACATAGCAGCACACTTTCACTGTATCAATTCAGCATGCTTGCTTGCTTATATCTCACCATCTCACAGCATTCCTGCACCACATGGAAGCCCCAAAAAAGTATCAGCTGTGAACCTGTACCCCAGGGTTCCCCTTTCAAAACAAAGTCAAGGGTTTCAGAGGATGAAGAACAGAAAAAGCCTTACCTTTTGAGCAGGAAATAGTAAAAGAAGATAAAAATCAGAACCACAAGTATGGATGTGATGAACCATGCTGTGGAAGAGAGGAGAAGGCAAAAGCTATTCTGAGGTCCAGACAGCACAATTCTCTTGCAGGAGGACCAAGTGCTTGTATTTATTAAACAAAAAAGCCAAAGTGCTTCAGGGAAGTCTAAATTTCCTAAGAACAATGGGATAAGTGTAGCATTTTAGGTTAAGAATAATTGTTTTTGTGATGAAAAACTTTCATTACCTTGTACAATGTTTCTTCTTCCCTCACTCAGTATCAATTCATTTTAAATATGCAATGGTTTCTAATGATTTTAAAAGATACAGTTTCTTCATCTACTAAATATGAAAAGAGTATTTTCAGTACTTCAGTAAAAGCAACACAACAACATAGCAAAATAATAAAAAATAAAAGAAAGAGGTAGCACTGTGGTACAGTGAGTGCCACCGCCACCTCAAAGCACCCAGGCTGCTTGGGTGTGGGTTTGAGCCCACCTCAGGCTATATGTAGTTTGCATGTTCTCCTTGTGTCTATGTGGATTTCCTCCAGGTGCTAAAGTTTCATTGCACACTCCAGCAACATGTGTTTCCAGTTTAAATGGTTGCTCTAAATTACCCATTGTGTGTGTGTGCGTGTGTGTGTGTGTGTGTGTGTGTGTGTGTGGTGGGGTGCACCCTGTGATGGACTGGCATCCCATCCCATCCAGGGTGTAGTTTCATAGCCTAATCCCCAGTTACTGTGGTGTGATAGACTCTGGACCGCCACAACTCTAACTAGGATAAAGTAGTTAAGGATAATGGATGGACGGATGGATGAAACTGCACACATTGCACTGTAAAAAGTGAGCTTACTTTTAGCAGTCCTTTGGATTGTGTTCATCTCAGAAACGTGTTCACAATGTTACCCTACAAGAGGGAAGGAACACAGGTGTAATCAGTAGCCTACACGTCAGTACTTCACTACAAATTGAACACTGGTGCACAATGGGAGACTGAACACACAAAAAGAAGATGGATGGACAGACATAGAGGACTCTTCATAACATATATGGAATGTCACATACACCTACACTTGGACATCATGTCAACCCTAACACATTCCATATTGTGAAAAGTATTTGTCCCCTTCCTGAATTTTGAAGGACCCGAATAAGAGATAAATTACCTTTATTTTGGTCCAACAGAAGATGTTTTTGTTAGTGCGGGTTCAATGTGAGCCCTGCTGGATGTGCTAGTTTTGCACAATTGCATCTTGACACAAAGCATATTTCTGCAGGCATGGAGCCAGACAGTACTGTTTAGTAGTTGAGTTACTAAAATGCCAGTATGAGAAACCACTTAAGAGCACAAGAACTGTATGTATGCAATATCCCACAGAATGTCCTGGAAAGGCACAGTGACCCAGGACCACCCACACAAGACCACAAATCACCATGATACAAATGACACCTTTCTCCTGCCTGCCCCGAGAAGATGTTAGGTTAATCCTGCCATCTGCTGCATTCAGGTGATACAGTGCGTGTCTGCATGTAAACAGAATCTCCTACCTTTCCCTCTGGTCATTTTCATTCTGTCTATGGAGTTGGGCAGTGCTCCGCTTTGGCAAATCCCATTCCTGATAAAAAAATAAAATTAAAAAGCAAGGATAAGAAATTTTAAACTTGAATTATGAAATAAAATTGAAGAATGTGAACTGATAAAATTAAGAGCAAGCAGGAAATTAAAAAAAAAAAAAAAAACAAGCATAATGCAAACCTGCAAGCAAACAATGACCTAAAAAGGTCTCACCTGCAGCGGCTAGCCAGTAATTAGATTTGTCCAACAGCAGCCTGAAAGACACCATCAACACTGCTATTATACACCCGATCAAACACAATGGCAGTGGTATACATTTAGAAAAATTAAAAATAGGTTTTACTATGTTTTTACTCACTCTTCAGCAGCGTTACTCAGAATGCCAAGTGCTGCTCAGGGAGCCTCCCTGCATTGCATGTCTTTGTCTGCCAAAAGGCATGATGGGAAGGCAAAGCCCTAAGCACACTGACAACACTTTTGCTATTTCAATGCAAACAGACTGCTGTCACAGCCCATAGGGTCTACATCAATCAGTCGCAGCATTAAAACCAGCTGCCTAATATCATGTAAGTCCCCCTTGTGCCACCAAAACGCCTCTGACCCATCGAGGAATGGGAACCACAAGACCTGTGAAGGTGTCCTGTAGTATCTGGCACCAAGACATTAGCAGCAGATCCTTTAAGTCCTGTAAGTTGTGAGGTGGGGTTTCCAGGGGATTGATATGTTTTTCCAGCACATTTTCATTTCTTGCACAGTTAAGACTTACTCAGCACTTATAAAAAAACTACAGTCCTTAAAAAATATTCTTTCCTGAAAAACCATTCCTAAGATTAATTCTCATAAATGGAAAATCTTCTTCTTCTTCTTCATCTTTTGGCTGCTCCCGTTAGGGGTCGCCACAGCAGATCAATTGTTTCCACTTCTTCCTGTCCCCTGCATCTTTCTCCATCACACCCACTACTTGCATGTCCTCCTTCATCACATCCATAAATCTCCTCTTAGGCCTTCCTCTCTTCCTCTTCCCTGGCAGCTCCATCCCTAGCATCCTTCTCCCAATATATCCAGAATCTCTCCTATCCACATGTTCAAACCAATGCTAAAATGCAATAAAAACAAAAATCTTGACCAACTTGAATGTACAGGTGCTGGTCATAAAATTAGAATATCATGACAAAGTTGATTTATTTCAGTAATTCCATTCAAAAAGTGAAACTTGTATATTAGATTCATTCATTACACACAGACTGATCTATTTCAAATGTTTATTTCTTTTAATTTTGATGATTATAACTGACAACTAATGAAAGTCCCAAATTCAGTATCTCGGAAAATTAGAATATCAATTAAGACCAATGCAAAAAAAGGATTTTTAGAAATGTGGCCAACTGAAAGGTATGAACATGAAAAAGTATGAGCATGTACAGCACTCAATACATTTGGAACTCAAGGTCCCAGAGTCTGGAGGAAGAGAGGAGAGGCACAGAATCCACAGATTTCCAAAGGAAATGCAAAATTTACTTTCATCAGAGAACATAACTTTTGACCACTTAGCAGCAGTCCAGTCCTTTTTGTTGCGAGATGCTTCTGATGCCGCTCTTGTTCAAGAGTGGTTTATTATTGTAAGGAATGAGACAGCTGAAACCCATGTCTTGCATACATCTGTGCGTGGTGGTTCTGGAAGCACTGACTCCAGCTGCAGTCCACTTTAAATCTCCCCACAGTTTTGAATGGGTTTTGTTTCACAATCCTCCAGGGTGCGTGTTATCCCTATTGCTTTGCAATAATTTTTTTTCTCACTCACATTGTGAAGAGGAAGATGCACACGCCAGACCCAAGAATTCAGAAGAGCTAGCGCCACTATCAGAGCAAATATGGGCCCCATAACACCTGAGCAGTGCTACAGACTGGGATCGACTCCATGCCACGCCAAGATTGCTGCAGTAATCCAGGCCAAAGGAGCCCCAACTAAATATATTGAGTGCTGTACATGCGCATACTTTTATGTTCATACCTTTCTGAAGGGCCAACATTTCTGAAAAACTTTTTTTGCATTGGTCTTAATTGATATTCTAATTCTTCTGAGATACTGAATTTGGGACTTTCTAATAGCTGTCAGTTATAATCATCAAAAATTAAAAGAAATAAACATTTGAAATAGATCAGTCTGTGTGTAATGAATGAATCTAATATACAAGTTTCACTTTCAATGGAATTACTGGAAATAAATCAACTTTTGTCATGATATTCTTAATTTTATGACCAGTACCTGTATTTTGTAAATATAAACAAATTTAGAATTTGATGCCTGAAACACACCTCAAAAAAAAAAGTTGAACAGAGGCATGCTTACTATTGTGTTACATCCCCAAAAGATTTAATTACACTTTTAATTGTTTGGGAACTAAGACAGTAACTGCTGCAGTCTTGCAAGTGGAATTTTTGCCCATTCTTGCTTATGATACAATCAAGTTGATAAGCCAAAACATTAAAAGTCACTCCTTTGTACTTTTGTCAGTTAAATAAAGATTGAAGAGAATTTACAAAGTGCAGAGTTCTGTTATTGTATTTTAGAAAATATCCCAACTTTTCTGAAATGAGGTTTTTATATCAATTCAATGCAAAAAGAACAATAAAGACAAATCAATAAGAACAATGCAGATAAATTTACTGAATAAGCTGAAATTTGATAGCACGAAAGGGGACCATGACTACTAAAAATATGACAGCTGGGGCTAAACTGAAGCCGGTAGCGGGATGCACAAACTAGTATTTTTGTGCCGGTCCCAAGCCCGAAATGGAGAGGCTGCGTCAGGAAGGTCATCCAGCGTAAAAATTTGCCAAACCAAATATGCAGACAAAAATAGAAATTTCCACACCGGATCAGTCGAGGCCCAGGTTAACAACACAGCACTGCTAGCCGACAGGGTGCGTTGGCGGAAATTGCCATTGTTAGCCGAAGAAAGAGAAGAGGCCGAAGGAAAGAGGAGGAAGGCATGTCCGGAGGAAGGAGGAGAGGGGAAGGTTAAGAGAGTGGATGTGAGGGTAGGAACTTTGAATGTTGGTAGTATGAGTGGTAAAGGGAGAGAGCTTGTTGATATGATGGTGAGAAGGAAGGTTGATATGGCTTGTGTGCAAAAGAGACCAAAATGGAAGGGAGTAAGGCTAGGTGCATCGGAGGGGGGTTTAAAACTGTTTTACCATGGTGTGGATGGGAGGATAGGGGTTATCCTGAAGGAACAGTATGTCAAGAGTGTCTTGGAGGTGAAGACAGTGTTGGACAGAGTGATGGTTATGAAACTGGAAATTGATGGTGTGATGATGAATGTTGTTAGTGCATATGCCCCACAAGTTGGGTGTGAGATGGATGAGAAAGAAGAATTCTGGAGTGATATGGATGAAGTGGTGAAGAGTGTACCTGAGGGAGAGAGAGTGGTGATTGGAGCGGATTTCAATGGACATGTTGGTGAAGGAAACAGAGGAGATGAGGAGGTGATGGGTAGGTATGGTGTCAAGGAGAGGAACGCAGAAGGTCAAATGATAGTGGATTTTGCAAAAAGGATGGACATGGCTGTGGTAAACACGTATTTTAAGAAGAGGGAGGAACACAGGGTGACGTACAAGAGTGGAGGAAGATGCACACAGGTGAACTATATCTTATGCAGGAGGGCCAGGCTGAAGGAGACTGTAGACTGTAAAGTGGTGGCAGGGAAAAGCGTAGTTAGGCAGCATAGGATGGTGGTTTGTAGGATGACATTGGAGATGAAAAAGAGAAGGAGAGCAAGGGCAGAACCAAGGATCAAATGGAGGAAGTTAAAAAGGAAAACTATAAGGTGGAGTTCAGGGAGGAATTAAGACAACCATTGAGAGGCAGTGAAAAGTTACCAGTGAGCTGGGCATCTACAGCAGAAGTGGTAAGGGAGACAGCTAGAAAGGTGCTTGGTGTGACATCTGGACAGAGGAAGGAGGACAAGGAAATCTGGTGGTGGAATGAGGAAGTACAGGAGAGTATACAGAGGAAGAGGCTGGCGAAGAAGAAGTGGGATAGACAGAGAGATGAAGAATGTAGACAGGAGTAGAAGGAGATGAGGCGTAGGGCGAAGAGAGAGGTGGCAAAGGCTAAAGAAAAGGCGTATGGTGAATTGTATAAGAGGTTGGACACTAAGGAGGGAGAAAAAGACCTGTACCGATTAGCTAGGCAGAGGGACCGAGCTGGGAAAGATGTGCAGCAGGTTAGGGTGATAAAGGATAGCAACGGAAACATACTCACAAGCGAGGAGAGTGTGTTGAGCAGATGGAAAGAGTATTTTGAGGGGTTGATGAATGAAGAGAACGAGAGAGAGAGAGAAGATTGGATGATGTAGGGATTATGAATAGGGGAGTGCAATGGATTAGCAAGGAGGAAGTTAGGACGGCTATGAAGAGGATGAAGAATGGAAAGGCTGTTGGCCCAGATGACATACCTGTGGAAGCATGGAAGTGTTTAGGAGAGATGGCAGTGGAGTTTTTAACCAGATTGTTTAATGGAATCTTGGAAAGTAAGACGATGCCTGAGGAGTGGAGAAGAAGTGTACTGGTACCATTTTTTAAGAATAAGGGTGATGTGCAGAGCTGTAGTAACTACAGAGGGATAAAACTGATCAGCCACAGCATGAAGTTATGGGAAAGAGTAGTGGAAGCTAGGTTAAGAAGGGAGGTGATTTGTGAGCAGCAGTATGGCTTCATGCCGAGAAGGAGTACTACAGATGTGATGTTTGCTCTGAGGGTGTTGATACAGAAGTACCAAGAAGGTAAGAAGGAGTTGCATTGTGTCTTCGTCTACTTAAATGAGAGGGAGGACAGAATGGTGAGGATGCAGGGAATAGAGTTGGCGAAGGTGGATGAATTTAAATACTTAGGATCAACAGTCCAGAGTAATGGGGAGTGTGGAAGAGAGGTGAAGAAGAGAGTGCAGGCAGGGTGGAGTGGGCGCAGAAGAGTGTCAGGAGTGATTTGTGACAGAAGGGTACCAGCAAGAGTGAAAGGGAAGGTCTATAAGATGGTAGTGAGACCAGCTATGCTTTATGAGTTAGAGATGGTGGCACCGACCAAAAGACAGGAGGCAGAGTTAGAGGTGGCAGAGTTAAAGATGTTAAGGTTTGCATTGGGTGTGACGAGGATGGACAGGATTAGAAATGAGTATATTAGAGGGGCAGCACAGGTTAGACGGTTTGGAGACAAAGTCAGAGAGGCGAGATTGCGTTGGTTTGGACATGTGCAAAGGAGAGATTCGGGATATATCGGGAGAAGGATGCTAGGGATGGAGTTGCCAGCAAGAGGAAGAGAGGAAGGCCTAAAAGGAGATTTATGGATGTGGTGAAGGAGGACATGCAAGTGGTGGGGGTGACGGAGAGAGATGCAAAGGACAGGAAGAAGTAGAAGCAATTGATCCGCTGTGGCAACCCCTAATGGGAGTGGCCGAAAGAAGAAGAAGATGACAGTTGGGGCTAGCAAACAAGAGAAAACAGGTTGAAAACAGCACATCATAAGACGGACTATAACTGGAAAGATCACATTATGGTGATGGCCTCATCCAGCTGTCAGGTGGTAAGTGAAAACCAAATTGTAAAAAATTCTTTAAAAAAAAAAATAAATAAATGGTGTGTAAGGAAAGTGGGGGGATGGGATGAAATTCCTCACATAATGAAGTTCTTGTAATCCAAAAGTGCAAAGGAATGACTGTACCCTCTGCATCAATGAAGGTGAGGCCATGCAGAAGATGCAAAGCATTAACTGTATAATTACAATTTTTTTATTAATCATCAGATAATTAGTAAACTAAATAAATGTAAGATAAAGACAAACAAATGAATGCACTATTAGGTAGACATGGATGACTACAGAAAAGGCCTGCAAGATGTGTACTTCCCAAACGATAAAAACCTGCTGTCATAATATTCATTAATATCTTCAGAACAAAAAGTATTGGGAAGGTGCTTTAGCAGCTGAAAACGGCACAAACAGAGCACTAACAAACGAGTTCTGTTTTATGTGTTTACGTGATTGTAGAAGGGCTGAGTGATGCCACTTGCCATGTAAATCTTTAATCTTTTAGAAATGAAAAGTAACAGAATAGCAGCTTTTGCAGCACAAACATAGTACCAACAAATGAGTGTGGCTTCATCTGTTTACACCGTTGTCATATCACAGCCTGGAAAAAATAATGGCTTTTATCTGAAAAAAGCACAAATTCTAATTGTTGCAGTACAAACAAGCAGAAACATGGCTTTAACAAAACATTGGTTTTTCTTTGTGCTATTTACTCAATCTGCTAGCTCCACTAATTGAGGTAATGCAGACTCAGCCTCAAAATGAAAAAGCCCTTCCTCAAAACCTTTTGCTGTTCTGTAGCACAGTATGTGCCATAACTTAAATAAAACTTAAGAAATACAAAATATGGAACTCCTACAAGGGAATGGTTAAGAACCCACCTTTACAGCAATGAAACTATGTCTTTGCATCAAGATAACAAATACTGCTCTGAACCACCTTACGACTGTCTTTTCATTTAAGTTTCATTCATCTAGTTAACGTTTTTCTTCAAAACAACTTGTATGGTCAACCTACTTGCAATGATGTGCCTACTTATACAGTTTGGTGTCACGCCCTCGGCTTAGCCGACTTTCACGTGCGCAGTTGCCCCACCTGCCCCGGCAATGATGGGTGGGGCCACTAATTGCAGACTGTTTAAAAGCACCGTCGGTTCATCGCCCGGCACTCAGTCTTCCTCTGACCTTTGCCACGTTGAGTTCGCGCTAGTGCCTCTCATTTGCCCGCCGCAATGATTCCTGTGCTCGCCCTCTGGGGCGGTTCTGGTTCTCTGTGCTCTGCACTGTGTTCTGCCCGTGTCCTGCAGATACCTCCTTCCTCCCAAAAGTGACATTTGGTCATTTTTATTGTATAAATTCAGTGCTATAGTCAGGGATACTACAGGAGACTATATTAAAACCTGGGTCATTTGAGTCCAAAGGCAGAAATTCTAAGCACTACCACAAACTACTGCTGCCCAATGACCCTGTTCTTTCCCACAATTGATTACCCTACCCTACACCCAATTTCACTTGTAACGCCTTGCCATATGCTGCCATGTTCTTATACATCCAGAATCCTCTGCTTCCTTCTACATTTCCACTGCCACCATTTGAACCAACCTTCTGTTGATTGTTCTTTAACAAACTGCAAAAGGAAACATGAGATCCTGATGTTGCAAGCAGGCATGATACAAACTGGTTTCTCAAAGAGTTCTTCATTGCTTGCATTCTAAACTCCTTATTCACAAGCAATTATACACACATGATCATACACAAGCCACACAAACACAAAATACTATTTTTACCTTTGAAATAGCAGTTTAATGTTAACCTTAAAGTTTCCTGTGCATGGATGACTTTACTGTCAGACAAAGTTAATATTTGACCTTTGTAACAATTTATAGGAAGACATTTTCACTGTAGTGGATTTGAATGAGGGTCCTCAGTCTGTGAGGAGTTTGCTTGTCTCCCCTTTTTGGAATCCAAAGACATGCACAGAAGTAATCAGTAGAACACCATCTTCTGTATCTTCCACCATTTTGAAAACCACATGAATGGTGTTGCAATGAGCTGACGTCTATCCAGTAGCCTTTACCCAAGATCCTATGCTTTCTAAAAGTGGAAGCACAACTGTTAGTTCATAATTCGAGTCCTTGAGGCCTGGGATTTAGTACATTTGTCATTAAAATCTTTTTATTTGACCCTCATTAAATAAATTTTGTTAGATAATAAAGGTTTCAGTGAGTTACTTCTTCATGCAGTTATCAGCTCTGTCCAGTTCAAAAAGTGGATATGTGGAAAGATAAAAACTAGAAACACACTATATAATCACAAAACTGTATTATTCTTAAAATGGTTGAATTTAACACATAAATATTGCTTGCGCTGTCAAACTGCCAGATGGGACACAGAGTGACACACATGTCGAGTGGACATGTGTAGGCATAAAAGGAAAAAAGTTTAAAAAAAGAAAAAATATATACACACACACACACACACACAGAACCCCTGAACTTTTATCCTTAGGTTATATGAAATAGATGCAGACATGCAATTCGTCAAGTATGATTAAGTCATTTGGATAATTCAATAATTGGTTAATAATACAGTTGGATAATTTTTTACTATAGGAATTCAGAGTAACTCCTGTGATCTAAGGTACTACAACAGGAGGTGGAATTCAAACCCAGGACCTTTATATTGTGTGGCAATGAGTCTTAAGCACTACAGTATACTGCTTACATAAAAAAAAAAAAAAACAAAAACAACAAAAAAAAACCTCATAGCTTTAACTTCAAACCTCATTTCCAAAAAAGTCGGAATATTTTCCAAAATGCAATAAAAACAAAAGGCTGTGATAAGGTAATTTACGTGGACCTTTATTTAACTGACAAAAGCACAAAGAAAATATTTTCAATAGTTTTACTGACCAACTTAATTGTATTTTGTAAATATACACAAATTTAGAATGAGATGGCTGCAACTCACGCAACAAAAGTTGGGCCAGAGTTAAAATAAGATTGAAAAGTACACAGAATATTCAAGTGAGACCGGTTTGGAAGACTCCGCATTTAAGCAGGCTAACTGGTAGCAGGTGAGGTATCATGACTGGGCATAAAAGTAGCATCCATCAAAGGCTCAGTCTTTGCAAGCAAGGATGGGTCGTGGCTCCCCCCTTTGTACCAAAATTCACGAGAGGATTGTTAGTCGGCTCAAAAGGAAAATTTCTAATTTCACATTTGTACTTGTACAGCATATAAAATAACTAATGTGCATACAGATTTTCAGATGAAACCAGGAAAACTCACTTTTTAACACCAAGACCTGACCCTAAACGCCACATAGACTATAATCCAGTGAGTTCAACAATCGACCAAATAAAACTAGATGCACAGTCAAACTGAAGTGGGGAACCTTTGCTTAGTCTAGCAAACTGAAATTAAAAAAGAACAGAAAGAATGTGCCCTTTCCATGATAACCATGTGCACTCTGCCGTTCCATTCGAAAAGGCAAAGCAGCATTCGATGTGAACAAATGCATTAAAACTATACATCTGGATTTTTGTGCAAGCATCTGTGAGACAAACTGTTCTGCCCCTGTAGCTCAGTCTACAACGTGATGTTTACAGTAAACATCAGTGCAACGAAAGCAACTCCTTCTCCTTTGTACTTCCTCACCAGCCTTCAAAGGCATGAGCCCAGTTTCACTCACCTGAGCTGTGCTTAAATGCTCAGGCAAAATAAAAATTTGAGATACTTCATCAGCACCTTTATTCAGTCCATTCCTTCCGGTGTTCATTGAGGGTGTTTTACGCTTTTCCGAGCGCAAGACTGAGGCACCGTGAAAGGGTTACAACCGTCCACACACCTTTACATACAAGATTTTATATAGATCTGAATATGGCGGTGGTCTCTGCTGCACAAAACACAAAACACCTGCAGCTCCAAGTTAAGAATTACACAACACAGTGGTTTCTGGCCCAACACTGGAACCGACACTACGGTTTCCGTGCATGACTTTTGTCGTTTTACTACTTGTACACGCAAACACACATCTGAGCACCTCCATAAATGTACCTGCTGCTCAGTGCCTGAGAGTCATAAAAGCATTTCAACTTTCCCAGGCTGCTTCTTAATCTTACACATGCAGCCCGTTTTCCACCCTCAAGGCCGCCCCTGTCCCTTTGCAGTCTCCCGCTACCGTTTCACAGCGCTTTTCTACCCTTTTGCAAAAGTCTCTTCCGCCCGGGCTGCCGGAAAGCGCGGGACCCTCGGCATCCGTTCGCTGTTCGTGTGGAGGAGAAGCGCTCACTCCGCACGAGGGAGCCTTTGCCCCCAAATTCCAGCAGGGAACCAGACAAATCCCGTGAAATGAATGCCTACACTTGAGAACTCTGGCTTTGCGTGCATCACTTCTTCCAAAAGACGCGGTGACGCCGAGGAAAGGGCACACGCATCTCGCGTTTCTTCTTTAACGGTTTTTGGCTGTTCGCACAATTCACGATTTCCAAATACTTTTTGCCTGGTAGGATTTTGAAGAATCTAACTTTTTTCTTGCCCCGATTAAGTCCATTTGTCGCCGTCCGTATCACTCACCACAGCTCCCTCACCTTCTGCTCACCGAGATCCAGCCTCCTGTCGCCGAAGTCTCCTCGAATCTGTCCTTCTAGCGACCCCTCTGTGCCTCTTGACCCTTCAGACAACTCATTCAAAGTCTCCTTTCTTCAGCGACGAATCCACCCAGCTCTTCTTCCAGCGATTCTCCTCTTCTTGAGGTGAGCGGACCCTGACGATGCCCTCCTGGAAGTGACCCTTCGTGACTCTTCTGACAGGAGTCGGTGGCTGTAAAGTGTGCGTTCCACAGCTGATGGGATTCCTTCCACAAGAACTTCTCCAGCATCTCTGTCTGCTTATCGCTGGCAGATCCACATCAGCACAAGGTAGTTGTACGAGTAGTTGCAGACTTTGTTACTCTCTTAAGAAAACAGCACTTCTGCATGGACTGCTTCTGCAGGTCTGTGTCAACAAGGTTGGGAAGTTAGAAGAATTAGGTGTGGCTCACCCCACAATTCGGTCTTGGTGAAGATTTATTGGTTAACTAAACAGCACCCACAGATACTCCGACCACCCACAGACACTTTCATTTTCTCAGTAGGGGAATTCAGCATTCTGGCAACTGTTTTACACATTTTTCCTGCATTTTATCTGCTAACCTCACCCTGAGAAAAAATGAAGCCGCATCAGGCTATTATATGGCTTATAATAATTATAATTACATTATTGTATCACTCACAGCCGCTAGAAGAGGTCTGTCAAATCAAAATTCCAGTTAAGGTACAAACCTACAACTTCTGAAAAAAAGGTGAAAGCATTTACCCTGGATCAAACTGCTAAATAATTTTATAAAATATATCAATTTAACATCTTTTTTTTTTTTTTTTAAGAGAAAAAGTAACTTAGACTTATTTTTACTGTTGGATTTCACAGGAGGCGCCATGATCAAGAGTACTGCAGCAGGACACAGGATTTGAACTTGTGTCCTAAAGCTGTAACCAGTTGTGCCTGCTGCCCTCTGTAACCTTTTCTTGAATTTTTTATTTTTATGTATACTATATGGAAAAAAAGTATGTGGGAACCCCCCCCATTCTAATTAATGAGCTGTTTCAGCCTACCCAAACAGCATACAAATATGTTCCAGAAAATTGTGTGCTTCCAAGTTTGTGGCCACAGTTTGGGGAAGAACCTCCTTTCCTGGTCCAGCATGACTGTGCCTCCCATGCACAAAGCAGCTGCGGTCCATAAACACACGGTTTGCCCAGGTTGGTATGGAACAACTTGACCTCAACACCTTTGGGATGATTTGGGAACCCGACTGCGCATCAGCTGCCTTGCAGAACAGGACTTGCAGGCTAGTACGTATAATTGTAAGCACAGCTAGCTGGCTGTGCATTCACTCATCAACATGAAGCCAATACAGTATAACCATTTTTTTTTTTTTACATGCAAACATGCGAAAGCTTTGCACCTTCAGTGTGTGTCAGCTACATGTCAGCAGAGCTATGTTACTGTCACTCATCGCTTATAACAGCTGCTTGAGCTGCTCGCAGCATCATCAAAGCGGTCAATTCAGGTACGAGTGTAAAATGCTCCATTTTCATACGAATCGTGTAAAATGAGTAACAAATGGAAGCACAATCCTATAGACATACAACAAAACATTGAAATTATTAATGAAACTGAAGCAAGAAATAAGTCTGTTATTGTGGTGTCTGTGTGTTACAAAAACTACAATGAACTCGACATGGCAAGATCGCAGTAGACTGTGACAGGCCTGCAGAAGAAGTGATTGTAAATGCTTTTTTTTTACTTTAGGTGCTCAATGTCTCTGAGTTCATAACTGCTTAAACAACACTTATATAAACACTTAAGATACAGTTCAGTACAGTAGGCAAGACAGTAACTGAAAATGTTTATTACAAAAACAGAATATCTGGAGAATATAACCTATTTTTCAAAAAACCCTGAAGGACTAAAAGGAACAGTGATGCCATTCTCTGGAGCAGCTTTACAAAAACACTTGAAAAAAATGGCCACTTGGCCTACAGCCTGTCAGCCTCCTTGAAGCGTGCCAGCAGCCCATCGAGCTCTCGCAAGGGGAAAGTCAGCGTGCGGGTCCTGTAGTACTGAGGGTCGCATTCCAAGTTCTGGATGATATTGGAGAGCAAATGGGCCCTCTCCACCCCAGTTCCAGGGGCGTCATGTTTCAGGACGTTGAGGTGTACGTGGAAGTGGTAGTATGATGGCTGGTAATGAACGTACACTCGCAGCTTGTTGCTCTGAACTCCAAAGCGCTTCTGGATGGCATTCTGCAGCAGAATTTGGGAGACAGATCAAAGTCAACACTCCCAAATTTCCCAAACACCTGAACAGATGTTGAAGTTCTTTTTATAGCCTCAGCGAGCTGTTTACAAATTCAACATTCTGGTGTTATTTGTTTTTCAACATGAGCAAATCAGCCAGGATGAAATCTGAAAGACATTTACTTATTAGCTGACTGCATTTCTTCTTTTTTAGTTGATGCTCTATGGTTGACCATAACTGGATAAACTGCAGAGACTCTCTACCAAACAGAGAGTCCTGGGAGACACTGTGAAACATGGTTGAAGAGTGTTAGACAACTGGGTTTTGTCAGGTCTTTTGTTGCAACTGGTCTGGAGCTCATAGAGGTGGGGCTGCCAAGAAATGGGCTAAGTGAATTTTCTATTTTAAATCTTTATACCTTGAGGAAGGAAGGCATTGCATTGTGTTAGCTGGGGAGACAACAGATCTATTAGGTGAGCAGTAACAAGTTGCCAGGACCTTTTCAGTTGTAATGCTTCCTTTAAGCCAGACCGACAGTTAAACTTCAGAACTTCCTGCTTTCTGCAGAGGATGCAATGATCTCATAAACATTGCCAAGGCCATTAAAATCTGTTTTGAGTCTCTGCATTTTTTTTTAAATTAGAAGGTTATACAGAAAAATTTGTTGTCCTTGATTTTAAAAAAATAATAAAATAAATTAAAAACATCTTGAAATTTGAGGTGCACCTCTCTAAAAGGGGAGAAGGGCAAGCTTCCAGGCTGCTGCCCAATGTGAGTTTTAGTCTGCCCTGGACCTCCACCCACCAAACTCCATGGGGTAACTGGTATCACCATAAGCTCTGTTGTGACCTCACCCTTCCCTTTTCTTGAATGTTGCGTAGCAGCGGGAGGTGTTCCGATGTCAAATCCCGGAGACTTTTGATGTCCCGTCGGTGCACAATGGCAATTAGATACAAATCATCCAGCTATAGGTGGAAGGGGAACAATTAAATCTCAGTCTTGGAAAAACCAGTGTTTTCAAATGAATACTTCCTTCTGTTCTGCTTGACTAGGCACAGGTACATCAGGTGCAAATCAGGATGCAATATGGACTGGATGTCAGTTTATAATCTTCGATTCTACACATTCAGGTTAAAAAAGAGTTGGAGTATAAATGGGATTATATGGGGAAAACATACCGTACTTAAAAGTATTTCACCTTGAAAACTGACTGTATGAATCGTGGTAAACTTTTACGATACTGGTCACAAGTAAGCCACCACTTTATTGTTAAGACTGGAAGTTTTGTGCACATTCCTGCATGCTCTTAAATTTCCTTTCAGTGGTACTCCTGAAACATTTTAAATATGATAGCTCAATAGGGAACCATGGCAAGGGCTAGAAGAGGTAGGTACAACTTACCATCTGCCATTGCTGTGTGCAGATGAGTGAAGCTTTGGCTCATAATTTGGACTAGTATGCTAACTTTCTTCATGAAATCAAACAAAATAAATACTGTTACAAATACTATAATGGTGAAAAGTTTCTAACTGTAATGGAAACATACTTCTATTTATTAGTTGTGTAGTTGCTGTAATTTTCAAAAAACTTGTATAAAAACACTGACTGCAGTAATCTTCACAACTCCAGCATCATTTCTATTCTGAGCAAATTTTACTTTTTGCAATGGCAGGAAACAAAAATTATGCTATTTATAACAGTGGCAGCTCAGCATATAGCACTAGCCTCACACCTTTTGAACTCTAAATTTGAATGTGGATGAGTGACATCTGGTGTTTTTCCCATGTTTGTGTAGATTAAAAAAGCAACACAAATCAGTTTTACCTGCATCTGGTCCCACTTGAAGTCTGGAAGCAGGACAAAGCCAAGCTTTGGATCAGGATCCTCGTAAACAACTCTGTCCGCTTCGGCTTTCTTCTCCAGTATATTATAGACCCACTGAAAAGCAGAACAGAGCCCCTGATGATCAGTTCTGACAGATGAATCATTATCAAAATAGGCATCAGCATCTTGCATCATCTACACTGAAGCTCAAAACTGAAGAATGTTTCATTGTATGCTGTACAGGAGAAAACAGTGGGACCCAACCATACAGCAGAAACACAACTATGTATATATGTATTCACATCTTTTTAACTTTCATTTGTTTTTTTTTCTTAATTATGATTATTTCAGCAAAAAACTTGAGTATTTAATTAAATGAACCCATATTAGAATCCCAGTTCCTGCTGTTGAACTCTTGATCAAGGTAATCCCCCTGAACTGAAACAATAAATATTACCCACCTGCAAAGCTAATGCTGTTTAGTTTGAAGTTGCCATTTGGCAAATTTAAGGTTTGTAATTGTGCTACTAACGAAAAAGGCACAACGCAAACTCCCAGTGAGCAGTAGCACGTTTCTGATATTTGGCCCATATAAAAACATACAGATTATTTTTAATGAGTTCTCTTAAATTTTAGTTTTGTGCTCTATAGAAACAGAAAATTCATCCAAACCTAAAACTGGAAGAATTAAGCATAAATTCTGGAAGAGGATTAAGCTTGAAATGCAAGATACAAAGGTGTAAGAATGTTACACAAGCCTTCATATGTATTCAGACTTGATTTACTATTTGTGGAAACTGAGAACATTTGCAGAAGACATCTGAGAATGGCGGAAGAAAATGTAGATTTCTAAGCATGACTTAGCAGGTCTGGAGCCCTATAAAACAATACAGAGCACTGTGTTCTTTGCTTACACTCATTATTGGGTTGCGAAAACACAGAGGATAAAGCTGCTAAGTGTCCCAATCTTCTAAAACCAAAAAAAAACAAACTGATGGAGAAATAGAGAATCCAAGAGCAGACAAAAATGGGAGGGCAAAAGTAAGCTAACAAGCATTTACCGTTGGCAAACTGAAAATTAATCCCTAGATAGGATACCTTAACAGGTTAACATCCTCATTTTTTTAGAAAAGAACTTTTAATAACTGAATAGTAGAGAAGGACATGATATCTCCATGAGGAACTTCCTGAATTACAGGTAAAAATAAGCATACAACTTAGCAGGGCTCAGCATTCATTTTTTGGTTGTCTAAAGGACAGGTACATTTTACCTAGCTCATTACATTTTGTTGCCTGTCCAATTTCAGAACATATCCAGAAAACAAAAACAAGTAAAAGTTTAGTTTTAAAATATCTTACATGTAATTGCAATGAGGCAATCAGGGTATTGTGAAAGGAAGGAAACATACATTATAAAAAGCATAAACTTGGGCAAAAAGTATAACTTATCTACTGCACAGGTATCAAAACAATTATATTCATTGCTCGCAAAATTTCAAAATCCCTGGTAACCCTTCTGGCAGGCACTCTTCAGATTTTGGTAGCCTGAAAAGAATTTAACTAGCCTGAATAAAAAAGACAATTTCTTAATGTACAAAGTTAGATAGTCAAAAAAAAATCAGTCAAAAACATTTATTTTCCAAACACAAATAGAAACAATCATACATAAATTACTCAGCAATCAAGTAACTATCATCAGCATCAATCGACATAAATATGCATTTGGTTCCAACACATATCTGACATGAATCAACACCGGTTCTAGGATGCCAGTGTCTGTGCTGCCATCTGCAAGAACTGATAAGAATTTGCTTTCTTCTATTTCCTTTTCAGTCTGATTGCTCAACGTTTATGCTACTGCACCAATAAATTCTCTGCATGCAAGATCTAGGCCATTTGCTGCTTGAGGTTTGCAAAGGCTGCTAAATTTAGCGAATGGTAGTTCACTTTTGGCAGCGTAGTATGCAGTTCTGCAAAGTTTTGTCAGGACTTCATGTTGTGCTTTGTTCATTTTTATTATGTTCTTTGCTATTGGCATTTGTTCACTGAAAGAATCTGCAGAGAGGGCACCCATACACTTCGTGTTATGTACAGATCTGTCATGCTTTCTGATAGGGTCTTTCCTAAAACTGCTTCTTCCAGTAACAAAAGCAGATGTCGAGTCACAAATTGCGGGGAACTGACAACACACCTAACAGAACATTGTGTCAGTTACCTTATTATGTTCCAGCCACTGAAATTCTTTTGTCTATGAAACCAAAAAGCTAAGTTTTCTTTTTGTCAGATATTTCTGAATTCTTCTGCTTTGTGGCGGTATGCTCTTCTTCCTGTTTCCTGTTATTCATTCTGACCTTTCTGTTTTGGTCGAGTAGAGCTGATATATTGGCGTAAATTCATGCACCGTCTCCTTCTCAAATTTTCACACATGCACACACACGTGTCAGCGATTTTGCAAGCTACCATATTTTCCGCATTATAAGGCGCACCTAAGAGCCTTAAATTTTCTTAAAAATCGGCCATGCGCCTTATAATCCGGTGCGCCTTATGTGTGCACTGAGTTCCAAAATCTGTCAAAATGTTGTTGTGTGACTTTGATAAGCGCTCCGCTTGACTGTCGGACCATTTCCTGCTGACACAGGAATGTAATACGTACGCTGGCAGCGATAAACCAATCAGAGAACAGGACGTAATACGTAAAGTACGTATGTTGGCAGCGATAAACCAATCAGAGAACAGGACGTAATGCGTAAAGTACGTACGTTGTCAGCGATAAACCAATCAGAGAACATTACGTAATACGTACGCTTACCTCCGCCACGCCTCCGGTAGGTATACTACCGCTATGCTGCAAAACAACAGCCGGGAGAAGCGTCTCTACAGTCACCATTCGACTGAAGGCAACAACGATAGCACAAGACATGAAGATCGAAAACTTTCAAGGAGGTCCGTCTTGGTGCTTTCGTTTTATGAAAAGGCATCATCTCTCCATCCGCGCAAGGACTACCGTGGCGCAGCAACTGCCAGCGGATTACAAAGATAAAAAATAATGTGTGTACTGTTAAATAGTAGAATAAAGTTCAACTAAACTCACTGTTTTGCTTCCGTGACCTTTTTTTTGTAGACCGTATGTTTTAGCATGCGCCTTATAATCCGGTGCGCCTTATGTATGAGTTAAGTACAGAAATAGACCCCGTAATTGAGACTGCGCCTTATAATCCGGTGCGCCTTATGGTGCAGAAAATACGGTATAATTTAATTAGCTTCACGGCCCATGCAAACTCTATGAAGCCCCTAATGGGACATGGGCAAACAAAAAAAATCCTTCTTGCACAAGTTGTATGCACACAAAACTGTAAAGGACTTTTCTGTTTGCCCATGTCCTTTTAGGAACTCCGTAAAATACTATCACTTAGCAATAGTAAATAAATAAAGCGAGAACTACTATTCTTCATAGAGCGTGGCAGCATGAATTGTTTGCCAAACATCATATGAAAGAGAAAGGTAAACTCACACATGCACAGGCGTACAGATCTCCACAAACAAATCATCATGATTAAACACTTGTTTGTTCCATGGCCATTTTTTTTCATTCAAATAGAAAGTCATAAGAGTAGACAAAGCAAATAAAGGAGTAAATTTTATTTCACTCGAGTATAACTTCAGGTAGGCTGTTGTGCAGGGTGGAAATTGGAAATTGATGGTGTGGTGATGAATGTTGTTAGTGCATATGCCCCGCAAGTTGGGTGTGAGATGGATGAGAAAGAAGAATTCTGGAGTGATATGGATGAAGTGGTGAAGAGTGTACCTGAGGGAGAGAGAGTGGTGATTGGAACAGATTTCAATGGGCATGTTGGTGAAGGGAACAGAGGAGATGAGGAGGTGATGGGTAGGTATGGTGTCAAGGAGAGGAACGCAGAAGGTCAGATGATAGTGGATTTTGCAAAAAGGATGGACATGGCTGTGGTAAACACGTATTTTAAGAAGAGGGAGGAACACAGGGTGACGTACAAGAGTGGAGGAAGATGCACACAGGTGGATTATATCTTATGCAGGAGGGCCAGACTGAAGGAGATTGTAGACTGCAAAGTGGTGGCAGGGAAAAGCGTAGTTAGGCAGCATAGGATGGTGGTTTGTAGGATGACATTGGAGATGAAAAAGAGAAGGAGAGCAAGGGCAGAACCAAGGATCAAATGGAGGAAGTTAAAAAAGAAAACTATAAGGTGGAGTTCAGGGAGGAATTAAGACAGGCATTGGGTGGCAGTGAAAAGTTACCAGTGTGCTGGGCATCTACAGCAGAAGTGGTAAGGGAGACAGCTAGAAAAGTGCTTAGTGTGACATCTGGACAGAGGAAGGAGGACAAGGAAACCTGGTGGTGGAATGAGGAAGTACAGGAGAGTATACAGAGGAAGAAGCTGGCGAAGAAGAAGTGGGATAGACAGAGAGATGAAGAATGTAGACAGGAGTAGAAGGAGATGAGGCGTAGGGCGAAGAGAGAGGTGGCAAAGGCTAAAGAAAAGGCGTATGGTGAATTGTATAAGAGGTTGGACACTAAGGAGGGAGAAAAAGACCTGTACCGATTAGCTAGGCAGAGGGACCAAGCTGGGAAAGATGTGCAGCAGGTTAGGGTGATAAAGGATAGAAATGGAAACGTACTCACAAGCGAGGAGAGTGTGTTGAGCAGATGGAAAAAGTACTTTGAGGGGTTGATGAATGAAGAGAACGAGAGAGAGAGAGAAGATTGGATGATGTAGGGATTATGAATAGGGGAGTGCAATGGAGGAAGTTAGGACAGCTATGAAGAGGATGAAGAATGGAAAGGCTGTTGGCCCAGATGACATACCTGTGGAAGCATGGAAGTGTTTAGGAGAGATGGCAGTGGAGTTTTTAACCAGATTGTTTAATGGAATCTTGGAAAGTAAGACGATGCCTGAGGAGTGGAGAAGAAGTGTACTGGTACCATTTTTTAAGAATAAGGGTGATGTGCAGAGCTGTAGTAACTACAGAGTGATAAAACTGATCAGCCACAGCATGAAGTTATGGGAAAGAGTAGCGGAAGCTAGGTTAAGAAGGGAGGTGACAATTTGTTAACAGCAGTATGGCTTCATGCCGAGAAGGAGTACTACAGATGTGATGTTTGCTCTGAGGGTGTTGATACAGAAGTACCAAGAAGGTAAGAAGGAGTTGCATTGTGTCTTCATGGACTTAGAGAAAGCATATGACAGGGTACCTAGAGAGGAGCTGTGGTACTGTATGAGGAAGTCGGGTGTGCCAGAAAAGTATGTAAGAGTGGTACAGGATATGTACAAGGACAGTGTGACAGTGGTGAGGTCTGCGGTAGGAGTGACGGATGCTTTCAAGGTGGGGGTAGGATTACATCAAGGATCAGCTTTGAGTCCTTTCTTGTTTGCAATGGTAATGGACAGGTTGACAGATGAGATCAGACAGGAGTCACCGTGGACTATGATGTTTGCGGATGACATTGCGATCTGTAGTGAGAGTAGGGAGCAGGTTGAGGAGACCCTGGAGAGGTGGAGATATGCTCTAGAGAGAAGAGGAATGAAGGTCAGTAGGACTAAGACAGAATACATGTGCATAAATGAGAGGGAGGACAGAATGGTGAGGATGCAGGGAATAGAGTTGGCGAAGGTGGATGAATTTAAATACTTAGGATCAACAGTCCAGAGTAATGGGGAGTGTGGAAGAGAGGTGAAGAAGAGAGTGCAGGCAGGGTGGAGTGGGTGGAGAAGAGTGTCAGGAGTGATTTGTGACAGAAGGGTACCAGCAAGAGTGAAAGGGAAGGTCTACAAGATGGTAGTGAGACCAGCTATGCTATATGGGTTGGAGACGATGGCACTAACCAAAAGACAGGAGGCAGAGCTGGAGGTGGCAGAGTTAAAAATGTTAAGATTTGCATTGGGTGTGACAAGGATGGACAGGATTAGGAATGAGTATATTAGAGGGTCAGCACAGGTTAGATGGTTTGGAGTCAGAGAGGCGAGATTACGTTGGTTTGGACATGTACAGAGGAGAGATTCTAGATATATAGAAGGATGCTAGGGATGGAGCTGCCAGGCAAGAGGAAGAGAGGAAGGCCTAAGAGGAGATTTATGGATGTGGTGAAGGAGGACATGCAGGTGGTGGGTGTAACGGAGAAAGATGCAGGGGACAGGAAGAAGTGGAAACAATTGATCCGCTGTGGCGACCCCTAACGGGAGCAGCCGAAAGATGAAGAAGAAGAAGACTTGTCCCAGACAGTCAGACAACTGTCAATACTGAGCCCTGCTTAATTAAGTACCAGGCTTACAGGTAGAAGAGCAGGGCCTGTAGATATCACAGCTCCACTGTCATGCACTGAGGACACCTGCCACCCCACAGGTCACACAGCCAGCCCTCATACCTGAAGACTGAAACTCTGGTTCTCAAGGAAGGGCAGGGTGATGGAAAGGTAGTCCTCAGCAGTCTCCTCCACAAGCACTGTCTCTTGCTCTTGGTACTTTCTCACATGCTTCTCAGTCGCTGGACACACCAATGTTGTCTTGATCACTGGAACACCACCCAACAGCAAGAGTAGGAAATTACATGACAGTCTTTAGCTGCTTAACAAATTATTCCATGAAAAGTGAATGTGAGTTCACAATAGTAATTAAGAACATTTAGTAAAAAAGAATTTTTTAATATAAAGAATTTGTCCTTCTGTCCATCCTTTATGAGCGGTCAGGGATAGTGCTGAATTTTACCATCCCACTTGACTACTGCTGACATGCAGATTGCTCTGCAACGTCCATCTGTTCAGCGGCACTAATAACACTTTTACTAAACACAACTGCTTTAAGGGCAATACAGTTTAATAATAATGTTATTACTTTTTACTTTTCCACTTTTTGACAGGGCAAGTGCCAGGTAATACAGCTAGTCAAAATACAACTGCATTTCCCTTCTGTTGTAGTAGTACTGTGCCGACAACACTACTTTTAATCTGTAATCTTCTATTCTTGTCTAAATAATACTTATCTATATGGCAACATATCTGTGCAGTAAGTATTCTTAGCATTCACCATTTTTTTATTCAGATTCCCAGTTATGGCTATCTGTAACACTGACAGATCAGTCCAACAGAGTGTTGTTTTAATTTTATCTAAGAAGACTGCCAAAACACACACCACCATCACTTTGTTCAAAACCGGTGCTATTACTACAGCCACTACAATCCAGCTGACTACCAGGATACCTCCTGAACTCTCCCACTTTTCCACTGTTTTCCACAGACACCTAATTGTGTCTGAACTCCCACTTGGTAAAGAAGTAAAAAATGTTTGCTCTAAAGACTATTTAATCATCTGTTTAACACGAAAACAAAACATGTTGTTAACAGCTGCTCTAAAGAGGTCAGCTGGGAAGTCCTGCCCATGTGAGAGGTCACCGTATACCTAGCCTTGTCCATTCCATTATGAAAACACATCTGCTCATTATGAAATTCCTGCTGGCATGCTATAAAGCTTTCATCAGACAAATTTATTGATAGATTCCTTACTCATACTGGCCATTTATGCAGACTTTTACATGACTCTGTCTCCCCAACATTTTCTCTCAAAGACTAAAACTCAGTATTTCTCCCTAAAAACTCAGTTAACGTCTAAAACCCAGATGCTACAAACCAAGCACAAAGCATAAGACACGTTTATACAGTTTTATATATAACACTGTCCATTTCTGTTCGACTAGGTTAAAATCAAAGGGTTTCAAGAAATGAACCTGTAGTATCTATAGTACTGTTTCCAATCAGATTGTTCTCACTTTCACTTTGGCATCTTAAAAGATGTTGCTGTCACCATAACATTCAACAGCCTAAAGCAGGACAATAAGCAGGGCCTTCAGGCACAAACCATTGAGGTGGGCAGGAGGCTGCAGCTGGAATGTGGTGTAGATGTCATTGTTAGACTCCAGTGTGAGTTGGGAATCCTTGAAGAGCTCATCCAGCGTGTCCTTGCAGATGGGAGCCTTCTCCAGGATGACCACAGCCTCCTTCTCCTCTATCTGAGGAAGGAGAAGACAGTGTTCACTAAAGCTCATTTGCAGCATAGAAAGAATAAAGAGCCCAGCTCCTTTAGATCAATCTGATGGCATCTGCATTTTTATTGTGAAAATGGTAATAGCGAGATATTGAAACAGATTTTTTAAAACAGTTTAGATTTTAATGCATCCATTTATCACTCAAAAGAAAAATTATTACAGACCATCATAACATAATGAAAAGGTCTGACATTTGTTACTAAACCTGCAGTAAAGTACATTTACAAAACTGAATTTACACAGATGGCCTACAGTGCAGAA
This sequence comes from Heterotis niloticus, assembly GCA_018136845.1. Classification (NCBI taxonomy): domain Eukaryota; kingdom Metazoa; phylum Chordata; class Actinopteri; order Osteoglossiformes; family Osteoglossidae; genus Heterotis; species Heterotis niloticus. The sequence continues at coordinate 24,977,225 of CM030890.1, forward strand.
CTTACACACCATTATACTAATAAACACTTTTGTCATGAATTTACATTTATTCTCGTGATTCAGGAAGAACTGTGCTAAGTGTAACTGTTTAACCAACAAACTGCCGTGAATTTCAGGAAACAAACAAACCTCATGAAAATATAACTTGGGATACGCTACTGACAAATGTACATTATTTACTGAAGATCTTCTGCTTCATCTTTCGGCTGCTCCCATTAGGGGTCGCCACAGTGGATCAATTGTTTCCACTTCTTCCTGTGCCCTGCATCTTTCTCCATCACACCCACCACCTGCATGTCTTCCTTCACCACATCCATAAATCTCCTCTTAGGCCTTCCTCTCTTCCTCTTGCCTGGCAGCTCCATCCCTAGCATCCTTCTCCCGATATATCCAGAATCTCTCCTCTGCACATGTCCAAACCAACGCAATCTCGCCTCTCTGACTTTGTCTCCAAATCGTCCAACCTGTGCTGACCCTCTAATATACTCATTTCTAATCCTGTCCATCCTCGTCACACCCAATGCAAATCTTAACATTTTTAACTCTGCCACCTCTAGCTCTGCCTCCTGTCTTTTGGTCAGTGCCACCGTCTCCAACCCATAAAGCATAGCTGGTCTCACTACCATCTTGTAGACCTTCCCTTTCACTCTTGCTGGTACCCTTCTGTCACAAATCACTCCTGACACTCTTCTCCACCCACTCCACCCTGCCTGCACTCTCTTCTTCACCTCTCTTCCACACTCCCCATTACTCTGGACTGTTGATCCTAAGTATTTAAATTCATCCACCTTCGCCAACTCTATTCCCTGCATCCTCACCATTCTGTCCTCCCTCTCATTTAAGTCCACGAAGACACAATGCAACTCCTTCTTACCTTCCTGGTACTTCTGTATCAACACCCTCAGAGCAAACATCACATCTGTAGTACTCCTTCTCGGCATGAAGCCATACTGCTGCTCACAAATCACCTCCCTTCTTAACCTAGCTTCCACTACTCTTTCCCATAACTTCATGCTGTGGCTGATCAGTTTTATCCCTCTGTAGTTACTACAGCTCCAACCTTCTCTCTCTCTCTCATTCTCTTCATTCATCAGCCCCTCAAAGTACTCTTTCCATCTGCTCAACACACTCCTCGCTTGTATGTTTCCATCGTTGCCCTTTATCACCCTAACCTGCTGCACATCTTATTTACTGAAGATGTGATATATCTTGGTAATGTTTGTTAGTATACATATCCTAACATTGGGGAGGAGAGGGTGGTGTGACTGTCCCATACTGCACTGTTGCTGTATGTTTTGAAATAGATGTGTAACTATTCTGGGAAGCTATAGTGGGTTTCTGTTTTAGTACATATATTTGCCACATGTACATTTTGTTTGGAATATTTGATCTACTTCCTATACATCTAATAAATTATATTTTTCCTGTTCCATACAGGGGTAGACTTGGGCATCCTGGGTGTCTTCTATAAAATGTGGGTCAACCTCTCCTTTAGGATGAAGAACATGTCATGGAATGGGGCTCCTTGGAAGCCAAGTAGTGGTAGAAAAGCCTCTTTTGGCTGTAGCATTTCCTCCATGTGGGGTAACAAACATCTGTTAACGTATACAAGGTCCTGCAGCCACAACTTTTGGTGTGTCTTGTTTTTGTGTGTGTGTGTTTCATGTTTTGTTATGTGCAGGGTTTTAATTATTAATTTATTTGCTAATCTAATTTTTTATCTGCTTATTTGTCTCTTTATTCTTATATTTTGTAGCTTGTGCTAATAGTCATATGCACCCTGGCCACTAGCACTGACTGTGACAGGTGTTTGTACATTTTCCTTTTTAGTTTGTATAGGATAGTGTTCACATACAGGTGGGTGTTGATTTAATGTTACATATCTTGTTTTAAACTGATTGTATATTTGTACATTTACTTTGGAATTTATTGTCTATTATTACATTTTAAAACTTTGTATCTATTAATATGATTTAACTGGAATACAGGTGTTTTTATAACCAGAAAAGGGAAGGACTGGGATAGGGCATGGGGACATGCCCTATCCCAGTCCTTCCAGGACTTAGACAGTTAGCTACCGGTAAGTCTCCTTCAGCCTTGGGGTTTGTTTTTAATGATTTTATAAATATCCGGTACTTGTGTTAAATTTAACTACTTTTAGAGATGAGCTTTTACTACACGTACGACAGCGTTATAGTTTATAAAAAGGTTTGACAAATATTGAAAAAAATGAATAAACAGATTATAACGGTCGTACTGGACATTTGGTTATGGCAGACACTTTATATCTAGGCATGTCCATTCTTCCCTTTTTCTGCTCGTACAGCATGTGGAAGAGTGACAGCAAATTCTGACTTCGAAATAAGATGCCACATTTTAAAGCAATTCAAAATTTGGACCCCCCCACCTATCGCCTTAAGCCGGGGCTGTACTGTACTTCCTTTTTGTTCAAGACAATACCTTTAACAAAGGATGCAAAATGAAATGGATAATAAAAGGATTTGCAGAGTACGCGCATCCGCTTTCATTTCAAGCTCGCTCGATTGAAGAGGGGAGAGCGCGCGCATCACCTTTCCGTGGACAAATATGGTTTTCTCCCTCGCGGAGTCCCGAAGAACCTTTTTAACCCCGAAGCCTGAAAGATCACGCGGGTGACCATCTCCGACCTCGATCTTCTGTTTTTTGGCAGCGTGTTTTGCTTCATCTGTCTTGTCGTTGTCGCCGGCGTCGTTGCCAGCCTGTTTGCTGGAGTCCGCCATTTTTCACGTAGCAAACGTCACCAATAAATCAGAAGGGTCCGTGCGTTGCGCATGCGTGCTTGTGGAGCTGATATTCCTCACTAAAGCGCCTCTAGCGGCCATTTATCGCTACACGCAAAACCTTTCATGGAAATCAAATTTTACACTTGAAAACTAAATCGGTATCGTTATACTTCAAATTAAATGTTAAAAATTATATATGTTTAAATTACCTATTTGTTTTTAATTTAAAAACAGCATAAATTATTTCTTGAGCGATTAATGCGTTATAGTCTTTTTGGTGCTCTTCTATACCTGCTATAAAGTGTAAGGGTGTTTGACAATAAACGATTCTTTATTATCTATTATCATTCTTGATAATACGATGGAACTAAAGCCTTTATTCAAGTCAATAAAACGTGCTAGTGTTTTAATAGAAATACTCTTGTTTGCTTCCATTACCAAGTGCGAGTTGAAACGCTGTACAGAGTAAGAATGTTCGACCTAATACGAGTATGGCAACGAGTAATAAACAAGCGATGACTTCCTATAATATTAGTACAGATAACCAGAATTCCAATACGGTTCACTGCATGATTATTGATTTCCTCTGCATATTCAAAACAATCTGCTACTAAGCTAAAACAGGCCATCACAATACCTGGATACACCATCTAGATGCCAGTAAATATCAAAAAGATTAAATGGAACCAATTCGGAAGCTGCAAAAGTGTAGTATGAACAATTGCAACAGGTGTATAAAAATAAAAAGGAAATAGAAGAATAAAGAGCGATGTGAATAACGGAAACAGCATGCGACGAAAGGGAGATTTATTCCAAGTTATCTGCGCTCATACCGTTACTTTTAATTTACAACTATCCCAGCATCTAAAAGCTCTAAGCATGTTTATTGGTGGCGGATGAGGTTTCGCTTACCAGAAACAGGAGAATTTTATCTAAACACGTATTGCGCGTACCAGTACGATCGTACGAAAAGATGAACATATTGTATCTTTTAAAAACAAATGTTTGTATTTAAAAAAATACATTACTGAATTATTTAATAAAAGTATGGAAAATATATTATACTGTGGACAGGAAACAAGACAAAATAGTTCAAAATCATGAACAAATGTTTGAAAATAATTTAAGCTATGGCGGACTTAAAATAATCACTCTGGACGATCCGATTTAAGACCGATCAAACTGACGATCTAGGTGTTGGTCCCTAACCCAATCATAAATTGAGGATAGTAGGCATGTTAATTCAGTTTATAAATAGATCACTTGATGTACTTTGACTGCTATGTTAAAAAATAACTTCGATATTGGCTGGGTGGTATCATTTTGTGGTGCGGTTGCAAAGTGCGAGTCGGCAGCGTTTGTGTCCTTCGGCCACCGTAGACTCGTCCGCCAATGACTCTCCTCCACTCCCATTGGACAGAGTTGTGCACTTCTCATTGCTTCGTACATGTCACGTGATAACCAAAAAAACCCGTTGTTCTCACCTATTGGTAGAAACAGGTTGCTTCTCATTGGCTTCTGCAGCTCATGTGACCAGTTTCTTCGCGCAGTTGTGTAAGTGGACCGGTAATGTTTTTGTGAAAGAGGAAATGTTTGTTGTTTATGAAGTGAAACTGGAGTTTGTGCCACGTTTTGTAACCCCAAGTTTTTAAGTGAAGTTCACTTAATCTGAGCCGAGCAGAAGAAAATGCACGCAGGATTTCCTGGAGGTCAGAGTCTTTTGCTGCATTTGTTTTGTTGCACCATTAATAACTTAATCAGTTATCAGAAAAGGAGAATAATTATCACTGTCATTAAAATAACTATTATTTGCACAAAAATTTAGGCCAACAGTAGTTAGTATGGAGAACTTCAAAATTAAATAATGTGTCAGGTAGTGGTCCTGGTGCTGCAAAATTATCTGTTTTTGAACAGTTGAAAAGTTAATAAATTAAAAGTGTTTATTTTTGTGAATAAGATATGAGTGATGTTTGATTTGTTAAAATATAGTTACTTATATGTATATTTGTATTTTGTGCCTAATGATCTCCTTTGATATGGTCAGTGTACATTGACTGATCTTCATTGATCATCATTTCAGTTGTTATTGACTGTTCTGTGATCTCCATTGATCAGTTTGCCTTGACTACTCATCAATGTTCTTCAAATATCTCAATTTATATGATAATGGTTATTGACTGCCCAGTGATCTCTTTTGATTGCTGCAGGCATGAAGCATAACTCTGTCCACTGGTTCCGCAAGGGACTGCGGCTCCACGATAACCCTGCTTTACAGGCTGCACTGAGGGACTGTGCAGAACTCTACCCCGTATTCGTTCTGGACCCTTGGTTTCCCAAAAATGCACGCGTGGGCATCAATCGCTGGCGTTTCCTCATCGGGGCGCTTGCAGACTTGGACTGCAGTCTTAGGAAACTCAGTTGTAGGTGGGGGGAAAAATCAAGTGTCAATTACAGACTTTTATGAGTGCAACATATTATTCTATTATAACACAACGCAGCAGGACTCTGGCAGTAAGCTTCTGTTATTCAGTCATGTTCTTTTATTATGTAAAATACAATTTTTTATTTCAGTGCAAGCAGCAGGTAGCAGGGTGGCCATGTGTTGTAGTACTCTTCAACATTCAGTTGAAGCTAAATGACTTCAGTTAAATCTAACCGTTTAAATATCTGTGGCTGTAAGTGCTGATGGGAAACCTGACAGTTGGTGTCATGGTATCAGGTTGTTTGTGGTGCGAGGAAAACCAGAGGAGGTGTTCCCCAGACTCTTCCAGAAGTGGAAGGTGACCCGGCTAACCTTCGAGGTGGACACAGAGCCCTATGCCCTGCAACGGGACAAGAAGATAAAGAGTCTGGCAACAGAGCACAATGTAGAGGTCATCCAGGAGGTTTCTCACACACTTTATGACACAGAGAGGTAACGTAATCATACATACATACATTTTATTTAACAATCAGTAAATGTATATTTTGTTTAAAGCAGGTTTTCCCCAAACACTTTACCCTTTTGTCATGTTTTGTAACCAGCAGAGGCCTCAGATATTAGCAGCTGCAGTGTTTTACAGTTTCTCCAGATCATTCTCCTACTATTGTCTTGCCAGGATCATTCTGGAGAACAATGGGAAGGCCCCGTTAACCTTTAAAAGGCTGCAGACTCTCATAAACACAATTGGAGCTCCAAAAAGACCTTGTCCTCCACCAACACTAGAGGACATGAGAGGTAATCTTTGAGACTGAACTCACAATTCAAAATGGTGGGAGAAGGTACTGGAAATTTCAGTGAATGAACTCAGATGATAAAGGCTCCAAGAAGAAGAAGGTGTTTAACAACATCTTGTGAGATATGTCTTTTAATTTGATGTGTTATCAGGATATTGTTCTCATTTCACTTGTGCAGATGTGTACACCCCTTCTGCAGAGAACCACGAAGAGACGTACGGGGTCCCCACTCTGGAAGAGCTGGGTCTTGACCCTCTCTCTGCCGGACCAGAGTTGTACCCTGGTGGGGAGCAGGAGGCCCTGCGCAGGCTCGGGGAGCACATGAGTCAAACGGTGCTTATTTTTCCTTTGCTGCCTTTCTGAATGCAAGGGCCTGGGTAGTTAGGGTTAGCGGTGGAATTTCTTCCCTGAATGACAAGAACATCTATCATTTGTTCATCTACATTGAGTTCAAGGTTCTTACCATGAACTGAAAGCATAAAAATTAGCCTATTACATAAATTTCAATCAGCACAAGTATCCTAACTTTGTATTGCTTTGGAGAAAAGTCCCACATAAATGAATATATTGTAATGTACTATTTTTCAGAGATGGGTGTGCACCTTTGAGAAGCCCCAGACATCTCCCAACAGTCTGACTCCCAGCACCACGGTGCTCAGCCCTTATCTCAAATTTGGTTGCCTGTCTGCTCGCACCTTCTGGTGGAGGCTTGCTGACGTGTACCAAGGGGTGGGTGTGTCTGTTCCACTCGTACCTTTGCTAGTTTTTCTGCGGAGGTATAAGTCATCTGTTAACAATCCCCCGTTGCCAACCTGTCTGCAGAAGAAGCACTCCCAACCGCCTGTATCTCTACATGGCCAGCTGCTCTGGAGGGAGTTCTTTTACACAGCAAGTTTGGGCATCCCCAACTTCGACCGCATGGTGGGCAACCCTGTGTGTGTGCAGGTGGACTGGGACACCAACCCTGAGTACCTGGCTGCGTGGAGAGAGGTCTTAAATTTCAGTTGATAGACATCATTTTAACTTTTAATGCTGTGTGTTGTGGTGCTCAGTAAGCACTGCGGTTCGGACAAATATAAAGTTTGTGTTCCCACAGTCTTGTCTCCTGGGTCGTTCATCCATAACACTGCAGGCAGCATGATCCAGGCGGGTCATTATAATATAATTCATTTTTGGTTATCTTTTAACTTCCAGCTGCATTTGACCCATGTGCTTGCTGCAACTCATCATTAAATTAGAAAGGTGGATCTGACCCTGACAACTAGGGTGATATATAAAACCTTACCCAGGGTTTGGAGTGAATAGTTATGAGACAACTTGTGCATCCAAATATGGTCAGAAGTTAACAAGATTCAGTCACCTCTTTTTCATCTTTACAATCACATGCTTTTGTACACTAACTGGAAGGTGCAGAAATGATCTATAACTGCCTTGAGGATGTCTATGTGTATCTATCTCTCCAGGGTCGGACTGGCTTCCCCTTCATTGACGCCATCATGACCCAGCTGCGCCAGGAGGGCTGGGTCCACCACCTTGCACGGCATGCCGTGGCCTGCTTCCTCACACGGGGGGATCTGTGGATCAGCTGGGAGGAGGGCATGAAGGTTGGGTAGCAGACTAGAAACCACATCCTGGTCTCATCAGGAGATCCATCGCAGTTCTGTAGTATCCATCTGTGACAGTAACCAGAATCCACACTCATCCCAACAAAAAGCTTATGCTTTAACATCGAAGTTGTGCCCGTTTCTTTAAAATCCAACTAACCAAGTCCTAAAGTCTGGCTGATGTGCATTGTACCTGCTTCTGTGTAGTTAGTTATTTATTGAGCTATGTTTACCCCTTTTTTTCAACAGAGTAAATGTTACTATAAATTAATTCAGGGTAGCTTAATAAATGCTACTACTGCACCACTTGGAGTTCAAACCTGGTACCTCTGATACCTCTGAGGTGATGTTGCCAGTCACTATGCAACCTGCAGCCACTAGGGAGAGTGAGAGTTGTGTAATTGACCAGAATGTTCAATGTAAAAACATGAAATTAAATTTAAATAAATAGTTTGGATAAAAACAACTGCTTGGCCAGGGATCATCAAAACTATCCTTTGTACAACATGGGATGTACGCTGGTGTCCCATATGAAAAAGAATTAATTTATTTGTTATAATTAATTTATTTGTTTCTAATTGCATTTTCTGGTCTGTTTTATAAAATATCTGCTGTAGTGTAGCGTGCACAACCTTTACTTACCTGCCAAGTCCATAGGTGGCAGTAAAGAGCTTCAAAACAGAATTGGAGTTTTGGACCACCTCAATTCAATTCCTTTCCACGTTGACTGTAACATTTCTCTTATAAACCAAAACGATAATTTTCTATAATTATTTTTTTAAAACTATGTGCATTTAAAAGCTGAGATAAACTGAAAACCAGCACACCCCATGAGCTGTTAATGCTCCCTAATGTGTTTAACAATGTACTGCACATAATAAGGGGGAAAAAAGTTTGTCATGACAGCATGTTGTCCTTGCAGGTGTTTGAGGAGTTGTTGCTTGATGCCGACTGGGCTCTGAATGCTGGGAACTGGCAGTGGCTGTCCGCCAGTGCGTTCTTCCAGCAGTACTTCAGAGTCTACTCCCCAGTGGCTTTTGGGAAGAAGACAGACAGAAATGGGGACTATATCAAGTAAGTCTGACTTTCTGTAGCCATTATGTAGCACGTCATATATGGGAAATGATCCACAGGCAGCAAGTAACCCAGTGCTGAAGGGTATGAACTTGTTACCTGAATGTTGCTAATTCAAGTGCCATTTCCTCATCCTGTTGTACCCTTGATACAGGTACTTGCTCTGAATTAATCAAGTAAGTACATCCTCTAGAAATGTGGTCAAGGCGTGTGAGTTGCTTTAGACACTAACAGTGTTAGACATGCAGCAATATAATAATAGGTTCGTATTAAACACACAGTGCCAATAAAAGAGCTCGGATTATAAAGGGGATCCCATTACCCATCTAACCTTGTACCCTGTCCTAACCCCCACGGCAATCCCACAGCCAACTCACAGCACACCTACCTAGCCGCCACACAATGGCTAACATATCAAAACTAGCGCCAACTAACTATAAATCCAAACACGGCGTGGCGCAGCAATGGTGCAGTATCTCATCAGGGTTATCAAGTGGGCACCTTCCTTTGTCGGTGTTTTGTCAAGTTAGGTCCATGACACCTCCAGAAGGCTCAACTACGGCTCAGGCGTCCCGGAGCTACTCCCTTCCACCACAGCGCACGCCACTGCACCACCCCGTCGCGCCACACATTACCTATCCTTTACCTTTAGCGTCCTCACGCTCACCGCTGTTTCTACCTGCCGTCTCTGAGGAAGAAGCCTCCTCGCCACCTACTTTACCTATATCACACTCTACAATAACTAAATCACACCAACACCGCCGCCTGCTAACAGCTAAACACCACCACAACTACGCGCTAACACTTACTCAGAGCTTCGCCGCCCCACTTCCATCCGCGCTGGTCCTCTTTCTCCAGATCCAGAGACTTCTTTGCTCAGCAGCCTGTGACAACTCCTTCACCGCCCGTTGCAACTTTCGCCCCCGGATACCGAGTTCACGAAACAATGCTAAAGTGGTCGAGCTATAAATTTACGGCATCCTATCTCAATCAGCCTCACTTTCGTGCTCCAACCCTGCCCCTCTACTTCCGCCACTAGTTCACTATATCTGAGCTTCTTCCTTTCATGAGCGTCATCCACCGATCCTTCCCACAGAACTGTGAGTTCTATAAAATAAACTACCCGCTGGCTTGCTGGCCACAGCACCATATCTGGTCTCATGCTCGTACTAACTATTTCCTGGGGACCACTAACCTTCCTCCCAGGTTAACCTGCATTTCCCAGTCTCTACTCCCCCTTACTTCATTTATCTCCTTCCTACCTCCGCATCTCCTACCCCTCCCTAATAAACTGTACCACTCCACTCATGTCCCGACTGAACCTGCATCCTCCAGTCTTCAATGGCCGCAGCCAAGCACCTTAGCACCTGGTTATGCCTCCATGTATACCTAGCCAGCGCTAAACTAACCTTACAACCACCAACCGACTTTTAGCTGCTCCCGCATATTTGGTTTGGCAGATTTTTACACCGGATGCCCTTCCTGACGCAACCCTCACCATTTCTCCGGGCTTGGGACCGGCACAGAGAAATGCATTAGTTTGTGCACCCCCTAGTGGCTGGATTTGCATCGACACCCAACCCACGACTCTTTTTAGAAATTAAGAGTCGCATGCGCTACTGACTGAGCTAGCCAGGCAGCACTAGTAAACTAACGTTACAACCAACTAAAATATGTTTCACCGTTCCTACCTCCGAGCACAGATGACAAGCTGAGTCCTCACCCCCCCACTGCTTCAGGCAGCACATCATAAACAGCTCCTAACAGGAACCTTATTTGACATGCATCCATACTCCACAACTCCCTCCAGCTCAGCCTCCTCCTCTCAACCCCCTCCCAATTCACCCACTGTCCCTGCTTCCCCTGTGAGACTGCTCTGACACAGCTCTTTATTTCCTCCTACCAACGCACCTGCTCTATTACCAACCTCCTTCTCTCTGTCGGGCCTGCCTTACTCCACATAGGGTATCCTAACCGACAACCTAGTCCTTCCCTCCCTTGCTGTACCTTCCCAACCATCTCCAGCTGCCTTAGCTTCCTCTACCACCCGTCTCGCATCCCACTTTCTACCTGTTGCTATCCTGGGTACCAAGCCCCTTACAACCTCATCCCTACTACCTGACAGCTGCAATTCTAACCGCACCTTTGCATACTTAAATTCTTCTGTTAAGCTTGAAAGCGGCAACTGCAGAACTCCTTTCCCGTAGAGAGCCACACTACTTAGACATCGAGGAACCACTAGCCACTTTCTAATGTAGGAGCTGATCAGCCTCTCCAGCTTCTCCACCTTTGTGACCGATGCCTCATACATAGATTAATTTCTCAACTCATAACTATTGGTACCAAAACTAAAATTACAAAGTCACATACAAATGTTCCTCAATTTATTCTTTGGTTATGTTCTTTAAAAACACAATACAGCTGTAATAAATGAAAATACTTTACAAGACTTTTTGTTTTAAATGTATTTATTTCAAGCTACATTAAAATGAAATTAATTCATAAAATCAGAAAAAAATGCGTAGTCTTCAAAAATTTTTATTCAGTTATAATTATTGACTGACTGATTTTGTTTACAGTGTTCCTCATCAATTTATTGAATACCAATACTCTGAAAGACATAAGCTGTAAACACTGTGGAAGGTAATTGAATTAAGAGCATCCCACACTACCATTCTGGTTGGGTACTTTTAACTTTCTTATGTTAGTTTGGAGGGTAATCAAAGATCAAAATTCTGTTAAAAAAATTAACAGAAAAATGTTTGTCTTTGAAAATTGATAACGTGACTGCTTGTAATGTGAGGACCCAGTAATGATTACATGTCAAAATTAAGTGTAAATTACACTATTCTTTTCATTCACATGGAGTAATGCCCCTGTGACTCGCATGGGAAAACATGGTTGAATCTCAGAAGCCATCGTTGTCAAATTACACAAACTGTAACTGTTATTGAGCTGTTGTGGATTTGTTGCAGGAAATACCTTCCCATCCTGAGAAAGTTCCCTGCAGAATACATATATGAGCCATGGAAATCACCACGCAGCCTCCAGGAGCAAGCAGGATGCATTGTGGGAAAAGATTATCCAAAGCCATTAGTGGAGCATGAGGCCATCAGCAAAAAGAACATTCAAAGGATGAAGATGGCCTATTCCCAGCACTCTGGTTCATCCAGCAAATCCAGTGAGAAAGGCAAAGGTGAGATTGTTACTTATTAATTTGTCCAACACATTTCCCAAAGTGTCAAGGCTGAGGTTTAACACTAAGCTGCTTACATTGATTTACTGCTTTATGCAGTTGGGTTATATTTCACTGAGCTGCTCAGTGTAAGTACCTCGATCAAGGGTTCAGCAGCATAAGTGAAGATTCAATCCCAGGTCCTTTGAATGCAAGTTTAAAGGTGGTGGTTTACCTGGTATGCTGTCTGCTTCTCCAGAGATGGAGACATACTGTACATAATTAAAATTTATCATTGCCTATTTTTTTATTCGTCTTTAACCACTACACTTTCTGCCACATTAAGAAATGCTATTACTGTACAAGAACCAAGTTTTAGTGAGTTGCTCAACAGCTCTGTTCCCAAGACCCAAGTTCATGCTTTGGGAAATGTAACTAACTTCAGGTAAAATTATGCTGAAGAGCCACAATGTCATTTATCTTTTTATGTCTTTTTTGCATGAAAGCATATAATCCAGTATGTCAGTTTTTAGCAAATAACACTAAATAAATCACTAATAAGTTTTCATTTTGTTTCTAGGTGAAAAACATAAAATTGAATGTGTTCTTGATCTGCTGACAAAGAAAAGGATCAACTTAGATTAACAATGTTTACACCAAGAAATGTTTTTTTATGTACACCCACAAAACATACATTTTTCCTAAATTCTAACATTGTTTTTTACAGTTATACATTGTTATTGTTCGATAAAACATTTTGCACCAACTGCCAAAATATAAATGTTTTTGTGAAATAAGCTGACCGTTTCCTGTACATGTCCTTTGTTATATACAACCTGGCAGCTATGCCACAGGATCTGAGAATCTACAGAATTTCTATGAGAGCTTTATTTTATTTTTAATGGAGTGCCATGTAATCACAAAACAAATTCTATATTAGAAAGGATGACAGAATTGAAAAAAATAGCATACTTAACAAAGCTGCTTAAAATTAAAAACTACAGATGGTCCCTGAGTTATGATGGTCCAACTTACGATTTTTCAACTTTACGCTGGTGCGATAGTGATGCTCATTAGAAACTGTACTTCAAATTTTGAATTTTTCCAGGGCAAGTGATATGCGGTACACTAGTGTATACAACCGATACTCTATAGTTTTCTGTGTTGTCATAGTTTTTTTGGATCGCCCCCATATCTATATTATGTTTTATGCATCCATCATATCTACAACATGCCCATTTGTGTCTGTCTCCTGAAAGCAGAAAATCCGTAATGCCTTTTAAGATGGGCTAGGCAAGTTTCGTTAAACTCTTTACTGAGTGTTGTTCCCGACAGATTGTTGCCATTAGCTGAGAGTTAGCACTAAACATTAGGAATTGGCAGTAAACAAAAATGGAACACAATTGCCACAATTCAAAATAAATAAAATACAAAGTCTTAGCAAGACAGTGGTTATAGGAGAGTTCACAAGGGGCAGCGGTGCACCGACAGGAAGTCCAGATAGGAACTAAATCCTGCCCGCGATTGGTTCCTATGCCAATCAGTCATCCAATTAGGGCTTAAGTCTGAAGATGGCCTCATCTTCGGCCTGATCACCGACAACGATGAGCAGGCCTATAGAGAGGAGGTGAGAACCCTGACCTCACGGTGTCAGGACAATGACCTCCATTTCAACGTCAGCAAAACAAAGGAGCTGATCGTGGACTTGAGGAGACAGCAGGGGAATGGCCATGCAGCCATCTCTATAGCCGACGCCCCAGTGGAGAGAGTGAACAGCTTCAGGTTCCTCCGAGTTAACATCGCTGAGGACCTGTCCTGGTCACGGCACGCCAGCATCGTCATCAAGGCGGCAACACAACACCTCTTCTTCATCCGTCGGCTGAGGAGGTTCGGCAAGGACAACAGGATACTTGTCAACTTCTACAGATCTACCATTGAAAGTATCGTGACTGACTGTTTCACGGCCTGGTATGGCAGCTGCAGTGCGTCAGACCGTAAAGCTCTGCAAAGAGTGGTCAAGACAACACAGAGCATTACCAGGATTGATCTGCCAGCCCTGCAGGACCTCTACACTCAGCAGCGCAAGAAGAAGGCACTTAACATCCAGAGGGACAGCAGTCACCCCAGCCACAAACTATTCTCCTTGCTCCCGTCCGGAAAACGCTTTAGAAGTGTTCGGACAAGGACAAAAAGGTTCCGGGACAGTTTTTTCCCCCACACCGTAAGACTGCTAAACCACTGACCCCTCCCTCAGACAGTGGGAATAGTCGATCGGGGTCTGTCTGTCTGTCTGTATGCCTGTCTCTCCCCCCCCCCCCCTTGTGTAAAACTACCAGTGGTGTGTTGTTGTAGGTTTGGTTGCTGTGTGCTGTTGGTTTGGCTGCTGTGTCTCTCCCCCCCCCCCCATGTATATTTTCATGCCCTATTTTTATTTATTTACTCTCTCTATTTATTATTTATTTATTTTCCTTTTCCTGATTCAAGTACTTATTTAACTTTCCTATACCTTATTTATACATTTACATAGTATTTATGTACATATTTATATTACCGAGGTTGCCCGGAAACAAAACTTTTCATGGTGACAACACTGCTATGCTGTGTTGTTCACCCATGACAAATAAACCTTGACTTGGGGCCAGAAAGACCACCTACTACTACTACATTTCTGAAGCAGCTACAGGTGTGACAGTAGGTTTAGATGTATTAAATGAATTTTCGACTAGTGAGACGATGCCTGTGGAGTTGAGAAGAAGTGTACTGGTACAAATTTTTAAGAATAAGGGTGATGTGCAGAGCTGTAGTAACTACAGAGGGATAAAACTGATCAGCCACAGCATGAAGTTATGGGAAAGAGTAGTGGAAGCTAGGTTAAGAAGGGAGGTGATTTGTGAGCAGCAGTATGGCTTCATGCCGGGAAGGAGTACTACAGATGTGATGTTTGCTCTGAGGGTGCTGATACAGAAGTACCAAGAAGGTAAGAAGGAGTTGCATTGTGTCTTCGTGGACTTAGAGAAACAGCAGGTTGTCCAGATGAAGGCCAAAGAGCTAACTCTTTCAGCCACTGCATGAGAAGTTGGTTGTTTCAAGTCCGTGATTTCTAGAATATTGCAGCTTTACAATGCGGGTCGTCCATGTAAGACAAATGCACGAGAGGACAGGATAATGCGGAGACTCTCAATGGGGATTCAGTTCAACATTGCAGCTGGAGTTCTCCAGTTCAGCGCTGAACAGGGTAAGGATCTGTCTTGGCATACAGCGTCTCGCCATTTAAGATAATTCAGACTGAAAACCCACTCTGCAGTGACTAAGCCTCTCCTCAGCAGAAAGAATCAAAAGGCTAGCCTAACCTTTGTTGAGGAGTATGTTGTGTGGACAGAGGAGAACTGGTCCAGAGTTCACTTTAGTGATGAAAGCAAGTTCAGTTTATTTGGGTCCGATGGGAAACTTTTTTTGGCATCAAACTGGGGACGACCCAAAGTGCATAAAAAAGTTGGTTAAATTTGGAGGAGGCATCGTCATGGTTTGGGGGAAGT
The DNA here is from genome assembly GCA_018136845.1 of Heterotis niloticus. Classification (NCBI taxonomy): domain Eukaryota; kingdom Metazoa; phylum Chordata; class Actinopteri; order Osteoglossiformes; family Osteoglossidae; genus Heterotis; species Heterotis niloticus. Next base: position 24,992,592 of record CM030890.1, read on the forward strand.
TTTCTGCAGCAGGAGTTGGGCCTCTTATCCAGCTACATGTTAGGATGACTACAAATGTTTCTAAGAACCTCCTTCAGCACCACGCAGTTCCTTTCCTGCGATGATCTCCCAATCAGCCTGCAATTTTCATGCAAGACAATGCCCCCAGACCGCACACTGCAAAACAGGTAAAGCAGTTCCTTGATGCTAACAACATTGAAATAATGAAATGGCCAGCCCAGAGTCCAGATCTAAACCCGATCGAGAATCTGTGGAAAATCCTTGGCGACAAAGTTATGAAACCCACTACAGTTACCGAACTGTGGAAGAGACTGGAAGAAGAGTGGCCCTAGATCAAACCAGAGCAATGTGAGAAACTAGTGATGTCCTGCAGGCGCAGATATGCTGAAGTCAAGAACAACATTTATGTGTATAGCACCTTTCATACAGTGGTCTGTAGCTCAAAGTGCTTTACAAGGTGAAAGAGACAACAATGAGAAAGAAACAGTAGATAAGAGTAAAGAGAAAATGGAAAACAGGAATAATGAAAGAGGTCAGACTGAAAATGAGGTTGTACAGATGAGTAAATAGGGTCTAAAGGCGGGGAGGTCAGAGAAAACAAAAAAAAAAAGAAACTACAGGTAGACTAGAGAAAAAAAAAATCTGCAGGGATTCCAAGGCCAAAAGACTGCCCAGCCCCCACTGAGCATTCTATCTAACAGAGGGATTTCTAGAACAATCTTTATTGGTCATTCTGTTGCACATGTCATTCAAAGCAAGGGCCTCTACACTTCCTACAAATTATTGAAACCTGTAACCTTCTAAAAATTTGTTGTAATCATCTTTTCTGCTACAATGGTTACTGTTTTCTAATTTTGATCACTGTGTTTTCCACAAAATAAAGGTTTTTGTTGATGTGCCTTGACTATTTTGTAAAACATGCTAGAACAGTGATATACCCATGGCTAATATTCCTTCACATTTTGAGCAATGAAAATTAACTATCTCGGAAAAGGTGTTCATAAATTGTTCTTTAATTTTGATCACCACTGTATGTAGTTTAAAATGTTTTTTAATCTTACAAATGCTTAATACGTGCCCTTTGTATCGCACGGCTGAGTACTGAATTAAGTTTTCAATTTTTTTTTTTTTGATACACCCTGTATTGAAAAGGTCTTGCACAATGACTCAAAACATAGCAGCAATTTACTATGACTGCATGAGCCCTTGAAAAGGACTGGATTAAGGAGTCTAGAATCCAGAAAAAGTCATTATGTGCCTCAAGTGAGGCAGTCAGACTATAAATCACTGATTTGAATTAAAGCCCCTGTAGCTCTTTTCTCAACTTCTTCACTCCCCAGATGTTTGGCCATCACCTTCCTGCACAGGTTGCTCCGTCTTCATCCTTTCTTCACCAAGGCTCAGGTTTCCACCATCACACAATGTTCTTTTCCAGCACTGGCTGATGGTTGTAGAGGCGCTCGAAGCCGAGGGCGCTGAGGTCAAGTGTTTGGTAGCTACCATCCAGGATGAGCTCAGCTAAAGCGCGGCCCACAGCTGGCGACTGCTGCAGCCCGTGCCCACTGAAGCCTGTGGCAAAGTACATGTTGTGGACCAGTGGGTGGAGACCCAGGATGCAGTTCTGGTCAAAGGTGTTGTAGTCATAGTAACCGGCCCAGGCATTGGTCACCTGGTAGGGACAGACAGCACAGCACTTAAGTTTAGAATCCTAGTAGTACCTTTATAGTTCTCAATAAATGTTGTTGACTTAGCTGACTTAGTGGAAAAAGTGAGTTTGCAACAAAAATTATAAACTGGTTCTGCTCCCAATTGTGTTCACAAGCTGAAAAATCAGTGTAATAGTACTAACAATGTCAACAACAACAACAACAACAACAACAATAATAATAATAATAATAATAGCAACCTTTGTGCATTCAAAGGCAGGAATGCGATGGGCCAGAAGTGGCCACACTCGGTCCTCAAAGAAGTTGTAGTCCACCTCCAAGTCCTTAGTGTCTGGCTCTTCTTCCTAAATCAGAGAAGAGGTTGAGTTTTTCTAAAAGGCAAACAGTGAGGCAATGGTCTAGCATTACAAAAAAGACAGCAGATTCAAATTATGAAGGGGATGTTATAAACTACCCATGCTGGGAAGCTACATGGACGAACACAGTTTAAATGGTAACCTAATTTTTTGCCTTCGGCCTCACACCTCTTCAGGCGATAGACCCGCAATGTAGTTCCCTCCAAGTCCTTCGCGTCTGCAGTAAACTCCCGAGTAGTCAATCAAGAAGGGTGTGTCCAAACCTGGGCCGTCCGGGCAGTTAAGTACATACACGTACCTTCATGGAGACCGAACGGAACAACACAGAAACAGAAAAGCCTCACTTTCATTATTCACACAAAACGGGACTTACCGAGAGGGGAAGTTACAGTTTTATGCAGTTCATCTGAAGCAGTGAACCAACGTCACCTCTTGCCCCGTTTGTGAAATTTCACCCTGAACCTTTGTTCCTCCGCAAATCAACCGTGACACAGGGCAGGCAAACAGTTTATAAAAGCCTTCGCAAATAGGCAACAGCAAGTTGTGTACCTCTTCCTAGGCTCTACGGGGACAGGAATGGCAGCCGGGGTGTCCTTCGGGCCCAAGCCAATGCCTGCCAGCTCAGCCACCTTCCCCGAACTGGCCCCAGCTGCATTCACAACAATGGCACACTCCACCGGCTGATACTCCAGGCTGTTGGGCATCCGAACCTGCAAGAAGGTGTGGTAGTCAGGTGCTGTTCTACCCCCATCAGTCACTTCACATTAATTCCCCCATCAGTCACTTCACATGTGCAGCCTGGAAAATATTTAAAAGGGTCGTACTTTGACACAGAATAAAAGGATAAATATGATATATGTATCTCTAATATTCTACTTCTTGATGTCATCTCAAAATTTCTGCATATGGAAATAATTCAAGTAGAATTATTATTTGTGGAACAAGAATGTATAATGAAATTATTATACTACTGTGCTACCGATGGACATGCATGTGTGAACGATGATTGGTGTGAGTTTTGAACCAAGCACTGGCTGAATATTTTCTGACAAGTCCCATATTTGGAGAAAACCACACTAATTGAACCCCTGAATTTCCCACCTCTCGTACTCACATTGACAAATCGAATTCTCCTGAAGGCTGTCTGGTCTTCGTCATTAGTCGGCATAGAATGTGACGAGTATCTAAAACCTGATGAAGAGTTAACTGTAAGACCTCTACATTTCATTTCTATAAGTGTTTGTACTACTTTTGCTATATACTTATTCGTTTACAAAACCATGTTGAGTCAGTTTACCTTTATGCGTAAATATTTTCATCTATCAATCCATCTATTTTTGTTAATCGCTTATCCTGGTCAGGGCCTATCCCAGAATCACATGGCTACGAAACTGCCCCAGGATGACCAAATACACACATCCAGTCACACACTATGAGCAGTTTAGTGTGGCAATTAACCTAAAACACATGTCTTTGGACTGTGGGAGGAAACCCCACAAAGATACAGGGACAGCATGCAAACTCCACCAAAATGGAGCCGGATTTAAAGGGGGCAGCACTATTCACCAAGCCACCCTAAATATTTTCATTTCCATGAATAGTTTAACAGAAATGTGCTATCACATAAACTGATTCCAAATATTTAGCCAAGTTACATGTTAATGTTTAGCACACTATGTAACACTGCTGTGAATAATCACTTAAACAGACACAATTTTTTTTTACTTATTTGCTTTGTGTTCAGTAATACTGTAATAATTTACCTCAAGTAACCAGACAGCTTCTTGTTATCAGGATGTCAAAGGGATTAAATGTGTGAGGAGACACGAAGATGGACTAACCTGTGACCTCGCCAAAGCACTGGTAGACACCCATGGACAAGGCCTTGCGTCGGAAAGCGTTCAGAAGGGACCAGGGGTCGAACCACCCTTCATTCTCCAGTCCTGAAAAAGTGATTGGTATGAAATTCATTATTCTAGAAATAAAGCAAAGCAGATGAAATTGCAGGGACAGCGCTACTACCACACCTATCCTCCTGTTTTATCAAAATTGGTTTCCAACATTTCTTTTGCTTTCAAGTTACTAATACACTGGCTCTTCATAAGGAAAAGTTACAAATTTTCAAAGACAGAAAACATTCTCCAGTTATTTATTTTTCCCTGCATTTTCTTCAATTTTTTTTCTCTGAAATTTGTCTGTAGCAGAATGAATGGTGCCAACAGATGGCAGTAAAGTGCACCCCAACAGAATAGAAGCGCTGCACCAGCCTCATACAGCTTACTTCCACCATGCTTACCACTCATGTCTGGTGTTCCTTACTAATGGTGATCAGGCATTGAATATAATTTTGTGGTGACATATCTTTATTTTCAATGACTTTTTTTTTAAGTTAAATTTAAAATAACCTGAGGTTAACAAAAAGATTAAAGTAAAAAGTCAAAGTATTTGTATTTACTATAGATCACACAGTATGTGTGTGTAACTGTATGTAATTTCATAGCCCAGCACCCAGTGATTCTGGGGCAGGCTCCTGAGCACCATAACCCTTACCAGGATAAAGCAGTTAACGATAATATGTGGACAGAGTTGGTTGGATGGATGGATGGATGGATGGATGGATGAATGAATAGATATATCACACAGATATCAAAGATTTAGGCATAAAATGTAAATAAATATAAGCACTACTACAGACCGTATAGACTATGTATTTCTAATTTTAGTCATTTTATTAATTCAACTTTAAATACATAAAAATGTTCTTATGAATAATTTCGCTATCTTTTTCGTGTTAACATTGTCCGTGATTTTTACAAACCATAACCAGCCTGTATCATTCTGTTTGTTATGACTGTGATTGGTGGTAAAATTGACCTTAAAGTTCCAACAGTTTGAAAGTGTTCCAGCATCAATTGTGTTTAAATGCTGATGAGCCTCCGTACTTTATAATTATTAGATGATATGATAACATCATTAAAACTAAGAATTTTGTACCGTAAGAAGCCAGCGCCACTCCATCAGTGTTCAGCCAAGGGAACTTCTCCTTCACTTGTCTTGGGGTCATAAGTATAACTTTTGCACCTGCATCTCTAATGAAAAAAATAAAATAAAGCTGTTTTCCTTAGTCAAGCCCAAGTGGTGTGAAGACTCAACATATCTGATAAAGCCCTTCATGACCACAAATGCTACTGTTCCTGCAACCCTTCATGAAGTGATCTGCTCACCTCTGTGTTGTGTAGTTCTCCTCCATGATGCCAGCTCCATTCTCACTGGCCAGGAAGAGATACCCCGAGTGGTTGAACTGCAGATCCACAGGGTCCTCGTTCAGCACAGCCAGGTGCTCCTAAAATGACGCCGTGAAAAAATAAATTATTTTCCCTTAACCAGTAGAAATGAAAATTCTACTCATGGGCTCCCATGCAGGTCCAAAATTAAACAGCCCATTGTACAGATCATACTGTATATTAATAGTTGAGAACTGAAACAAGTACAGGTTCTCAAGACCATACAGTGACTACACTTTTGTGATCATCTGATGATGCATTCAATACATAGAGGCACTGACACAACAGGAGAGCCTCTGCTGTGCAGCTGGGACAAGCAGCTGGGGAGGAACCTCTTACATTGATGTTCCTCATGAAGTCAGCTGAGGCCAGGGACAGGTGAATGTTCTCTGGCAGAGAGAACTGCTGCCGTATTCCCCCTGCAGACAGGACTGTGGAGGCCTGCGAATACTGAGGAAAAGCAGGACACTACAGTCATCACTCTCATGATACACCCATGATGTATTGGTAACAGTTACTGCCTTGCAGTCTGAAGCTCCTGGGTTCAAATCACCATCTATGCTCAAACACAGTACTTACTTTGACAGAGTAAAAATTACCCTGCTGTATAAACCAGTGTTTCTTAAACCATGGGTTACTACATGATTGTGGAGTAAACATAACCTAGTTAGTCCAGGCATGAGTGATTATGGTGCCCTTTGTTTCAAACTGTGTACCACCATGTAATGATCTGAGACTGAGCCTATAAACAATGTGGCTGATGTATCGCAGAAAGAGTCAGTTTCTATTGGATAAAAATGTAATAAATATTCCTGCCCAGGACACCATCACCCCTCTCGAAATGTGTGAAACAACCAAAGTAATATGACTGACAGCACGGACACTTATAAAAGACAAGTGCACATGAGGCTGAGGATAGAGAGAATTACACAGACAAAGCTGTGAGGTGAAGGCATCTGGAGCTGATTTGAAATATCAAAAAGAAAATATAATGAATAATTTCTCTCGGTTTTACTAAAGCTTGCTGAAATGGTGAAGAGCGCTTGCAATGTGTTCTGTGTGGGCAAGTTCTCAGTAGCAAAAGCTTTAAATTAAAAAAAAAAAAAACACAGCATGAAAACAAGCACGGGTAATTGTTCAGGTGCATGGCAGCAAGGTTTAGAATTTGCACAGTGGAAGAGTGAGTGCACTGAGGCAGCTGATCCATTTCAAAGATAGTTACAGTGTAGGCTGAGGGCAGCCAGCTAGCATAGCACCAGTTTATAGGCAACATAGCTCAGTGGAGCAGTGGCCCTCAGATTCAGGCCCCCTGTGGCTGCAAGTTTCATGATCAGCAGGTAATTTTTATCTTGTTGAATTAGCTCATTTTTTCCCCTTTTCTAATTTTGCATTTGGAAAAGTGCAGCTCAAAAATCTATTCTCTATTGTGAATTGTAATGACTGTTTTACTAACAATATGCTTGCCCTTCTCTTTTCTATTTTACTAATGTTCACTTGACAAGTATGCTTGAATAGAAACAAAAATGTTTACTTTTTTACTTATACGACCATCGTTATTTGTCCTTGTATGCTTTTGCTGACATTGTGTCCTGGGCAGGTTTGAGTCTCCGTACGGTACCGCTTACCTTGCTAAAAAGTTTAAGAACCCCTGGTATAAACCATTATAATGTTGCTTATTTAACGCTGAAAGTGGCCTTAGATACATGCGCTGAATAAATATTAATAATGTCCAGCCCTGAAATAAGTCAAATTCATCATTTTAAGGGACGGGGAGGGGTTGGTTTTCCACTGACCGAGGAGTCCTTCTCTATGACGACCACTCGGACTCCGCCCCTTACGCGCTCCTTCTTCTTCAGCCAATAGGCGATCGACCAGCCGACCACACCCCCGCCGACGATTACGACGTCCGCGTGCTCTGGCGGCAGCCCGGGCGTGATTTTCACCGGCGTCCAATCGCTGCCCGGCATGGCTTCCGCGGCTTTCCGACGCACGGCCTCCAGCTGCGCTTCCAGGTCTGCGGAAGGGGACGGCGTGGGACACACGCGGGTGACGCGGGCGATGCGGCTGCTTATAAGGCGTGCAAATTCCAAACTCACCTCGGAAAAAGGAGCTGTAGGCCAGCGGGGAGGGGGCCGTGCGCGGGACGCGACGCAGCCCTGTGGCTGAGGACGAGCTCGTCGCGGTCAGCCCCCTGCACCCAGTCCACGAGGTCGCCCGTGTCCTCCACTCCCCCAAGGACGAGCAGCGAGAAATGCGCGTCCACAGCATGACGAAGCGGCAGCGGATGCGACCACCGTGAGCGGCGGGGCCCTTAAAGCCACTCTCGTCGGTTAATGTTTGGAGAGGAGAGGAGAAGCTAACTTTCGCCAGGCTCCGCGAATTAACCACGCCCCCGGAGCGAGCTCGCACAGGGTGGCCACATTGGGCGCAAATCCCCGATTTTGGAAAATAGGATAGGCAAAAATTAAATGACCAAAAACGAAGCATATTGTAGTGAAAATGTGCTCGTGGCGCAAACATATAACACGCTATACAAAAGTTTTCATGATTAAAATTATAATTAAGCCACACAAAAATTCACATATTTAATTAAAATATCTCAAATGAGAGCTGTTAGACTTTTTATGTGTATTTTATTTTGATGATTCTTTATCCGATGTCGAGAAGCGTAAACCTGATCAAAACCGCTTATGAAACGGGATTTAATTTTCTTACTGATATGGCAACCCTAACCGGAACCGGAAGTTTGTAAGTACTTAGAATTGAGAAAAGTAACGTATAAAGCAGCATTTTTTGTTTAAGTATTTGATTTGTGATATTTGAAAGTCGCGCAGTAGGATTGAGCTTTTTTTTTCTTTTTTTTTTCTTCGTGGTGATGGCGAAGCGAAGCTTTTTGAAGCAGTGTTGCTTTCCACGTAAGTGTCGATGAGAAGGTCCGCGACGAAGCTCTGCTGAACGCGGTTGCCCTGATGCGGTTACCGTTCATAGCAGTTGAAGCAGCAGCAAAATACGCTCAAGTTACAGTCATTGTTCACCCAATTATAAACCTACCTACCTTCATAATCAGCCGGAAAGGCAAAGAACGTGAATGACTCGTTTTCATTTCATAAAACGTTTCATTCAAATAAATAAGCTTTCTTGTCTTTCTCTATGAAGTCTTGCTGTGTTTTCATATGCATGTTGTATTCTTTGGCAGCCGAATGGGATTTCCCTCTGGTAGCAAAGTTTCAGTCATCCATCCATTCATTCATTATGTATAACTTTATTTTTCAGGCAACAGACTTGAAATGTAGTACAGTGGTACTTCTCACCATAAGTTTGACCCCCTCTCACACACACACAAACTTGTGAAGGGTGGTTGGTGCTGGAGGGAAAAACCCAAACCAGTGATAGTTTATTACTTTTTCCTGTTCACTTTTCTGCTAGACTATGACCGGTGTGTCTTTCTGCTGCTTTAACAGCACTAATAAAACTTAATAAAAAACGAATAAAACTAAACACCATCACTTTAATGGTAAAACAGTGGTCACACACAATGTGGTGTTGTCATTTCTACTTTCTGACCCAGGCAGCGCAGGTTGAAAATTATTAATGCTATGCTTGTTCAAGATAGGCTGTGCAAAAATGTAGGATCCACTGAACTGATGCAGTTAAATTTATATGGCTATAATTTACTAAATGAAAGCATAAATCAGCTTTTCATCCTTCACCTGCACTGGTCAAAACCCTTTAGACCAAATGTTCGAGCAGGTTTAAGTGCTACATTTAGTCATTTAACTGATAACCCTGCCACAGTCACGTTAAATGTCAGACTTTTGTACTGCATAAGTTGCCACTTTCAACGATTTATCCATGTATACAGAACTTTTACTGTACCAACTCAGGATAAGTACCATGATCAAGAGTACTACAGCAGGAGTTTGGATTTAAACCCAGGTCCTTCTGAAACAGATGTGGTGGTACTTTGCAATAAGCACAATTCGCATTCATGTCATACAAATATGTAATTCTGCATGTAAATTTAAATAAGAGTTTATTTTGTGCCACTGTACCAATATCTAAAGTGAAACCACATGTACAAAAACAGAAATACAAAAAATAACTCAATACAAATGTAGCATCACTGCATGGACATTCCCTGATGAAGCGCTAGGTGGAACAGAAGGGAGCAAGCAACAAGCCATCGGAGCCACTTGTTGACAAAATAACATGTTTATGTCACATTATTGACTCCTGTGTCCAAAGGAAGTTGTAGCAAGTTTAGTCTAACTTTCTTTGCAATGCGAATGTTTCTGTTAAATATTAGAAGTAAAAGCAGACCTAGTTTTAGGGAACTACCAGAGGAATGCACGTGCAATGTCACACATTTGAAGCACACTGAGATATTAGATTGCTCAGTAAAAGCAGCAGAGCTGTAGTACAGGGGAGGAACTTGCTAACTGCGGTAAACAGCTGAAGAGACAGACAAACTCAACGTCCCGTCTAGATACATCACTTTTGGGGAAATTTAGAATTTTGTATTTAGAATTTTCATGTGCACTGTCACACTTTCAGAACTACATTTACACACCGTTTTCCCCTATAACTTATGTTATTATGTCACTGTGATAAAACAGGTAAGCTATATGTGCTGGCCACTGCTGCACAACAACAAGTACAGACTGTAGTTCATACAAAATATCAATGACAACTTCATTAATTAAAATTGGAGTTTCAAAACAGAAGGCCTTCATGAAATAAACAGCAGTATCATGCTGCTATGTTTTCAAAGATGCTTGCGTTTGCATTGCTTGAGCTTTGCACGTCTGCTCAATGTTTGCCCATAATCCAGTGGAGGCTTGGCTCCAGGAAGCCCCCCCGCATTCCAGAGATTCGTGTCATCATACATCTGAAGTTCTCGAACTTGATTTGTCCTCATAGGACAGCTTTCACAGTGAAGATAAACACCGATAAAATTATTGAACTATAGTGAGGAAACAAGGCCAGTGTAGGTGGTTCCAGGTTGCTTCGCTCCTGCTGGTCTCATCACTCGGTGGTAATGATCTCTACAGAAAGTTCAAGTCGCTGGGATTACGCTCCTTGACAGCAAGTATCTCAAAGTTGTTCACTTCTACCACCATCTTGAGACACATCCTCTGAACTTCTGGAGTGCCCAGTCCCAGGATTCATTTTGTGAAGTTACAGAGACCTTTGGCCTTCAGCTTTGGTCTGTTCAGCCCATTGTCCTTTTATCGCTAAGGTCTGAGTCGGGGTCAAGGGCTGAGTGCTGAGTACCAGCTGGGTGTTCACACAGTCACCATTTAGTCTCGCTCTTCAAGTCCCGCCACGTAACTGCACCTGTGTAAGGGTCTCGGCTCTGCTGCAGCCCCCCACATGAGTCAGCTGCGGGGATAAAACAGATTCCTGCTTTACAGAGAAGTGCAGGCCTGACAGAATCAGGAGGAAGAACTGGGTAGAGAAGCACAAAGTACAATCTCACTTCTATTCGGCTTCAACTTCCATGAAATAATAAGGAAAAAAGGAAGGACAAATTACAGTGAGTTTTGTCAAGCATTCCCGTAATCTGGCCTCACAGAATTTACATGCATTCACAGATCAGAAGACGACCTCGTTGTTCCTGAACTTGCTTTGTCAAAGTAACATTACTGAAGAGAAGCAGGCTATCCTAACCTTGAAGGAGGCTCTTCTGGGAGTTAAATCCATTTTGGTTTTCTGCTACATCTTGTTCTGGGAACCCTGGGGAGGAGGGGGGTTTAAAAATAAAATATCAAAACTGCTTCTCCGTTCAGCTCTAAACATTACTGCACATACTTTTCGGTACAACTGTGAATACAGTGAATTTGGTGATATAACATGCAACATGATCTCCCTCAGTCTCTCAAAGCTGTTGAAACCCTGCCAGAATTCTGGAAGGTTCCCTTTCAGACACACTTCTCACCTAATCTCCTGGCAGCTACATAAAAAAGTTCAAAACCATCTTCTACAATTTTCTATGTATTTACTATTTGAATGTTACTTTTACAGGTAGCTACTTGAGTGATGTGAACCAGCACCATGGTGGTATCAGACCAATGAGCTGTGCTCTGATAATTTTGGGACTTTGTCTTAAGTTCTCTGACTGCTTTCACTTACACCGAGTTATACCTCACATTGGAGAAAAGTGTCTAAATAAGGAATAACTGTAAATGTCAATGTAACATGCGAAACGCGGACGCATCCTTACCATCAGTGCAGCAGTTCTTGGCCCTGCTGCGGGAGCAGATCTCATTGGCCAGGCGCTCAAAGTACTCTGGCAAGTCGGCGTAATCGCTGCCATACGAGATCACCTTGATGCCCTTGTCCAGCATGTTGTCGCGCAACTTCTTGAACTCCTCCACATGCTCACGACGCACCAGCATGAAATGCTCCAGGTCCGACTTGTGCTTGACTGCCTCCAGGAAGAGAGCCTGGAAGGTGGTGTCATCCACCGTGCGTCCGCAGCCCAAAAACAGGAACGACTTGGTTTCATACAGCTTCTGGATCTCCCTCTGCGCCACCGAGAGTCACACGGTGAAGAAGCAGTAGTGTCACATACACCAATGCTAAGGTTACTTTCCCCATTAAACACTGGTGCTGCCTAGACTGATCTGAATGGAGATTCTCCCTCAAATGCTTAAGAACACAAAACAGACTTAAGTCTTACCATGACCTCCGTGTTCCTGAGAACATTCTGGTAGCCTGCCGGGTGCAGAACGATGCCGCTGGGGTTGGTGTAGACACCGTGGATGTGGAGCACACTGAGAGGCCTCTTTTCCTGAGCCCACTCCAACACCTGTACGCACAACACAGGAACACACACACGGAAGAACACCAGCAATCAACATAACTTCAGAAAAGCAGTGGGTTAAACCAAATACAAATTAAATGAATAGGAGCTCCAGAGATACTGGTTTCAATCTGGTTGAAATCTGCAGCCTTAAGTTTGGTAAAAGGTGCAGATAATGGAGATATTTCTTTCAGTAAGCAGTGAACTGAAGCTCCAAGGCACACCTTTTTCTCATCAGTGAGGTCCAGCGACTCCAGCTTGGTGCCTTGGTGGGCAGCATAGATTTCCAGCAGGCTATCAAAGTTAGTGGTAAGCACCAGGGCACCGCTCTCCATGAGCTGCAGCACGGAGCGCAGCAGGTGTTTCCCACCGTTCTCCATCTTGCTCTCAAGACTGTCGAACACCTCATAGAGGCAGTCCTTAAAGAAGGTTGAACGTACGTTGTCTGTCCGCTGCGGATTGGGAAAGGCGACAATTATTAAAGGCATTCTGGGATAAACAAGTTGAGTGAAAATATTTCATAACACAAGGACATTAAAACGGTGTAATTCTGCAGAAAAGGTGTTTGCAGACATTTTGGGGATGCCGCACATCATCTTCACTACAGTGCAACTCCATGGGACAAGTGCACTCATTCCACCCTTAAACACATGCAAACAAAGTAGTAAATGTAATGTTTTTTCTTTCTGCACGTGCACCTGATGTGCCCATCATCTACTTATGATAGAAGAGTTCCTATTTGAACTTATGCACATGAAGATTTGCATCCCCGTAATAATCTAGCTATTTTTGGCTGGATGTCAGTATTGCAACAAGCAGTGGAAGCGGAAAGGGAGCTGAAATATCTATGAATAGCTCAGAGCACTCTCACAGGCCGTAAGGATCACAGGCCCTCAAACATTTGATCTAATTGGCTTACGGTATGAAGTGAGAAACTTCCTGTCCAAAGCTTTCCATCACCCCCTCTGCTCCTCCGCCTTTAATAAGCAAGAAGTGTTGTGGGCCCATTCCAAAATTTGGATGGATTAAGAAAGGCCCATAATCAGATCTCCTCCACAGGATAATAAGATATGGAGATGTTCCTATGAACCTTTGAGGGTGAGCCCAACAAGCCTCGGATTACCTGTTGTGAAGGTTGCCAAAGGACAGTTGCCGGCTATCTTTAAGGGTGACAAGATTTCTTAGAATCAAAAGGGAGCAGCGTTTGCCCAAAAACACCCAAATAGCAAATTGCAGCGGGAAGAGGGCAGCAAGGTTGTAGTTCATTACCCAACAACGTTATTTCTTCCATATTTTCACCTGCAACAATCACAACCTCTATAACACCATATGCCCAGCTTCTCAAAGCAGATGCACCCGTTGTAGACAATGCCAGAATAAATGCTGGAATAAAACCTGGGGTGCACTAAAGAAGCCCAAAAACAATTCAGGTGTACGATCCATGCGTCTTGGGAGGAGGAAGACAAGATACAGAAAACAGTGATTTACTACCATCAAAATATTAGATAAGAGAGGCAGCAACTTGGCACAATTAAATGAGCCTGAATATTTTTCTCCATTCGCACCTTTTTGTTGGGCGTAAGCAATTTCTTGCTTCTGATCGGCAGCTCGATGGGATTAAGGTCACACACTTTTTGTCTGGCGCCAACTCTCTCAGGAGCAATTTAAGCACACCGAGTCGCCTGATGGGGATAATTAATGGAGATTAACCTTGTTTTTTACCACGCTCTCCTGGCTTAGAGGTTGGAAACCAACGCAACCTGCGCCAAGCCCGCCGAATTACACCTCCTTAGCTAAAAGCAGACACAACAAAGCTAAATAACCAACTAACTGGTCCCTGACTCTGTACTGCTGAACTTCAGTTCTAATTACTGAAAGTAACTCCCTTTCTATATATGTGTTTTTAATGTCAAAAAATGTTCTACGATTTATGATACCACAAGCTGTTGACATTTTATAGCAGGCTGACAACATGGAAACCTTCAACAGAAGATGAACTTCAGGCTCTTGTGTCTAATTTTAACATTTCAATGCAGGCAGTATATTTCACAATTACACTGCCTTTTTTGTCTTAAGAACATGTGAGTTGCAGTTTTTTGTTTTTTTTTTTTGAAAATACAGGTATTTTGTACTTTTTGCAGTTTCTGTACTTTGTCTTTTTGTTGTGAAGCAACTAATGAACTAGGAAATGACAGAAGGGAGTAAAGTGTGTCTACACTGAACAAGAGTGTTAATCCAACTCACTTCTAGAGTTTTCACCTGGTTTTCCATGGTGTTTGTGATCAATAACAAGATGAGGAACGTTGTACACAGTTACTGGATGAATCGGTCCATAATTGGCAGGAGTTTGTGGAAATGGCGCGTTTAGTTTTAACTGTAATATCAGATTCCATCACCTTAAAGTGTTCCAATGTGGTTATTTTGGAATTACATATAAATTAAATTACAAACTGACTTGTGGTCCCAATAGTGGTAAACAGAGTGTACATGTCCTTACAAGGAAGTGCTGTGTTGGATTTTTTGCTGTATACCCATAACTGTGATGCTAACAGGAACAAATCTCTGCTATTAGTGCACAAATAGGTCACTTGGGTACAGGTTATAAGCACATTTTAGTGATCCGAGCACATTCTGTTTTTTCAATAACACAGACAAAATATTTGTGCATGCGTAACCTTCATTTAAGCTGTCAGACTAGTGAGATTGCCAAATAACTGTAAAACAAAGACTGTCTTGCACACGCAGACAGGAAAATTCATTCGGTGGCGAAGATAACACGCTCCTGCCTTTCTCAGTGGCAGAGCACATGCGGCCGCGGGAATCATGGGAATCGTTTCCTCTCGCTCCGAGCAGGCGTCCCGTATAGAAAGCCCACCGTTCGGCTGCAGATCACCTGCCACGGTGTACTGAGCTGTAGTGCGATTGCCCTCTAGAAAGCTCATGGGAGAGCAGGTGCCTGCACACTCTCTTTGTCCTTGTTTGGCCATATTCAGACAGTTGGTGGCACACTGCCAAGTGACCTGGCGTGTAGCACGGGATGGGATGGAAGAGTAGAAGCAGAAAGCGAAATTTGTTTTTGATTTGCTGTTAAGCAAACGTAACCTGTGCTTACCCTCTGAACCAAGAGGAGACTTGAGCACCAAAACGGTAGAGCAGTGTGGGGCCGCCTCAGCTCAATTCGCTTCCATGGCATTTACAACTTGTGCCTACTGTTCTGGAGCATTGATGATCAATAATATATGAGCACTCCACATGTTTGCAGGATGAAACAGCCATTAATAGGAACTGAATAAGAGTTTGTGAAGACTGCGTATTCCCATGCTCAGTCATTTTACATTTCTATTTTAATATAACTTGAAATGAATAAACATTTAAAATAAGTCTTACAAACTATTTTTATTTACTTGACGTACATCTGAGATCTTCACAGGACTTAACCAGCAATTAAATAGAGGTACAGTGCATCTATACTATTAGTCTTTTGTGGAATGTGACATACTTTAGCAATGAAAGCGGTTCTTTAGTTATAAATATTCTTCCAGTTGCCAACTGTGTTCAAAGTTGAGGAGTTTGTGTATATGTAAATCAGGAGCATCCTTCTTGCTCATGGCTTACCGGGGAGAGCTTCTGAATGAGGTCATGAGCCACGTGCACCAGGTTCTTGTCCTCCCGCAGGCTGCGCTGGAAGCGGCAGCTTTCCTCCTCCTCCAGCAGGTCAAAGTCATTGGCGGCATCCAGGAGCGCCTGGATGAGCCCCTTCCAGGAGCGCAGCGCTGGCACCTGGGGAGCCACAGCCGAACTCACTCCGGTCCCGATTACCAGAACCAGCTCCGGAGCCCGCTTGTTCTTCAGGCTAGGGAGCAATTTTCTTTGGGGCAGAAAGCCAGAGAGGAGTGCACACTGACATGAGCCTATATTTGTCAAAATGAACATCATCGTAATAATCAATATGTAAAAGGTACAGGATGTTTGTTTCTGCACCACTTTCTCTAAAATCCAAAGGGCACCGTCAGACACATTTCATGCCCGTGTTGAGTGATTAGTTGCCCTGATAATTTTGCCTGGGTTGGCTGAATATATCTGGATTAATAAATACAGTGAACATGCTAAAAATCATATGAACAATTGTGACAAATAACACTGATTTATTATGGTAATCCATGCCTTCTTTGGGAACCTAGGCTATATTTACGACTTTGAAATAAATACCGTGTATTATTGTCTACAACTTAATTTTTGGCTCTGATAAATGTCACAATTGCGCATTGTTGGTGTAAAAACCCCCACAAGTGAGGTGTAGGTGGTGCTACCTGGGCTTTTTGCAGCTGGATTCCACATCGTCTGGGATTGGCCGCTTTTCCGCCTTCATGGTCAACAAGGAGGCCATTCGGTTTCTGCAAAGCAAACGTGGGAGAGCCACACTGACCTCACCACTTGCGCTCTGCATTCACGGCAAGTGGGTCATCATTTGGCACCAGTAGTAAAGGCAGTGTATAACTTTTACCTTTTTTTTAACTATTGAGGGAATCTAAAACAATCTGGAAGGAAATTATGCAAGGGAAATCTTCAAATCTGGCTAGGTTGGAGGTGTCAGCAAACACCCATGTCTTTTGTAGCCTTCTTCAGACCCCCAGCAGATACATAACAAAGACCTCACTTGTAAAGCACTGCTACTATTCCACCTGCAAAGGTAGCCGTGGAGCACAAAAAAGAGCGACCACACCCACCTGAAACACCTGGCAACAATCTCCATAACTATCAATACCCTCAGCCAGGTTTTTCATCTCTCTTTCACTTCTTCTTAGCGGAAATTGTTTTCCTCATTATTTCAGTTTGAAGATATGAAGATATTTTTGCTTGGTCTTCCTCTCTTGATGTGCAAGCTTGCACCTCCTGGAGTGGCTAGAATGATAGACTCCTTTTTTGTTTTTTTTAAAACTAAAACCTATGACTTGAGATCAATATCTCTGCCACAGTCACCTGGTCAAAGCCCTGTCTGTTTTGCCAACTGCTGTCCTTGGTTCCAGTCCTAAATAAAAACATTTAAACTTCCCAAACAGATAATGCACCAGTGTAAATGTCGCTAAAGTAATTGTAGATAAAAGCAAACACTAAGCGGCCACGCACTAATGTCTTGGGAGCACGGGAAGGGCCTGCCTTGGCCGACAACGTCAAGGGCAAAAAGGGTGGCAGACCTTCAGCTCAATTTTGCTACAACCTATCAAACTGGCTGACCTAAGAGGATTTTAGCTGCTTTACAAGTGGCTGCCAATAATTTACTTTTACCCACCGTTTCACCTCACCGACTGACATGTGGCGTAGTGGTTAGAGATGTCATCTTGTAACCTAAACGTTCCTGGTTTGAATGCTCCTCCTGCTTGAGAAGCCTTGATCAAGGTACCTACCCTGCGTGGATGCAGTAAAAAATACCCAGGTGTACAAATGAGTAAATCACTGCAAAATCTAAGTCAAGGGGAGACTTTCTTGTATGCTTAGCCCTCATGCGATGTGCACTGTACAACAAAAAAACAGTTACAGTAGTTTTTTTTTTTTTTTTTTTACAACAATATATAGTTTTTTTTTTTTCTTTTCTTCAAACAGTGAGACTATGGGGATTCAGTAGGATGGCACTGAGGCCCATTACATACTCATTTTACTTCCATAATGGGCAGAAAAAGCAGCAAAGTAAGAACACCAGCTCAGCATTATTTCGTCCGGTGGTATTTAAAAGGAACAATTCAGTGCCGGTATACTGCAGCTGCAGCACAGGCCTTGTATACTGTACACAGCCGTTCAATAATGGAGACAAAGGTGTGGGAAATAAAAATTATTCATAAAAGGACGGCTGCCTGCGTGCTTGTGCATGATCAGTGAAATAGTTAAAAAACGGGTAAGAGACATTCTTTCAGTGCTTCCGTGAACACACCACACTCACCTTAATGGCTACTGTAACAGTGACATACAATTGTCTTTAAAATGAGGAAGGGAGTGTTTAAAAACGAGAAACCTTGTGCCATGCTCCACTTCAGCCAACACAAAAGGACCATTTTAGCAGCAATGCGCATTTAATGAAAAAAGAGGAAACGGAAGGCTCAGCCGTGAAATATTTATTCAGAGATGCACGGGTCAGGGTTAATTGTAAACCCTTCGTAAGTACAAGCTGCCCAGATATATGTTGAGACAATAACTTTGTTAAAAACAAAGCAAGATGTAAAAAAGATGAGAGGGGAGACTTTAAAAAAAGCAATACTGCTCTTCTCCACAGTTAACAGAAAAAAAAAAAGTGTCACTTCAGCTGGTGTTCAAACCAACTTTAAAATATAAAAATCTTAACAAGTGGCTATTGACCACGAATGAATGAAAATTCATATTTAAAGGGAAGCTAGAAATAAATAATTTTTTTTTACAAATAGTATAAAATGTATAGTTGTCCTCACTGTCGTACATAAAGTGCCTTTTGTATTGCTAATATTTTATCACATCCCAGTGCCCGGGCTTGTCAGGTGCAAGTTTAAATGCGGCCCAGTCAGCGTGGCATTTGCATGCTTTCCCTGCATCTGTCTGGGTTTCCACCCACAGCCAAAAGACATGTGTTTCAGGTTAATACATCTTTCTATAAGTCTGTGTGTGTGTGGCCACCCTGTGATGGACTGGCCCTCACACCAGTGAATCCAAAATAGGATCCAGACCCCCTGTGATTCTGATGAGGAAACAATCAGATTATAATATAACAACAGTAATAAGTATAATAATGGATTGATGGTTGGATTTTATCACACCAATGCCCCATGCCCCTGCAAAAAGTTACTGCATGTTACATAAGATTTATCATTTGGCTCATGTGAGGAGAAGTGCTTAGCTATTTCTTTAAGCTTTTTACCCTGCTGACCACTTCTGTAGGGTTAATTTTGATTAAGAAGTATTTTTTTAAAATATATAAAGTGTGCCCATCATACTGGCTTTGAGAAAAGGGTCTGCTAAACAAATATACGATGAGAAAGCAGTGGAACTATATGAACTTGACAAAACGTATACCATTTTAAAGAACCAGCTACCAAAAATCATGGCATACTGAGGTTACTTTGAGGAATTATTATTTATTTAACTGATTTAAATCTGCTGGTTAAAGCCCTGGAGACCTGAAAATGGAAGGAGGGAGCACGGTGCTGCATTGTCCAATCCTGCTCGGTCCGAGTTTGCATGGGTTTCCTCCCACAGTCCAAAAACAGTTTACCATGGTGCCGTGCATCCATCACGTAGGGTAAATGCCAGCGGCTGTGAGAAGCGACTGCCAAATGGACAAACGAGAGGTGCGCCATTCCCATCCAAACTCGCAAGAAAACAGGAAGTGACTTCGCTTCCACAAAGTGCGCCTTGAGTCACCCGTGGGTCTTGCGAGACTGACACACGCGCATTCTTCTCGGTCCACGCAACACCGCCACAGACTTAAAATCACGGCAGGAAGGAACTGCGTTTCAGCTGCTTTACGAGTGGCTGCCACTCATTTCCTTTCGACGGCCGCCGTGGGAGCCAAGCAACCTCACTTAGGCACGCCTGAACCCGGTGTTGGCAGTAAATGCGTGACGGGCAAACTGACTCTTCATAATGTAACATGGCACAGCTATGAAACAGCAGCTGACAATACACAACCCTAATATCATCGTTTCTGCATAAATGTTTAGCCTTGTTTTTGGAAATGAGACCATGTCGTTCAAGGACCGCAGCCGAATGTGAGCTCAGTTTCATCTGGTCTCCAAAGCAGCCAACTTTGAAAGAGCAAAAATAACGTTGGTTACTACTCACCCTGAGATGAATGTCAGCCGTTTCCTCTACTTGAGTGCGGCTGTCATGTGGGAGGCCGTCCGAACCGCACGATGCCGCTTTCACTGTGATACGTCACCTCACCGCTGGACTACAATGAACGGCATCTTTAAAAACTACAAGTACCCTCACTCCGCAGCCACCGGGCAGGACTACAACTGCAGTTAAAACTACAAATATGGCGACCGCATGAGAACAATACAGACGAAAACTGTCTCTTAACGTCAACACGTTATCTCAGTTCCAAGTATTACCCGGTTTAAAACACTAGTATGCACTTAAAATGGCAGTTTATACCCTAACGTTGCAGAACAGGGATATTCTTACCATGCGAGACAAAAGGAGGCAGACTGATGAAAGATAATTAAAAGATTCAAAAGTGCGTATTTCGCTGTTCATCGTTTTCTGGGGGCTTTATTTTTGGAGGACACGGAGTGCCAGGGTAAAAACAAAGATGAATCCACCAATTGTTAAATAACTTAAAAAAAGAAAATCTAAATTGGGAAACATCCATCTATCTATCCATCCATTTTTGTTAACCGTGTATCCTGAGAGGAGTCGCGGTAGTCTGGAGCTTACAGGTGCTTGGCCATGAAGCTGCTCCTGGATGGGGTGCCAGTCCGTGGCAGAAAACGGAATGCCATACATGAAAGAATAAAGTAAATGGAAAAACAATAAGCAATACAGAAAATAATCAGTGCGTTGTTAAACAAACTATAAATGCATGTATAAATACATAGATATATGCAGTAGATACATTTACTCTCAAATGCAGACACTAGTCAAAGTGCAAATTAAAACTTTCTTACTGAATCTGCACAATCCGTAGTTTATCATTTAAAAAAAATCTGTGTTTTTACTGGAGGAATTCAGGATAAACGCCTTTCTCAAAGGCTGTAGAGGAGAGGCAAATCTGGATTCCAGCAGCAAAGCCCTAGAAAGTTTGTCAGATTCCATGTAATAGATTTACTCAAGTTTGTCTATTGGCAGCTTTCTGGCAAGGCAAATAAGAGTAATAAAATTAGACAGCAAGTGTTGGTTTCAATGATACTTACACAGCTAAAAACAATAATTCTTAAGGAGAGAAAATTCCTATCATGGAAAAATTTTAAAGAAACAAGAGGGTGAAAAAAAAACTGTAAATGCAGTACAAGTACATTTTTATCTACACATGCGGTCAATTTAAGAGAATTAATTGCAAAAATGTAAAGTATAAATTACAGAGTAAATGCTACTACCTACATCTTGTGTGCAGTAACACTCGTCCTTTTTTTCAGAGATCATTCTGGGAGACTTCTAGTGATTTCCTAGCAGAAAGGCTCAAACCCAAGGTGGGCACAGGCCAATCTGTCCAGTTTACAACCCAAATGTGCTGCTGCCCAGAAGGAGTGTTCTTGAGCTTAGAAGATGGTGAGGGTAATGGAACGAGTTTTCCTCACCGCTGAACGCAGGACTTTGTTTCAGAGTTCAAGCACTCTGAGACTGGAAGGGAATGGAAGGGCAAGGGCACAGGACACATGCTGACATGACAGTTCTAATGGTACTGGCTGTTGAAACCTTTATCACTGATCATGTGTTTTCACCACTCAGTGGTATAGTTTTTGCTTATTAAAACTGTTTGTTTGCTTGTTTGAGCCTCTATCTAAACGTAGTTAAATCTGTGAGGTGATACACCTGGAAACTCAACTGTAAAGGATGGGAAAACATAGGTGGTGCAGGAAAGTGAACAGGTGAATAAAAGGTACCCCTTTGTGTTCAACTACCCGTAGAGTGACCCGGTCAGTGAATTTTCCAAGTCAGTAGTTCCAGAAAACTCGGACTCTTTCACCATTGCATCGTTTTCATAAAACAGGAGGTGGACGGCAGTTCAGCTGGAATTAAAACTCCTGAGGAATAAAAGATAAAAGCTTTATTCTGTCAAGGGGGATTGGACTGGCCTCCATGTATCTTTTGTTGACGGTTGTTAATATAATTAGGAAGTTAAAAATTCTAATTTCATCTTTGTATGAGGACTTGTCAGAGTTCACTCAAGTTCATTTGTGAGTTCCTGAACATACACAGCACTAAATTTATTTAAGCCTATAAATCAAACAGGCATGAATGAAAGAAATAGGAAAGCTGATACCAGTTAATAGCACGCATGATTGGATTTTGGACATGAATTTAAATCTTAGAACATCAAACAGAAAGAGGATAAATTTAATGTTTTTGCCAACCTAATAAAAGATTAATTCGGCAAAGACGCGTTTGTCTATTATGATTAGAGTTCACTGAGGAAGAGGTTTCACATTTTTTTCATTGTCTCCATGTCACCAATAATTTTAAAAAGTAATTTCCAGGCCAGAGGAAAGTCAGAACGAAATTTATGACAAAAATGGCTGGACTTTGACACAGTACACCAAAGCAGAGAGGGCAAGTGTGTCCTTTAGGCAATGTTGGCTCATTACATGCTTGACAGGAAAGTGTACAGTGAGGGAGGGATCCTGTCAGCCAGGGTGCTTGATGGGGGCTTCCTTAGGCCAGTGTTACAGGAGTTTGTGGCTTCCACGGGACTCTGATCAAAGGGTCCACAGCAGGCGCGGCCGACCACAGCCTCACAGAAAGGCTTTCCAGCAGCTGCAGCACCTTTTGTTCACCACTGTGCCCTTTCTCAAAAGCCTTAGTGACGAGTGGACTGAGGGGCAGAATGGAGCTTGATGGAGAACAGGAGTTAAGGATCATGGATAGAAATCTCTAAGCCTTTGTGAATTGATCCTGAAAGCCAACTGCTTCTGCAGCAGAGCTTGATGACTTCTGGAGCTTGGTGACTTCCGTGTTGAGGGGTGGGGGTCGGGGGGCGGCTCTTCTTGCTTCACCTCAGCTGGAGTAAATCTGAGTCCCGATAACACGCATGATCTCCTTCTGGATTTTGGGTTCCTGCGTGTTGATGTTGGCATCTCCCACTTGGCCATCCTCATACCTGAAGTCATAAAGAACAGGAAAGACAGGGCTAGCCTGCAAAGCATGGTTACATTAAGGTCCGACGGATAAGAGGAGGCTCATTGTAGTGGATTAGACAGTTGGAAAGAACAGTTAGTAATTAGTGACGGGTTATAGGGGAAAGTCTCTGTTCCCTAAAACTATGTGCAGAACAGGGATGTCACAGCTCAGGGATGGCAACAGTGTGCATGAACCACTGGCAAGAGCACCGTACTCACACAAAGAAGAATCGTGTACAGACGTGGTCTGAAACGGGGCACACCCAGATGTTTCCATGCTTCTGAAGATCTTTCGACGTAATTACTGGGAAACAGGAAGATGCTCCAGTTAATGTCAGCATGCAGATCCAATACATCGGCTCACCTACTAAATCTGCCCTCGACACTGGCCTGTCAGCTTAATAACAAAACTAGGACTGTAAGTGTGTTTGTCACTTGCTTTGTTCTCAACTCCAGTGTCACTTTTTCATCCAATTCATTTTGGTGTGATTGAGCATAAACACGTTATTACTGTGTTTTACCAGGTGGTATCCATCACCGATGTATGCACATACTTCTCAAAGGATGTAAACCTCCAAGGACATATGGCCGTACCGATGCTGAACATGCGTGTGTGACTCATCTGTCCCCCGTATGTCTGCAAGTCCCTGTTCTGTCATTTCATACAGCCCAAAACTTATTAGTGCCTTAACATTTACTCAAGATTTTTCAGACCGAGTATGGATATTCATTAGATACAGAAGTGCACTGTATGTCACATCTTTTTATCATTTTCAGTGCACAGTAATCTGCATAAATATGAAAACAAAAGATATACATGAATACCATAACAAAGACTTTGTAATAGTTTTAAAAGATTAAATAATAAAGTAAAATACTGAAAAAGGGAGTACACTCCATCATAGTAAAAATACTTTGAAAGACTTTTCCTTTTAGCTTAACAGCATAGTCCATAAAAGCTTAATGACATTGAAGTCCCTCAGTTTATTTACAGGTCAGGTCCTGTAACCATTTTGGATTTTGCTATAATAAAAAATACTTTTTCATTTGGGTATTCTTTACTTTGAGCAGTATTAAAACTAAATTAAAACGAATGAAAATAAAGCCATATTGCCTCCATTATAGAAATACAATTAAAGGTGTATATATAAATTCAAAAATGTTTATTTGCATTTACTAGATGCTTTTCTCCAAAGTGGTGTGCAGAGACTACTCTGTAGTGTCTACAGTAGCTGACACCTTTATAGAAAGCAGTTTACAAATGCTGGATGCACTGCACTGCAATTCCCAGTGGCCACTCTCCCAGTTCTACACTCTCAAGTCTACAGCAGAGCACTGTGGCAATATAACACCATTCATTCTCATCAGTTTATATGAGATACATGGCTGTGGACTGTGGGAGGAAACCAGAGCAAATATATGCGAACATGAGGAAAGCAAAAAGGTCTACATGGACTGGGTGGGCATCAAATCCAAGTTCAACGGTAGTATCCAAGCACTATGAAGCAGAAGCACTATGCAATAAGCCACTCCTTATTTACATTTATTGCACAAAAAAATTATGCCAGTAGTGTAACTCAAGTATGTGTTGACTATGAGCAACTGGTGCCTCACAGTGTACAAACATACAGCAGATAATAAATGTAAAACACAAATACAGTTATGATGGTTTACCTTCGCATAGAGCAATGCAGTTCAAGTTTCGACTTTGAAGAAACCTGGACTGTATTGGCCGAGTCTGTGGAAATGGCAAGGTGCAATAAGCCTGTTTATACCCCGCATACACATACAGAGACACTGCTCCTTTATCCATTTCACAAAAAACCTCTTCTACTTTTAAGAATGTTGTACCCAGCTAACAGTTTTACACTTCTTCTGCTTACATGGCTGGATATTCAACAAATTAATAAATTTTAAGTACCTTTATTGAGGAGACAACATCGCTTCCTTGCCTGGGATTTAAACCTGCAACCCACTGGTTACAAGTTCAATACCATAAGCATGACACTGACTGTTGCCCATGAGCCCACGTGTAAACAGTAGATTAGCAGTTTTATATGTGAAAGCTGTGGGAGAAAGGCTTACCTGCGGGATGGTGTTCATGCGATTGTATCGCTGCACCAGCTCGTCTTTAGAGGGCATGCGGTGTTGTCCTTTCCCCATTCCTGGACATGTGTCACACATCGCCATGGCACCCAGCACAAACACACATACACACACATACAGTTAGGCAGAGCTGTCAGCAATGTGCGGCCTCCCACACAGCTACAGTATAGCGCTGTGCTCAGAATCCTCTCAGGTGGGCCATTTGGTAGATGTTCTGCACTCGCGACAACAGGCATGGTACACGAAGGGTGAATGATAAGCCAGGCTGCCTGGCAAAAGGGCACTGTGGTCCAGTGAACGAGAAAGACAATCTAACAAGACGGTATGGAGAAAAAAGTGCCCCCAAACAGGGGAACCACGCACCGACTCTATACGCACGTGAAGGTGGACCACACGGCACACCACAGTACACAGTAACAAACACACCCAGTGTTTCCTCTGGTGCTTGAACACATCGCACCCTGGAGGCTGATTATCATCTGGGGGTTTTCCTGAGAAGATGCTGTGGAGGTAGGGATGGCAGTGCACGTTTGGCCTATAGCAATCTGGGCTTCTGGGGGAAGTGGAATGAGCAAAGCTTGGGTTCCTACCTGAGTATCCAAAGGAAATGCTGGAGATGGGGCTGAGATAGATGCCCTTTCCGTACGCAGCCCCGTGCAGCTTGCGTTGAAAAGAGCAGGGCGAGAGTCACCAAGAGTAACATGGCTTAGAGGTGGGGGGAGGGGGGTAGCCGTGATACTTCTGAGAAGTGCTCTTTACAACTTATCACCCATCAGAACCTCAGCTGTGACACATTTCTGTGTGAGGATGGTCCTACTTGCTATTTGCACCATCTACACCCTCACGTATCTCTTCAGTATGTAATCAGTGTTTTCTGTAAAAGCGTCAAAAAGTCATGTTCAGGTGAGGAAGTTATAGAGGGTTGGGGTAGCACATGAAAAGAATGCTGATGCCAGGAGCACACAGAGAAAGATTCACGATTTTTCATAGAGTGGGTTTTTTCTTATTTACATGCTGTGACAAAGTTGCAAAAAATACATAAAGTATGGAGAAGGTGAAAATACACTGACAGAAAGTAGAGGACGAGCTTCATGGCAACAAAACGGGAGCTGAAATGAAAGCGCAATCCATCGGTAAAAGAAGTGAGCAGGCATGGTCGAGTCTACAAAACCTCAGCTTGTAGAGCTTCAGGTAAGGTGAAGATTTCCAGATGTTCAAGACATAAGACAGACTAAGATTCAAAGTGGACAGCAAAGGCATCACTGGCATCATGGAGATTACATGGATTAAGCAAAGGAATACAAACAAAATGATGTGGCAAGATGATAATATGCTGAAGAAAAAAATGTTTGACTATGGCAAGTAACATTACTGCCTTCCAGTAAAAGCTTAATAAGTGTGTTTTGCTTCATCCGTGAAAGTGTTTACTGCATATCCAAGACCCGAGAGCCTAGTTCATCGCAGATAGGTCCTATCTTCATAATGAAAAAGACAAATGTAATGCACAGCTTTGGCTCCTGGAAGAGAATGAGAAGGAACTGCTTTCCTAGCAGTCCTTCCAAGCCAGGAACTCCAGCATACGGCTGGTTCTGAGCCCTGCTTTCATTTGTATTCATTTATTTATGTATGAAATCATATTCACTCATTTATTCATAATTCATTCATATAAGAGTTTTTCAAATAAAATTTTTAACTCTGGTCTACTCGCCGGGACAGTTGTCTTAGTGGCCATCCCTGTTCAAGTTCACACATACCGAAGAAGGCTTTCGAAACACAGGAAATAAAAGCAGTTGTTGAACAGCACAAAGACTTGGTATTTCTGTATTCTGTGTATATTTCTTCAGATGTTAAAAATGGCAAATGACAGGAAATTACATTTTAGTCCACCAGTTTACTCAGTGGAACCTCATGGTATGTGATGAAAAATACAGCTTACTAGTGCTGAGTGTTTATCCAGAAGCAGATCAGTGTTATTTCACTGTAATTTAGATTTTTGCTAATGGCATCTGCACTAATTTTTCTCGAACCCATATACTGCATAAAAGAGAGTAATGCAAATACAACTTGCATATGTAAAATACTGAAATACACACAAAGGGAAAATGTGTATGCTCCATGACGGTTACTGACCTTCCCCTTAGCATTCCTGGGTCACTTTCTCTTTATAACAAACCTTTAAACCCAGTAACCGAGACGGGCAAACAGAGCGGCCGACTACAGTCAGGGCCTCACTCTCTGTGAGGCTCCTGCTGTGAAGAGACCAATGGAGGAAACAACAAACACTATAAACTAAGGTCTCTCCCGTGATGCTTGCTTGTGCTCTTAGTGGTCCAACTTTGTAGTCAACAAGGCCGACCAGTAACGCAGCCCACAGTGGACGCCTCGCCCTCTGCCCTCAGCAGACCAGGGGGGGCGCGGTGTACACTGCTGCCAGCACCAAAGGAGGGGGTGCTCGGCATAAGCCGTGGGTATTATTGGTGAGCCTTGCCCGCAAAAAATGCAAAGAAAAACAAAAGCAGTAAATGAAAATAAGAAAAAAAAAGAGTTGTAAATAACGAGGAACATGGCATCCGTTACTGTCAAAATGGATCAGCTGGACAGCAGGCCTAGGTCAAGGAGACAGGCGCTGTCCAAAAGAGGATGCATCTTGGCTTGGCTAACTGCGAGAGCTACATACCTGTAGTTTGGTATAAGAAGCATTGACTAGTCCATTTCTCAGAATGGAGTGCCAGTTCTCTATATGGGAACCACTAGAGCAGGTACGGAGAGAGAGAAAAGACAACGAGAGCCATGAATACAGACCGGTTCCCCAACATGCTGAAGCCTTGCCCGGCTGGAGGGGCCTCAGGTTCTACAGCAGCTAGAAAACGTGTAAACGCTCACACGCGCGCGCACACACATGCATGCACACACACACAGAGTCCACCAGCCAGATCTCTCAACATTTCCAATGTGCCATTGGATTCACTTGAAGATAACCAGACCAGAGCAGGGTAACTAGACAGGGATATCAAGGCAAGTGTTAAAATCTGTGTTAGCTGGCAGTCTGTGGACACAGCATAACAGAAATTTTTGCTGTCAAATAATTACAAGGAATTAAATATGGTATTCGCACCCGATACTGAGAAACACCATCAAACGCTTTCAGTCACATCACCGTTATGTAACCTCAAACAAAAGCAAGACAATTTACTTAGAAGTGATTTTTTTAACTCATAATTTTCTTAGCATGTTTATCACTTACTTTAAAGTGGATGCTGTCATTACAGCATTCTATTCACAGAATTACTTTTCTTAGTAAGAACAGTATCCTCAGCAACATTTCTTTGGGGAATCTGTGGAATGAACCAGTTTGCATTACTCTGAGGAACAGGGCTCACTGCTGGTTACTCAGAAACCAGTACATTTAAGCACAGCTGCAACATCTACACCTGACATTGTAGGGTAAGCAAGTTGCAAACAGCAGGAAGAGTAAATCTGTATGGGTTGCACAGACGTCACTGAAGCCCCTCTATAACCGGATCCTGTGGGGAAGAACAAGAGGGAGATTTGAGGCGGTCTGGAGGGGTCACACTCACTGGAAGGCGAAGGTGCTGCCATAGAGCTTTTTGGCAGTGCGGAAGCGGGCCTCCTTGGCAGGGGGGCTGCTGAGCAGGAGGAATTGGTGGGACGTGTGCATGAACTTGAGTTGCTGAAGAGATGCAGATTAAAACATGGCTGTCACATTCTGTCATGTAATAAGTGCAACAGTCCATGTGAAACCCCTGATGCTTCTGTAATGCACCATAACAAGGCCTAGTACAGCAGGACTGGGCTGAGCAAACAGACCGTACTCTGGCATCCAACTGAAAAGTGGTTCAGGCTGAGAATATATCAGCAGAAAGGTACCGATCATCATAAAAAAACTGTTAAATTTGTAAAGAAATGCAATCTGGTAGTTCACATACCCTGCTCAATGGCAGCTTGACAATGTGAGATCTGTTGCTAGAAATGATCCTGAAAAACAGGAGATGTATCAGATGTCTCATTTGATTCAAGGTGTAGGTACTACATTTGCCTTCATAAACGCACAAAAAGATGGCTATCATGGAGTCTTATCAGTGCACATTTACACTTTTAACCAGAGTAACATGTCTTACAGCTACGTAACAATAGTCGGTGTCACACCTTGACTAGATCAGGCATGGATGAACTACTACTCACCATTGCAGGAGAGGATGCGCCAGTGGATCAAGCTTGTCCATCTGTTTTTTAATTTCCAGATATGATCCCTGAAAATTAAGAATTCATAAGCTACACTTTTCATTGTTCTTAACGTTTCTACTTTACCTGCCCATTTTAACAAATATTTCTATATTGAATTTGTTACCCTTTCAGAGTGGAAGTTGTAAGATGTTTAAAGTGTGCTGGGAAAGCCACTTTAGTGGGTCTATGACCACTATAGCTACTGTATGGCTCAGAAGTATTGAAGATCTCTGCACCAGCCTTTCAATCTGCATAGAAATATCTGCCATCCAGTGTTTTTTTTTTTTTTTTTTTACCTGTGTCATCTCTCTGATAGACATGACGCTGTCGAGAGCTTTCTGCAGTCTTTCATAATTCTTCTTCTGTGACCAAAGAGAGAGCAAGTGAGCCGAGGGTTATCAAGACCAGAGGGTGTCATGTGGCGCAGATTCAAAAGGTCAGTGCAGCCTTGCTGGATGCTGATTTCATAAAATAAAGAGAAGTTTCTGGGGTAAAAAAGCAACATGGTGCAGAGCATCCACCTTTGGGTTGAAGGCCAATGTTTTGGGGTCGTTGGGGTCGACCACAGAGGGATAGGGCTCAAAGATGATACTCTTGCGGGGGGACTCCAGGGCAGCTCTGCACATGGCCACAAGAAGGTCCACCACCTGGAGATCAGCAGCGAGCGTCACTGACAGCAGCGGTCTCCACATGCAGGGCTCCTGGATAACTGTCGCATCTCACAACACCCACAGCCCAATTTATTCTTCAAATAAGATTTATGTCAGTTGCAAACAAAAAATGTTTCTAAAAATTCTAGCCAGATAGCATTTCACCAAAATCTTCTGTTTTAAGTGAATGGATGTATTAAACTGCACTGTTTTTTTCTCCTTTTCATTTCTAAATTAACTTCTGGTGAAGTTTTGACAATAAACTTCTATTAAAATATGCTGTTGTGCTCTCTCCTCTATAGCTGTTAAGTTACAACATAAATTTTGTTATTGATTAACACAGTTTAATTATTCTTAAATATTTGGAAAAAAATGCATCATGTTGTTATGTTTTACATCAGAATCTCCTTCTAGCTCGAGTGCCTGGCACGCTTCAGTTAAGGAATGTAATATTTTACCAGCATCATAATTCAAATGAATTTTGGAAGATTTGGTGGCCTTTTGAAGCCTTTTAGTGATACATAACCACCTATGCTAAGGATTTAAAACTTTAGTTCTTATACCAATTTTACCTGCAGCCATGTGCATTTGCATGTTTTCAGTATATTGATTCTGTTTATGGGTTTTGACCCAGCTCTATTCTGTCATTCACAAATAAAATGTGCTACTATATTATTTAAACATTATGTATTAGAGTAAATATGCTTCGGGAAGAATACTGGCCGCCATTCAAACATGTTTGGCTATTCAGGAAGTCCGTACATGAATTATTTTGCTCACAGAACTCCACTACTAGTTAAAAGGTGAGAATGCAGTTTTTATGTCCCATGTGTGATCTGCTTCAGTAAAAAGTGCCTATGACCAACTAGTGAAGTTAGACACCAGCACAGAAGAAGAGGACAAAGGAGACTGGTCACCTCTGCACCTGTGGCCACCTCCTCTGCAGCTCCAGACATCACCCCCAGGGTGTAGAAGGAGAAGACACACAGCTCCCTGGTGCACACTGCAGGCTGCATTGGCAGAAGGACACCTCATCACATGCAAATATGCATGCATATGCACTCTCACACACACACACACACACACAAAGTATTTCAGAGTCATTTAGGAAAGAGGACATTACTGAAAAATAGACATTATTGAAACATACACTGATGTGCACACAGGTACGCGGTCATATATGCTGATTTAAAGATGCACAAACTAATGCACACATGCATGCACATCTCTACAGAGAAAAAATCATAAACTTATGACGCAGTGATTATGCTCTAGAATCTACATTCTGCTTATCTTAATCTAACACTTCATGAAACAAGAAAATTGACCAAAAACATACTATATATTAGGCAGTTATGCACAAATGATAAACCCCTGTACCTTGAGCATAGAGCCATTCTGAAAGACATGTTGTTCATCACAGACCACGCAGTACTCATTCAGCGTGGGTATCCGCTGCTCAGAGTACTTCATTATCTGCCAGGAGAGAGGACACGGTTTCTCTGGCAGTCTCTACCACCCCATCGCCATCGTGTGCAAACAGGAAGATAGTGAAAACCAGAGAAGAGCCACAGACAGGATATATCCCTCAGCAGACAAACATATGTGCAAGTAGCAGTGCAAATCACAAACCTTTTCTAGGAACGTCAAACTCACAGAAATTTGGGGAGTTCCCTTTGCTGACATGCTACACACATTATCTACCATTTCACCTCACCATGGTATTCTTACAACATTTACAGTAAATACTGATGTACCATCTATTCCGAATGCAAGAAACTGAAAAAGAACAGTAGGGATGTTAAATAGCATACAACCCATGTAGCTGTTAACACAGTGCTTCAGGAAGACATGATGGACTCAAAATCCCTATTGCAAACCTTTACTATGTTAAGTCCTACCTGGACTAAGAAGCCATACTCCAAGGTAGGGATATTCTTGCAGTGGCCGCCCGCCTGGGATGAGAAAAATAATTCAATCAGCTGCTTCGTGGTAATCTGCGCTGGGGGCCTGGCCGCGGAGACAGCCACACTCTGATGGGTCAAGTGGAAACAAAGCATTATGGGAAACGGTGCCAGCCATATTGGGCAAGGAGGTAAGGAAAAGTTGGGGAAACAGGGTAATGTTTGGTTTAGAGGAACGGGCAGAACAAATGAATGCATTATTCTTCCACATTCTTTTATGTGTAAAATATATCCCTTCTATAAATTGTTATCAATTAAAGAATCTTTGCAAATTTTTAAAAAATTTCCAATACACATTAAAATGATATCCACTGGAGAGCAGTGAACTTGCCAGAATAGCGAGGTCATTAAAAAAAAAAAAACACATTTTACAGTATGTACTTTTATAAAATATTGCATTAAGGAAATGAGAGGTTGTGAATGTGGGAGGAATGGCAGGGGCAGATCAAAAGCAGTGCTGGGACAGGACAGGGCTCAGACCTGACTGTTGGGGGGGTAACTGAACAGCTCCCCCTTGGGATTCTTCATGGTGCAAGAGATAGAGCGATTCATGAGGCGGGTCACACGCAGCTCAGGCACTGCCAGCTTCCCCTTCAGAACCGTGTCCTGGATCAGTGGGAAGCTGGGGGACCTGGGGAAAGGCAGGAGCCAAAGCAGGTGCACATTGGTTACACACGGTTCACACATGTTACAATAAAATTACTCTAAACTGTTTTTTACATTCTTATCGAGAGGGCCAATTACACGGTCGTGTACGACTGATTATATATCTCAAATTTGCAAGACAGTTACTTATTAAGAAAGTACAGATGGTCCCTGTTTTATGATGGGGTTGCATTCCAGTAAAGCCATCATATGTCAAAAACGCATTTAATACACCTAACTTACTGTCACGGATGTGGCCATTTCAGCAATGGAATGTAAGTGGTCTCTCCGCCCCCATCTTCAGACTGAGCACTGATTGGCTGACTAAGTGGTGTAGGAACCAATCGTGGATGGGATTTAGTTCCTACCCGGACTTCCTGTCGGTGCTCAGTTTCCGCTGCCCCTTGGGAACTCTCCTGCAACCGCTGTCTTGCTAAGACCTTCTATTTGGTTTATTTTGAATTATGGCATCTTCTGTTTTTGTTTACTGCCAATCGCTAATGTTTAGCGCTAGCTCCTGGCTAACGGCAGCACTCTTTGTCAAAAAAAACTCTTGTAAAAAGTTTAATGGAACTTAACCTTATTACCGTGGTGTCTTGCATTTGCTTTCACCAACCCACCATAACACCTAGCAAACATCATAACCTAGCCTAGCCTAGACTACCTTAAAATCATTACAGCTTGCCGCAAGTTATCTTGAGATTCTCCTCAAGAGTAATTGCCTTCCTTTTCTTCTTCTCACCAATAGATACAGGGCGGTATCCAAAAAAAATCCTAGCAAAACAGAACGCTGTAGAGTATTGGTTGTATACACTAGCGACCGCAAGGCAGACTGGGAGATGTGGATCGCTGCCGCTGCCCAGCGTCATGAGAGTATCGTACTGCATATCGCTTGCCTGGGAAAAAAAAGATCTAAATTCAAAATTCGAAGTACGGTTTCTACTGAATGCACATCACTATTGTACCATCGTAAACTCTAAAAATCATGTCTGACTATCGTAACTCAGGGACCATCTGCACATCCATGTACTGTAGATACCGACCACATTGCAGTCCTCTTTTAACATAAATGTGTCAAAAGATGCAATCTGACATCCAATGAAGATATGCTTTGCAGTCCGAAAACAGTGGAATAATCTGGAGAGAAACAGTACTTAGGTATGGGAGAGAAGATACTAAGACCGGCACGGAACTTCTTGATGGTGCCTCCAGCCTTGAACCAACTGTGTCTCTTCTCCTGCTGTGCCTTCAGGAACTCGTTGCTAAGGTGCTTCCATTGTTGTGACGTGAACATGCTGAGAATCCTGGAGACATCAAGGGTGAAATCAGAAAAGTAGGGGTTACTCTGCTGTGGAGTTGTTCACTCTCTACTGTATGTTTGCATACTTATTCTGCTAGTTTTGCGCTTCAATGTAAACAAACTCTTGGTCACTAATAGCCCTGGATGTATCGTGCTGACTGTCCTTTCCAACTCCTGAGCCAATTTCATGTGCACAAAGAAAAGCACCATAGTGCTGACCAGCTGAGAGCAACCCTGGAACACAGCTTGAACAACAGAGAGCACTCACTTCTTCAGCTGCAAGCCCAGGCTGAAGCTCTCCTTGTTGGATGGCTGGAACACGTCCACCGACGGCTCTGAGGACACAGTTAAGACCAAGAGAAGGGTGCAGAGTGTGGTGACTATAAACATACGATGCCATTTGTAGACTTTAAGCGCACACTGAGAGAAGCAGATGCAGAAATGCATTCACAAAGACACTGGTGAATGCACAGACACAAAAATACAAAGATACGCAAGCGCAGTGCTCACCAGGCCCATCCAGGTACTGTGAGAGCGAAAAGCGAAGACGGAGAACGATGGGCTCTGTTCGGATCACCTTCCATGCCGTCGCCACCTCCTCCTACGGATACACCCCCCAGAAATGCTGTCATTCTGATTTACTCATGACACTGTACCAGAAATGCAGTGCATGAGTAAGGAATGAGAAGAGGTTTTAAGGTGTTGTTGAAGAGTGCAGCGGATGTGAGAGAGAGACAAGTGAATAAGTGAGAAAAAGCAACTCACATCCAAGAAACTGACGTTAATTTGCAAGTCAATGTCCACATCGTCGATTGTGCCATATTCCCTGTCAGAGAAATGGAGGAGAAAAAACACAGATGCAGATTCTCCATAATGACCTCTGTGTACACACAGCTTTGGATGGAAGTGTTGGCTGATGATGTTTTGATGGATCAAATCCCTTGTACTTCTCAGTATGAAAATAACAGCACATGCTGTGGACATCTGGAGTTTGGACAGATTTCATCTGAAGTGGCACACCTGACAGAGACGGCGCTGTCAGTGTAGATGTCCTTCACCGCTTCAATGTCAGCATCCAGCTGTGGGTGCCTGTAGAGGTCGGCCGCACAACTCCCCTGCAGACACAGTTCAGCACAGCTTAGCACAGCTTAGCACAGTTTAACTCGCAGCCCCGGCATTCTGTGTCACACATGCCTGCCAGCCATGACCGATAACCGGTGAGCTTTTTTACTTCACTCTGGCTTATTTATTCACCTTATTTTAGACTCCAGTGCCCTGAATTAATTGCTTCTACGGCACACAAAAACATACAAAGAAGAGTATGCCGAAGTGACTCACTAGCCTTAGGATCGCCATTCACGCTGTTGACTCAGAATAAGGATACTTTGATTATGACAGTGTATTTGTGAATATGAAGTGTTGCTCTATAAAGAGTGGATAGAATAAAGATGGAGCCCTGTCACTGTAATGAATCTCAAATGTGTCCAGCAGCCAGCCACACAACAGAGTTCTCTGAAGCGGAAGATGTTAGTGAGCCTAATGTACACTGTAGAGCTAAAAGTATCTGGACCCCCCTTCTAATGATTGAGCTGAGCCGTTTCAGCTGCACCCATGCCGCATAAAAATACTTTCTAGACAACTGTGCACATATAGCTTTGTGTTTGCAGTTTGGGGAAACTAATTTCCAGCCTTCTCGCCTGACATTCGTGTCTGACCTCACTGATGCTCTTGTGGCTGAATGAGCACAAATTCCCACAGCGGCGCTCCAAAATCTGGTGGAAAGCTTTCCAAGAACAGTGGAGGCCATTACAGTAGCAAAGGGGGGCACAAGTCGATATTAATGCTCATGGGTTTGGAATGAGATGTTCAACCAGCAAGTATGGATGTGATGCTCAGGTGTCCACATATTTTTGGCCATATAGTGTACCAGTGAGTTGTACCGACACTCATCAGAATTTAAATGACATAACCATAATGTGCATGTTTCTGATTTTGTCTAGGGACACCCCTTAGGAATGGTCAGTAATCTCTGACTGGATTTACTCACTGGATTTGAAAACTATTTGTTTTGTGGAAATCACTGAGATATTGTTGTTTCTTCAGAAAGAAATATGACTGGTGACACATTAACTTGAAACTTCTCTCTGCAGTCGTTGATTCAGACCTTCAGCGCAATGACGAACCCCTTAAAGAGGAAAGACACTCACCTGGATTCCATAAAGAAACTCCTCAGAGTCATTCTCCCCATCAGATTCCTCATCAGTCCAGCACTGGCCCTTGATGTCCTATTCAGTGCAGGGGACAAAGGACAGTCAGACTGCAAAACCTATTGCCGCCTTTTTTCAGTCTAGTGAATTCTAGGAACGAACTGAATGTGGACCATTGTTACACAATCGCATGAGGATTAGAATATATTAAGTCATCATGGAGACACAATGCGCACTGTTATAAACCAACACAATACATTAAAACCTACAAGCCATTTTCAGGCAAATCATGAAAGTGGAAAGAGAAGGATTTATTGTTCTTCTCATTTCTAAATAAAACATAATAAAACTGCACATTTCACATGCTGCAGCCAGAGGCTGATTTTGTTTAAGTGTTGTATGTAAAACTCAGGTTGTGGGGCCAGATCATAGGGCAGATGGTACGGGACTCACCATTGGATCCGTGATTCAGAGGCGCTCCTCGGGCACAACTTGAGTGTTCCCGTCCATTCCAGCTACCGCAGATGAGACGTTGGAGGAACTGAGTCACCGGTGGGGTCACTCTTTCATCCTACCGCTCGCACGATCACTTGTCTCCCTAGCAACCCTGCCGAATCGTGTATCATGAAGGAAGAACAGCAATGGTTAAAAATACCCAGTTACAAAAGAGAGATTATGTGTCATATTTAAAAAAAGAAAAAAAAACTATAATTCATTATTGCACTCAGAATTCTTTGAAAGGGCTTGTACATATTCCACATTACAGTTCCTAGAAACAGGGCTGGAACAAGGCTGACTAGACAATAGGATGTGAATAGGCTGCTGTTTTCAAAATCATCATATATATTATTTCATGTATGTAGTCTTTTTTCCTTCTTTAAATAATCAACATTCCACCTTCCTGTGTATCCTAGCAACAACCAGTTCTGTCCTCCATTGCCAATTCATTAATCACTGCTCGAGTCTTTGTCTGAGGAAGCGTGCTTCTGTGTGGGCTTTTCGGCGTGGGTCTTTTCTCCGTGTCATACATGTTTTCTGCAGAAATGTATATGCTCCATCCACAAAGTTTGCACTCAACCAAAGGAAAAGGGACTATTTATTATATTTAATGATGCTGTATGAGAAATGAGTGTGAGAACATAAACTATATAATGTGAAATTTCAGCATTTGTATCATATTTTAATCCTCATATTTTATCATCTGACGGCGGTGGAGAGACACTTTAGTTCATTTGGTAGCTCGCATACCTCTATAAAGCGAGCATCTTGCCATGTTTGTACAAATAGTTCATACACCTGGATCTGTTACATAACCTATCCCAGTTCACTTTTTCAAATAGCCGATGGGTGATAATCTCGCTATGTTATGAACTTCTGGTTCTGGAATTTCCCCCCCCCCCTTGATAAAGCCACATCTCTGGCAGCACTGTGATGTGTTACTGGGACAATATTTAAAGATGACCAAAGCGGTACAACATTTTGACAGAATAACCAAATATTGCAATACTGGTCTACTTAATGAACTTCTGCCACTGCCTGCCGGAGCACCCCTTTTCTGGCCATAGGAGCAAAAGAGACAAATAGAAGAAACGAGATCTATGGTTATGCAATCCAGAGGCCATTAAATAAAGCTCTAGGGTCCAAGTGAGCAAACATCTACTCTTTACCCTGCTGCTGTCAAATTTGAGTCCAGCCCGTATCTTTCTGGCTGCTGCTGGAACACAGTCCACGTTACCTAATGCGATGGCCCATGTTTTGTCTGCCACATCAGCTGCTCTCCCCTACACAAGAGTTGCTCTGTGGCATGTGAACAGCTGAAAGGCCAACTCAACGCAACTGGCCATGCAAGGAAATATGCATGAGACAAGCAGTAAATTTGAGCATTTCCACCATAAGCTGAGCTGAACGATGGGCAAAGTTTAATCGCAAACTTTGAGCATCTTTTCATAAGAATGCTAGCTGTTATTTGTCATATACAAGCAGGTCTGAAACATCTTACACTGCAGCAAAATTGACATCAAGGTATACAATTAAAAATGGAACAGGGCTGGAACGCACAAAACGTGACTCAAATTGAGAAGTCTACGTGGTGAAAGCTGTGTTGGTAGTGATTTGAAAGCAGATGTGCAGGTGCCTTGTAAATAAAATAACAACCCACTTATTCAAAACTTGACATCAGCCAAGTACAAACAGCATTGTTTTGAGTACAGAGCTGAACATGCATGTTTGTTTTTTCTTAATGTTCACTATGGTCTATGCAACCAAGGGTGTTATCGATGTACCTCAGAAAATGCACCATTTGCGTTAAACTAAGGAACAAAGCCCCGTTGGCCAGAGATAAACTTGTGACTTCAAAATTGTTGTATAAACAAGCATAGCAACCTCTGTTTTGGCCATAAATATTCAAACCAGTTATTCCTTGCAAAGCTACTGTAATCTCCCTGTATGTCACTGAGTTCGAAAGGAGTCGGTGAAAGGCTTGTTGCCATCCTTTCCTTAGCTCTCCCTTTCCTTCTCTCTCTCTGTCTATCGCTCCTTCAGATGCCCGATGCTGCTCCGGTCTCGGGTGCTGAGCCATTTTGTTTCAGCCAGAATTCCAAGCTGTAGAAGGAAGCTCACTTTGTCCTCACCTCTCATCTTACAAATAGCATTTATTCATTGCCATATTCTGACAACCGCATTCCGCGGTCTTCCTTCTGTTTGACTGTGGGTCTATTTATCAAATTATCATCTGCACCCCAGAGATTTATTTCTATCATTCTGTCTGTGCATTTCTTGTTCCTAAACTGGCCCTGTCAAGATCCTTCTCTCGTTTTTTTGTGCTCCCCCCTTAACACTTCTCCATAATGGCCCAGCCATGTCCTTAACAACACCCCCACTGGCCCCCGGCTCCACTCCTGACACACCTATGGAGGTGCAAACAAACTGACCCCCATCTAAAATAAAAACAAGACATCCAAAGACACATGTAGCCCCACCCCTCCCTACGCATCCTATATATTTACCTCCTTGGAGCACAGAAGCATCTATCGTAGGTTCCTTCGTTCGCCTTTCTCTTCACCTATTTTGAACACACCTGGATTTCCACAGTGGCAGTCTTCCCTGACAAAGCGAACAGGAAAAAAGCAAAAAAAAAAAAAAAAAAAAAATCTATTAAATGATGAGGACAAAGCAGAGGGGAAAAAACTATGATTGCTGCCAGGTTTTGCATGGGTTTCCCTCACAGCTGTCCCACTCTGCCTGGGTGTCGATGTGTTTATCTATTGCAGATCTCTGGTCCTTCTGCTGTCTTATTTTTGCCTGACAACACAGAGGGGTTCGAGCATGCTCAGTCAGGCTGGCCACGTGACTCGCAGCTGACTGGGCTAGCGCTGAAGAGTGGAGGGGGATGGGGGGATCAGGGGGAGGAATAACACAATTGGAAGGAGCTACGCAGCCTGAACCTGCCTGGGGTTAGGGCACGAGCAGAGATGTAGTCCCACATCGAAGAGCTGAGACCCTGGGAGTCTGTGTGTATGTGCGAAAGGATCATAAGAATAAAAATAGCTCGAGAGCAGGAGATGCAGGGGTGCTGGCACAGTGACAGCACTCCACAGGGCTTCAGTCTGTCTAGGCTGATCAGCACCACAGTGCTTTAACCTAAAGCTCTACACAAGCCCCCTCTTACCCCCACCAAATGCTCACAAACCAGACCGAAAATAAGAACCACTGTGAAACTCGGAAGCGAATCCTTCCAAGAAAAAATCTGAGCACCTGAAATAAGAACTAACTCTCACGCTAGCGAACACCAATGTATTCACTGCCCTGGAATGATAACAGCAGACAGAATTTTCCTTGTAACAGCATCACATGCCACCTAACCATAAGATGAATGTTCTGGAATCTAAAGGCCGTCTGACTGAAAACAGCGAGTCTCTGGTTAAAGGGTCTCCATTAAGGTCACACCGCACATCATCTGGAAACACAAAAGAGGTGCGTCCGTGCGTGCAAAAAATCTTTGCGTCTGTGTACGTACGGTCTTACCTCATTATGTTCCTCTCATTTGTCCCATTTCTGCGGAGAGGCGGGTTGCTGAGTTAGTAGCCCGATGTCGGTATGCTGCAAAATGGATAATCCGCAACTTATACAACAATGTAAGTTGTATATCGCTTTTATCGTACTGTATACACTAAATAATTTGCCCAGTGCCACCCAGGTCAAAAAGGTGTAGCGGTGTGAAGGTAAAAAGTAGTAATGCATTATACAGTCACCAAACTGTTTCACCATTATAATGGCTACATACAGTACTGTACATAAGTACTGTTAGTGCTGTCGGACATGCGGACACCACGGAGTCGTATGCGCATCAGTCATAGTAAAGCTTAATGGGAAAAACAAAACAAAGATGTTTTTCATCTGTAATTTCTTATTAAGTTTTATATTTATATTGTGAGAGAAATTCTTGAAGTTGGGCTTTTGGTGCATGTTTCTGTTATGTTGGAGGTGTTAATCGGTGGTGTAGTGAATGTTTTATGACCATGTTATCCAGCATATTATGCTTACTGCTATAAAGCATTGGGACTTCTGCCTTGCTGGAATGTTAGGTACTTAAGAAGGTTCCCTGGAAAAACAAAAGAGGGAACTTAAAGAAGGGAAACGTAAACTACAGACAAGGCAAAGATGAAAGGGTCAAGGAAATGGTCAATTTAGACCCAGGCCAGACCCTGGTGGTGTGTAAAGGAGTAATAAAACCAAAACTCCCTGAACTGAGGCACCTAAACCAGGAGTTACTCCACCACACTCAGGATGGGAAAATGATTCCTTATAACAACAATGTTTAAAGTCACACTAACAAAGAAGCAGATGTGGGAAACACCTGAAAGGGGTGTATACCTTGCGAGCTGCTGTATAAATGATCCCTTTATCCTTTGTTCGGGGAGACTCTCTTTCCGAAGAGGCTCTCCCGCACCGGTGTGTATTTCTATAGAAAATAAAGTGTAACTCTCTCTACACCCAAACTGTTACTTTATTTTTTCTTCCACAATATACATAAAACAGCTGATGGTTACTGTGACTGAACATGTGGATGGAACTCACAGTACTGATGGGCATACAGTACATCTGCGTATGTGTGTGTGTGGTGAAAAAAATCCATCCACACCTAGTGCGTAGTGTATGTGGTGTCTGCCCCCGTATGTATGCGGAGAGCAAGAAAATGTGTCTGTCAGCGTGTTGTACAACAGTGTGTGTAGAGAATTTATTTATTGATTCATTCATTCATTTATTTGTGTGTGTGTGTGT
This sequence comes from Heterotis niloticus, assembly GCA_018136845.1. Taxonomy (NCBI): domain Eukaryota; kingdom Metazoa; phylum Chordata; class Actinopteri; order Osteoglossiformes; family Osteoglossidae; genus Heterotis; species Heterotis niloticus. The sequence goes on from CM030890.1 coordinate 25,033,900, forward strand.
ATCAATCACAAGAAACATCACTAAACAGTTGTATGATTTCTTCTGGTGTTTTTGAAGGATTATTGTTGTACACAGATGTTTCTCATTTGGTCAGCATTCAGACAGCTTTTGCTTGCCTGAAATTTGACTGCAAAATGAAAGAAACGACACAGAGCTGCATTCAGTGCACCGGACAATCAACAGCATGACTGAAGGAGACCTGGGCAGCGGCATGTAGAGGTGGGCATCAGAAGACATTCTTCCGCATCGGATTGTTTATGTGGCACCAAAGGCCATCATCACCTGCCATCTGCACCTTAATGGAGTGGAACGGCATAGGTGGTGTCCCATGAGCATGTATTCCATGTACAGTAAGGGCGAGCGCTGAGGTTAGTAGCTTTTTGGGGTAAATAGCATGATGGGAAATCAGCTCTAACCTTTTTAAGATTAAAAATCATAAAATGCAGCCCCAAAGCAGGGGGCTGAAACAAAAAAATGGTATGTTAACCAATTTTATAAGAAAGCAGCTAAGCAGGGGAATGAACTGTGAAGAGCTTGACCTCAAACACAGTATGTGGGGTTAAACCACATCTTCCAAAATGGGGTATTCTTGTTTGAATGAGCACACCAATATTATGCGTCTCTGAGCTTCGAGTGTTGCTAACTAGGGCCTATGAGACTTTACCTTGTTTCTTAGCATTTTCATTTGGTGCTGAGCATCTAGTGGATATTGGGAATGAGGTATGGGCTGGATTTTTACATGTAATAAATACAATTTTGGGGTTTTTGATTACATTGCAGGCCATATTCAGTGTTTTCCATTTTTCCATGCTTATTTGTTGACTTATAGGCATCACTGGTTCTTTGTGGAGGTTCTATGCAAATCAGATTGTACAAACCATCCACAGTTGACAACATCTGTGAAAAAAGTTTAAAAAAAAACACTATGACTGGCAGATAGGTTAGCACAAAGAAATAGCATTGTGTTCTACAGTGAAAAACTGCCCTTTGGTTCTAGTCCCCAGAAATGTGTGTCACATTCATGGTTTGTTTATTGCAAATCCTAACAAATTGCTCTGGGGATTTAAGCACCAGCTACCAAAATTCCGACGCACGCTGCATGGCAGTGCAGCTTTAATGTGGCGTGAACTGCAAAGGAAATGGGAGAGTCTCAGCCCACTTTGAGAGCAACCTGAATTGACTGGGCCTGTCACACACTTCAGAACTGCCACCGACGTGAGAAGAGATACATCGGAAACAGCTAAGAATACTTTTTTATTTTTTAAGAACACATTCTCCAGCACCACCCTGTTGTCTTTAAGTTTTTTATAAGAGTTTTTAACTAGACTCCTGACACCAAAAGAAATTTTTCAACTTTTTTCCACTTGCTTTTTTATTATTCGTGAAATAATTTAATTGGATTTAACAAGACACTGAAAAAAAAAAACACATCAGCGAATACGTATTTCAAGTTTGAGCAATGCATGACAGTAATTTATTCATCAGACTTTTTGTGTTTGTACCTAAAATACAGGTGATATATTTTTTTTTTTGGTTCCTATTTTTGTCCACTGTCAACACTGTCAACTTAACTCTCTTTATATCCTTCAGTTTTAATTTAAAACTTCCTTGTTTCTTCAAACTTCATCTACAGCAGCCAAATGGATGGTTTGCTGTATGATTTTACTGAGAATCTTGGGATTTAAACCTTGACAATAAAACAGGTTCACATTCAAGACATGTTTGGCTTTGAAGGTCACCTATTAAGTCTTGTAGCTGATTTGGAAAGCCCAGTGATCATAGTTTGGGTTCACAAAATAAGTTGTGACCTTATTGGCCCCAGACTTGAAGCTTTGTTGTCTTTGCAGCACAGTAAATGGTGGGATGGTCTCAATTCTTCTCCATAACCATGGTCATTTTTTAGTTTTTCCACAGTGCTCCCTCATTCTATGCCTGCTGAACCTATAACCAACAACACCCTCTTCTATAAATCTTGACTAATCTTAATTGTACAGCTAAACTTATCGTGGCTCCAGGTGTTGCCCACAGAAACAGCAAACTACTGTGTCAGAACCTGGGAACCCTGATAATCATCACATTCAATAGGCCAAAAAATTTCTACATCTACAACTGGGCAATGTTAATTCTTATTCAGCTACATGAGAGCCTCCAGTGACCCTCTATATTCATGCCCCAAACTGAGCTTCCCCATGAGCTTGTTTTGTACAATTTTAGAGTGAAAAAAGGAAAAGAGCACCATGCAAAAGTTTGGGCACCCCAAGAGATTTGAGGTCTCACATAACTTTTTCTGAGGTCTCAAACCTTAATTGGTTCATTTGGGCTATGGCTTGTTCACAGTCATTGTTAGGAAACCCCTATAAATACTGGGACTCCTCAAACCTTGTCCCAACAATGAGCAGCCATGGGCTCCTCAGAGCAGCACTCTGAAAATTAAAATAACTGATGCCCACAAAGCAGGGGAAGGCTACAAGAAGATAGCAAAGCATTTTCAGGTAGCTGTTTCCTCAGTTCTAATAATGTAATTAAGAAATGGCAGTTAACAGGAATGGTGGAGGTCAACGGAGGTTAACTTTCTGAAAGAACTGCTCGTAGGATTGCAGAAAGGCAAATGAAAACCTCCGTTTGACTGCAAAAGACCTTCAGGAAGATTTAGCAGACTCTGGAGTGGTGGTGCACTGTTCTGTGATAGCAACACCTGTACGAATATGATCTTCATGGAAGAGTCATCAGAAGAAAACTTTCCTGTGTCCTCACCACAAAATTCAGCATCAGAAGTTTGCAAATGAACATCTAAACAAGCCTGATGCATTTTGGAAACAAGTCCTGTGGAGCCATGAAGTCATAATAGAACTTTTTGGCTGTAATGTGCAAAAGGTATTTGGAGAAAGAAAGGCATGAGATTCCATGAAAGAACACCTCTCCAACTAAATATCAGCAAATTATGGAAGCAAACATCATACCGTGTGTAAGCAGAAGATAGAAGAGGATGGCTTCTAAAACAGGATAATGATATCGAAACACCTCAAAATCCACAATGGACTACCTCAAGAGGCACAAGCTGAAGGTTTTGGCATGGCCCTCACAGTCCCCACCTAAAAATCATCAAAAATCTGAGGATAGAATCCCACAGAACTAGAATCTTTGCAAAAAATTCCCCAAATAAGCACTGAAAGACTCTTAGCTGGGTTCAAAAAGCTTTTACAAGGGTAATACTTGTCAGGATGTTTGAAAGGTCATGGAGTAAAAACAGCTACGGTGATAAAGCCTATACAGTTTTTTTCCCTCACACTGGCCTTATTATTCAGTGCAACAGCATGTCCCCCAATTAACAACTGTGCTTGCCCAAGTCTATAAGTTTGTTCACTGACTACATCTTCACTCTGCAAAGCTTATGAGCGCTTACCAAACTAAGCACTGTCCATTCTTCTGACTTCTGACACACTGACAATGTCACCCAATCACATAACCGACTATAGCAAACCTAACCTATAACTAAAAAAGCAGATTTATCACAAACTGTGTTAACTGTAAATACTAAATTATTTAAGACATATAAAAGACTTTTTTTATAATATGACTACTGTTCATTATTATAACAAAAGAAACAATAATAAGAAGGTGACAATGTGGTCCAAAATTATTCCCAGCGCTGCACAATCCATGGAACCTTATTATCAATAAAATAGGACAGTAACTGATAGAATTCAATAATGCATCCATTTTCATTAACCACTGGTCTTAGTCAGGGGTCCCCAGTAGTTCCAGAGCCTATCCAGGGAATCAATGGACACAAGACAAGGAAGTGCGTCTGGACAGCACACAAGGCTACTGCTGCGTGGTAGCTCACACACACACACACACACACACACACACACACACACACACACAAGCAATTTGATAACCAATTAATTTTGAAGCATGTGCATTTGGACTGGGAGGAAACTGGGGAATCCACACACGACACATGGAGAACTTATACACAGGTGGCTGCCCTTCCCCAATTCAATCATTTTTGTTAGAAATGCTGTTACTATTACATAGGGGTAACACAGTGGTGCAGCAAGTAGTGCTGCTGAGTCACCGTCCCTGGGCTTTTTGCACGTAGGTTTGAATCCAGGTCAGACTGCATAGTTTGCATGTTCTTCCCGTGCCTGTAGGGGTTTCCTCTGGGTGCTCCTGATTTCCTCTCATCTGAAGCATTTCAAGTTAAATATTTACACTAAACTGTCGCTGTGTGTTTGTGGCCTACAATTGACATGCCATCCAGGGTGCAGTTTTCATAACCCAGCACTCTATGATTCCAGGGTAGGCTCTGGATTGCTGTGACCCTGACCAAGATAGAGCAGTTAATGGATGGATCAAATATTATAAAAGACATTGGCGTCATCATTGTCAGGCTATTCTGGTTAATTTTCAATATTTTGTATCCGGGGATAGATTATACATTTTTTTTGTAAAGAAACAATAGTAAGACGCATTATAAGGACATTTGTCAAACATGGTAATTTCAAGGAACTGTACATTTTGTTAGGTGGTGAATGAATTTACTAAAAATGTTATATATTTTGGCAAACAATAATAATTATCAAACTTTCACTTATTTCTGGTTTAATGGGCATATTTCTTTGTTTCTTTGTTCTCTTTCTTAGCAGTCAAATATGTGATAAGCAATTTTTTATGGGTTTGAATTTATTTTATGTAACAATGACATGTAAAAAAAGAAGATATTCGATATAATTTATTGAAACCTGGTTCATTTGGGTGATTTAAATGTCAAGGCAGTCACAATATTTTAGTTTAAATATAATTTTTTTTTTTTTTTTTATCGTGGTCAAATGCTTGTTCCTGCAGGGGTTAGTGGTCCAAAGGCGATGTGCACTGCACTGCACTGCACTGCACTGCACTGCACATCTCTCTCTCTCTCTCTCTCTCTCTCTCTCTCTCTCTCTCTCTCTCTCTCCTCTCCTCTCTCTCTCTCTCTCTCTCTCTCTCTCTCTCTCTCTCTCTCTCTCTCTCTCTCTCACTTAGCTGAAACACATTTTTGGACTGTGGGAGGAAACCAGAGTACAGGTATAAAACGCACGAACGGGGCAGGGCATGAAAACTATACCGTACTGCCCGTCATAAACCACAATAACTGAATTATTCCATCGCATGTGCTTTTTTAGACACATAGATGTATTATATTATCATAAATGTTATTATAGATAGTAAGCCAGTCTCTTGACAGCCACTCCTACAGTCCAGTCACTGTTAATAACAGCAGAGAGCGATACTCACCACGGCCTCGACCGCTCACACTGTAATACCTGCTCACACTCCTAGGGGCGCTCTTGAGTTCCGAACGCTGTGATACGAAAGAATTCACTGAGAGATTAATATTGCATTAACAACACTGCATTTCTGTTCGGAAATGGCACTAAAGTGCAAAAACAGCCCCACCCCTTCTTTCCAAATGTATTCCTTGACTAGAGAGTATTTTCGCAGGGAAATCAAGAATAAAAACAGCCGAACCCCATTTTCCAGTTACCCTTTTATTCATTTGCACGACACCATTATTTACATTTGACTGAGACATCACTACTCAAACCGAAAAAGCCGACGCTTCGACACCCACGTTTGTGAACGCGTTCTCCTCATCGCTCCTAAAATCCGTCAGGCCGGCTGTTCACGTAGCTCAGGCGAGCGCTGTGATTGGTCACCGAAGATTGTACAACAACATTTCCCAGGACTGTAACATTCCGTTTTCAACGAAACACCTGCAATTTAACTTTAATTCAGACAAAAATATCGTCAAAGCAAAATAATACAGCGTTCTGCCACACAAACGCGCAGTATAACGCTCTATAAATGTGAACATATTTCTTACAGCATGACGCTGATTTCGTTGATTTCACACGGAGCTATTTATGTTATTGGCGGAGCATTATACCAATCACTTTAGAAGTAGTTCCGGCGATTTGTAGCCTTGAGTTAAAGCGGCCGCTCAGGCGGGGGCGGTGCAGTCGGTCTTCGCGGGCTGACGGAGACGTAGTAGGCGGAGCATCGGCTGCAAGGGGGCGTGTCAAGGTATTTGGCAAATTTCTGAGAAATCATGGCACAAAAGCCTGATATCAGATCAGCTAAGAAGGTGCGGGTTACAGTCAGCAAAACAGCACGGTTGCCTTAGTGGCATTTAGTTGCCGTTTTTAGGATAGGGATACGAGTAATAAATCTCTGTGCTGCTTTATCGAGGTTTTAGATTGTTTTATTAGTATATACTGACGTTTATTCAAGTAGCTATTTAATTCGATTAATTAATGTGTAGTCTTTGTTTGTTATGATAACTTGTAACTTTATGTCAGCTTTAAAGGACCAATGAATTTATGAAATATTTATGACATATTATTCACTGTACTCACAGCTGCCACCATGCTTCAGTCTAAGAATGAAGACATGGGCTCTGCTTTCAGTCAGACCCAGCAGTTCCATGCTGCCATGGCAGAAACCTTCCTGGAGCACATGTGCCTGCTGGATATCGATTCAGAGCCCACCACTGCTCGTAATACGGGCATCATCTGCACCATCGGTAGACTTTTCTGGATCTCAATCCAACATTGTATGAACATGCATTTTGTTACATCATCTGCTATTTATCAAACATGACAGCTCACCACCGTGATGCTATATTTTCCGGAAGCACCGAATTACGTGCATCTACCTTCCATCCTTTGAAATTCTTTTTGACCACTGTGCTATTCTTGACATGCCTGACCTAAGTTGCCCTCCTCTGTCATAACCCCAGAGCCAACCTCCTGTTCAGTAGACATGCTCCAGAAGATGATCAAGTCTGGAATGAACATCGCACGCCTTAACTTCTCCCATGGTACTCAAGAGGTGGGTTGGCACAACAGTTCATTGTTCCCTATGTGGACTTTGGCCCTGTATACCTTTCAAGTGTTTCAAAATGGAAACGGTGAATGCGGAACTGATAAGTATACAATTGCAGTGTAGTACAATTTACTTACCTGTAAAACAGTTAAATCCTATGTCTTCTCAGTTACATTTCTTTGGCTGACACGCTAAAGTGACACAGAACAAATTATTTAAACTGATTCAGCCTCTGCAGCAAGGTGAAGAGTTAGTTAGTACCCTAATGATTAAGGACATGAGCTTCTCACATAGAGGCTGTTGGTTCAAGGTTCACTTCCTGCTATGGCTGTAGGACTCTTCAGCTGCTCTGTAAATGTATTTGATTCTGCAAATCATTTCATTAGAAATGTGTCACATAAAAACCAGCTATGTGTTTGTAAAACTCTCACTTCATTTCCATTTGTTATCAGCTGGTTCACCTTTGTTGCCTGCAAGATCATAGTAGGAAAGAAGTGCCCTTTTATTGCTTGTCAAAACCTCATTTTAAGGACATGTTTTACACCAACGAATACGATACAGGTACTGTAGATCATAGCTCAGGAACGGTGAGACATCGGCTCGGGTAGTCATTTACCAAACTCTGGCATCTCTCCACCACAGTATCATGCTAGGATCATTAAGAATGTGCGTGAGGCTGCAGACAGCTTTGAGCCTGGAAGCATCCATTATCGGCCAGTGGCCATTGCCTTAGACACCAGGGGACCTGAGATAAGGACTGGACTCATCAAGGGTGTAAGTGGTCCCTAGAACATTCTCCGCAGTTCAAACACAGGCTGTGCCTTATTGAATTTTCTCGTATCTCTTGCTCTTATTCTTGACTTTAATGGCAGGACTGTGTTTCTTCTCACAGAGTAGCACTGCTGAGGTGGAGCTCAAGAAAGGCAATCCCATCAGGCTCACCCTGGACAAATCCTTGAGGGAGAACTGTGATGAAAGGATCCTATGGGTTGACTACAAGGACATGATCAAGGTGGTGGAGCCAGAAGGAAAATGTACATTGACAATGGACTCATTTGTCTGAAAGTAAAGGAGATCGGTGAGATTGTGAATTGTGTGCTCATGCTTACCCTATTTTCATTAATCTGTACCTTTGCTGATGTACAGAAAATGTAAGTAAAAAAAAAACTTAAAAAAGAACATCTTTTTTATTGTTTAGCTGAAGGCACAGCTTATGGTCTAAACTGCATGAATACTATTTAGTAGTTTAGTGCCAAAGTGTAATTTTATACTACATGCTAAGTTCTTAAGTGTAATACCCTCAGATACCACTTATTTGGCAAATAAAGCTGTTCAGTTCTCACCTGAAGTGACAAAGTCATTCGTAATGTTAAGAATGATTTTAATAAGGATTTAATAATGTGCATGAGTTTGTAAAATAATGTAAAAAGTAGCCACATGGAGATTGTTTCTTCTATGTAATATTTAATGTAACAAAGGCCATTTTTTTACTTTTTGGATCTACAGGTTCCAACTTCTTGGACTGTCGCATTGAGAACGGTGGACTGCTGGGTAGCCAGAAGGGTGTCAACTTGCCAGGGGTTGATTTGGACCTACCTGCTGTGTCTGACAGGGATGTCGAGGACCTACAGTTTGGGCTGCAGCAAGGCATTGACATGGTCTTTGCTTCCTTTGTCCGCAAGGCTGCCGATGTTCACGCTATTAGGAAGGTGTTGGGAGACAAAGGCAAAGACATCAAGAACATCGCCAAGCTGGAGAATCACGAGGGCATTCGCAGGTCTGGTCATTATCCCCATCGTGGATCTTTGGAGATGGCTACTCACTACACTACTCCACAGTCAGTGCTAACAGGGAGTTGGCAGCATAGCATTTCAAGAAGTCGGTGTGACTATAAAGTTTCTTCTTGGAATAAGAGGAGCTTAGTGGTTGTCTTCAATCAGGGTTTGATTATTTACAGTTGTCCAGATGTCCAGGAAAGATAATTTGCTTACATTTTTATATCTGGACAGGTAGAATTGTTCTGTTGGTGCTCTTATGGATAGGTGTACAACAAATTAAGGTAAAATGAAATTTCATGCTAAATGACAGCTGTCATCTTAATTAAGAAACTGTGGCATTTCTAATTGTCATCTTCTTTTTTGTTTTGAAATTATTTCTTGCTAGAAAGTGACAAAATTAGGATTAAATAGCCTCTATATCTTGCTATTTTGGGCCATTTCTTCAAAGGAAACATTGTTAGCAGTACTTTGTAATCAAAATGTTATACAAATTTTGCTTGACAAAAGGGAAGAAGCAGTTGGTAATTCTTTTGGATTAGGGTCAGGGTTAGGGTCCAATGAAAATGGAATGAAAAGGAAAGGAAAATAAAGAAAATTATGACAAAGTGTAAAAGAACATTTTTACTTTCATTAAGAGAATTATATCCTGGCCTGGTAGACAGTGACATTTCCATAATATGTAAGGCAGGCAGAAATGCACCTGACTTAGCTGACGAAGAATCAAGGTCTCTACAGGGTGCACATCATATCACATAGAAAAACTAATAAACATCAGATAAATGTTTGTGTTGAGATTCGTGCTGTAAAGGTTGATGTTAACCAATGCATTTACTTATTTTATCTTTCTGACATATTGGACAGGTACAAGATCAGTCAAATGTTAAATGTACCCCGTGTGGGCACCAAAACACACAAATGGATGTCTGGCTCTATGGGTAACTGCTTATGTTGATCAGGGACTTTCATGTGCCGTTATACCTGATGCAGGTTTGATGAGATCATGGAGGTCAGTGATGGCATCATGGTGGCTCGTGGCAGTCTAGGTATCGAGATTCCAGCACAGAAAGTGTTTGTTGCCCAGAAGATGGTGACTGGCCGCTGCAATAGAGCTGGGAAGCCTGTGATTTGCGCCACATAGGTAATGCATACTTGTTTGTTTCTGTGCCTTGGATAAACAGACAACATAATGCCTCGCATCCCACTTTCTACCTGCCACCATCCTGCTACCAACCCCCTTACAACTTCATCCCTGCTACCTGACAGCTGCAATTCTAACCGCATTTTTGCATACTTAAACTTAAATATTCTTTCACTAAGCTAGCTACCTGGCCTGGAACTCCAAAAAAGTCAAACGCACTCCAGATAAGACTATGTGGCATAGAGCCAAAGACATTCGCTAGATCTAAGAACACCACATGCAAGTCCCTTTTCTCACACTTAGCTTCCTGAATCTGATGCCATATTGCACTAGTGTGCTCTAAGCATCTTGCAAAACCTGGGACCCCTGCCTTCTGGACCTGCAATACAAATTACTCAGCAGTATAAATGGGTAAATAGCTGCATGTAACTTTGGGTACAAAACCCCAGTGTTGCGAGTGAGTCTGAAGAAAAGTTTAAACTAAATGAAGAAATATTAAAGTTATTACAGTTTTACGATTTCTTGACTAAATAGGCATTAAGCTAAACATTGTCTTTATGTCCATTTACAGTATGAAGCTGATGTATGATTTTGTTAGCTAATGTGGTTTTACTCCAGTTCTGTTACCATACACCCTCCTCATTGCACTGTGCCATCTGGGTTGTTCTCGCTCCTTCTTGGTGCAACAGCTTGCAGATGTTGGAGAGCATGGTGAAGAAGCCCCGTCCAACGCGAGTGGAGAGCAGTGATGTGGCCAACGCTGTGCTGGACGGTGCCGACTGCCTCATGCTCAGTGGGGAGACAGCAAAGGGTTTGTACCCTCTGGAGTCTGTGCGCACTGCCCACAAGGTAGGAGTTTCCACTACCCCACCAGTGTAGCTCTCTTTGCTATGACTCACAGAAATGAGGATCTGCATGATGCTGACATAAAATTATAATGTTTTAAAAGCTTAAAATTTCACTTCACACATGCCTACCTGTGCAAGTGAAGTAACTTCCTGTTGCATCTAACTTTTTGCTATTTATGCACTTTGACTGTTAATGGGGTTGATGACCAACCTGCTACTGTTCTTAGGCTGCTTCCTGGGTTGTGACGACACCACTTGAATCAGAGGTACCAGGAAGTGTAGTTTTTGGAGGTTATGCTATCTGCTTAAAGGACCCAAGTTTGAATTCCATGTTCTTTTGCAGTACCATTGAGCAAGGTACTTACCCTGTGCCATATTCCCTCACTTTATGAAAGCAATGAGTTCCTGAAAAAGTCTTTGGTGCCATAATACCATAAATTGCTTTGGCATAAAGGGTCAGCTACTGTAGATAAATTACAATTTGTATGCCATTTAATCTGTTTATAATTTGCATTTGCTTTATATTTTAGTTTGGGTATAAATACAGTGCCAGCCTGGCTTATAAAAGAACCACCATTGCTCAGGAACGCTGGTTGCAAAGGACAAAGTAGAGGTGGTTGTGTGTACCTTTGCAACCACCTGCGTTAAACTGACAAAATGCTGTACTGTGAAGCAGGATTCCTCCGCATTACATGTGATCATGCAACAAACAAAACCTAATACCTAACTGCACCTTCAATAATATAATCTGCCTTCTTCCTTTCTCTGCCTTGTCTTGCTCTCATTGCTTGCCAAAGATGGTGGTCACGTTCTGCTGGCAGAGGTGAGGATCTGTGTCTCCTCATGGAGGTTCATGTTCAAAGTTAGCATCAGCAGTGGTTTTAATTTACACTCCCTTGTGCCAGAAAGGGTTCACAAGTGTGTGGGGAAAATTTCAGCTAAATGATTTCAGTGTGCTGGGATGGGGTGGTGGCGCATTAATGCTGATTGTAGGATGCGGTTTTGGCTACGGAGGAGTGTAGTGCTGCACTGTGCGGTTTAAGGTGTGCACTAGGCCTTGTTAGGATGTCAAAAAGCAACCTTATTATGGCATACTGTTTTATAGTTTTAATCACGTGTCATTTGATAAATGGTTTGTCTGTGCATTTGCCCATAAAAACACCTCTTCTTCATCTTTCGGCTGCTCCCGTTAGGGGTCGCCACAGCAGATCAATTGTTTCCACTTCTTCCTGTCCCCTGCATCTTTCTCCGTTACACCCACCACCTGCATGTCCTCCTTCACCACATCCATAAATCTCTTCTTAGGCCTTCCTCTCTTCCTCTTGCCTGGCAGCTCCATCCCTAGCATCCTTCTCCCGATATATCCAAAATCTCTCCTCTGCACATGTCCAAACCAACGCAATCTCGCCTCTCTGACTTTGTCTCCAAACCGTCTAACCTGTGCTGACCCTCTAATATACTCATTCCTAATCCTGTCTATCCTTGTCACACCCAATGCAAATCTTAACATTTTTAACTCTGCCACCTCTAGCTCTGCCTCCTGTCTTTTGGTCAGTGCCACCGTCTTCAACCCATAAAGCATAGCTGGTCTCACTACCATAGCATAGCTGGTCTCACTACCATTGCCCATAAAAACACCTGAGCCTACATAATGTACAGCAGCATTCCTAATTCTCCTCAATCTTCCATCCATTAGATCTCCCAGGAGGCAGAGGCAGCCATGTTCCACAGACAGCTCTTTGAAGAGCTCTGCTGCAACACCTACCTGACACCAGATCCCTGCGAAGCCATTGCCGTTGGCGCCGTCGAGTCCTCTTTCAAATGTTGCGCCCACGCCATCATCGTACTCACCAAGTCTGGCAGGTGACAGCAATGAAGTTTGTGCAGCCGATACCCTTTGGTCTGCTGTTGTTGGTGAAACTACAGGGATTACAAAATGCCGGTCTCTATTATATTTAAATTGGGTGTCTTGGTCAGTATTCTTTCATTCTCTTCACAGGTCTGTTCAATTGATCTCCAAGTACAGACCCCGTGCTCTGATCATGGCTATCACCAGGCATGCCCAGACAGCCCGGCAGCTCCATCTATACCGGGGAGTTTTCCCCGTGTTTTACAACAAGCCTGCCCATGCATCCTGGGCCGAGAATTTTGACCTCCGTGTGAGCTTTGCTATGGAAACCGGTGAGACAGCATTATGCAACCTCATGAGACATCATACTTTTCTTTTCCATTTTATTTTCTCTGACCATCTTCACCAGCAAATGTGGAACTGAATTTAAACTGCTTTGTCCTGACATGCCCTATCTTACTTTTACCGGTCTTCTCAAATCCTCTTATGCCTAACCCTGTAATCCCAAATTGAAGCTTGTCGAAGCACAGCGCATCTTACTATTTGCTTGTCAACAGGTTAACTGTTATATAATTTGAGACATGAAATACTGTCTTCCCCACTGGCTTCTGCTGGTGCGAGAGCTAACTCGCCTTCTGCTTTTGTAGGTAAGGCCAGGGCTGTCTTCAGGTCTGGCGATGGGGTTATGGTTGTGAATGGCTGGCGCCCAGGCTCTGGCTACACCAACACCATGCGTTTGGTCACTGTGCCCTGAACTTGTCCAAGGCACTGCTTCCATCATGCCTTAGCCCATCTGATTTTTTACGGTTTTGTCAGTCAGCTGCAGGAAATAAGGGCCTACACTACGAGAGCAGCCAAAGGGCAGCCATCCATATTCTGCCCTATTCCAGGTTTGCTCATCACTCCTTTTCTCATCTCAAGACATCCCTCCATGTTTCCTGAAGGTGTTCTTTGTTTTGAAACAATCTTTCCTGCCCATAAAATTTGGTCTATAGATTTTCACTGTTTTAATAAATAGAAAGATGAAAAACTCTGATGTGTCAATATGTGTTTGGACATTCAGTAAAACTGAATTTATAATAATCCATTTAGCAGATCCTCTTGCAAAATTGCAGCTATACCTCTATGAGCTACGTTTTGTTTTGATATGAGTTCCAGTATATTTACATTAGTATAGTTGTTTTTTTTTTGTTTAGCGAAGACTCTTTGTGACCTCACGGACTTGAGTGCACCAGTCTTCCTGCTGTAGGCTGCCTCTTTGAGCTCTTTTAAGGTCATGCACATTACTTCAGTGATGCTGTCTGCCCATCTTAAATTAGTACAGTGCAGTGGAATAAGAACCTTGCACCTACGAGCACTTAGACCAGGGGTGTCAAACATACGGCCCGCGGGGCGAAACCGGCCCGTTAGTGGGTTCAATCCGGCCCGCTTGATGAATTTTAAAAGTAAAAAAATGTATTAAAAACACAAACTCGAAATTCGTAATAAAATGCAATTCCTAAATTGTCCGTAAGGGTGTTAGTCAGAGGACAGGGGCGCGCTACGTTAGTCAAAGGGGAGGGTATCAGATGCACGTCGGGATGCTGACAGGACACGATGACACGACACGAGTGTTCTCCTGCCCACGCGGACATAAGAGCGGCCGAGCCGACCAACACCGGCGCAGGACCTCCAGTATAGTCCGTGATGTTAACCTGCCTTTGTGTTCCAAGGTTGTGACCAGATTCAACGACTGAGTGTTCGCACCTCTTGTCCCGTGTCTCCCTTCCGCATCTGGGTTCTACGCCTAATTGCCGATTGAGTTCCTGACAGAGGGGTGTCACTACAAAAGAGTTTGGTTTGGTGGAATCCTATTGTTAATGCAATTCAATACATTTTAAAGTGCAATACTATATTTTCAGTTCCAAATGTCTTTGATTTAAAGTTTTGTTTGTATTTGTGCAAACAATTGTCTTAAAAATCTGAGGTTGTTATATATTTTGATGTGTTGATATGTTTTGTAAAAGGATATTTGATTAAATATGAAGATTTTCTAATGTACGTACTTGTACTTTTTTGCACGAAAACAAAGCAAAAAAACATGGATTTATTATTATTTATTGGTAATTATGTTGTGATTGTACTACTCCGGCCCACTTAACATCTAATTCGGCTGTATGTGGCCCCTGAACCAAAATAAGTTTGACACCCCTGACTTAGACGAATTCATAGTCATATCAACAGAAATAGATTATAATGGTTTCAGAGCCCAGTGGCTTCCCGAGAGCACTACTTATATATTTTAATGTGTTATTTTCCTGACAAAATAACAGTGTGAGCTCATGTGTAAGGTACTTTCAGGTTCTCAACTTCACAGTTTTGTGGTTTATAAATAGTTGTTTTTGCATTAATGGTAACTTTTTTTGTTCGATGTTGTGGAGCAGCTGATTTGGTCAGGCATGGTGGAATGGCAGCAACATTAGTTATAGTGGTAAAGGCCAGTCTGCAGCATGTAACTGCTGGGCTGAAAGCGAGTCCTGTTCTCACCCTGTATGTGAAAATTCATATTACATTAGTATACCCTGCATGGTCCTGCCACGACTACTTTATTCTTCTTCTTCTTTCAGCTTCTCCCGTTAGGGGTCGCCACAGCGGATCAATTGTTTCCACTTCTTCCTGTCCTCTGCATCTTTCTCCGTTACACCCACCACCTGCATGTCCTCCTTCACCACATCCATAAATCTCTTCTTAGGCCTTCCTCTCTTCCTCTTGCCTGGCAGCTCCATCCCTAGCATCCTTCTCCCGATATATCCAGAGTCTCTCCTCTGCACATGTCCAAACCAACGCAATCTCGCCTCTCTGACTTTGTCTCCAAACCGTCCAACCTGTGCTGACCCTCTAATATACTCATTTCTAATCCTGTCCATCCTCGTCACACCCAATGCAAATCTTAACATTTTTAACTCTGCCACCTCCAGCTCTGCCTTCTGTCTTTTGGTCAGTGCCACTGTCTCCAACCCATAAGGCATAGCTGGTCTCACTACCATCTTGTAGACCTTCCCTTTCACTCTTGCTGGTACCCTTCTGTCACAAATCACTCCTGACACTCTTCTCCACCCACTCCACCCTGCCTGCACTCTCTTCTTCGCCTCTCTTCCACACTCCCCATTACTCTGGACTGTTGATCCCAAGTATTTAAATTCATTGACCTTCGCCAACTCTACTCCCTGCATCCTCACCACTCCTCTGTCCTCTCTCTCATTTATGCACATGTATTCTGTCTTGGTCCTACTGACCTTCATTCCTCTTCTCTCTAGAGCATATCTCCACCTCTCCAGGGTCTCCTCTACCTGCTCCCTACTCTCACTACAGATCGCAATGTCATCCGCAAACATTATAGTCCACGGTGACTACTGTCTGATCTCATCTGTCAACCTGTCCATTACCATTACAAACAAGAAAGGACTCAAAGCTGATCCTTGATGTAATCCTACCCCCACCTTGAAAGCATCTGTCACTCCTACCGCAGACCTCACCACTGTCACACTGTCCTACATATCCTGTACCACTCTTACATACTTCTCTAGCACACCCGACTTCCTCATACAATACCACAACTCCTCTCTAGGTACCCTGTCATATGCTTTCTCTAAGTCCACGAAGACACAATGCAACTCCTTCTTACCTTCTCGGTACTTCTCCATCAGCACCCTCAGAGCAAACATCGCATCTGTGGTACTCCTTCTTGGCGTGAAGCCATACTGCTGCTCACAAATCGTCACCTCCCTTCTTAACCTAGTTTCCACTACTCTTTCCCATAACTTCATGCTGTGGCTGATCAGTTTTATCCCTCTGTAGTTACTACAGTTCTGCACATCACCCTTATTCTTAAAAATTGGTACCAGTACACTTCTTCTCCACTCCTCAGGCATCGTCTCACTTTCCAAGATTACATTAAACAATCTGGTTAAAAACTCCACTGCCATCTCTTCTAAACACTTCCATGCTTCCACAGGCATGTCATCTGGGCCAACAGCCTTTCCATTCTTCATCCTCTTCATAGTTGTCCTAACTTCCTCCTTGCTAATCCATTGCACTCCCCTATTCATAATCCCTACATCATCCAACCTTGTCTCTCTCATTCTCTTCATTCATCAACCTCTCAAAGTACTCTTTCCATCTGCTCAACACATCTTCGCTTGTGAGTACATTTCCATTGCTATCCTTTATCATCCTAACCTGCTGCACATCTTTCCCAGCTCGGTCCCTCTGCCTAGCTAATCGGTACAGGTCCTTTTCTCCCTCCTTAGTGTCCAACCTCTTATACAATTCACCAAACGCCTTTTCTTTAGCCTTTGCCACCTCTCTCTTCGCCCTACGCCTCATCTCCGTGTACTCCAGTCTACATTCTTCATCTCTCTGTCTATCTCACTTCTTCTTCGCCAGCCTCTTCCTCTGTATACTCTCCTGTACTTCCTCATTCCACCACCAAGTTTCCTTGTCCTCCTTCCTCTGTCCAGATGTCACACCAAGCACCTTTCTAGCTGTCTCCCTTACCACTTCTGCTGTAGATGTCCAGCACACTGGTAACTTTTCACTGCCACCCAGTGCCTGTCTTAATTCCTCCCTGAACTCCACCTTATAGTTTTCCTTTTTCAACTTCCACCATTTGATCCTTGGTTCTGCCCTCACTCTCCTTCTCTTTTTGATCTCCAATGTCATCCTACAAATCACCATCCTATGCTGCCTAACTACGCTTTTCCCTGCCACCACTTTACAGTCTACAGTCTCCTTCAGTCTGGCCCTCCTGCATAAGATATAGTCCACCTGTGTGCATCTTCCTCCACTCTTGCACGTCACCCTGTGTTCCTCCCGCTTCTTAAAATACATGTTTACTACAGCCATGTCCATCCTTTTCAAAAAATCCACAACTATCTGACCTTCTGTGTTCTTCTCCTTGACACCATACCTACCTATGACCTCCTCATCTCCTCTGTTCCCTTCACCAACATGCCCATTGAAGTTTGCTCCAATCACCACTCTCTCTCCCTTGAGTACACTCTTCACCACTTCATCCATATCACTCCAGAATTCTTCTTTCTCATCCATCTCACACCCAACTTGCAAGTCATATGCACTAACAAAATTCATCATCACACCATCAATTTCCAGTTTCATAACCATCACTCTGTCCGACACTCTCTTCACCTCCAAAACACTCTGGACATACTGTTCCTTCAGGATAACCCCTACCCCGTTTCCCCTCCCATCCACACCATGGTAAAACAGTTTAAATCCCCCTCCGATGCACCTAGCCTTACTCCCCTTTCATTTGGTCTCTTCCACACACAATATATCAGCCTTCCTTCTCTCCATCATATCAGCAAGCTCTCTCCCTTTACCAGTCATACTACCAACATTCAAAGTTCCTACCCTTACGTCCCCTCTCTTAACCTTCCCCCTCTCCTCCTTCCTCCAGAAATGCCTTCCTCCTCTTTCCCTTCGGCCAACAGTAGCCCAGTTAACCCAGGGCTCAACCGATCTGGTATAGAAATTTATATTTTTGTCTGCATATTTGGTTTGGCAAATTTTTACGCCAGATGCCCTTCTTGACGCAACCCTCTCCATTTATCTGGGCTTGGGACCAGCACGAAGAAATACACTAGTTTGTGCATCCCCTTGTGGCTGGATTGCCATGGCTACTTTATTATTAACTATTAATTCCTCATGTAACCCAGTTACATAAAAGAGGCCACTCATAAAGAAGTGCAGGTGCACACATTATCTTCTTCTTCTTTCGGCCGCTCCCATTAGGGGTCGCCACAGTGGATCAAAAGCTTCCACTTCTTCCTGTCCTCTGCATCTCTCTCCGTCACACCCACCACTTGCATGTCCTCCTTCACCACATCCATAAATCTCCTCTTAGGCCTTCCTCTCTTCCTCTTGCCTGGCAGCTCCATCCCTAGCATCCTTCTCCCGATATATCCAGAATCTCTCCTCTGCACATGTCCAAACCAACGCAATCTCGCCTCTCTGACTTTGTCTCCAAACCGTCCAACCTGTGCTGACCCTCTAATATACCCATTTCTAATCCTGTCCATCCTCGTCACACCCAATGCAAACCTTAACATCTTTAACTCTGCCACCTCCAGCTCTGCCTCCTGTCTTTTGGTCAGTGCCACCGTCTCCAACCCATAAAGCATAGCTGGTCTCACTACCATCTTATAGACCTTCCCTTTCACTCTTGCTGGTACCCTTCTGTCACAAATCACTCCTGACACTCTTCTCCACCCACTCCACCCTGCCTGCACTTTCTTCTTCACCTCTCTTCCACACTCCCCATTACTCTGGACTGTTGATCCCAAGTATTTAAATTCATTCACCTTCGCCAACTCTACTCCCTGCATCCTCACCATTCCTCTGTCCTCCCTCTCATTTATGCACACGTATTCTGTCTTAGTCCTACTGACCTTCATTCCTCTTCTCTCTAGAGCATATCTCCACCTCTCCAGGGTCTCTTCAACCTGCTCCCTACTCTCACTACAGATCACAATGTCATCTGCAAACATCATAGTCCACGGTGACTCCTGTCTGATCTCATCTGTCAACCTGTCCATTACCATTGCATGGTGCACACATTATAATATAATATAATATAATATAATATAATATAATATAATATAATATAATATAATATAATATAATATGCGTACATTTTTTTAAATTTCAAATTCTAGATTTAGTTGCAGTGTACAGAAAACAGCGAACTGGGGGGAGAAATGATAAAACCAGAGAGGCAAAGAATAAAAGTATTTTCTGTTTATTCCTGTCATGACCCCAGTTTCACAGCCATCTGGCAGGATTACCTACTTCATGGAATACCTTTTCCTCCATACGATGATTGATCTTTGTCTGCTAGTCGCTTAGAAATCCAGCTATGGAACATCTCACTGGCAGATCCTGGGAATGCTGCGAAATAAGGGGATGTGGTAGGATCTATCCTTCTGTCTACTTGTAGCTATGCCAGCTTTCCAAATTACTCTTTCAGGCATTTAATGAGTTTTTCCTTTTATGTTTTCAGTATGTCAGTGAAGTACAGTAGGATTAAACTGGCTCAGGGTGTGATCTTAGAGTCTTAGTGCACAAAGAGCAGCAGCACTTTGGTCAGGAACTGAACTGTCAGTTCAAATGTAAAACATTTGTAGGATCTAAACAAATAGCTCAATCCTCAAAGTGAGGGACGAGTAACTCAGGAACCAAAATACGCCTTACCACCTTCACCACAATGTCTTCTGCAATGAGCTGGAAGACCTCCCAGTTTACTATTCGGAACTGAGCCCTCCAAGCGGAAAGCGGCCGCTCGGATCACCACACCACCTGCTCTGTAGTCTACTCTTTGTTTTAACCAACCTTAATAAATCGCCAGTATAAATTAGTCAGCAGGTAGCATAGTTATAACCTTAAAAGTAATGTATAAGGTCCGAGTAGGAGTGCTTTTTTAAACCATTGAGATTCACTTCATTTTTCAAGTATGATTTTCTATAATATTATTAGTAATAAGTGATATTATTATCATCACTTAATAAATACCAGGTGAATGTCCATTTGCCCCTACCTCCCTAAGGAATATTCTGCTTTTTGGTGGCAGTGATGAGCTGCTGCACCGCCTTGTAGTTCTTGGCAAAGGGCTTCTCGCAGAGCAGGTGCCTCCTGGCAGGGTAGAAAATGAGCACCGCGTACAGGTGGCGTGTGTAGAGGTTGCCCAGGTACGCAGCATCTGCAGGAGCACAACTGGATCACAGAGGGAGGCATCTTTCAGAGGGGCAGGGAATACCAGAGTGGAATGCCATGAGCTCTGCAGTGCTGTGGAACGCAGAGCCTGGCTTTTTGTTTACCCACCTGTCTCTTGGATTTTTGCCAGCTCCCGTATGTCTTGGGGAATAAAAATAAATGTAAATGTAAATGAGTGCCTCTTGGCAAACTCTTGTGCATCCTCCAGCTTGCAAGCTGCCACCATTGCTATCTAGGAGGAAGACAGTCTCATTCTTTTATGTCTCACAAAATCCTGTCTGGTCCCATGGACCTTAGTTAGAGCTTATTTTTTACAAGAAAAAAGCGACAGTATGACATATAGTAATGCACACAGGAAGGTTAAAAAGTGGGCCTGCTTTTCCCCTGTAGTACTTCATGCATGGCTGGATGGTAAATACAGTCCTACTGGCTCTACCGTTCTCCAGTCATGCTGACTGTAATGATGCTTTGGTCGGCAGTCCAACATTCGACTACCAAGTTGTCAAAGGGAACAGTGCCTTCATTACCACAACCAAACTGTGGATAATATTCTCTGCACCACATGTCCCACGCTTGTTTGCCATGTAGACCACAATGAGAGTAGTAGACGAACAGTTTGCGGAGGTGAGTTTGACACTGTGCCTCCGTTGCTATCAAGTACCTCATCCTGCTTTCATCCAAACAAAAGTAGCAACTGCATTGTGTTCACCTATTAATAGACAAATGAATTAAGATTTATTCCGCCAAGCTGTTTGACTGTGATGACTGTGCTGCTTTATTCGGTGCAGTAAGGCAGCTGCTTGGGTTGAGAAGGTGGGGTCGACTTTGGTCATTAACCGGTCATTTCAGAACACTTGCTGTCCAGCGGTTGCCCAGGGAACATCATCAAAAAGATGAAGGTGAAACACAAAAAGCACCCACAACTTACTGAACCAAAATACAAAGTCTGCAGGGGGAGTATGTAGCCAGTGTGTCAAGTTGTTCTGGTTTTTCAAGATTTTTTACACTAAACTAAAATCTTAATGTGAATCCCATTCTTAATACCAATGTACCTCCATTTATTTGCTGACCAGATTCTATAAAATCTCAGATATGCCTGCAATTAATTAATCTGATTTATTAATTTATCTGCTTTTTCAGTTTTTATTTATTTATTCAGTTGCATTCAGATGAAAGCTAATTTTAAAGTCTGAAAATAAAAGTGAGCAGTTGCCATGAATTCCTGTTCACTGTAGGTTGTTGGCCAGTTAGTTTGTCTCATAAACATATATGACCTTTGTCAGGATTAAGAGGCGTGAGCTGTGAACACTGTGGAAGAGACTGGCCTAAGCGGCCCTCACAGTCCCATTCTTGTCTTCTGCACGTTTTCCTGACAGCTACGGGGTCCCATCTTACCACAAAGAGTATTGCTAGCAAACAGAAGTGTGAAAAGAATGTAGTTAAAGATAAAGAGTATTAATGAACTCAAAAACTGGCACAGCTTTTGGAAATTTGTGTTTCTCCTTCTCTGCCTTCCTCCTTTGCCTCTGCTATTGGAGCTCTCTGGGCCTTTGGGCTGCTTTTGTGCTTTCCCACTGACACACACTAGATGGTAGTCAAGCTACAGGCGAGAAGGTGTCTCTCATTGAGATGTCTTTGTGGAATGCTGTGGAACACCCCCCCCCCCCCGGCTGTGGACACCTCCAGGTGTAAACACAAAGTAGAAGCCCAGTGTGTCTTAATGTGAACAGAAAACTGAAGAAAATGACGGTGGAAAATAATGGTAATGTAAATAATTGGTTTTGCAGAAAGAGCAAATGGCCACCTTTGTGAATGTGCTCGGACTCCCATCCAGCAAACCGTAATGAAGCTTTTCAGCACCGCGGATTTTCCAGCTATTGCCTCTTACACAGGGGAGTCTGCAAATGTGCTGAATGCCAACAGCAGGTCCTCTCCGCTCATTTCACCCGGAGAGCTAGAAGGTATCAATATTGATTTCACGTGAGCCAATCGGCTGATTTATCCAGCCCCAATCCATGCTAAAAATAGAAATAAATCTTTTTCATTGAGAACAATGAATTCTCTGAATGATTCTCTGCGGGCAGAACCCTCCCCTTTGTGTCTCATCACCACATGCATTGTAGAAGCCATGTGCCGTTGTCATAACAACAAGGTACCATCTGGGCAATTTGTATGCAAATGGCGTCAGGCTTGGCCTAGTCCTCCTACCTCTAGGCAGAACCTGGTTACCATGGGAATGTCCATCATCTCCTGGATGCACTTGGAAGCATTTCTTCCCCCTCTGTTATTTATCGGTGACAAGGTGGCCTGTGTAGCATGGCCATGAGTGGAAACTAATGGAAAAGAATTGCTGGTTGTTCCTAGTAAGACAGATCATCCTCAGGGAGAGTGAGAGTGAGAGAATGTTGTGAATGAAGTCTTCCCAAAATGTGGGAGGCAGAACATGAGACCCTATTATTAATGCACCCAATCGCTCCTGCTATTGCATTTACTTCTCTTATTGTATTTATGCAGGGCAGATATTTCTATCCAGGATGACTTATGGTCACGGACGGTTTTACTTTATTCAAATTAAGAAAGTTCTTTCTTCATGACAATACCAGCCATCTGCGCACAAGTTCAGTTCCTTAACTACTCTACTCTGCATTTTTACTGGGCATATGTATTTTAAGGACTTTACCTTGGGCAGCTGTGCAAGGATACTGGGGCAAAACTTTTTAATGGGGGATTTTTTTTCCGTTGACCAAGACCAGTTGGAAAGCGGGGTGTGTGTGTGTGTGTGGGGGGTGGGGGGTGGATATGAGCATTAGTGTTTAGTGTATGCAAGTGTCAGGTGAGTTGAACACTAAGAAATGACAGTTCTGGGACAGGATGTGTTGGAATGATGGGGACAGGAAGGGAATATTAATCAGCAGAATATTTCAGAATATTTATGCATTGTCGCAGGCCGTGCCTCCGCACAACATGTTTGTAGAAAAGGAAGAATGCCACAAGACTGTAGCATACATACCCTCGCTATTTTATGACAAATACAAATCTTTGATCGCCAACTTTTCTCTTTTATCTCCTTGCATTTTGGTTGACGGGAATAGAAATTGATCTGGTCTTAATGCATAGGTCTGTTGCAGATGCTGGATGTTTCTCCAGGGCTCTTTTAGCTGCCTGGTTCTCCACCGGCGGAGTGACTGCCCCCCTTTCGTCCTGCACTCAAGGTCACTGTCACTGAAGGATGTCAACAAGATGGAGGACTGCGGGGGGAAGCATGTTGATGAATGTAGGGGGGGAGGACCCTGTCGGGTTTTTTTAATTTAGTGTTTTTTTCTTTTCTTTTTTAAACTTTTTTCCATGAAATGCATTCTGTGGTGGAAATTTATGATGAGGAACAGAGGGACTTTGGTGGGGACCTGCGGGCACTGCACTGTGAAAATCGTGGCAACATAACAGAAGCAGCGCAGAAGTATCCCATCTGTGGCCGAGGAAGGGACTAATCCACAACAGACTAAGCAGGCCAGTGGCGTGCCGGTTATGTCATTAGTTACCTCTCTCAGTAAGGTAAAGTGGTGTACCTATAAGCTATGCTCAGTAATGCACTACGACAAAAAGACTGTAATTCATGTCTTTGTTCAGCTGACTGTTTTCTAAAGCAGAGTTTTTTTTGCAGTGAATGAATGGCACAGATTTACTCAGTTATACAGCTGGGTATTTTGTTACTTTTTTAAACAGAGATACTAAGGGAAAGTAACTTAACAGGCAACATAACAGGAGCACGGATTCAGAAAAGGGCTACAATCCGGGCAGAGTTGCTCCATCCCCAGGAAAAAAGTGCATGTGTGCGTTTTGCTTTGTGTGCGTGTGTCTGCCATTCTCCTGTGAACGGTCGGCGGTCGGGCGCAGCGGTGCTTTGCTCGGCCCAAACATCCGACGCTGTTTTATCGGGTTACGGCGAATTACAGTGAATTCAGCCACCCGGTTACATCATTTTAATCACTGCTACGCTCCCGAGTGCAAAACTCAATTAACACAATGGCACCATGTAGGCCTCCAGTGATGTTAGATTTTATTAATAACTGCATTACCTGTAAATCCTTAATTAACAGACGTAAGGCCTGGGCAGGCCATAAACACAGATTAATACAGATAAAGACTTTACAGTCAGTGCTCTTATAACACCCGCAAACAATAAGGATTCGTTTGGCTGTGCATTATCTCACCAGAAGCAATTTTTACCCACTAATAGAAATGGAAATTTATCAGAGAAATGATAAGCACCTTGCACAGAGACAATGCAACAGTCCCCGGAGATTGACAACTGCAGACTTTTGGGCAAAAGGTGCCTTGCGTGCAGTGGGGGACTCTGTCAGAGCCATCGAGACCAGGTGAGGGGTGTAGCCGTGAGATCGCTAGCAGATGCACGGTGGATTTCCTGAACAATAACCTCTATTTGAACATAACACGAAGAAGACGTACAAGATGTATACATCTGTGCCTTTTCGCGAGACTTGGATTTGTTTTTCGTACACCAAAGCAAAAGGCTGTGACCTCTCGAAAGATGCTTACTCACAGCGCTCGTGACATTTTCATTCTTTATTTTGCTTCCTAACTCTGCTGGTGATGGAATTAATCTGAGCTCCGTGAGATGTTAAAAGCTGCTGCTTTGTATCGTTCTTCTTGAGCCGAATGTGCCTTTTGAACTGTCGTCTTTATGGTCGGGATTTAAACTGGACTGCTGATGGAGCCTCTGCCACACCCCCGCTTCCCCATTCTCCTCATACCCTGCCTTCTCATCATGCGTTCCAAGTCCTTCGGTTCTTCCTCGGCAGTGTTCGTGGTCTTCTTGCACTCTTATTTAATCCGGTGAAAAAAGGAAGGAGAGCTATTCCTGATCTTTTTACTTATTTAGTTGGATAGTTATTTATTCATTTAGCTGACATTTTTCTCCAAAGGGACTTACAGTGTTAAGCTTCTTACAATTATTTACTCATTTATAGATCAGCGTAATTTTTACCGTACCAGTTCAGGGTATTACAGCAGTAGGCGAGATGCCAATCTGGTCTGGGAGGAACCTGTTCTCCAATCGCTGTACTCCAGGCTATGAAACTACACCGTGAGTGGGAGCCTTTTAGAGTGGAAAACCTGGACGACATCTAATCGCACAAAAATAATTTCAATATCAACTCTACTGTATACGTCCACATTGTTGTGTTTCCAGTATCACTACTTGACACCTGGCCTTTGTCTTAATAACACAATAACTCAACACTTACCCAGTATGTAGCCCACATATGTCAAATCCTTGCACATTTTGTAGCCTGTATGCAAAGCATTCTGGAACTGATGTCAGACTCATTTGTGTATAAATGCCCAACTAACCTTGCAAAGCCACCACCAACAGCAAGAGCAACAACTATGTGATTCGTTCATCTTGCCCACAAAGGTAGTTAGGATTAATTTTATAAATGATTGCTATTTTAGAAACACCACATAGATGACTTTGGTTTGAAAAGGACTTGGAAATGTGTTGATTTTCTGGAATCTGGCATTATTTATAGCTTGGTGGTGACCATCTAAGCATCGGCAGTATACGGTATTTTTACGGCTGTTCCAATACAGTCAGCTGTTGGGTAATTCTGGGTATTGCTTCAGGCTTTGTTGGCTGTGATTTACAAGCAGATTGCCACAGATTCAAAAGCAATTAAATACATTAAATAAAATATACTTCCAGCTAGCATCCAGCGGGTTATATCTTTTGGCACGGGTTTTTGTTTATCCAAATACAACTCAATAGTTTCTGGACAGCGAAAGCTTATAATAAATCTTCTTGCCCGAATTTTTTTGTCTTGGCATTTATTAATAGCTTTTATTTGGAAGGTATATATACGCATTAATTATTTCTTGTTGGGCCACCATGAGAAGCCTCGAATTT
This sequence comes from Heterotis niloticus, assembly GCA_018136845.1. Taxonomy (NCBI): domain Eukaryota; kingdom Metazoa; phylum Chordata; class Actinopteri; order Osteoglossiformes; family Osteoglossidae; genus Heterotis; species Heterotis niloticus. Next base: position 25,060,076 of record CM030890.1, read on the forward strand.
ATGCTGCAGCAGTATATTTGCTGCTTGTACCCAACACTTGGTGTAATTCTCCATGTTCTTGTGCTGTGTCCCTATGCCCTTTTATACGAACCTGGCACACAATAAACTCATCCTGTCTTGCTTCCCTCAGGAGGACATTGCCTGCTCTCCTAGCAGCCCTGAAGAATTGTAGAGAAAAAGGAGTCCTCGAGTCAGGACCACTAAGAAATCCTGCTGTCCTCCGTTGTCTCTTTTGTCCTCTGGTTAAGGTCCTGACTTGGGCTCAGGCATCGTCCTTTCCTTCCTTTAATTTCCATTATGATACCATGTCAACTTTTCCTGTGAAGGACACCAAATTTGAATTGTTGATATTCAGCCGCGATCGTGAAAGGACGTACAGAAGTGCGGTCAAGACAAGTCCGACTCTGAGCGCTTGTATGGTTTTCCAGGCGAAGAAGCAAACTATAGCGGTTTACCATGGAGCCATGTACATACAGTGTAGCAAAAGAATAACTGGGATTTTTATGTTACGTTTGAAAGGCTACGTATGCAATGTGTGACCAAAAAGTTCTAACACTTACAAGACTGTAATATCATTTTATTTAAAATCCCTGCCTTAGTAATCTGCCCTGGGCAATATGTTGGTCCCAACGTTCTTGCTGCTTGCAGAAACAGTGCTTCAGGTGCGACGTGACTAAATTCTGCCTTCGTATTATTACGGCTGATCGGAATGTCATTAAATCTGCTTCCTTTTTCAGCTTCATTTTGATTTTTGAGAAGAGGAAAAATCACGCGGTGTGAGGGTCAGGTGAATATAGAAGGAGTGATATCACAGGAATGTTTTTTTCTGCCATGAGCTGTGAGAAAATGGAAGACGGCTTGTGCACCATGATGACTCTCCTTCACACCCTGCTGTCTATATTTAAGAATGTTTTTGCAGAAAAAGCAAAAAAAAAAAAAAGAAATCAAAAGTGAGCTGAAAGGTACAAAGTCTGATGACATCCCAGACAGTTTTGTTTTCATGCATTTCTTCCTTGCTGCTATTGCCACACCTGACTGATGGTGTCTTAAGCCAAATTACGGAATAAATACCAAACGTAGATATTTAATATGCAGATCCCCTCTTCCTTCTTCCACATGACCTTTAAAATGATATATTAGTTCACTTCAACACTTTTTTCAAGTTTTGCAGTTACATTTTTAATTTTTTATCAACATTCCATCAACATCAGTAAATGGCCATTACTTATGCCTTATTAAATTATTCATTCATAATTTGCCTATGAGTTACACTTTTTTAATGTTCAATTGCATTAAAAAGCTGAATAACTGCAACACTGATAAAATGAGGCAAATTAAGTTTTTCCTTGTTATTTCATGCTCTGCTTGATTTGCTATGAGATACACAAGTTTCTGTTCAGCCTGTTTGCTTCTTGCCTGTTATGTCCTGCTCTCACGTTGGCTTCTCGATCATTTTACTTCCAGGCCACCCAAGTTCTGACTTTTTGCCGCTGTTATCATTAGGAGACTATTATTGTACAGCAGGTTAAACATGCAACATTTGCAGCTACATTTCTCATTCCACATTTCTTCCAGTTTCTTACTTGTGCCCACACTCTTCCGGTTTTGTTTGCATTGTGGAAAATAAATTTTGAGCTCTTGAGTTTTGCTAAGTAGGGTTTTCCGCCACCTATCAGTTCTTAACTTTCCACGGGCTCTTTAATGGTGTTTCGAAAAGTGTGTGTTTGTCCTAAAGTTAAATGCAAATGACCGCTTTCTCAGTAGGATTGTGTTGAGCAAAGCTGTGGCTTTAAGGAGCCAATGGGCAAGGAGACAACGTATGTCGAGGTCAGTGTGCGTTCCCGCGTGGGGCCGAGAGGACCGCGGTTAACAAAAGGAGAAGGGTTCTTGCGTACAGAAGGTGGTCTCCCTCACTGTGAGATGTTCCTTATGGACAGCTCTGAAGGCAGCCCATCATTTCAGTAATGATGTGTGACACAGATCCACGAATGCAGGCTCTTGTGACAAATTGGACCAGAGTCCCATGCGAGAATGCTGGCTCAGGATCCATCCCCGCTGCCACCCTGGCTGCCTGTTGAAGGGACCTTTCAGTGCCAGAACGTGGCAGACTGCACCTGCTTGGGGGGGCCACCTCATCTGACACTGGCTGTCTGCCTTATTGTTAGGCCTGCTTGTGTTGAATGCTGCTGCACTTTGCAAAGCGCTCCGAGGTAAGGGCGGCGAAAAGGAAAGCCGTGTGAAAATAACGTAAACTCAATTGGTATGGATGCCAGCATCGATTAACGCAACGCTTATCGCTCATTTCTAAAGACGTGGCTTTAGGTTGTGCTACGAGCGGAGAAAGGAGACCCAATGAGCAAGCGAGCACATGAGCCGTGAACGTGCCCAAGTGAGACCCATCTGGAACGGGGTTTATCTTTAGCTAATTGGGGAGGGCATTTCATCTTTTAATGATGTGATTCTCACCAAAAGCATCCGCGGCAGCCTCGCCACCGTCAACTTCAGGTTAGCTGCCTGCGCAGAAAAGTGTCACGAGTAAAATGAAAGAAACAGAATTTGAGCCATCTTTATCAACAGCTGAAGCACGCGGCAGGTCTGACATTTTGATGATTTTTTGCTAACATACTGGCAGACTGTAAAAGGCTCGCATCCCCTGGGTTTTTATGGCCGAAATGTAATATGGATGTGCTGTAGTCAGTGTGTCGAGCTGAACTTTGCCAAGGCATGGCACAAACATCAGAGCAGGGGCTGGTGTGCCCAGTGAAAGAACCCGGTGGATTTCCGTGATTACAAAGTTAGATTCCGCTTCCTGAAAAAGAATGCCGTGCAATCGCTGTGGACGCGCACCCTTGTTTATATGCTGAAAAAAAAAAAGTGTTTAGTTTTGTTTCCCCGCACCCACGTCGTCCAGCTTCAGCGCTCAGGTCAGATGAAATTTACAGTTGCTCTCATGTGCTTTGATGTGTTTATGAAAAGCTGCGAATCTATATAACACCAATGCGTCGTGTCACATCCGGAGCTGAGTAGATTTTGACCCGGGGGGGGGGCTGGGAAAAAGAAGAAAAAGCCGCCTTTAATGTAATAAGCACCTCAGCTATTTTAAATGTGCCATCGGGAAAGCATGGCAGCATTTTTGCAGAGACTGCGCGCACCACACAGCCACTCCGAAGGGAAATGAGCAGAATTTATTCTTCTGTGGATTTATCTTGATTTCCACAACGGGCTGTGTCGAGTGTTTTCCGTTTCCCATTCCTTTTGTTATCGGCATCTATTTATGCACATTCTTTTCCCCAGAACACGACTCACAATGAGCAAGTTCTGTATAATTAGAATAGAAAAGCTGTAACAAAGGGCTTCATCTTCAATGAGTCCACACACCAAGAAGGGTAAGGTTACCTCAAGGGGGAATTATAATGAAGCAGATGGCTGGACGCTCACAGGTGCAGCTTTTGACAGGTGCCCTTACAATGCGCTGTCCAGAATCCAGAATAACCTCACCTGCCTCTGCAGTACCTCTTCTTCCCTCCTTGCCACCTTTCCCCTTTCTCCCGTGTGCCTCACAATTTTTTGCCCGCCACTTCGGCAAAAGGTGACATCTACAACATTGCGCACATACGGCAGACATCTAACATGAGCAGATGTTCAGTATACTTTATTTTATACCTTTTTATAATGTTATCCAGTGCATGTGCTTATCAACAACCTAGTTTTTGCTTCTCTTTATTCTCTCTCATACACGACATTTGTCATAAATATTCCCATTGCAACATTTCATCGTAGCGTTAAATAAACTAAGCCCATCGTAACATACTTTTACATCTCCTTATTGCTTTTTCCCAGAGTTCTAGGTTTGACCCAGAAGAAAAATATATATTGATATCCATGAATCGATAGCAAATCAGTCAAAAAATGCCTTCTTAAACAGTTCTGTTCAGTGGTTGCAGGACACGCTCAGGTTACAAAACGGAAAATAAAAACCTTCCATTATAAATAGTTATTTTACATAGTGTCCCAGTTAGGTATACCTTAAATGTCATATGATTAACATTTACCAGACAATATTTTTTTTTTAAAAAAGAAAAGAAAATCATAACAATGACAATTATTGTAAATACACACATGTGGTGAGCATTGCTTATCGCATTTATAATGGTGATGGGTTTCTAAAATGAATACTGGGGAAAAAAAATGAAACACACAGACATATATATTATCCTTAATAAATAAAATGCCTTTTAACAGGGAACATAAGCTCACAGAAGCAGAGTATGAAATGTGTAATGATCCATTTTTGTAAAAAGAGTCACTCGGACTGCTGTTCATAAAACCCGTTCCCCGCAGTTGACACGCTCAGCCCAGTAAAGTGAAGAAGCTACATTCAAATGACAGACGCTGGAGAACCATCCAATTGAGAGGCTTCGAATCCAAATCCAGGTCTAATTTAATGAATGGGTTTACATGCAATTATTTTAATGCATCGCTCGCAGCCTTCCCAGACCTGTACTTGCAAAACAGTCACCGTCCAGACTCCGCGGAGGACATCGTGCATTGTGCATCTCCCCCAGATGCTGCTGTGATCAGTTGGGTCCTGTTAGATGGATTCCTTCACAATGACAGCATGAGGTCAGAATTCAACGTGTGCCTCAGGGCGTGGATGGCTTATGTAAGGGTACGATTGCTTTTTTTTCTTTTTCTTTAAAAAAAGAAAAGAAAAAAAGGGTAGCAGACAGTTGATGTTTGTCCATGATCCACACGCACTGCAGCAGCTACTGTTAATTTACTCCATTGCATGCGTTCCTTTGCTACACCAGCCTGTTCGAATGACACCAATCTCAGGATTTAACTCTAAAACCGGAAGAGACACAACAGGAACGTGTTTAAGGAACATCTGGATTTTAGAAGAACTCTCATTTGTCCGGTGGAAGTGTTTAAAGAGTTAAACTTCCTAGTATTCTGTGTTACACATTATTGTCAGTCAGGAAAATATATACGCTTCACCCAGCGCTAGCGGCCCACGTGCTCACTTGTTTGGCCAGCAAGGAAAAAGGAAACAATGCGAGGTAGTGCGGAAGAAGCTGGAAGCTACTGGGACGCAGCTGGAGTGGGACTACAAAGGCAAAAATTTTCATCTATTAACCAGAAATGAAATACAATAGGTATTTATATCCGATAAGCTATGTTTAGCGTAACGCATATGATATTTTACTGCGCTGTGAACCCTGAACCCCGTGTTCACTTGGCTCGCAGACGCGTCAAAGCTGGCATACGTGAGCTCGTGAGTCGTGTGTCAGCAACGGGAGAAGAAACGGCACAGCGGCAGAGCTAACATTTGGTGCATTTAGTCCATCTACTGCACTTCTCTACAAATTCCCAGCAGACTTGAGCACTCGGGCGGACCTCTTCCGGCACATTCCTGTCCGTCCTTTGACATGGACATGCCGTAGCTCCAAATCAAGCGATCAATAAGGTGCCCTCGGGGGAGCTTCGCAGAGTATCAACAAATATTCATCCGGCAGGGGATGTAGCTGAACTCCAGAGGTGTCAGGTGTGCCCAGATGAGGCAAAGATCGCCTGTCTGTTTTAGCCCTACCACGCATACCTCTACAGCCACATCACTCTCTCAGCTTATCCGCACCTTTAACTAATATTAACGTTAATGCAGTAGTTAAGCACCCTCAGCTGCTACATTTGCAGGGCGCAGAAATGCGGAAATTCTTTCACATTCGGTTTTTAATAAATTATTGGCGTCTGGAAGAAATGACCCTTCTGTGGTGCTGAAAAATTCTTCAACACATCTTTAAGACTTGCTGAATATGATGAATTACTCTGCTTATGCCTCGTATTAGGAGCATCGTCTTCTCGTTTTGGGTCAACTTTGACATGGGTTATAATTTTAAATCTGAGGATTCAGTATAAACTCAGTGTGACTGTGGAAATCTGGCGCTTCACGTGGGGCCACGGGTCTGTTTCCTCAAATGACATCTGATGTGTTTGTGCTACTAATAGAGCCGTGTGACGGTGGGGTGTTCTGTGTCTCTGCCATGCAGAGTCAGGGGAGGAGATTCTTGCCCTCTGCTGCCTCTGAATTATTGATCGACGTCTCAGTCAACAAGCAGAAATCATAAATCATCAGTTCTTCCGCGGGTGTTACATTATTCTTCATGGACGGGGGAAATGGGGACAGGGTGCGCCAGGGTGCCTTAAATCTTAAAACTTGTACTATGGTACACGCGACCGTGGCAGTGTTTTGACTAGTTGGTCAGTGGCGGCTGAAAGCAGGCATCATCTATAGACATGGATGTGGACAACATCATCATACAGCGCTCGTACTCTCGCGGAGATCCTGCCGAGAAGCTGCAGCATCTCTTCTCAGTACTTTTAACGTTTGATGAAACGCAGTTCATTTCTGCACGAGTCTGGCCTTAGTTCGGTGCAAAAATCAAAGTCTCGCCCGTGCGATTAAATGACCTGTGCGTCTGAAGGCTGTCGCTTAGAAAAAGTCGCGTTGCTGAGGAAAAGCTCTTTTTCTGCTTTATGTTTCTGGAATGCTACATAAACACATAAAATGTTTACACTTTAGCTGTAACTGATTTATTGAGCTACACATTTGGCTGTTTACATACTCCAATACCAGGTTTATATTTTCAAAACTTTTGAAACATTTTTTAGAACGTATTTTTTTACATTGCTTGAAAATAAACGCCTTAATTTTTTTTTTTTTTTTGTTTCTATCATTTCTTTAGCGTCGCCTGTTCTTAAATTTGTTTATTGTTTGTCCTGGCATTGTTACATTAAGACATATAACTTTTTAGTTTTGTTTTAAGATAAATTCCTGTACTTTAAACTTTTTTCTCTCTTGGGGGGTTCAATACATTTACCCACATCCATCCATGCACCTCTATGGTTTATAGAAATTGCTCATTATTTCCTATTATTGAGGAATCTTTCTAATCTCTTTCCTCGATTGTGCCCAATGTATACTTTTGGTTGATTCACTATTTGAAAATATTTCACACTTTGCTGTAGCCTCAGATCATCATGTTTCACTCTTCACCAGGTAAAGTGATGTTCAATATAAACAAAAGGAGTGTTACAGTTGTTGGGTTTTAATGTAACACATTTGATTTTACCCAGTAGGTTCTTTGACAGCAAATGACCTCTAACCCACCGTGTTAAATGATTTGTTTGAACATCTAAGGTCCCAGACAGTCCACACAGATGGAAAAAAAAAAGACCGATAATTCCTTTGGCGTTTATAACAATAGGATCAGGAGGAAAAGTGGAGTTGGAAATGAAGGAGGTGAACTGACGACAAATACAGGGTCTAAACCAAAAACACACTAAGCCAGCTTTGGTAGAGCACCTTTCAGAAACACCTGACTGTTAATTCCTAGTGGAAGATCAAAGTTGGGGCAAAGGACTGTACCACCTGGATAGTCTGGACACGGGTTTGGCAGTGCTCCCAGGGTGGAGTCCGCTGAGAAGTCGGGCTGGGCCTCGCATCGATGATTCTTCCACATGTGGGCTTGTCCTTACCCCACTGCTCTCAGTCATCGTGATGGAAAAGCATTTAGGGTGAAGCAGTATTTGTCTTTGATTTTTTTTTTGAGCGGTGAGGAAGGTTGTAGGGTGTCGCCAGCACTTAAAGATCTCCACACAGTCTCTCAGAAGGCTAAACTTCTCATGGGCCAGTCAAGCAAGTCTTTGACTTTTGCCCGTCCCTATGAAGCTGGGAAGTGTAACACACAAAGCCTCAAAATTAATGCTGCATGACCTTGGAAGACGAAGGGAAGTTGTCAGGATGCTGCTGAGGACAGCAGTCACCCCATCTCTGAAATGTCTTTTCTTCTCCTGTCCTGCCATTACCGCTTTGTCGTCCTTGGTATTACCGCACAAACAGACAGGTGCAGAAAAACTGGATCGACCAATCCACAGATTTGTTTTTGGCTTCCTTCAAAATTCGTAAATTCGGTTGTCTCTCCACCGTAGAAGGTTTTGCTAATCAGAGCATCGGAATTCAAGTCTTTTTGAAAGAACTAAAGCGCAAATGTCAGACAGATAAAACCAAGATGCCGTTAACACAGGCATATGATTCTACAGAATGTTGGATGGCAAAACATCTAAGCTCGCAACTTTGTAATTCCGCAGTCGAAAAAGGTGTTCTTTCCAATGCACAAAAAGGTTTTTATATGCAGGCTGAAGTGCATAGGTCCCTACAAAAAGTACTGTTACGACCGACCTGCCTGACAGAATCTCTGTTGGTTCATTTGGCATAGATAACAACAAATAAAATCATGGCCCTTGTCTAAATGGCTCGATTCTCACACCCTCCCATCACTGGGTACAAATATTAAATGTCAGGTTACATATATATTTCAAGATAAAAAATGGAAGTGGTGAAGCATAACTAAAAAGTAATCTAGAGTTCTATGTCACCGAGTCAAAATGTGAAATCACAGTTTTAGGAAAGTAATAAGATTTAAACACAGTGAAGTCTAGGGGTTAAAAACACAAAAAGTTTTTTTTTTTTTTTTTTTTTTTCTTCCAGTCTAGGCTGCACAGGAGGGTGTGATCAAACCTCACAAATTAGACGGGAGCTTGGATCGAGCCGGGTCCAGTTCGAGCACGTGAGCCGGGGGACCCCTGCGAGCAGGGAGGTCAGGGGATGCCCTGGGTGAGCGAGTCTGAGGCGTAGACACGGAGGATGACTGCCTGGGCAACGGGACATTCCCCGAGACCGAGCTACAGGGCCTGCCGATCAGCGTGGGGGACGAGAAGGTCGAGAAGCTGGAGCTTGACTCCTGCGACGGTCGTCGAGGCAGGTGACCCAGCGTCTGGCTCGTATCCAGGGGCAGAGAAGGGTGCGAGCTTGACATTACTTTCACATCCGGAGAAAAGAGGCTCAGTAATGACTCTGCCTCCAGGTCCGCACCCGCTCGGGGCAGGCTGGACAGCGGAGGTGGGCACGAGGTCTGTGGCAGGAGGAGGGAGCTGTGGGATCCTGTGGCACTTGAGGGGTCACTGTAGTGAAACGTCCTCCCCGTCACAGGGCTCTGCACTGTAGGACTCGGAGCCAGCGGGGTATAGCAAGGGGAGGCGTTACCTGACCCGTACTGAGCCAAGGCGGCCAGCGCTGATTTCTCCTGGTGCGGCCGGGAGACGAAGCCTGATTGCAGGCCCGCCAAGCTTTGCTGCACCAGAGACACCTGTGACCCCCCGGGGGGCTGGGCCTGCTGGCTTCGGCATGAGGAAGGGGAATCGGAGGGAGTCGTGTGCAGCAGATTTAGGTTGCTGGAAGTCCTACCCCCACCTGCGAACTGCTGTTGTGATGCCATCTGCACAGTCTTTGAGGGTGGAGGCTGCACCTGGCACAGGCTGAGGCTGCCTGAGCTTGATGCCATGGGGCTGATGTGGGGAGTAGTAGCAGCTGTGGCCCCCGCCGGAGTCCCTCCCACTGCGCCTTGCGACTGCAGACCAGTGCCCGCGAGGGGCGGAGTGCTGCTGGAGGACGGCTGCTGCGGAGGCTGCGGGTGTAGTTGAGAGGAGCTGGAGGAGCGAGAGTCTGATCTGGGGACAGAACCAAAGGGAAGGGCGCACGCGGTGCCAGGCCTTGGAAATGCGCTGCTGGTGGACGGCTGATGCCCGGACCCATCCTGCACTGCAGCGGAGGTCATGTGATGGGCACGGAAAGAGGCCAGCAGGGGCGTGTCTAGGCCTGGATGAGGCTTGGAAGGAGTGTCACAGGGGGAGTCGACAGAGGAGCCAACAGAGGCAGGAAAGTGGAACTTTTTCAGGCGACTGGAGGGGTCCTTGAGAGAGCCCAGAGCAGATGCTGGTGTGCGGAGGAGGGCCGTGGGTAGGTGGGGATGATGCGTTAGGGCGATGGCGACCGAGGTGGTGGCAGCAGCGGCCTGCAGGGGAGCCTGGATGAGTGGCGCCCAGATGACAGGCGTGGGTGAGGGTGGAACAGGGGGCGGGGCAGTCTGGAGCAAATGGGCACAGTGAGCCATGTCGCGATCGTGCTGCACGATTTGCTGGATTATCTCGTTCTCCTGGCAGTTCAACACCCCTGAGCTGAGGTCATGCTGGACTTTGTGTTGCAGGATGGAGTTTTTCTTCCCTGAAAGAAGAAAGTTAGAGGGCTCTAAATGAGAGGTGGCGAGGTGACAGATTATTAACAAAAAGGCAAGAATAAATGGTATTTCATGGGGGCTGAGTGCCAGAAACCCAGCGCAAGATGCTGCCAGATGCACCTCCAGGGATGCAGAGAGAGGTTTCCACAGAAAAAGTCTAGGGGCTCTGTATGATGTTGAATACAATCCATGCTTGCTTTATCAGATGTCAATTTTGTGGATTTTGGGCATTTCAAATATTCAAAATGCACAGAATCACGAATATATATATATATATATATATATATATATATATATATATATATATATATAATTTTTTAAAATATATATTCTGTGTATATATTTTTTTAAGCATAACATGAATAAACAGAAAGATTTAACAATTTTTTTTGCTCCTTGGAAAAAAATTGAAGCATTATATAATGTTTTAAACAACTTTGACACAAAAAAGAACCATGCAGCCGTCACTTTCACGGGGGTGGCACAGCTCCAGCTACTCCCCTTGTAGAGCCATTGCGATCAAGCGGTACAGACCGGAACGTGTGTTATTTGGCGCTTTTTGCATATAATTCACTGTACTGTAAATACGTATGTCTCAACTAGTGACTTTATTTCTTTTTCAAGCACACTATATGTTTACTACACATTGCATTAGTATAAATTGTTATGCTTAGATAACACTTTAGCTTTGTTTCCTCCCACCATATAGATCGGGAAATCAAGGATCGAGTGTAAATTCTAGCTTTCCGCATGCACAAAGCTTACCCTTTTATAAATCATTTCATGGTTTATAAGCAAAGTGAGTTCGGCTTGAGTGAAATGGAGGGTTCAGACTACATCTGTAACGCTCAACAAGTGATGGAAATGCTTACCCCTGACCCGCACACAATGTACAGTGAATGGAATTGCAAGCGCACGATTATCGCCAACTGAGATACCAGGAGCGGCAATTAAACAGGGCACCGCCATAGGGCCGCGCTCCGCCCCGCCGCGACCCCGGGGTTAATTCCGCCGCCGCTGATCAGATTGCTGGCGGGCCATTAAAAACGGAATTAATTGATGGAACGGCACCGTCGGAATTGACTTCATTGATGCAGGAGGGTTGAAAGGAGCGAAAACAATTTGTTGGCTAACGCAATCTTGGCGCTTGGGTTCGAGGCGCCAAGTGGACGGTGAAATCCTCATCGATAGCCGGGTAATATGCTTTGTCATCTGTAGAGGCCCCAGTCAGCCCGCACCACAATTTATTGCTTTCGTATACATTCGCACTTGGGGTTTTAAAGACTAGATATTTTATTGCTCATTGTGCACTGGAAATATTTTGCTGATCCGCTTACATTTTACAGTTTTTATCTGCTCCGCTAAGTGCTTCCACGCATTTGCTATATGCAGGGGAATATTTCATTAAATCAGTTCAGGTTAAGAGCCTGACTTCTTGGTCAGACGCAGGACGGGCAAATCTTGATCGCACAGCCGCCAAGTTACGTCCTTTAGTAACCGTCGATGCCCAGTCTCAAACGGTGCGCTCAAAGTTTGGATATTTTTTGTCTGTCTGATGCTGGCCACAGAGAAACACTTGATCCTCAGCTTTACATGAGAGCGGCTGCCCTCTTTCAGAGAGAATTAGACATAAAATGGCCCATGCCGTGGTCCCAAATCTGCCCTGTCTGGCAGCTCTCAGGGAAGCAGATGTGCGGAGCTCATTGTGGGTGGGGCTGAGGATCTGGGCTAACGCTGCACATCTGTCAGCATGCCTGTATGGATGAACGGAAGTGGTCGCTATCCCCAGGTCAAATGCTCGCAGCACAAGTGGCTTCTTGCGCTCCTGCTGCTGAGCCATTCATCTCGGGATTAAAGCACAGCTGCATGATTTTTTTTATGTTGACACACATCTATGTGGCCCATTACCCCGAAATGCTTATTCATTTCTTCAGACCTTGTGCAGCGGTTCTTTCTGTTAAAACAAGGCTGCCATTATTGGCAAATGCATGCGATATTGATGTTGTGGTTTTTTTTAAATTAGAAAGCGCAGGATTTAAGATTGTCGCACAGAGGTGGAAATAAAAATTTTATAACCGGTGAGATGAAATGGCACACCTTGAAAATGTCGGTGGATGCCAGGTCACCCAGAAAGGAGATACATGTAAACACATGGAGCATATGTGCATGCAGTAGAACAACTCTGGAACTCAAATCGTGTGGCATTTGCATTTGAATTTTCCCAACTAGATAGCTACTTGCACATTTCAAATGCTCACAGTAAGGAAGTCATGTTCCATCTGTGAAATGCATTGCTTAGTAGGAGAACCCACGAGTTTACTACGTGACTCACCGATACGGTCAAGGCGGTCCAGGGCCACGGTCTCAAAGGCCCGCCTCATCATGGGGTACTCTTCCAGGACCTCGTTGAAGTTATCCACAGAGAGCGAGTACAGGCGGCAGTAGGTGTCGGCCCGGACGCTGGCCGTCCTCCGGCCGCGAGTCAGCAGGCAGATCTCTGCACAGATGATGAAAATGGTTGCCAGAATCAATGGATTATGTGTTGGACACTGCACGTTGTGAATTTTCATGGCGAAAAGTGTAAAAGTTGATTAATAACTTTATTCAGTTTCTGTTTTTAAAAGGTTGCCCTACCAATAACTAAAGGAAATGTGACGTATGGCTAACCGGAAACAACCTAGACGCTCCGGATGGAGCACCTAGCAGTACTGTAAGAGCTCATAAATACAGTACACAGCACCAGCTAAAAGCAGCTCGAAAGCCGCGCGTGAGAGGCGCAATTCAGAACAGATTGTGGTCTAACTGTGGTTTAACAATTGCAAACAAACAAGAACTTGTTTTTGTCATTTATAAAATGAGTGAAAAATAAAATACGATTATGATGTAATGCTATATAAAATATGACAAATTGCTCAAAAGGGTCAAATAAAATCATGCTGTTGTCACTATGGGAGGCAACTCTAGTCAAGGTATAACCTCGTTCGCACGTTTCTGCAGCTTCAAGCCATCTAAGCTTTAATATTTGTTTCTTTCCAACAAAATAACTTGGCATTTACTTGTGCTGTTTAGATGAAAGGATTTCACAGTTTCGCCACTTCTTACGCGGCGCACCGAGTTCTCTCCACAGAGCTAAAACAAATGTTCACACGCGGTGATATCAGCGTGATGAGGTACGAACCCGCTGAGCAGAAAGCACGGTGCCGAAAAGCGCCGTTCTGAGCCGTGCGGCAGGAGTCGGGCTTCCTCCGACAAACTGACATCTGTTCCCCAGCTTGCAGATAAGCGCACCAAAGTTTGCTGTTTCCATTAATTCCCCGGAAATTCCTTAAAATCCATTATTCATTTTTTAAATGCAAATCTTATCACAATCGGGCCTCAGTTCTAACTCTGACGCCTTCAGCCATGTTCATGCAGATCTGGCTATGCTTCACTCGATCACATCTCATTTACCTGCGCGACTCGAATTGCTGGCCCGCCACGCTCGGAATAACATTTCGCTCACGACGTGGCCATCATTCGCCGCTAAGTTCTCATCCCCAGTATATTATCTAAACAGCTATTAATGATCGAATAAATTCCAAAAATAGCCGAATTTAATCTGCCGTTGCTGCACTTACTAAACTAGGGGGCATGGCTAAGCAGCTCTAATAGAAGTAGGGTTTGAAGGGAAAAAGTTAAATGTGATGTGAGGACCATGCAGATTCGATTGCTTCGCATTTCGCAAAAACCTCTCTGTTTCTATGTTTTCCCTCCGTTTAAAAACTTGAGCTCTGGACTCGCTTGAGAACAGCACTTACAGTCCTAAACGAATAACGTTTTATCCATGACAATTCTAATGCGTGTAATAGCGACATTCAGTCTGGGCGTAACTTATACACAACTCCCAGAGGAGGAGTACGTGTCACTTTTGTTTGACACAGCTCCGATGGAAGCGATAAGACTAATACTTCAGTCTCAAGTTATTAACTGTTTATCTCCGCCACTCGGTTTATCTTTACTGGAGCTGTGTCCTGTGCGGAGAATCCATTTCATCTCATGAGCTGAGCAAAATCTGCATGGCTTCGCAGTCAACATTCTGGGTATCAGCTAGACTGCAGATGGGCACCTGAAATGTGGTGTTTAAAAGGAAGTACAGTAAAGCGGGGTCCGTTCGGTGGGGATTTCGGCAGGGTCACCCTCCGGTTCCACGCGATGGACAACTGGACCAAGGAATGCATGTGATTGCTTGGATCTCTGCAAAGCTGCAGCAGGGACCTCTCGCACGGGGGTCCTGCCACTATAATAAGATGAGGAACGATTTGCCACATCACACTCTGTTGAAGAATTTAAGTGCCTCCGTGGTCTAAATCGGGCCTAATGCTCAGTGATGTAAGCGGTGTTAAAACGGGGACCCTCTCCCCTGTCAGGCGCAATTTCCACAGCTTTAGTGTTGTGCCGTGTCTCAGCTGTCCTGCCAGCTTGCGGCGGTGATGCTCCATTGAGCAGGCAGCCCTGCCACAGAACCCCGCCGCGCGGTCGGCCCTGGGTGTCACCGGTCTGGCCAGACATCTGAGCTCCACGGTCTCGCAGGACCTCAGGCAGGGACCGGCGTCCCTTTTAAAGAATAAATAATGGATGCAAAGTGTATCTATGCGATGTGAGTGAAGGTCCATTTATCTTTGGGAGAACTGCGATGGGCCATTTTGACAAGGTTCTCTATCCTCTCGGTCACTGTTTGCACCTCATAAATGGTGGAGGCAGAAGATGAGATGGAGGAGGAATGCTGAGAACATCTGACACAGGAAGTAGAAGCGGAAACTAATTGTAATGACTAATTTATGGCTTGTTTGTGGATTTAAAACAAGCCAGAAATTAAATCTAAGTGAATGTTATAAACTGTAGGTGTCCAACTGTGCGAATGCCTTTGGCAAACCCCAGGCTCTAACTAAATTCTGCCTCACCCTACATCGGAATCCATTTCTGCAGCTCTCGTGATTTCTCCATTTTAAAAGGTTCTCTTATGTTAATGCACTGGCTTGTGGTGCCTTTATGTTCTGCCCTGTTTGTTCGCTTCCCACCTGTCTGTAGAGATTTAAAGGGACTTCACTGAGCCAGCTTAGTGATCATTTCTGTTGAATTTGTGAAAAACTTCCCTTATTTTTTGGTTCACCTTACATTTACACTTGTATGGTCAAATTTGAAATGACTAATAACTATCGACCTACTAATAAACCAGATAAAGAAATCTTGAATAAAATTACAAAATAGGAATATTATGTTAAAATTTGTGGTCTTGCATTAATAATAATAATAATAATAATAATAATAATAATAATAAGCTGCATAAAATGTGATTTGTGTAGCAAATAACATAATTATAAATAATAGCAACACTGCTTGTGAACCAAGGGTGCCTAGCTTAGTCATTGTTAAACACGGGCCTTACATGTTATTTAATGGGATTTTCAGGATTTCTCCCACTTTGATGAGTAACTGTTGTTTGATAACACTTTCAGTTATGCTGCACCTGTTACAGCATTATTATGCTGTAAATACTAAGTAAATGCATAACTATGCTGTAATACTATATGTAAGATTTTCCCCAGATGGTTCACATTAGCAAACACTGCTTGCTTTGTATGCTAATGGCATGGCGAGAAAAGTGAGACCAAGAAGGTACAGCCAATGGAACTGTGATATCCAAAGTTGCTGCTTTCCTTTCTATACTTTTAAATACACCGCAAGGTAATATCTAGTTTTTGGTTACCAGTGTGAATATCCATGCAAATGACATGAATCTGACCGATTTTTCGGTGCTTCGCCTTGGTGTGCATGCAGTTGCATATAATATGAAGAAAGTTTCTGTTATTAATGTAAAATAAATATGGAAAAGAGTAATTAAACAAGTTTGATAATGGCAAAGAGCGCCAAAATCCCTGGAATCCACAGCATACCAGTTAATATGGTAATATTCCACATAACAGCACTTACCTTCCTCCGTATGACCACGTTTAAGTGGTTCTTAGGAGATTTTACAAAACTATTGAGAGTAAAGTGCACTTGGATCAGGTGAGCCTGAATGCTATTTGTTTTTTTGATTTTCCAGTGTGTAACAGCGAACACTTGCAGAATATGGTAGTTTGCCTCTTTACATATGTAAATAAGAATGCTGCAAAGCCTTGAACTGCAGCACTTAAGTTGGGGTAAAGTTGGGGTAAAGTACTAAGCGAATCTTCTTAAATCTTCTTATTATACTATTTATGTGAAAACTGTAGCGATTTTACTATGCAACTGGCACAATTATCCTGAAGGAACACTACATGGGATTTGTACCATTTACTATAATTCAGCCATTCGGATGTGAGGAAGACAGAGAACTTCAGATGGCCGCTGCATCATCACTTTGTATTGTGATATGTAGAGGTCATCCTTCAAGCTCTGTTGTGGCCATTTATTTCCAAAAAAAGGAAAGGTTTTGTAGGACAGCAAGTTCCACATAAAAATAATACTCCAAAATTGAATTATTTGTGGGACTGAAAATAGAAGCCAAATTAAAGTGGAATACTTTCTCAAATGACCCACAGTAAGCAACAAACAAGTTATAAATCAGGTAAAAGACTGTACAACAGTCTGGTTTGTACAACTTCATCTCAGAGATGTTAAAAACCTGCCCACAGACTGGCCTGCAAACAACTGTCCTCCGGTGAGACGAGCAGCAAGTTGCTCCAGAAATGGGTTCATGCTAAGGAGGGAATTACGAATTACACGCCTACAGGAGCACACATCGCCTTGGCTGGGTGGGGAGCATTAAGCAGCTTGCAAGGCTGTGCTCTTCAGCCAGCTCTGTGCCAGGAGATGGCAGAGACGCCCCTCATGGCCTCTTTCAGAGAAACACAGATTAAGAGCACCTTGCTGACCAACAAATAATCCCCATTAAGTCAAGCAAGAAGAAGACAAAGACTCAGCAGGGCATGTTAATGGCGATAAAAGCTGCTTCTTAGAGCCCTCTGTGACCAGTAATCTGAGAGCTTTTTTTTGGGAACAATTGTTGGCAAAGCACAATGAAATTGCAACACTTCATAAAACAGCACTGAAATTAAGATAAAAGCAACTTCCCTCCTGAACTTCAGTCTTGTAGTCTAAAGAAATCCTGTTCATTCATTGATAATGCGTAGGTCACAGGAAATATTAAGCTGACAACAATCTTGCCTTGGAGCTTCTAACTTTCACTATGCGGTACAGCGTGGCAGGAAAAAAAAACAGCTCCTTCCTTGTCTTGCGTTCTCGTTCAGTAGAAATGGGTCCTCCATAATGCACATAAAACTACCAAGCCTTGCATTCTTAAGCTCTGAATCTTAAATGATTGTCCAAACCTCTAAAATTTAGCAGAAATGTCTCTGCTTCTTGTCCAAGATTCTTGTTTTTTTTTTTTTTTTTTTCTTGTTTGGATGACAAAGTCTATGAAGAGTCTAATTGAGGTTTGGGACTAAAACCACGGTCTTTTTTGTCATTCTCAAGGAAGGGGAAAAACTTATCTGAAGGTCTAATATCCTGCTGTGAGTAGCAATGATTAAACCTGGCAACTTCTGAGATGGATTGCTTTGCCATCTTTGGTATTGTCGCCTGTGGGCGTTCCTGGAGTGAGGGTGCTGGGATCATGCAGTGAAGAAGCGGTGTAATTAAACTCTGCAAAGCAGGTCAGACTCTGCTAAATGCCTTGCTGTGCTGTTTAATTGCTGAAACAGACGATTCCAAATGACATATTGTCAATTTCGGAAATATCTGCCCCTTACATGGGGTTGGAGCTCAGTGGTGCTTCTGAGATGTCGGACAGAAAATCACTTTGTTTCCCGTAGTCGGCTAAAACGAAGGCTGTGGAAGTACAACAGTGGGTTTGTGTCTTACCGCCAAAGTATGACCCATCCGAAAGTTTGGTCTCCTTGTTGCCCTTGGTGAGCACGCTGACCACCCCGTGCTGGATGAAGTACATCTTCTTGCCGATTGTACCCTCTCGGATGATGTAGTCACCTGGCTGGAAGACCTCGAAACGTAGTTTGGTCAACATGGAGGTCACAAAGTTTGGATCGGCGTTGGCAAACAGTGGCATGGAAGCCACCAGCTTGCGACAGTTAAAGTTGATGATCTCCTGCAGGCAAGAATGTTTGTTAAGCAACCTATTGCCATTGGCCATTGCTCAGAAGTTGAGCAGACCTGAAATCACGTTTATACTCTTAAAACTTCAGGCTAAAATATTTATAGGAGATACATAGAAAATCCATGTAGATCTTAATATTTTAAAAAATCTGAACTCAACAACTGATCTTCAAGTCTACTGCTGGTTCTTTAACTTAAACAAACAAGCCCCCACCTCTCTCAATGGTTCATTCAGCTCGCCCAGAATGCTCTCCTCATCAAACATCTTGCCCTGGTAGCGGTGCTCGTAGTAGTCATGGATTCTCTGTCGCATGTCAGCTGGAAGCTTGTGGAAGGACATGTACTGCTCCACTTGTTTATACTACAGAAAAGAAGAAAAAACACTTCATTGTTACAGAGCCAGACAGCTAAAAGAAACCAACATTATCATATAAACAGCTGAACTTCTACTGAAATTATTCAGTTTCTTATAAAGATTAAGAAAAAATAGTACATAGTCCACAATTCCACATTTTACTGATTTACTCTACTTCAAAGGCTAGTTACTAAATTGCTATGGGGTAAAAATGGTATAACACTCTAAGTCCTTGAACATTAAACTTTTACGAGAAAACAATAGCTACATAATGGTTCCTCTCTTCTCACAGTCATTTTTATGTTTAAAATAATCTACTCGGCACGTGTGTGATTTTTTTTTTGTGTGCAAAAAACCTTCCACAGACTTGGGTCTGGATGCCAAATTTGGCTTCCAGAGACTCAGTTCTAAGTTGCAAAGCCTTTCTTGCTGTATTTTCCTGTTGTATTTGCCCAAAGTCCCTGTCTCCAAGTCACAATGGCCAGGAGCAGTGGGCGGCCACCTGAGAGTTTTACTTGTGTCCCTCTGTCTGTAGGTGGGAGTTTTTATTTTTTTTATTTGCTTCTCCTTGCTCTGCAGGTAACTATGACTGTCAGTTCCTGTCACTCCCTGGAAATTTTTTCCATGCTCAATACAAATAAATGGAGTTGAGCTAATCATCTTCAAGAAGCATTCTCTTAAACACATGGCACATTCATTTTTAAGAGAATATTTAAATAAGCCATCATTAAGTTCCACAGGAGTTGCACAGAAGTAAAATGAAAAAAAGGGAAAAAACTGAGGTTTTCTATTTCAGAAGGCTCCTCTGAGAAATCGCATGACTCTTTGTCATTATGCAGAATCCACAATCATATTTCCATACTAAGTGCTTTGTGTTTATGAATCTCACAATCTGTCTGAGAAATAGGGGAGAAGAACATTGCACTTCAGCTGAAGGACTGCATAGAGACCCCAGCCATGAATTGTCACATGGCGTATGAGGAGACTGCAAGGATGTGACACAAGGTGCATGTCACAAAGGTACAGCACACATTCGGTCGCCAAGGCAGACACTGTCTCAAAAACCAGTGAGGCCCTAGCATCTTCCAGAAATGTTGGCAAGTGCGTCAAAACAAGAGAGGAGGGAAGTGGTGATGCGATGCAAAGTCCAACATGGAAAAAAGAAGAAAAAAAAACACCAGACCAAAACAAATGAGCAGAAAAAATAGCAGATGTCTTCAACATCCAAGAATGTTTCAGACTTGTATTTTTATTTGATTTGAGTCTGCAGGGAAAAGGTTAAGTATAAAGAGAAGGTTAAGGAAGAGACAGACTATGCCAAGACTGCAACATTTGAAAAAGGGAGCTCTAGAGTATTTTGCTCCAGAAAGAAAGGTTTTGTCAGGTGGGGTAACTCGCTCAGGACCCCTCCAACAATCACGTGCGTAAAACATTTTGGATAAGTAGCTCTCTGAAGCTAGTTCCAGTGGGTGACCAGTCTTTTTCAGGCTGGCTGGCTTCACTTTAACCTTGAATTTGCACTGCAGGCAGCTTCCGGAACGAAGAGAGACACTACATCCAAGTAACACTGGGAATGTAGGTTGGAACCAACATGTGCGTAGGTCAATTTTCACAGCAACACATCAGTTGACTCAGTTACCTGCATAAAATAGGGCCGTTTATCATAGATTCCTTTGATAGTGCTGCTCTGTTTATCTTATATTACATTTTTTCCTTAATTTGCATTCCAACTATAAGCACAGCAAATATTAGGGAACTGCATGTCATTATGAGCAACTAATGTACAGTACAGTAATGCCACAAAAATTATGAAGGATGAGGAGTGCCACTGTGCAAACAGAATAACTCATTCATTAATCGATAAAATAAACTGAAAAAAGGACTAAATCGGAAAATAATATGCTGAAGAATAAAGTAAACAGCAAAACTATGTACGATGCAGAAAGTAATCAGTGTATTAATAAACTATAAAGTCACGTATAAATGCAATTACATGCAAATTTCTGTATAAACTGAGACACAAATTCAGACTTTCTTTTTGAATCCATGTATAAATAGATATATTCAAACACAAATGAAAATCCTCTGATCAAGTTCATGTAAAAATAGATACATTTAAATGCAAATTAAAACTTTTTGTGAATCAAGGCTTTCCTTTGCACAAATATATACCCAACTTAAAGCAGAAATTTAATCACTCTTTTTGAATATTCCCAAGCTTACTTTTACAACGCTGAACGCCCTCTGAGTTACTGTATGCATGTTGCTACAGAAGCACGGTGTGGTGCTAAAACAGTGGTACTGACCAATCTGACTGTGACAGTGTCACACGTGTGTATCTATAGCGTTTTGTACTATTGTTTACTCATAAGTTGACTGTTGCTGTGGAAAAAAGTATCCACTAAATGAATAAATACAAACGTGTGCAAGAGAATAAAATGTGAGGCAAAAAAATCATTGTTTTATGGTTTTATGTACTGTGTGCATGTATGTTTGTGTCCGACTTACGATTTTTCAACTTTACGGTGGTGCGTTAGCGATGCACATTTTGTAGAAATCGTACCTCGAATTTTTCCCAGGCAAGCAATATGCGGTACGATTATTATTAGACTTTATAACTGTTCCCCTTTCTGTAGAGAGGGCATCTCTTTCTTGTACTGTGGCACTGAGCATGTTCTTGACATAAGAATTTCCTTAGGGATCAATCAAGTTTTATCTTATTTTATACTGTCTTGTGATGTTGGACAGTGGTAGCGAACTGCATCTCCCAGACCGCCACACGGATACTAGCGTATGCACTCGATACTGTGCAGTGTTCTGTGTTGTCAGCGTATTTTTGGATACCCACCTCCTCCGTATCTACATTGTTTTGTGCATCCATCATGTCTACGAAATGTCCATCTGTGTCTGCGTCTCCTGAAAATGGCATGAAAGCGGAAAGCCCATAATGACATTTAATGTAGGCTAGGTTAGGCTAGGCTATGATATTTGGCAGGTGTTATGGCGTGGTTGTACAGGTTTGCACCGCATAACATTGTGTCGATCAACAACGGACCGCATGTACGACGGTGGTTTGTAGACTAGGAGCAATAGGCTGTGCCATATACAAGTTAAAACGGATGCGATGTGGCGCATATACACTATTTGATGTTCTCACAAAGACGAATTCACCTAACAGCGCATTTCTCAGAACATATTCCCATCGTTAAGTGACACTGCATTTTCGACTTTATTTTCAACTTATAATGGCTTTATTGGAACGTAACTCCATCATAAGTTGGGGACCACACCTATACCCCTGTGTCCGAATGTAACCGGATGCTAGAAATGGCTGCAATACCGCAAAGTCGAATATTGGGAAGCAACTTCAATTATTTGTAATGAGGAAAAATTCATTTTTTCTAGGTTATCTGTGAAATCCCAATTAATTTCCCCAAAATAGTCATAACACTCATAATACCCATTGCAGTATGATAAACACCAATTATCTAATTACCAAATGATAAATGTGGTGGTTGCTATGGATATGTGTGTTTATCTATAGTACACTTTAGTTTTATTTAGTGTCATACATTTTTTATTTGTTATTATAAGTAGTAATAGCAACAAAATTTTAACAATTGAATTCATTTTAAAAACGAAAAATTGAAAAAATACAAATAGAAAAAACAATTAAAACAACAATTTTAAGGGACTGTAATGTACTGTTAGTGGGGTACTTGGCGACAGAAGTGAATGAAATTGCGTGTGAACACGGGTCATACGAGGAAAAGACTGAGAACGTAGGTGTTTGGTGCTGTGTTGCCACACAGCATCACACTTTCGCCAATTTTTTAAAAAATATTTCTCTAATGTGTGCTGATGTGTGGGACTTCTTGGCTTGTGGTGTATTTTCTTCCTGCTCTGATTAGAGCCCTGTGTGTATTCGATGATCTGGGCATACACTCAAAGGCACAGGAAACACAGTATATATAAAAAAGAAACCAAGAAGATATTACTTGATCTGTGTAGTACTTAAGTACTGGTAGTACTGCATACTGCTATACTTCGGTGGCCAAATAGCTGTTTGTCCTCCTCCTGATGAATTAGCTTGGAACTGCATGCTGGAACAAATGTTTGTAGTGCTGTGTGTGTGTGTGTGTTTGTATGCTGCAGAGAGTGTCATGCACACCGACCATAGTGATTTGCACAGAACTGCCACAGCCTTTGAGATCTTGCCTAGTGGCACATTTGCTATGTATGTGGCACAAGCACTGCAACTTCCAAGCCTTATTTCAAAGACAGAAAATAACATTTTCAAGACGGTATGGGCCCTTTCCAGCATTAAAAGAACTTTGCTGCGCAAAAAACTAACTTGGGATGAGAAGTACTTTGTATGTCAAATTTCAAGCCTGTGACTTAAAGAACATAGCTTGAAGAAGGGCAGACAGTGACTGAGATTTATAGATATAGAAATACCAACTAAATGGGAATTGAAAACTGTGTAACATAATGCAAAATAAATTGGTTATGCCAATATTATGAAACAGTCCATTTTAATAACAAACATAAAATCGTAAAATAATAATTTTGAAATATATTTCACATTTCTGAAATATTGTGTATTGTTATAAACCACTCACAAGACCCAAATGAAAATGCTATCGCCACTTTATGAGGTGCAGTAAAACAACGTGATAACACGTCCCACGATAACAGGAATTTGAACGTAACGCGATGGGTCATTGGCTCACGGCCTCCTGCAGGGGGAGGGATGACTTTAGCAAAGGAGTTGTCACTGTAAGTTTCTCGATTCAGCGTTCAGTTAATTGTCTGCAGTTTAAATGTCACTGTCTTTTGTGCTTTTTGAGTTTTGTGATTGTTAGACATTATAGCTGATTATTATTTTATTTATTTTATTTATTTTATTTATACTCTAGCAGCGGTGGCTCACACCATAATGATTAGCTATATGTGCTCGATATGTCTCTAAGGGTAGTTATAGGTCAAATGCTGACCCGGTCGGTGTTTTAGGTTTTCCAAAAAATTTGAGACTTTTTATTTTTTTTAAAGCAATAGATAAAAATAAAACAATGAACTATGTCAAGTGTGGCATTAGTTAACTCTTTAACAGGTACAGTTGGTAACAGGATGCACAAGCCTGAATATAATGGCCCACACTGCCACCCAAGGGGAATGGAGTAAGGCCTGGTGAGGCCCAGTGAGCACTGCACCGCACCCTCCGTACAGAGTAGCGTCTGCCTTTCGCAGATGAGTATCAGGCCCCATAGCGACTGTAGATCTGTGTGGTTTGTGAGTCTGCGTGACGTGTAGCCTCCTTGCTGCCCAAACAGAGTCCAGGAAAAGGTACAGAACACAGGGTCACTGGCAATGAAATTATGTGGAACTGTAACTCTATTTCTGTAGCACAGTCACAGTCATCTGTCCCTCCCCTTTTCCGCCTCTCCGTGTCTCCCTCTCTCACTGTCTCATTTGTGACAGACCTGGGGGGACGCTACGTGTCTGCAGAAAAGCTGCAGTGTGACTAAGCCCAGCCGCACACGCGCATGCACACACGTGAACCCACAAAGGCTGATGGCCATACAGCACACACACAAAGGCGCACACAACAAAACGCTGCTTCCTTAGTCTGTTCTGACACTCTGTATTCAAGGCAACCACCACATACACGCAGAACCTCTGCACCGGTTCCCCATCCTCATCCCCATCACCATCGCCATCAGAACATCTCACTGCAGCCTCTTATCGCCTGGCTGGAGGCACGAATTCGGTACGGAGGCAGTGACACCCGTCGAGTTCAAGGATACACTGTGAGGTTGGCTCTGAGAAACCCGAGACGGTGTCTTCACATGAGTTCGGATCTGAAAAGTAGGCTGCATAGCAAAAATCTGAATGCAGAGGTGCTTGCACACAGAGGTGGAACAAAAATGAACGAGACCAACATACGTATTTAGAAAAGGAACAAAATAAATGAACAATGAAACTGATAGATAACACTGCCTTTTCGGTGACTACTGACCCCAGTAATTCAAGGCAATGTGCCGATATGGTATACAAAAAAAATCTTTGAATCTGCTAACCTGAATTAAGATTTAAACAAAAGAAAAAGAAAAAACAAAAATCCATCCCTCAGGCCAATGTGAAGGGAATCATAAACCCAGCCTTAGGCTAAGCTTTTGAATCTCTTATCAAAAAGTCTGTTTAAAAATTCTCCCTGCATTGATCTGAGAGAACATTTGGACATCTGATAATGAAGTGAAATGCCTCCTCAAAGCAGCTATCTTTTTTGTGTGTTTTTTGCAGGGGTCTGCCTTTGCCGGAGACATGAGCAGGTCACATCCGCACCTGCTGTTTTGGTTCTGTTGGCCAGCAAAAAGCCCAGGTGTCAAACAGAGACTAGAACACAACTTTTCTGAATCCAGGAAAGCTAACTGAAATTATGTGTGTATGCGTGTGTGCAGTCTCACTCCAACATGCACTCATTGTCTCATTGGCCTTATTTACATTCACAGCCAATGATGTGTTTTTCTGTTTTCTTATTATTTTTCTTTGAGGCTCCTCCAAGTGGTACTGTTTTGTTATCTGGACTGCTGACTTGCTGCCACACCTGTTATCCATACTTCTTGCTCATGTCAAGAATTATAATTTCTATTTAACACACAGGGCATCACAACTAAAGCAGAGGTAAAAGGACACATGAGTAGTTGTAGGAACAACAACTTTCAGCTTCACAACTGGACCCTTGTTTGATAGGAATGCCTTTTGTTCTTTGAGGGAAGAAGGAAGTAGAAATATTCTACACATTGTACCATAGAACTTCCATAAACATTTAGTGGTGCCAATCTGTTTTTAGGCCACAGATGGCATTCCGCTTCATCCTGGTATTCATTAATCCACTCTTGATTCCATTTGATAGTGAGCGTTTCAAATTATCACCTTGAAATACAGGAAAAACGGGACAACACAAAGACTGCACCAATGGAGACACAGGGTACCTTCATCTGTCTTGCCCTGTAGAGCTGCCGTGTAGCGTCGATACTGCTCTCAATGAGCTGTACAATACAGCTGTCCAATACAGGTCTACGTCTGGAAATAACTGGTTCCTAACTGAAAAACATATCAGCTGGATTTCATTAAAACAAATAGTATTTTTATGTATGCAAGTCTTTCCCAATGCCAGTCTGAATTTTGCTTGTTTAGGACACTTTTTGATAATAATTTGGCTCATGGATCTTTATGATGGAGTCATGGCTCAGGACACACCTGTTACATCTCGCTTAGTGTTAACTGTGACTTTAAAAGGGGAAAGTGAACAGGTAAGGACATCGTGTGACACACACTTGCACATGTACATTTGTTTTTGATGTCTGTACCACACCAGGTATAGGAGGTATGAGGAGTGAGTGTCATCCATGTATGTTTGGTTTTAGGTAGTTAGTGTAGGGTAGTTAGGGCATCAACAGATACTGAAGAAGCTGTTCTGTTTTTGTTTGTGGGGTTAGTCAGGATGGCCTTCTCTACCTTAGCCACTTTTGTTTGGTTTCAACTTGTTCTTTCCTTTGACACCACTCATTTTCTTTTCCCTCTCATAGCCCAAGTGAGAATCGTACCCCAAGACACAGAATTAATTGTAGAATAAATTTTACAAGGAGTATTATTTAGCAGCACCAGTTTGACTTATGAGAGATTTCTTTGCACGTACATGTACTGGATTTGAATTGTGAACACCTCCTGACAGCTGAGTGGTGTAAAAAATTTACAACATTTATTAATTTAGCAGATGCTTTCCTCCAAAGTGACAAATGGGGAATGTGGTGTAGTATTTAGTTCACACCTTTATTCAAGGTGATTTACAATTCCAAATAGCCTGCACTATGTACCGTATAGTCGTCAACATATTTATACAGAAGAGCAATATAACATGGTGGTGTGGCAGGTACTGCTGCCGGCTCACAACACCTGGGCTGGCCAGGCATAGGTTTGAACCCAGTTTGTATGGAGTTTACATGTTTTCACTGTGCCTGCCAGATGGACACCACTAAGAGCCAAAAACATTTTGGGTTTTACATCAAAGTGGCATAGGGTGTTTGATATAAGCTTCTACTATAAGTCGCTACATAGAACAAAGGTACTATATAACAGGTAAAAATGTGGTTGTGCAGAATAATATGAACAAAAAGGGAATATAGGGTATTTTCATAAGCAGTTGTTGTGGCTTCTCACTGTACAATGTCCTGTTATATAAGGACTGGGCGTGCTGTAGTACTGTAATCTTAAAATCTCATCCATTCATTTCACGCTGTTTATATTGCTTTAGTCTTGCTTTGCGATGCACAGCATTTTCATTCCAAGTCACCCCACAGTAAATGGGCAACCAGTGCTGTGAATGTTGTCTTGTATTTTATATCCATTCCTTTGTCAGTTTGCTTGAAGTTTGTGCCTATGAGCATAAGAGGGTAGTCCTCTGTAGTGAGATTAAAAATGGCACCCCCTGGGCTCGGTTCGCACTTTACCAGCTGGATGCTGTCTCCGATGCACTATCCACACACACTTCATAAATCTTCCTACAGCTTTTTCAATCTCGGTGTCAGCACTGACAGCTGTTAGCCACTTCATCCTCATTTCTACATCAATCTGTCCTTCATTGGAGACAGAGTCATGGCAAAGGGCCTGAATATTCGCAGGTAAACCCACCCAGTTAACGTGTGTCTACCGGGGGGGGGGAGTCGGAGGGGGAAAGACCATCCTCGCTTGCAGAGCAGAAGCTGAGGTGTCGTTCCTGCTTTTCTGACAAGCCTGACAACTTAGCAGAGGAAACCTGAGCACACAATGCTTGTAAGTACAGCACTTTCACAGGAGAAATTGCATACTGTATAATTTTGGAATAATCTCGAGACCAGTTCTCCATAGGGTTAGTTACAATGGTCGGGTCTGTCTGAGGATAAATGGACAGCAAGCTGTGGGGCCTGGGAATTGACAGAACAAACGTGATCAGGCCTGTCTTGAAACACACACACCTCTTTGGAGTGCCTGCTCTAGAGATTGAAGCGATAGTTCACCCTGTCAATGTTGCTGACAAAGACTACTCTTACACTCTGTTATTGGTAATCCTATTCCCAGTAGGAGGGTCAGAAGCGCACTTTTAAGATCATCCTTTCTCCCTGTCAGAAATAAGTCTCTGACAGCCAGGAGGACATGTTGGGAATAAAAATGAGTCTTGCAAGTTGATAATTCTTTTCTAGTTGACAAATGAATCTTGTGCTTTATCCTGGTCTGATTGTGGAAACTTCTAAAGCAGTTTATTTAAAGACTGTTGAGTAGCAGTTCATTTCCTGGGCACCAGTGTTTATAATGTGTGTCCCATTCAAAAGTACTGTACAGCTTAGTGCAGCGTAGCAGCAGCAGCAAGCATTGCCCCAGACTAACAACAACAAGTCTGTGCTGCTAAAAATAACATATATCTAGAATCAATGTTGAAGGCAGCGCATACTGCTGGCAACCAGCGCCCCTTCACATAGACCCGAGGACCACCGAAATGCAGTCTCTTATAGACAAATATTTTTGCTCAAAAGGTTTGGCTCGAAGAGTTGCAGACAGGAACAGAGAAGACTTGGGACTTCACCCAGGTACAATGGGCTCCGGGGATGCCATTAATTATTCCCTATGGATATGTACTTAAATTTTGAATGTTGAAAGATGGATTAAAGGATAAATATCTAGTGAGGACGAAGCATCATGCGCCAATGCCACAAGTTTGCCAGCACCATTTGGGGCCCCACTTGCCACAGATTGCTGCTTCAAACCACAGCCCCCCTGAGTATTATTAACAGGCATTGCTCATGCACAAGTGCAAACATCCAGAGCCGAAATAAACATGGCTGGTGCAGTCACTAGGGTGGTGACAGCAGTGTCTCCCCCCCGTCACTGCGGCACCATCATCACTTTGACTCGTGTAAGAAATTCCGCAAAACCTTTGCTCCAAAGGCTGCCGAACGGCCTTACCGCAGCAGTGCAGCCGCTGAGTAGCTAAGCAGCCTGACACAAACAGGGACACATTTAGATTAGGTTCCTGCCAAGTTTCCATACAATGCGAGGCACAACAATGAGAAAGGGAGCACCTCTGTGCAACGTCGGTGAAGAACAGCAGCCGGAGATGGGTGACGAATGTCAGCCCTCAGGACTCCACTTGACCTTTTCCAGACCTGGTGCCAGCATGGAGCTGTGGGGGTGCGTGTCCATCGTCCGTTGCTTCTAACAGAGGTTACAGAAGCTGGACGGCTTCCTCTGGCAAAACTGAACTGCTGTCTTTATTAACACTCATTGCAGAACTGAAAAAAACCCCATAATGACGTTCCACAATAGAGACTTAGCTGTCACATGGGAGGATGTCAGGTGTCTACATTCAGAAATGTGGCACTTGTCCCACCGACACTTGCACTTTTGCCTTATTGTGTCTATGATAGCCCAGCGTGGCTGCTATGCATGAGTAAAGATTTGGAGAAAATTGGAAAAAAAAAAAAGAATGTATCAGCAGTATACTAAACCCAAATGCATATTTCATGAAATGCACACAATTTAAAACTGGCTATTTAATTATTTTAAGAAGTTTATAGCATCTGGTCTTGTAGTTGTATGGCAGCATATGTTAACACATTATGGGTCATGGTGCAAAGCAGGGGTTCAACACTAAAAGTATCTGCACTGCAACCAAATCAGCCATAAAGCGAAAAGTGGCACGCACTCATCCAAACAAGATGCAAAAATATTGCAATTTCTTAAGATTTTTTTTTTATATTTGTGATGCGAATGTTTGCTTTTTAAGATCGTGTTGGCTTTCGGGTTTTTTTTTTTTTTTTTAAAAACAGCATGTCTCCAGAAAGGAGCAGATCCACCAAACAATAAGATGTGAGGATGACTTCGCGGCTATAGATCTCTGCAGAGACGATCCTCCTGGCACAATCCAATCGCAGTGAGAAGAAGACTGTCACAGGGTCATTGCAGGCACCCTTCTCCCTCTCCAGAGCACTGGCCAGCAGCAGTTGGCAAAAACCCCTCCTCCTCTCCAGGGGAGCCGTGTCACCAAAGAGCCATGTGGCAGGCCATGTGGCGCAGCTCATTATCACGCCTGCTGAGCCCATGAAGGACGGCCCACCTGAACAGGGCACAGCACTTGCAGCTGCCCGTGAAGACTTGTGAATCCGGAACTCTGATTTGCACGACCGATCCCCAATCAAACATGAAATATGAGTCAAGTGCTCAGAAGCGCCACATCAACATTCTTGTTCAACTATTAGCGTAAACAGAAATTGCTGGAGCCGGAGGCCTGTGACAACAGGTCTCCAAACTCTGTATCGATCCAAATGCCTGCTTTGCTTATTTCTAACCCGAGTCGTCTTTGCAGCCATGGTAACTCATCGGTAAACGATTGCATTCAGCTCTCCAAATCACTTCTGCTGAGGCTTAAAAGCCATCTTCTGGAAATAAGGATCCCAAAGTAGCAAGGTTTTATCTGAGAGGACTGGAGCCCACTTCCTGAGGGACTCAAAGTCCCATTAACACGGGACTGACTTAAGACACCACATGCCATCAGCTCAGCATCAGGCAGCATCAGATGTTCATAACTGAGACCGAGTATAAAAGACTTAACAGTTTTTCTGTTGCTGTCATATCAGTGAATCAACAGTGAGTCACTGTAAACCTTACTCGTGGAAAGGAGCCACCCCGTGTCTACAACCAATGACTTGTTTTAGCACACTGGAATTGCTGCTGTCCATTTTTTAACAGTAAGGATTAGAACAGTGGAATAACAGTAATTACTTTAACAGGTATTCATTAGTCACCCCAGAAACCTCTTGCAGTGAGTCACACGCTGGCTGAAAAAAATGAATTCCGTGCATTCATAACCTGAACACCGCCCACTCCCCTCCACCACATCTTCACTCACCTTCTCCTGGTACTGGCGGCGAGAGGAGTCCAGCGACTGGATGAGTGCGGTGGCGTGGCCCACGAACATGGCATAGCACGTGGCACCCACTATCATGCTAAGGATGGTGAGCCACACGTCTGTCATTCCCACCGGGGGGTACATGCCGTAGCCAATGCACAGCATGTGGCTCATGGCCTTGAACAGGGCGTACGAATACTGCTGGCCCCAGGTGTCATTCTGCAGGATGGGATGGGGGAACGGGGTGGGACAGTGGGACACACATACTGTAACAGGGCCCCATCTTCTGTGACAGTGCTACTGATGTGGGAGACGGTGAAATATCATGCAGTGTAGAAAGGCCAAGGACATTCAGGAAACTGTTGCAGTGACAGAATACTTGGGGGTGTGTAAATCATCAGGCAAGTGTACCTGTCCGTAGCCACATTCTCACGTAGCCATGTGGTAGCTGCTTTCTATTTATGCTGAATAAAAAGTGTCAATCATGAAAATGGATCTGCTGAGACACCGGAAGGCTATAAACTAAAAAAGGGGTCAGGCTTTCAGAAAAAAAATTATTACATTTATACCAGACACTGGTCAAAGCGTAGGTCTTCATCAGAACACTATACTGTACCTGGCTGGTTGGGAATTACTCGACAAAGTCATCTGCATGTCATTTTGTTGCGATTCATTTTTCACTGAAGCAATATCTACCGTGTGTGTTTCTTCCCGTAGCTACAACAGATTGTATCGAGCAAAATGTACAGTGGCATGGCATAGCGAAGTAGCGCCTGTTCAGAGCAAATTCTTTGTGAACCTGTGGATGAAATTAATATCACAGGCTAGACAATAATTATACAATGGAAGAGGAGCCGTCGAGAGTGAGGAAACGGGTGGTTTGTCGAGCAGTTTATCACATGGGGGCCAATTTGTCTATAAGACTGCCTGTTTCTATAATGGCCTCCGCTCCAGGCAGATGTTAAACTGATTACCATTTGTACCCATTACACAAAGGCCCAAATGAGCAGCCTGCCTTTTACACAGTAGCATCCATGAGTGCATGATGCCAAGACACTCCCACTTTTTTTAATTTATTTTTTCATCCTTGGCATCATTAAAGGTTCTGATTTGAATTGGACGTGATTGTGTTTGTCATTTCAGGCACGGGCCCTTCAAAGATCGCAGACGTAGCCTCTTTGATGTCTGAGGGCCGCTGCGGGCCTGCCGATAAGACCGGGTAATAAATGAGGCCTCTGAAGAGCCGGTGGTAATTTGTACCATGCCAGGTTACCATGAGCCGCTGGCGTCCAGCTACTCCTAAATCATGGCTCCGGGGATCAGTTATATAAGAGCGGCAAGATCTCACCCAGACAGGAGAGCCATTCCAGGCAAGGCATGAGATTTCTCCGTGACTTTCCACGTGTCGGCGATTATTAAGGCAACAACCGGGCTCTAATATTCTCTTTGTGCTGATTTAGCTCTGTGCTTAGGAGCCACCATCGTGCCCGCCACCTACTGAATGATAATCGCACAGGTATAGAGGCGAATGCAGCTACCACTTTTTCCATGAACTTTGGCTTCTTTTATGCTGCTTTACATGCTCTCATACAGTTGTACAAATCCCTGACATGAACCTTACGATTGCTTTCCTGGCAGTTTGTATCAGAGATATACAACTGAACTCAACATCCGACCGCTCCAAAACTGCTCAAGTTTGGACCTCGTACAAAAATTAAAGTAAGACAGTTGCATGTTCATGACTTATTTTACATGTAAGGCTGTTTTTGAGCAGAATTTGCATGTTTTACACCCAAATCCACAAACGAGAGATGAGGAACGCTGCAGTCATACGCCATCTCTCAAGAAGACCCGCAATGTTCATTTGACTTGATGGTATCGCCCTTAGGCAGCGTAGTTTTATCATGAGCCTAAACAGCTTGTGCCCTGGATGTTTATTAGCTGTCAGTCCCTAATTCATTGCTAGTTTTTGTTTTTAATGCTTTGTCTTCTGTTCCAGCAACCAAGTAAGCGGACAGAATTTCACTAATAAAGAACTACGGAATTAAATTGAGAGAATTCCGAGAATTTAATTATTACTGTTATTTTTCTCAGAAGCGACTTAACAAAGGTAGGTCGGTACCCTGAGCTACTTACAACAATTTACCCATTTATACATGTAGGTAATTCATACTGAAGCAATTGAGGGTAAGTACCTTGCTCAAGGGTGTGTGGGATTTGAAGCCGGGTCCTTCGATCGCAAGGTGACAGGCATTTACCTTTTCATACTACCTGCTGGCCCAGGGTGATAATGATTTATCTTACAAAGCAGTACAAGGAGGTAATGGGATTAATCGTGTTTCTTTATTCAAATGTTGTGTGTACTTTAATCTGGGCACGTAAATAAATAAATCCAATGAATTTTGGCTTGACATCAATTGTAATAGCAAAAAAATGCAACTTAAATCACACATTTAAAAAAGGACAGCATTTGAGGGGAACTCACAGAGAAGCATAATACTCACCACCATCTTGTTTTTGGAGACCCAGCAATCGGGGGGGAAGTCCTGCAACATAGGCACCAGGAACTGCAGGCAGCCATCCCAGTGGCACAGCAGCAGCATCATGCCTATCAGGTTGACGATGCGCACCATGGCGCTGGCCAGGTCGTAGGTCATGTGGAAGATCTGCAGGAGGCCCAGACGAAAGGACACGGTCGGCACGAAGGGCTTCAACAAACCTGGTGTACCTGCTGGTGCTGTGTGTTGGCTCCAGGCATCCCAGTGAGTGCTAAGCAATGTTGTTTTTGATTCTCCAGAGCTGAACATCTGTTCTCAAACATGATAGCTGTTATTCATATAGCACACTGGTAAATAAGCACACAATCTCGAGTTCATGCTTCAGCCTTACTGCAGGCCAGAAACCGACAACTCCACATGTTATGTTCAGGTATTTTCAATCTACCTGAGTTCCTCCTAATCGCTTCATTGAAGCAGTTATTTTGCATCTGACTCACCTAACTTGGCTTTCAAGGTGTAAACAGGGTTCCCGGTAATTTGCATTACGCAACCTGCAGGACTGCGACTCTTGAGGCCTCGGGCTGCCAAAACTGCTGGAGGGCCTCAAAACATGTCGACTACAAACCTGAAATGCAGTAGACAGTCTACAGAATAGTCGCCCGGTACTGATCCCGGGGAGCTAATGCAGATTTTCACTTTACGTAACCATTCGAGCACTCAACAGAATTTATTATTTTCCCCTAATTGAGTTAATTCCGTCTTCCCTCTTTGTAGCAAGGTCATCGGTGTTCCAAAAAGAGCTGGAAAATCTGCATGTGCTCGGCTTCCTCTGGCATTCCACCATCATTATTAGGGATCCCTGGTCTAAGGGACATCAGCTGGGAATAACAAAGCACACTGAGAGGAGCAATGCCACACAACACTCCAATGAACTAATGACAAAATTCAGAATTAATAGAGACAACCTCTTTGCTGTGTGGAGAGGACATGGAAAGTATGCTTGCTTGACCTCGCGTAAGTGCACTCTTGGGATCCTCTTGGATGTTGGGGACAGTGTGGATTTTAATGGCCTCTTTAATTTAAAGGCACTTAATCCCATTGTGGGCTGAGGTTCACACAGTCCCCTATGCCTACATTAATTCATTCAGTTTAATTCAGTCCAATTTCTATAGAGTGCCCTTCCTAACATGATTGTCCCAAAGCATTTAACATGAGAAACGGACTGGGAAACTGTTAACATTAGCAGAAGCCTTTCAGCTAGTTGAGGATGGTTTTGTGAAACACAATTTAAAAGTGGGTCTAGAGGAAAAAATGGCAGCGCAAAGGAAACTAGTGTCAGGTCTCCAGCCCGCTCAGAGGCTCTTGGCTGCCCTTCTGGCCAGCCCTGACTACCGCAAGGGCCTTTGCTACTGTGTTCCTCTGTGTGCTCCTTACCCTGCCTTCCCCACCTGTTCACCATTATTACCCTGATCATTGCCTCTTGTGTTTCCCCAAGAGTCTGTCTTGTTGGTTTATTGCATTGAGTACTTAACTCCTGTGTTTGCATGTCTGCGCTGTCAGATTATGTTTTCCTGTTCCATGATAGTGTTCTCTGTTTGTTTCTCTGGTTTTGCCTGCTGACCTTGATTGTTTCTCCTGACCTGCCTTTGCCTAACAATACATAATAAAAGCATGTAACTTTGGTGCAAGTAAAATGAATACTTTTAGCTTCGAGTTGACTTCTACACAGAGATGCAGTCTATCAAGCCGAAACAAATCAGCCAGCGGCACGCAGCTCTTCCACCTCAGTTGCGCGATGCACAAAATACATTCACCTGGCAGACAAAATGTAGCCCCACTTCAAGCTCCTCATTTTAGGCAGTCCAGTCAAGTGTCCATTTGAGAAGGGGGACATGGGGATGCATATGCCTACTGGGGTGGGGGGCAGGGGGTTATGGAATTCCATTGGCTGGGACAAGAAATGGCATGGGGGTGTGTGCCGCTTTCAATTTAGATCATCTGCCAGGATCACTCGCGGAGGGAAAGTTTGCTTTCAGATCGGATTAAGGAAAGAGCACAGATTCCTGGTTAGTCCTACTGAAATCCCAGGCCATGCCCTCAGCGGAGCTGCGTTCAAAGGGTTCGGTCTTCAGCGTACACACGTCAGCGAAAGAAAGGCCCAGACGCCCTGCTGTCTCCTGTCCTGCCCTCCCCGCACGCTCAGTCTCTGTGCTGTATGTCATTCAACAACACAGTACATCTTATTTGCAAAGCACTGCAAGGAAGCATTTTTCTGAACACATGGGGAAAGGTTTTGACCAGAGCTTCAGAAAACTTGTCTTCAGATAAGATGCTCAGACTGTTTTTCCCTTAAATGTACTGCTGATCCACTTTATTTGTAGCATTGCGGTGTATTAACAAACCAAGAATGAAATGACAGACGTACACGCAATCTTCTGCTTCTGGAGTACATTTTTACTAGAACAATTTGAAATACTTATTGCTGATGCTGGAATGAAGGTAGGTATATTCCATCCCATAGTACGTGGAAGGGAATCACCGTACCTTCTGTAATTTTGCTTTAAGTCATTGAAGCTGTTTAGACAGCACTGCGAGCCAACTGGCGGGCCAAGGACTTAATGCATTTAACTGAGCTGATATGAGTATATCTACAAATCTCCAGCTACAGACATACGAATCCCTTGGAGAAATGACTATTACATTCCTTGAATGTCTTCATCTTTAGGATAGCGCTAAAGTAACGGCTGCTGCAAACAATACCCAACAGCTAAAACCGGCATCTTAATAGAGCGGCGAGCTAACATTATTTAATCTCTTTTAGTCACAGACGGCATGTAGATGAGTCCCGATCCTTCAATGTACCCGACTTCTGACTTGATAACAAAAGTCTTCATCAGACTTTCTCCTTTATTTACAGTTTGTGCTTCAGTCGCACAATTTGCCACATTAGGCAGGGAACAGACTGTCCTGGTTTCCAAAGATGTTTTTTAGAAAATTGTGTGAATCTGTCCAGAAGATGATGATGATCATGATGATGATGATGATTATAAAATCATTTATGCAGTGGCGGAATTTAAAATATGCAATGAATTACGTTTAAATGCCGAGATGGCAGCAATCGCGCGGATACCTCAAAAACGGCAGCTGCAGTTTTATTTTAGGTTTATACTAGTCAAAACAGCACCAAAATGCTGGTCTTGGAGAATTTAATGCCCACGACCTTACATTAATAGCTATGTTTGACACCCAGGCCATTTCTAACACATTACACACACACAAGCATTCTGAATCGCAGTGTTGTACTAGAGGCCTGATTGATGGCTACCCGCTGTTGGTAGAAAGGCATCGCAAGCACACTGGCATGTGTAAGCGGGGAAACAGACACGTTTGAGTGATGAGGCCAGTGAGCTCCTCCTCGGAGGGTCCACAAATCGCTGACGTCTTTTCTGCCACTTAGTTTCCCTTTGGAAACCAAACTTTCAAGTTGGACAATAACATTTGGTTCATCTCTGGGGCCTGCGTATTGGGCCATGCACAGGTAAACCAGCCCTACTATATGCAACCTTGCCATAACACAGGTATTTTTATGAAAGTTCCCAGTTTCTGTAATGTAGAGTCAAACCCAAATATTTGTCTATTGGGAATCAAAAAATTGGAACACTAGTAGCTTATCCCTGTACCATACTGCTATGTGACCTAAGAGTTGCAAACTGATAATGACTCTGCAGTTTCGCGTGTCATGTTTGCTTTATTTCTAAGCGTTTGTGTAGAGTCTCTGTTCTAATGTCCTAAATAGAGTGAAATCCAACAAAATGGGGTCAAAAAAGCAAAGTTTGTGAAAAAAGAAAAAGGTACTGAAGCTAGAAAAGCTTGTGTCTCTGGAAGAATCTAAAAACACTGCTCCCCAATGTGTGTGTGTGGTATGTTGCCTTGTGTGTGTGCTGCTCTGCGCAGTATGGTGCCCTTTGTGTGCACCGTGCTGGTTGATGCTGTACGTGCTACAAGGTTTTTTAAAGCGTTTTAGTGATATTTACTTTGAGAACGTATTATTATTTTTCCCTAGTTTTCCCTTTCAAAGTACAGCAATCCGTCAGTATCCAAACTGTCTATGTACAAATTTCTGTTATACCAGCTCTTGAAAATTAACAACTAAATATTAGCATCCAAACAGAAACATTTGCTATGACAAATTTCACTCTAAGCTTATCCATTATAAAAACTTGAATAAAAATGAAAAGAAAATCTATGAATAAATACCATGAATCACACTTTCACAAAATAATACTGTATGTACTGTAAAAAACTGTATTTATGAAGCACGTGTCCACATGTCAGCTGTTTCCAATAGTTTCTGTACGAGTTGTGTGACTGCACGTTTTATATTTAAATAAACCTATTATTTCAATGTCACACAAAAATGCAGACACGACGGGTTACTTTGACGCACAGCTTCCCTTTATTTAACACCTAATAACACTGAATTCCGGCTCCAAAGCCCTACATGCGCCTCTCATCTCCCGCGTGTGACGCGGTGACACCAGTGGTGGCCAAATGTCCTGTGGTGCAAATACTGCACCACATGGTATAAATATTCCAATTATTCCAACTTCAAGTGTTTCTAATAAGGTAACTGGTTTTTGCAGTTTTTACTATGCCGGAATCATGGATTCATAGATATATACAGTACGTGTTTTCGGACTGGCTGGGAGCGCATTCTTTATTGGTTTATTTTCCCATATAAAATAATTGTATCCAAAAAGTTCAGGGGCACATTAAACAAGAATATGGAGGGATTATTATAATGTAAAATAGGAAACAAAAATAGTACAGCATTTACCTGTATTTAGATGTGTTTTGCTAAGTATATCCATCAGACCGTTTTCTCTCCAGCCAAATTCCCATGAAAAATGAAAGTGTTGATAACAATGTACACA
The DNA here is from genome assembly GCA_018136845.1 of Heterotis niloticus. Taxonomy (NCBI): domain Eukaryota; kingdom Metazoa; phylum Chordata; class Actinopteri; order Osteoglossiformes; family Osteoglossidae; genus Heterotis; species Heterotis niloticus. The sequence continues at coordinate 25,098,073 of CM030890.1, forward strand.
GGCAAACGCATACAGTAAATCATGTAATGTGCTGTGCACATATAGTAACACAAGACAGAGCCATTGTTGATATTTTACTATTTTTCCATGTAAATGACCCTTAAATCCTCACTAATATCTGTCAATAATGGATTTATTTCGCAGCATTAGCAGAACTTACATTTCTGTTTCTGCATAGCACCAGGTAAATGAAGAGTACCTCCTTTGGATATTTTGGATAGCCTTAAGTGTGTTTTTTGCCCAGTTTCATTTGCAAACATATAAAAAAGTGGAAGCCAAAAGATTCACTTATGTTAACAGTCATACTTTTATGTGCAGGTCCCTTTCGGTGTCCTTATCTTTGCTGACATTACTGCTGCCATGTGACACGGGACTTTAAACTCAAATAGTCTTAGAATGGTCTTGGTCACCATGATGGGAATAAGTGTCATCTCTAGGATAAAAATGTGCTCTTGTTGCGCTCAAGTAAAGCAAAGGTGGGTCTGCCAGTAGAGGCTGACACAGTGTAGGTAATGTTTACCACTGACAGCAGCATTTTTCTTTAAGTATATAATTTCGAAACATTTCAAAAACTTTTAAGACATATATGAAATTGCATGTTCTGCACGGCACCATTCTCTCTAACCTGTGCATGATGCACCATTTTAGCACCTCACCCAGGAGAACTTTCTGGAACAAAAATGTCTAAGGTCACACTCCACATCTTTGGGTACCTCATCTTGTGCTGCTACTTTCAGCCAACATTATATGCTGCACAGGACGCCGCTTTGTACGCTTCTTTCCCCACATTTCATATCTGACCTAGTCTGTATGTTTGCAAGCTCAAAAGTGTTCTCTGTACTAAACTGGAACTCAGTCAGCCTCAATTCCGGTTACATAAAGCAGGCACAACAGCACTGCACATTATTATCATGGAACAAACTCTGCAAAGGCAAGTCTAGCAGCGGTTCTGGCTGTTGTTCGCACAGCCATTGCAAGAAATGACTCTTTTTTTTTTTGGCTGTCATGATCTTATTTGCAGGTTTCCTTTTTTACAAGGTAGCTGATCAGTTTATTACCTATTTATTGCTCTGGTTCAATACAGCGGTGCTTTAGACAAACTCTCCTTAGAAACATGGAACACGTTTCTAGAAATATGGCAGTTTTTTTTTTTTTTTTTATATATTTACACATAATATAAAAGCGTAAGTGAAGCCTGTGAACTAAGAATGCCTATGAACAACTGAGAAGACACCAAGGACAACCATGCTGATGTAGGTCTGCATGAGGCCTAGACTGGAAGACGCCAGCCATCCATACTTGCACCCTTGCTTTACGCTACAGATCCAAAACGATGATGCCAGGAGGGATCTGCAGGTGGCGCAATATGCTTCCACACATATCAGTGGACCTGGACAGAATTATTTTAAAAGCCATTATATGGTGGTAGACGGCTAAAGTGTTCATGTGCATCGGATTACATATTTTCATTTAAAAGTCTTCTAAGATACCCAGCGGTGGATATTAATATCACACAAAGCGCATTTCCACCCTTGAGGACCTGTCACCGATGGTGGCACGCTTTATTGTGCGTTCAATAATACCCCATGAAGCCTTTTCTTCTTCCTCATTCTTATCTGTGAAAGAGCAGTCCTTGGCCTGTGTGTCTGCCAGCCGAGAGGGGCCCGATTAGCTGATTTGCATTATTTATTTATTTACCACCGACGATTCATTTGGCGGAAATGAAAGGCAGTTCTCTGCGGCGCCCGGTGCCACTGGCTGGCCGTTGCGTAGAGATGCCTTATCGCTAGCTCTTGAGGGTTCTTGCTCCCCACTACTTTGCTCCCCTTCCAGCCCTGCATAGCACAGTGCTGGGTGGGGCCTGACGCCAGAAATCTCCACATGGCCACACCAGCACATCACATTGCAGCAGGACAAAGGAGACAGCGTAAGGTGCACTCAAGCTGACATGGAAACCAACTGTGCCACCAATCATACCATAATCTATACCAATAGTCAGGTCTTTCATTTTCAAGTCATGGATGTTACCCCCATGTAGCCAGAGAGGCAATGAATATTTTTTAATGTAATTTTTCACTTAAGGCCAAGCAGCAAGCGCAGGTGTTGAGGTATAACAGCACACCGAGACGAGGGTTTGTTCCTGACAGGATGTCGATAATGCCCTCGCAGGAAGGTCACGAGGTCATTGCGGTGTCTGCAGAAAGTCACACGAGGACCTCTGAGCAGAGTCTCGTTTTACTGTCCAAACAAAACAGCATTTGCCATAATGTCAGCTGGGCTACCACAACAAACCATCACAATGGCCATCCATACGTCGCTTCCAGCTTGGCTGTGGTGTCCCTGCTGCTGTCTTTGCCCGCAATCACACAAACTCACACTTTGCCGAAAGTGTCACCTGCAACCCTGATGCTCTGTTTTACTGTTCTGCTCAGGTATTTCCAAGCCATGTATTACATTAACAGAGAAGGCAAGGATACGTTGAGGCGGCTGTGTAAAACAAGGATGACTTTGCTACTTTTTGTGGCACCACCCAAACATTCCTCTTGCCTGAGAGTTGCACTAAACCTCTCAAACGGAGAGCATTGTTCTATGAAGTCTATTTTGTTAAGCGCTAAAAGAAGCAGTTGTGTGATCGCTGGTAGGAGCTCCAAGAGCATTTGGAGAGCATTTTCATGCCAAGCCACTCATTGAAACCCAGGCTCTGGAAAAGAGGCAACATGGCCCACATTCGCTTCAGGGAACTGCTTAATGCTAAAAGGCAGAGTACGTCCACTGGGTTTAGGTGGGAGATCCCAATCTGGGTGATTAAGGGTGGCCGTGCCGGCAGCTGCTGCAGGACACTGCTTGGTGTACCGCTGCCTCTCCATCTGCCGCCAGTGAAACTTACATTCAGCCTCTGTTCCCTGAGGTTGACTGATGGGAGCATCACACTATGGCAGGGTGACATTTTCCGCAGCAGAGCATGCTGGGAGATATGCTAATTTTAGAATATCTAGCAACTAGTGCAAAATATGGTTCCCCGTGTTAACATGAACAGTTGTGTGCAGTATTACTGAGAATTATAAAATTAATTAAGGTTTAATTTTCATTTGGAAACCCCCACTGTAAAGGCTAGAATCTTGCATTGGAATATTATAGATAGATGGGATAGTTTATTTTGACAATTTTAACATTTGCACCTGTTTTTCATACTTAAGTGAGTTCATAAAAGGCAAAACTGCATTAGTCAGTAAGATCCTAGCACAGACCTGCATCTGGTGTGAGAATTTTTCACAAGTAAGCCAGTAAGCCTTTATAAATCTGACCTTTTTTTTTATTAAATTGAAACATCCTAACCCTAACCCTAACCCTCACCATCCATCCACCTACCCATCATTTCCCCTCTGCCTGGCCAGTCTGCACTCCTTGGCCCTTCACCATCCCAGATTATGGCATAAATCCGGAGACTGAAGCCTGGTTTACAATTATTGTTGGAAGATTTTCTCAGCTCTGCTGTGTTAAGGTTGGTAAGTACTGTGTTCTGCACACATCCGTTTGAGCTACTGCCTCTACTAAGAATGGCTACGAAACCGTTTTTTCATTCGATGGATTGTGCCTTCACCTCGTGTGGAGAAGGGCCATATGGCTGAAACACAAAAATCTAAGGAAGAACAAATCAAAAATACATGAGGGAGCACTGTGAAGGTACCCCATACGTCTTTAGGGTTCATGCCTTATTTTTAATGATGTTCAGTTGTGAACTCGGCAGGCGTAGGAGCCAAAACTAAAACAGCAGACGAAAGAGGACTGCTTTCATAGGCTAAGCAAGTGACACAACTATCTGTAAGCCTAACTCTGGCCCTACCTCTTCCCACTGGTGGATATAGCGGATGAGCCTGGAGAGCCGGAGCAGGCGAAGAAGACTGAGGATCTTCGTGAAGCGGACGATCCTCAGGGCACGAGCTGTCTTGTAGAAGTCTGAGTCGATGCGTGTCTCCACAATGAGGAAGATGTAGTCCACAGGGATGGAGGAGATGAAGTCCACTACAAACCAGCTCCTCAGGTACTTGACTTTGATCTGGTGTGGGTCCAAGATGATCTCGGTGTTGTCCTCCTTCACGATGCCTGTGCGAAAGTTGAGTACCAGGTCGACAAGGAAGAAGGTGTCTGACACAACGTTGAAGACGATCCAGGGCGGAGTGTGTTCATCCTTGAAGAAGGTGATGCCCACCGGGATGATGATCAGATTGCCCACCATCAGTAGCAGCATGGTCAGGTCCCAGTAGAATCTAAAAAGGGATCATCAACCATGGCTAATGAAGATGTCATAAGCAAAGAGAGCTCTGAGGATAACTTTAGGTAAACAGTTCACAAGCTAGAAGTATGTTGTACAGTATAACAAATGAGACGTTAGTGGATAGTGTTTTTATATTTTAAACATACAAAAATTACATTGCAGAGCGTTCATATAAAGAGCTGACTGTTCATCTGCTGAGCCAAAGGCACCAAACATCACCAAAAGGTCCAGGGATTAAAGAACCTTCTAGGATCTTTGCACTGCCACCACGTGCCTGGGCTTAGTGCTTAGATCCAAACCCTAAAGACTGCTAGGTTAAGGGAACGTGGTCTTTGGACTTGCTTGGCATCTCCAGAGTTGCCAAACAAATGTTTGCTTTGTGTTTCAGATCCCTTGCACTTTACTTGCACTTTACTTCCCTGTTCTAATTTCAAACTGAGATGGTCACATTACTCCAGGTACAGGACAAACAAAAACAAACTTTCACATCTTCAAGAACCAGAGGGATGTTATCCCTTAAGTCTCACCACACGACACTTTATGCATCTGTTCGTTTAATCCTTCTCACTTTGTCGCTTCATGGCTCCAGATTATCTCCTTGCAGAACAGACACCCATATCTGGGGCAATTTACACAGCTTAGTTTTACCCCCCCCATTTAACGCACTGGATATGAGAAACCTGAGGTTTCAACAAGAATCTATCATGTATGGTACATCTTTATTATCAATATTTCATTGCTTATTTTGCATATTTATTGAAAGCAACCAAAAATTTTGCAGTTATACTTTGGTGGAAATACCGTATTTTCTGCACTATAAGGCGCACCTAAGAGCCTTAAATTTTCTCAAAAATCGGCCGTGCGCCTTATAATCCGGTGTGCCTTATGTGTGCACTGAGTTCCAAAATCTGTCAAAATGTTGTTGTGCGACTTTGATAAGCGCTCCGCTTGACTGACTGTCGGACCATTTCCTGCTGACACAGGGATGTAATACGTACGCTGGCAGCGATAAACCAATCAGAGAACAGGACGTAATACGTAAAGTACGTACGTTGGCAGCGATAAACCAATCAGAGAACAGGACGTAATGCGTAAAGTACGTACGTTGGCAGCGATAAACCAATCAGAGAACATTACGTAATACGTACGCTTACCTCCGCCACGCCTCCGGTAGGTATACTACCGCTATGCTGCAAAACAACAGCCGGGAGAAGCGTCTCTACAGTCACCATTCGACTGAAGGCAACAACGATAGCACAAGACATGAAGATCGAAAACTTTCAAGGAGGTCCGTCTTGGTGCTTTCGTTTTATGAAAAGGCGTCATCTCTCCATCCGCGCAAGGACTACCTTGGAGGAGCAGCAACTGCCAGCGGATTACAAAGATAAAAAATAATGTGCGTATTGTTAAATAGTAGAATAAAGTTCAACTAAACTCACTGTTTTGCTTCCGTGACCTTTTTTTTGTAGACCGTATGTTTTAGCATGCGCCTTATAATCCGGTGCGCCTTATGTATGGGTTAAGTACAGAAATAGACCCCGTAATTGAGACTGCGCCTTATAATCCGGTGCGCCTTATGGTGCAGAAATACGGTAAGTATTTTTCTGAAATGCAGTACAGGCATTGTATACTGAAAGGGGCTTGAATCAACAACTTTCAGCTTATATCTTGTTTAATATTCTTGTCCTTTCCCACCTGATTTCCTGTTGCAGTGTACTTATTATTATTATTATTATTCCGTACTTTTCCAATATGCAAGAAGTAGGAGACCAGAAGATAGGTTTGCTAAAGCATCAAGTCAAACATAAATACAAGCTAGCAATGAAGCCTTCAGCTTACCAAAGGTCATTTGCAATAAACCCCAACTGCAGTGACTCTTGTGTAATGAACACAGCGGTGTTTACCAGCCTTGGCTTCACACACACACTGTAATTCGAAATTATAAAAGTACAACAGCACCCATGCTTGAGATTTGCTATATTTAGAAAGACGTTTTTGACTGTGTCTAGGAGGGATTAAAACCCTTAAGTGGGACAAAACCAGGAAACAACATGTACGGTAGTAATTATGTCTTCAGATTGGGTTTCACATCCCACTTTGTCAAGAAAAAATCCCATCTATGGCCAGCGAAAGCCCACCTGCGTGAATGCATGGAAGAAAGCAATGTCAATTATCTTCACTGACGCTTCTGACAATCACCGCTGTCCTGACATGACTGCCTTCCACTTGGTTCCTTCAGCTCCAATAGTTTGATGTGAGTGTGTGTGTTTAAACTGAGTTGCCCAGGACAAACTGAGGTGCTCTGGAGTGAGACAGAAAGTTCTTAGAAACCGAAGGGGTGAGACAGGTTAGTAGTGGATGCAGGAGCCATGTTCATTCTGTGGTCTGATGAAAAGGAGGCACAAGCCAGTGCAGCTACTGTGAACATCCCTGAGGGAACCGCAGCACCTGTCCACAGTGAGGGGATACTGAGAGCATCCAGCCCTCAGTCAGCTCACATGTGCTTGTGAATTTCAACCTCAGCACAGGGCAAGTATGTCTATGAGCATCAGTCCATGGCGTGTGAGTGTGTGCATTGTGTACTAGCAGTGAGGTAGTGTTGTAACCTAAACAGTGCTAGCTCCTCCAAGCTGTCTCTTGTTAAGCAGACTCATATGTGAAGGAGTTGGTCCAAGGGTAAAGGGAGAGAGCAGCTGTTCTAGAGAATCCTGTGATTCGGTTGCTAGAAGCTGACCCCCAGTGACTATCATTTTTACACGTTGGTAACCATAGATTTATGTTTGTGTCCGTCTTGTGACACCACCTTGCCTTGAAGGAATACAGTTGCTGGTGCTGAAAGACCATCATCACAATTCATCTTCCCTGGCTGCACGCCTTTGCTGGTAATAAATGTGGTGACCACGCTCACCTCTTCATTCTGCCCAGCAAAGCCTGTCGTGGCACTTTGTTTTTGTTTAGAATAGACAAAAGGACATTTTCCTTGGCAGTAAAATTGTAAAAGCCAATGAACTTGGTTTTTGTTTGAAACTCTACTGTCTGCCACCTAGACATCACCCATGTGACCACCCACAACTCACAGCTGGCCGTAGGACTTGGACGCACGAGCGTGAGCCTGTGCATTCATGAATGAGCGCATTCGCATTCTCCCTTAACAGCCTTGACGTTTCGTCCCAATGGACGCTGGCTTGTCTTAACATAGCAGAATCCATTTACTGTGTTTGTTATGCATAGGAAGGATGACAAGTGTTGGGGGGGTGGGGGCAGCTTTCTATAAATACCTGGCAAGGGAATGCAGGCCAGGGAGCTGGAGCAGAAGAAAACTCAAATCTCTAGGTGGCCTCTCCCACACTAAGCCAGCCCCATGTGTTCTAAAAACTCCACTTCTATAACACAAGACAACGGGCCATCCTTGTTTTCATGTTTTGGCAGGTGTGGTCCCGACGGGCTGTGACTGGGAAAGCAAAGCGGCGCCTTCCTCTCGCACTTCAGCAGTTCCCATGCTGGCAACGATGTGCTTTGATAATTGGAGTCTCGATTTGATTTCTCTCCGCAATGCACTCCAGCAGATATGCTGTGCACACCAATACATTTCAGGCTGGTACAAGGAGATGCTTTGAACCTCCATTTCCACAAACAAATGCTGCAGTTGTGTTTTAAAATGTTCAAATGTTATTTTTCTTATCTCTGATTTTTTCTCCGCTCTTTGAAAATGGTAGCAATAGCACATCATCCCCACACGCTGTCTCCCGTTTGGACACCACTACATACTGTATGCTGCTGTCTTTACCTGGTGTTTCCTCGTGGGCTGTGACATTAGGAAAGGGATGGGATTGCATGAAAGGCTACTGAGTTCTGGAAATCACCCAGCACCCTTTGCATGGTGATCTCACCTTTGTGCATGTGACTGTCACCCTGTCACAAGGAGCCAGTGGCGAGTCCCACCCCAAGAAAATGCAGAACACAAATATGGGTGAACAAATGTGGTAAAAATGATAATCAATAAATAATACGCCGTAGTAAATAATTCTGTCCATCAGGGAGTCAAATTGCGTTGGTTTCCGGGAGAGCCACGTATCCAAATACAGTCGTTCTTCAGATGGCATGAAATACAACCATGATTAGGGAAGCTGATTCTCGCTCTCTTTTTATCAGTAAAAGGCTGTCAAGTCGTGGTCCTACCAAAATAAATCAGAATCCCAGTTCCACAAATACAAGGCACTGATGAAAAGTCGATCTCACCAGAGGTCCAGAGCACCAGCTGGCCACAGGCTGAGCAGAAGAAAAATAATGAAATATTACGGCTAACAGAGCAAACATTCAAAGTACAAATGACAAGACACGATCTCAGTTAAAAGAAAAATGGAACGAATGCTGGATGAACACCCTGAAATGCACAATAAATGCTGGTATTAGAAAGTAATAAAAACAAGAAACAGTGTCTACATTCAAACACAGAGACTGAGCTCGCAGGCCATGGCTAAGAGCACAGCTGCAAAATAACAGATCAGCTAATATCCGCATGTATCTATAATTTAGAGTATAAGGAAGCATGATAAAAATATTGTGAAATAAAAACTAAATTCATTGTTCTCAGGCAAGAAAAGAGCTCAGGCAAGGAAAGAAGGGTAAAACTGGTTGAGAAGAGGATTAAAATTATTTTACAGTAAAAATAGTACGTACTGTAGAAGAAACTGTAAAATTTTATTTAACTTTGGTTTCAGACACTCGTGGCTCATGTAGTTATAGCATAACTGATGTATAATAATGCATAACAACTGGATATTATAATGTAAATAATGTCACATAGAACTCAGAATTTGAAAGTTGAACTGGCTAAGGTGAGATCCCTTTGTAAGGTGAAGCCCAGAGCAAGCAGCTCTGCTGGTGCCCTCTCTCACGGTGCCCAACCTCTACTACAAATGTGGGCTTCAAAAAAATCTTAAATGTGAAACAGAAAGCTTTGTGGTTGTAGTCCAAAAAAAGTCATTTTTAATTTTTCATCAAAAAAATATTTCCTGGGATATAAAACTGTGTAAAAATATGCAAACAGGAAGGGTTGAGGGCACAGTGACTCTTCAGAGAATCAAAATGCCATGGCCTGCCAGGTATGTTGTGGAGACATTAAGCCTAACAGACCTCACTTCACTCAGAGTATTGAGAACAGAGCATGCGGTGAGGTTTGAAGTCACGGTCTGGATTGGCTGAAACTGAGAAGACTGTACTTACAGCCGATGGGACCCCACCAGTAACACAAAATGAAGTGACTAGAAAAGATCTGGAGACTAATTCTATTTCTGCTGACATTCACTCAAATTACATCCCTCAGTAACACTCCAGTGGCAAAATAACGGATCCATAGTAACAGATATTGCAGTTATGTGATACATCTCACTGCAGCTTCGATGAACACCATCACCAAATTAAGGTTTTAGGTGCAGGAGAAGCCACGTTTTTTCAGCTCTCAAGAGAAAAATTCAGACGTTCCAAACAAGACTGCAGGGTTGGAGGAAATTTTCAGTGTTGCAACATAAAAGCTGCCAAATTTATTTTGGTGAGGATCATTTCTAGCCTTTTTTTTTGTTCATGTAATAAAGTATTTTGCATAAACCCTTATTTGGTTGTAAATAATGGGTTGTACGCTGCCAAATAAAACAAAACCGAATGTTAGGATTTCATACAGACGTTCCCCTCTGTGCACAAGGAAAGCGGAAAACACATCCGGCTGTTAAGCTGTTGACTAGCTGTTATAGTTTTTCCTTTGTGTGCCGCCATCAAGTGTGCAATTGAGTTGTCAAATGAAATAGCTGCTCAGAATATAGTTTTTAAGTATCCTAAGAAAATTTGCATTCATTTGCCCATAGCTGTAGGACATGCACTTACAGCTGGCATATGTCCAAGCAATCTAACTGAAGGACATTTTGTAAAATATCTCAACTCCAAAAATATCACTAGCTGAAAGCTGGTTCACATGTGGACCTGCTGGTCCAGGGAGGAGCTCTCTGATCCTGCGATACTGCCAATACGGTCTGGAATGTTAAAGAGGCGTCTTGAGATCGCATCACCAATGAGGACTGTCGAACGTGCATTAAAAGCGGGTAGGGAACAGGTAACTAAAATGACCCCAGCCGTAATAAGAGCTACCAAGGCTACGCGACAAGTCCAGGCTCTTCGTTCAAGGTGTTTCTGACACAGCAAGGTCCACTGACTCACAAGCTCTTCTTTCGGAAAAACCTGCTCCCTTTCACTACAGCAAACACGTGGGCTGATAATTATACGGGTTTGAGAAACCTACAATCGGCACCTTGACTCGGGGTCACGGGCCACACTTAAGCACTCCTTCTAAGGTGTCCTTGAGAACTGCATTTGACCTGAATGGCCTCAGTGCATACTGAGCTGCCTAAATAGGTAACACGCCTGTATTCTTTTAGCATTTGTGTATCCTCGGATTAGGGTGTCTGCAACGCAAATGAATGTTGTTAACTAATAAAGGGAGGAAACATGTTTAAAACCCATTCAAGCATCAGCTTAAGGCAAAAAAAAATAAATAAATAAATAACATAAATAAATAAATAAAAAACCGTTTCCCACCAATTTACTGCCTTTGCTTTGATGTGAATGGTAGCTCAAATCAAACCTGGCAGTCAGTCTGCATCTGCTTTCAGCCAATCCAATTTTCCACCGTGTGGGTGCAAATATCCTCTCATGCATCGCATGCGATTGGTAACAATAAAAATATTTGGCAGCATAATTGCTTGTGCATTGGTGTGCGATGACCAGGTGTCAGCTGATTCAGCCCAAAAAACGTGGCAATGTGCACCTTGTGAAGTGGGAAGCAGGACAAGCATACGCTATGCGACGTTTTTTTGCCCAACACACTATGCTGGATTCAATGAATTGATACAGACTTTTCTGGAAAAGCTATCAATATTATGCCTACCTGTGTGTGTGTTTTTTTTTTTCTTTTTCATTTCTTAACACACCAGTTGTAATACTAGTGTTATTGAGTCAAAGTGAACTCCTGGCAATCTCTCACAGGGTTTCCAAGGTAGGTGAAAATACGGAGGTGACGAAACATCACCCTCTTCCATACATGTCACCGGGCAGTCGGAAGAAACCCACACAAACAAGTTCAACCCTCAGCGCAGGAGCGGCTTCGTCACCAGGACTCCGCAGCAGGGGAAGCTGTCGTAAATGTAAAGTAATCCAGCCGCTGCTCCGTTTTACTGTTCAGAATCCACAAATGTTGAGACATCCAAACTCTTTTCACTTTCTATCCATGTTTTCATCATTTGGAGGGAAATTATCTTTTTTAAGTGGGCTATTATCTTGCCACACCAGGGTTTCTGTGTATCTCCAGGAGGTTCAAAAATGGAGCACCATGCTGGGATAAGGCCATGAGCAGCTTTAATCAGCGCTTGGTCATCCATCAGCACTCAACGTGAGCACTCTCGTTCTTGTCCTCATGCCATCTTCTGAAAGCATCATGGTCCTGATTGGGCTTTCTTCTCTCTATCAGCCTTTTTAGTGACCCCCCAGCAGTGCAGCTAGAAGCCCCCTATCAGCTGGCCTCTGCGTGTAGGAATAAGTGGCAAGCACCCGTTCTCTGTGCACTCTCTCCTATCAAGGCTGCATGAGAACCTCTGTTCCATAAACTCTTGGGGTTGCTGACCCAATGTACCATCAATATCTGCTGCCACGGCAACGGAGAGTTCTTGCATCTGAACCACACCTCCATGCCCTGCCTTCCATGGCCTGGCCTCCTACCCATTAGCAAAAGCTGCCATCACCAGGTACACAAGCGTGAGAGAAAGCCTTTCTACTGGTGTTAGTGTTAGTGTCACAAAGGGTAAGTGGGACAGTAGTGGTTAAGGACATGGGCTTGTTGCTGGGTCAAGCTATAGAAGAACCTCTTTCATGTTCAGATGAGCAAATGCAAGTAATATGGAAAAAAAAAAGAGCTGCAATGCCGCTCACTTTAGATGAAAACAGTCCAAGCAACAAAACAATAATAAAGGGAATAAAGCATGATTTACTGTTAAAAAAAAATTATATATCTTCTATAACAAAAAAAAAAAAAAATCACTGCAGTGGGACATAAAAAAGAATTGATTATACATTTCTGAGGTGGTAAAACATGACTGAAATTTCTGAATACATTTCACAATACAACACAGTGGAGTTTACCAGACCCTGCGTGCATATATACCTGGGGAGGAGGTGAATGGGAAAATAAGATATCTGAGCAGAAAGCAGCCAGAAAGAGCAGCAGGAGGCACTGTCACTCCCCGCTGCAGCACGTGAGCAAAGCTGTATTGTGGTACTTACCTCTGCTAAAGAGGCATGTTTTTCAAAAAACGAAAATCATCTCCATTAGGACACTCTGGCATTATTTTGCCCCCACCCTCCCGAAGACACTGGTAAGAGACAAAAAAAAAAAAAAAACTGCCAAAATTAATGCTGCTTAAAAGCAAACAGTTTATGAAAAAGCCACACTAAGATGTGCTTTTAAGCATAAAACGGAACACAAATGTGGGACACAGTATTGTGCTTATCTTTTTTAAATCAATCCGTATAAAGGGGCAGGGCAGGGGCTTAACTGGCACGATTTAGCATATTTATTTCACATTTATATAATATCTTAAATAAAAACCTAAATATCAGTACTGCGCGCTTTATTCACATCAAACTTGTGTTTCGTAAAAAAAAAAAAAAAATCACAGCTCCGAAAAAAATAAATGAACTGAAAATAAAAAGATGCTAAAACATAAATCATGGCAAAAAAAAATATGTTATTTTCGCATGAAGACGGTGAAAGAAAGACGGGTGGAAAGTGACGCAGTGACCATAAAAGGCACGCAAACAGGGATATCCCTGAGATTTAGAGCGGCGGTGTGGGGGACTGAAGTCTATTTTTGATGATTATGTGGCTCTGAATTGAGCAATTAGTCTGAGGTTCCCAGACACCTCGCATGGGGCGCTCCATGCGCACTGATTCGAGGAAATGGTTCCCGGGGCTCGCAGCAGCTGCGCAGATGCCCGTGTGCTTCCTGAATGCCAGGCTGGACCCCTGCGCTGCCTGCATGCCTGGCACTGCGTGACTCCTCTACTTGGTGGAGGACATAAAGGTTGAAGGTCACCTGTGCGACTGGCAAATTATTTTGTTTTAAGGTGCACGGCCCTCCGGTAGAGCAAATGTGAGAGATGCTTGCACATGGATTTATCTGCAGTCCGTCCGTCCGTCCATCCATCCATCCTTCCATAGAATTAGACTCCAGGACCCTGCTGTGTGTGATCAGTCACTGTGTGCCGCTCAGTTTTACTGAATCCGTACAGACTGCGGCCCATCATTTTTCCCTGTGTATTCAAGCAGTCATGAGATGCACTGCAAGGTGGGGGCAAGCGGAAAATGAAGAAAGCTATATTTTTCTCCAACATGAGCCTGATGTGACAGAAGGGGCCGAATGTTGCAAGAAGGTTTCCATCCACTTACATCATCGCGCATCATAACCGAGATGCCCAGAGTGCCCAGAGTGCGCGGTGGAGTGTGCGGGCCTGCGTCCGGCCGAAACCGAGAGGACAGAGACGGGCAAAGGAAGGAGCATCGCAGCGCCACGCACCCTCCCCCGGCTCGCTGCTGCAGCTGCCAGTCGCACCACCGGCACACAGGAGATTGACCCCATCGTCCTAGCTTCTCGCTCAGGCTATGGGGGGAGGCCGGGAGGAGGCAGAGGGACCGAGGCCGAAAAACAGGACTACCGGAGGAATGCGGCTCTGGTAATTTCCGCCGCTGCCGTCGATTACAGATGAAACCAAGATTAATTTAGGCCTTCTTTTCTCGCTCTTCTCGTATTCACTTCACGAAAGGTTATTTCCAGTTTCACAAAGTTGTCATTTTCGCTCGATTTCAAACACATGAGACTGGGGAGCCATTTTACGTCTACAAGATGACATCTAGATTTACTCAGGAGATCCAAGCCAAGGGATGTCGCTGCCAGATGTCTCGAGGGACTCAGTTCTCTATACGTCACCCCGATTCCCGCGGAAATGCCTATCATTAAGCAGGCAGGGTGGGAGTCTGAATGACACGAGTTTCGTTTTTTTATTTTACGGTGTCTTGTAGACGCTAACAGCCACTGCAGTCTTTGCCTGCTGCTCACAATAATGTCGTTGCGGCGGGAGGGAAACAAATGAACTTAAGAGGCGCTCCACTGCAAGGCACAAAAGGAGCAGCTCGAGCGAAGGTGAAGACTGGGAACATGGGCGGAACCCCGAGCAGCCCGACACAGCGTCCTGTTGCCAGAACATAAACGTCAGACCGATCGATATAATCTTGCAGGCGGAACGCTTCGCAGATAACCATTGCGCTGGGAATGGGAATCGCGTCGAAAGAGCTGAAATAAAACTGTTAACTAAAGATGTCCTGCCTCGTGCGGTGTTTTACTATCCAGGAATTTTAACAGTTCGGCTACATATCTGGAGGGGCAACACACAGAGATGCTGGAAGCGCTCCGCTGCCTTGCGTGTGCTGCGTGTCCTGGTTTCTCCCTCCCACCCAAGAGTGCCAAAGCCAAGCGATGTGTTTCAATCACTCTCTGATGGCTCCTGCCCTGCCTGCCCCCTCCATTAAATAAATTGCGGCGTAATAATCTCTTCTGATGTCCTGCTCCTAATATTCTCGGATGAGCACGGCGGCCTATTTTGATTACCCCACTTTCCAGGGCCCTCCAGCACATTCAGATAATCCCACGCTTTACCTTCGCCAAATTAAAAAAATGGGACTCAAAACAGGAAGGAAGTGCATCTGAGTGCTGTGGGGAAGAAAGAACGAGTTTCTTCCCTTTCGTACACCCTCACCTCAAGGCAGCCAGACCCCTCTGGGTGGCTAACAGGAGGTGAAATCTCAGCATCATCACCGAAATTAGCTTGACGCTTCTACGTGGCCCCCCAATGCGGAAGGAAGGGGCACGCGATCGGAAATAAGAGGTTTCGAAAACAATTCCCATCCTCCAAAACCAACTTGCTGTCTCATCATTCACGCGGAAGCTGATTTTAAAAAATGTGAAATGTTATCATTCTCATTTAATTACTTTGCCACTTTTAAGGAAAACATAACTCGTATGAAAATGGAGCGATATTAGATAACAAGCTTGTACGTTTCATTTACAGAGTAGCTGACGGAACAAATAAATATACTTCCGTCCATAGTTTTTCCATTTTCGCACTTTGCGCTCACTCTTCTATTCTCCTTTTCCGTTCTGCCACCTGAAGCATGAAACTTTAACCACGTGTGATAAGATAGGGCTGCAATAACAATGGAATCTCAGTTCCAGATGTTTTAATAGCTGCTTCGGCGTCCTTTTCCGTCGACCTACTGTGCCGTGTACGACCGCATCTTCTGATCAAAGTCGAATAGGGACCGTGTGGATGAGGCTGCTCACCTCGCAGAGAAAATGACTTATGCATATCTGATAATGTTCACGTCCCCAAAGTGTAAGGAGCGGTCTTTCAAACCTGCCTCTTAATACCTTTAGCAGCTCTAGGGTACTGCAAAGTCTGCGTCACAGAGATCGACAACACACTCAGGTCGATCACCAAGATTTTTGTCTTTAAAACCGAGCTGGTATCTCACAAAGGTGTCAACATAAATATGAGTTCTCGTAGGATTAAACTAAAGCATGCCTACAACATGAGACAAGTCATATCTGGTAAGATGAAACAAACACCATCAATATATGGCGACTCAAAAAGAGTCGAACACTTAGACTACGTGGACATGCGATACTCAAGTTACCAAGTAATAACTTGATGAAAGTATTCGGTTCTTTCTGAATCACTTGGTACACAGCTGCAGAGAAGTTCCCTTGGACCACACTGCTGCTCATACACTCCGTGTCTACAACGTCGTCCTAAAAGTGCGTCATGTTATAACATGGCTCCCCGTGGGATTATAACCCATGGTCACCCATCGAGAACAACGGCATCCTCTGCCCCGGGTATTCGTTTCTTAGTCAATGTGTCTCACTATAGAGCTTCACAAGCTGTTTTTTTTGTTTGTTTTCTTCCACTAAAACCACGTGCCACGCAATATGTTACAAATGATGCTTTTTTTAAAATTTTCTTTATGGAGATTAGTCTATTTCTGCCCGAGTGAAGACGGCACTCGAGAATCAAGTTCAAGACCGGAAGATAAAATGCCAGGACCCAGTGATGATGACCACCTTTCCAGTTTCCATAGAGAAATCATGACGCGATTCCTCCTTTAAATGGCGAGACAACTGAATGACAAACGGCAGCTATGGTGCTGTAACCAGTGGCCATTTCCAAACGTTTTCATTTGCCCACTTACCCTTTTGCTTTGATGAGCTCTGAAGATGCTCAGAACTTGAAGATGAGCCAGAGAATGGATGCAAATGCAAAATGTAACACTTTCACCTTTTTTCTTCTTCTGTCCTCTTTCTCTGCTGTCACATGAGGTTCTGAACAGCAGGCCGGCCAAGAAAGCACTGGCAAATCTGGCCGACCCCAACCCATTTCTTAGGTCCGTGCCACGCAGAGAAAGGTCAAAAGCCACATCTGCTGCCTGAGGGCTTAAGCCAAATCCCATTGAAGGGTGCTTGTTTTTAAATGCACAGAAAAGACCCATAAGGCTTTAAATCAGGAAATGAGACTGTGGATTGGATTACGATGCCATTTTTAAAGTTTATTCTCTTTCAGAAGAACCATCCCGCGCACAGTTCACATTAGCCAGGATAATGCCAATTGCCGGTGGTCGTGCTTGGCTCTTTCCCATTCCGTGGACCCGTGTTTCTGTGCCAGTCCAGCGCCTTCTGGCTCTTGGTATTTACCTGCACTGAGCAATTTGGGCTTAAACATTATTTTTCTGCAAATGCCGGCATCCGACAAGAGAGATTCTGTCTCGTCTGAGAGAAGGAGGCCACTTTGTGTTTAAGTTTCTCAGTCACAAAATTTAAGTGTGTCATTAAATCACGAGAATACACTACTGTAGAAGTCCTGGAAAACGTTTGTGCCTCTCTTCTCCAATTTTAAGGTCAAAATGACTGCACGGGGCATTTTGGGTGCTTTATTTTACATTTGGCTTAAATTGCCTGCTTCTGGTCGGATGGTATTTATGATGTAAACAACTTTTGAATTTCAACGAACGAGCGTTTCACCTGGTTTCAACTCTGTCATTTACAGGGGTCTCCAAGGGGTACCTTCCAGTTTGGCCAGAATTAAAAAAAAAACAAAAAAACACATCAGCACCGAAATAGAAAAATGCCTCGAGGTAATGCCAACGCTGCATATATTAACATGTAAGAGAGGCCTCTGAGTGGTCAGAGATTATGATAAACTGAACACATAAATCCAGCTTGCTTGTTTGTTGCTAATATACTCCAACCAACACTTCTATTCAAATTTTATTACAGTTCTTCCCACATATGTAGGTAGATATTTTTTACCAGAACAATTCAGTTCGTCTAACCCAAGGTTACGGCACTAAGTTTACTGCTCAGACTTAAGCTGGTAGCTGTTATCTACAAATCCGTGAGTTTAACCACAATGCAACCTTCAGGCCACTTAAATTTTACGTGAAATACTATTTTTCTGTAAATGCGAAAGGATAACACCCACACAGATAACAGGTAGGCAGACAGGTAGGATTGCCGGGGCATTCAAATATGTACCAAGATTTGGACTCAGGGATGAAGATCCACTACTTCTCACTTGTGTTTGCTTAAGCACTTGTGTTTAACTTGCAAATGAGCGAGGCCAAGCAAAGCACATGACAGGATAGGATTTCAAATGTGTTCTTGTTTATAAGAACCTTTATCACAGCCGACTAACATGAAAACATTTACGAACACTCTATGTCGCCTTCTATTATGTCTAATTCACGAGTTCTTAAACTGGAGTCCACTCATACCATGGGGTTTCATGGATGGGATTCAGGAGCAAGGTGAAGCGAAGGATTGCTCTGAAGGTTTCGCTTTATAACTGAATTAATATCAAAATTAAAATATTAGCCGCTAGTGCGACATAATTTTATGCAATAGTCATCAAGTCTCATTGAAATATGTTAAGCGCAATGTTTTCCCTCAGTTTATTTATACGCGTTTCTAGAACGACATCTTTAGCTTTCGCCAGATTTTCTAAATGGTCCGTGGCCTAGAAAAAGTTGAGGGCCTCTGTTCCGTCTTACGGTAGGGCTGAAGGTGCAAAATGAACAAAGGAACTTCAGTAATGTAAGGGGCTCAAGGATAATCCAGAGGGGAAGTGTTGGAGGAGATGCACTACACTGCTGGACTACGAAATCCTTCTCGTGGAGTAACAATAATTAACATTTTATTCAACACTGTAGATATTTACACTACAGGGGGCAGCGGGGAGAGCAATAGTTAGGTTTGCCACCTTTGAACTCAGAGAGCCGCATTTAATTCCCACCTCCTGCTGTAGTACCCTTGAGCAAGGAACTTACCGTGAATTGCTCCAGTAAACACTGCCCAACTGTATAAATGAGTGCCTCACTAAGTAAGTCGGCCAAGATTTTAAGTTACCACGGAGAAAAGCGACAAACAAAGAATTTACATAAACGTATATAAATATATACATCAATAGGCACTATTTGTAAAATAAAGACAAATACGCACAGCGAAATGACGCATTTGTAACCATCCTAATGGTCATATAACCAAGTGGGCGCTTGGCTTCTTCTGTCTGTTCTGCTGTTACCCTCTAGCATCGCTTTAGCGGGCCGCAAGTCCACCTTTGCCGTTCCCTGTGACAATGACGAGGCACATCGGGCCTCGGTCAAGCCCGCACGAGGCCGAAGCGCTTCACGCCCACGATTTCATCTGCACGGCACCAGCTGACACCTCCACTACTGCGAACGAACGGAACCAGAGCGAGAGAGCTGGGAATGAATCGCGTGCGCAGGAGCATCTAAACGGATGTTCGTGCAGCGGCGGTGCTGCTGCTGCTGCTGCTAACGCCCCACTTGCTCTCGCAACAACTGCGCCAATCCGGAGGAGCTCAGAAACTGCCTGTCCTCCATTCGCTCGGACGAGCGGGGAGACGAGGCGCACTTGTGGAACCTGCGGGTCGCCCAGCACGAGCTGCCGTGGCACAGGCAGCAAGCCGAGACCCTCGGGAACGCCCCCGTGTCTGTGCCAGCGCAACGGATGAATAAATGAGTCGGCTCTCCCTGTAGGCTTGGGGCCGTTTGGCTGTTATCGCAGCTCCAGCTCTGTGTTGTGGAAGCAAAGCTCTCACGCCACCGAGTCAGATAAGGAGACGGCCAGAGCACAGCCGTCAAACATCACCTCCGATCACCGTTTGGTCTGCGACGCGCCAGTGAAAAAGTCACAGGTGGTAATTTGACAGACTGAGCCTTAGAAACACAACATTATCCTGCCTATCACAGCCATACGCTTGACAGGTAGCAAAAATACGGCAAAGCAAACAGGGAGGACTGTTAACCAGACGTTCGGTAAAGGCCCACGGTGAGGCAGTGCTACCTGAGCTGGGCTTTTCTGGCTAAGGGAGGACAGCGGCGTGGATTGCTCGTATGCACGCAAAGTCCTTTGAGCGGGACCAAGGGTACGCGGTCAGCATCCCTGGGTTATCGAAAGCGGCAGAGATCTGAAGCCGGACGCCAGATGTCCGGCTCACCTTCGCCGGACACCTGGAGACGGAGGTGATCGCACGATGCCTAAAAAGCTGTTGTAAAGCGCTGTCTTTGCCCCACGTCAGTTGTATAAATTCAATGTCACTCTCAAGGGCAGGGGCGTAATTAATAACACAGAACGTGGTTTGCCCATGAAAAGCAGCCCTCACCATGGGCTTGTTAACAGCAAGGGCGAGGTAAATCGCTGTACTGTACCTGCACAATAGCACAATGTTGACCGTCAAGACTGTTTGCATATTTGCTTTTGATTTCCCCCCCCCCCCCCAATTATTATTTAACAACAACAACAACAACAACAACAACAACAACATATTTTACCAGTCAAGGCTTCAGGTTTGGGACAATTATAAGATTTTGCACAGATACTGTAATATTTTTTCTTTCCCTTTAAATGTTGTACTGAGCTTTAAATAAAGACTTCTCTGCAGTATAAATCAGCTTTGAAGCCGGGATAAATAAGAACTGCGGTGCCGAATACATCTCTTCCGTTCCCTTAAAGTCTGTGAGAAAGAGGCGGCAATTGTTTTATTTTTCATTGTACCTCACGATAACATGTCAGAGCGCTGAGGACAAGAGCCGAGGAGCAGCCTACTCAGTGCGGGGATTTAAACAGATATTCACTGCCGGCTGGCCAAAAACGTGACCAGACACCCAAGGGGAGGCCAGCAGGGATGCATCAGTCAGTAATGATATGTTGGACTTTTTGCGCATCTGCACTAAGTTTGGAAAAAAACGCTGGGTAAATATGTGTCGAGGGAGGAAGCGTGCGCTGTGTTTGCAGCATGATTCACCCATTAACATGTGTCGTGCAACAATTTTGGGACTGGCGTATGTCACATATTTTAATCATATTTTATTTGACACAAGACACGACTGCCTGCCTCCTAACGCCAAGCGAGACGGATGGATGCGCGCGCTTCCGGGCGCCTCTGTGGCAGGGGCCGGCTGGGGCTCAGGTGAGTTACCTGAAATCGCTGTAGGGGTGGATGATCCAGAACCCGGCGGACTTGACCCTCTCCTGCTCGCGCTCCACCGCCTTCTCGCTGCCGAACATCCTTAAGGAGAACTTGTTGACCCCCGGCTGCAGCATGGCCCCCAGCTGCCGGTGGATGAAGCCCGCCTGGTAGAGCCGCTCGTCGTCGGCCAGGATCTGCTCCACGCCGTCCAGCTTGACGAAGCCCGGCGGGGGGTCCCCCGGGGCGCCTCCGCGCGCCCCCAGGGGCTCCGTGGGGCTCTCCTCCCCGGGGGTGGCGTCCCCCTCGGCGATGAGGCGCCTCTGCTCGGCCGCGTCTGAGTCATGCAGGTGCCGGCTGGTGAGGGACGACAGGCTGCCCCGGAACCTGCGGCAGTCCCCGTTCGAGCTCGCCTTCGCCACCCTGCCCACCTCCGTCTCCATGACCACCAGGTCTGCGCTCCTGGCGTCGGCGATGCCCGCGCTGCTGCCGCCGGCCGAGGAGGGCGACGGCAGGGGCTTCATCCTCATCGCCTTCCTCTGCGTGTCCTTGTCGCCGTCGTCCCCGTCCCCGCCGGCGGAGGCTTTGTGCGCCCCGTGCTGCTGCGGCAGGCTGTAGAGCCTCTTGCGCATGGACGACTGCAGCCTGTCCATGAGCGTGCGGGAGCCGCCGGGCGTCCGGTCGTTCGCGCAAAATCGCAGTCCGGCTTTCCTTGGCGGTTGTCTGCTGCTTGTCGCCGCGGCGCCGCGCACCATCCGCCCCCCTACGAGCGTGCGGGAGCGCGCACTGTGCGGCTGATCACGAAGCGGGCGCACATGACACGCGGGGCTGCGGACGCCCCGCACCCTCGCACGCAAAATAACACGAGCGGCAGTCGCATGCCTCCTCGCGCTGGGTGCCTCCCCCCCTCCCGCCGCAAGACAACAGGGAGACAATGGGCAGCGCCAAAATGCCCGGACGCGGGTGAGCTGCGTGCGGGTGCGGGGACGCGCGGGGACGCGCGGCCACTTGTTCAATTAACGGGGGCGCGCTTCGTGCCCGCTGTCAATAAGAGCAGCAACTGAGTTAAAGTGAGCGGCGACGCCAGCGCACACGCGTACACGCACACGCACACGCGTGCGCGCGCGCGCCCCCCGAACGCTGCTGACATCACAGATCCGGCGACCCTGAGCCGACCGGCGCGGAGAACGGAGAGACGAAGATGAAGATGAGGAGCGTTCGGTGTTTCGGAAGAGAAGGGCGGACACACACAGCCGAAAAAGAGGACGTTCAGATTATTATTATTATTATTATTATTATTATTATTATTATTATTATTATTATTATTATTATTATTATTATGCAGCTTCAGCTGTGCGGTGACTCAGCGAGTAGTACTGCTGCATCACTGCGCCTGGGCTGCTCGGCCGTCGGTTCGAATCCGACCCGAAATCCTGTCAAGTTTGCTGCCTTTCCCTCCATCCCACAGTCCAAAGACGCGTGTTTCCGCTTAATCGGACTCCCGAAATTGCTCGTCGTGTGTAACTAAGTGTGAATGGCTGTGGCGTCCAAAGATTCCGGAATGGATGGATGGATGGATGATGCAGTTTAATCGGACTGAAACTGTAGATCGACAGTCTAGAAACACTGAAAAATATGCAAAGCCCTTTGAATTATCTACTTAATACATGACTACTTTAAAAAAGATTCAGCAGTTAATGTGGACCCATAAATTATTGAATACTTTTATATGTAGCAGCTGAGGGCTTTGCGAAATAGATGGGCTGGGCGTTGCTAAGCATCACGTGATTCTTTGTGCTGATGATGAATATCAATTTTTCTTTATGTACTTGCTTTGTCTTAATGGAACGCAGCATTTTTTCGACAGTTTTTGTGCTATTTTCAGTCTCACCTTGAGGTGCTTGCACAGCAGTAATTTACAGCAGTTCATGACTTACAAGGGTTCCCTTTTGTTCTAACCAAATGCACCTGTGTAAATACGGTAGCCTTTGGCACCTTTTACTAGGGTGCATAAGGGACAATGAGACCATTAATGTCCTTATTACTGTACTTAAACACACCGCTTACATTAAAGCCTACAAGACTGAGCAACAGATGTGATGCACTATAAATTACAATATTATTTAAAAAACTGTAAGAAAGTTTAGATTTTAAAGTAGTAGGAGACAGGGTGGCAAGCAAGAGCAGACAGATGACAGGTATAGCCATGGAGGTTCTGGTGCTTTCCGTTGCTTGTTTAAAAAGGCAATCTAAATTTACACACAGGGGCTATACTCGTGCACTGGCTATAATGTGATGGCTTGGAGAGCATTCGTGATTCTGAAGTTTGCCAGTTGCTGATCCCTGTTCGGCCCTGTGAGGAAAAAAACTATCCCAGGACTCAAGGATCCAGCATGAGCCACTGCTCAAAACTGAGTAAGTGCACTTGATAAAGTAACTCAGCTCATTCTAACATTCACTTTTTTATATATTCTATTAAGCCCTTTGTCTTTATCTTATTTTTGCCTTAATGAATTATTAACTCTTGTGTGTTTTATTTTTGCCTTCATGAAGCTTTTGGAATTACCTTTGTGCATGAAACGTGCTATATTACAGATGCTCTGGGATGATCCCCCATTCTTGTCCCTGGGAAAAGCTGTCCACTGCAGGGCCTTTGCCCCAACATGAGCATCACGGGCACCAGCAGCCACCACACAGGGCCATACCATCCATCAACTGCTCACGTTTGGCCAAGAGTGTAAAAATGCTTGGTGGGGAAGGGTTGGCGGAGACTGGTAGCTTAGATAGACCGGTTAGATAGACTGAGGCCCCCCCTCAATCTAAACACCTGTGAGTATCTTACAATACAGAGACCTGCTGGGGTGAGATGTGTCTCTCTTCTAGGAAGATTTTCCTGCTGGTCTCATGGGCCAGAGGGGCAGAGTACCCTTTAGATGGAGCTAGGAAGTAAGGTCACCCTTTGTCTGCTAAAGGAATATTCTGCAGCATCGTTCCGCTGGTCATAGGAACCCTTGAGGCCACGACCCCTACACTGGAAAAGTGGCTCCATCAGATTCCAGGAACGACAACATCAGTCTCGGTCCAGAAGAGGGCAATCGAAAATACTGTGCTGTACCCTCAAACTCCCAGACCCATATATAATGGAATGGTAATAATGGAACGGGCTAACATGGCAGTTAGTGTGTCATTTAAAGCCTTCTGGCCTAACATAAGAACGACTTCAAATCTGAAAGCTTTTCGGCAGTGGTGGGGTTGTGGTGGGGGAGGGGGGTTGACATGACCATGGCAAGGACAACGGCAGATGGCAAATAACTCTCTCCATAATATAAAAGGTGAAACGACAAACAGCTCTTTCATTTTAGATAGGTATTACATTTATGTACTTAAAGGTTAATTTTTTTTTAATTTTATTTTTTAATTACTCTGTAGAACTGGACTTCATTAAAAGGAAGCAGGTGGATACCTTGGGCTGGGAAGAGTGGTGTTGGTACCTGGTGTTCTCTAGCCATCATGTTAAATGATAATCCCCATCTGCACATTTCATGGATACAGCTGATATGAGTGTTGCAGGCAAGGAAAATCAGCACAGCTGTCCACCTCTCTGAGCTGTTTTTGGGAGGACTGACCCCCAGTGGGAGGAAATTGCCGGAGCGGTGGAGCCACCTCCTGGCGAGTTCGTGTCACAAATGCAGAGAGCAGCCAGAGCCATGAAGACTGTGAGAAACAGGTGCCCGTATGACGCTTGGTGACCTCTGCAATGGCACGAGGTGCCAGCAGGGTAAGTTAATAGTGTAATTTTAAATATTCAATAGTCAATCCCGTCATGACAAAGTGGCGTTTATATTTCTATGACCAAAATTGGACTCATTTGCTAGAGATGGTGAAGCACTGAAATTGTGTAACCAACTGCAAAAGCTGTTCAGTTGGGCAAAATATAACTATAGCTGTGTGTGTGTGCGTGAGTAAATAAAAATAAATGTAAGGGAGTCATAAATATTATAAGGCGAACACTGCACAAACAAAAGAGCTGTTCACGAATGTAATAATTACATCAAACCACAAAATACTAACTTGGCCTTTTTGACTTTAGTTTCAGTTAAATGCATTTGCAGACCACAAATAAGATTGCAGTAATACAAACTCGATGTTCTTATCACCGAGCAGATCCACGGTGCTGTTAAAGAAAGGAGGCGGGCAAGAACTTGTCAGCTACTGCGGGAAGCAAAAAACAGAAACAAGTGCTCTGAGGAGCAATGCAAAAACATGGAGGGACACATATAGAATATGAAATTAAAGTTTCAGACCGGTGTCACCTGGAGAAAACCACCTCACAGCTGAACATGCCGAGCGCAGACGTGCCATCCCTTCCGAAAGGCTCCAGGCCCCATGTCTTCCACTAGATGGTAGCATAAACATGACTACAAGACAATTCATGTCGATACACTGAGATGTCTGCAAATCAATATAGTTTTATTTCTTTGCCAAGCTGTAATTTTCCAGGTAGTTCTTTACCGTATTTTACTTTTGACCTTAGTTATCCTGACCTCGGGTGCCTGGGTTTTTAATTGGCAAGCTGGGATTCTTTAGGTGGGCGATTATCCCGCCCTTGCTGAGCACCGCACGCAGACGGAGCCACGCTGCCTCGCCACCTCCTCGAGGAGCCAGACTAATGAGCTGTAGCTGTCCCTCAGCGGCCTAATGAGGAAGATGAGGATGAAGTGCGAGCTGGCTGGCGGACCCTCGAGTCGGCAATAAAACTTCACGCTTTGGGTCCGAAATTCCTTCCTTCCGTTCAGTTGTAAAGTCTCTTTGTTCTGGATTACATCTCTCCAAGCTTTCTACTTGCCTTTGTACCAATACAAGTGGAAGAGCTACAAAAATACATAGAATGTTTATTATCGGACGCTGATGCGCACGTTCTGTTTGATCACGGATCAGTAACTTTACAGATGTACCCATTTATACAGCCGGTTATTCTTACTGTATTAATTCGGGGTATTTGTTTTGCTCAGAAGTGCTAAAGGGAGAACAAGAGTTGAACCCGGATTATTCAGACCACATGGCCGCAGACTTGAACTCCGTGTTCCCTCCCTGCTGCTCTTCGTCCCGTACAGCATGTGTGAGGGCTTTCAAATGTTCAAAATAAACCCTGCACTATTATTCAAACCAAATGGCTGTACAGCATGCAAAGGAGGATGGAGATGATTCTTTAGAAAAAATTATCCCTCCTTGTAAAAATGTGATTCAATTATGAGTGTAGATAGCATCGCTGCCTTGAATATTATTGCATAGGAGCTTTGGGATAAGAGTGCCAAAATGAATAAACAGCACACAGAGACATCTGCATAAATGTGCTTGGGTAGCACAAGAGGTTCCTGTTTAGTACCAAGGGCTGGAGTAAACGTTGGAGTTGAACAGGGAATAGGATCGCCATTTTAATGAAAGTGTTGATACCCCAAGATTGTTGGCTGCTGTTCACAGATGATGATGACTAAGTCCAGTCAGCATCACGATCAAACCCATGATGTCCACCAATGAGCATCAGACATTTCCCACATCTTCACCCCAAGAACATTTCCTAAAAGACACTTGAGGACACATTGTTTTGAACCGTTCGGTTTTATTTTTGAAAATGACTGGTTCTGACACACTTGTGGCAGATAGCTACTCTCCCTGGTGGACTATGGAAGTTAACGCGAGTAACACACACATGCACACGCGCACACGCACGCACACGCACACACACGCACACATACAGACTGTGGAGACAGCATGCAGAGAAGGCATGTGGACTAACACATTACATATCACTTTCA
Source organism: Heterotis niloticus (assembly GCA_018136845.1). Classification (NCBI taxonomy): domain Eukaryota; kingdom Metazoa; phylum Chordata; class Actinopteri; order Osteoglossiformes; family Osteoglossidae; genus Heterotis; species Heterotis niloticus. Next base: position 25,124,803 of record CM030890.1, read on the forward strand.
GAAACCGTGATCTCACACATTTAAACATTAAAGCTTCTGTACTCCAAACACATTGCTATTGCTTACCTTCAGGTTGGGAATATATATTCATTTATAAATAAAAGCATATATTGCATAGAGTGATAGCCATGCCGTACAATAAACATTTTTAAACAGGATGAAATAGAGAATATGTGTTATAAAATTACCTTTACACACTTTCTATTAGTTATTAACACTCAAGCGCAACATTTACAAGACATGAAGATATGCAAGTTCCCTTAGAAAAGAAAATGTACAACATTTACTCCCCGACTTTTAGGAACCAGATATGTTTTACTATAACTGTAGTCATGGAATACTGAAAGACAGGCAGAATGTGACCTTGCATCTTAAAATGACAAGTTAATCAAACATTTTCTGCAGTTACTAGCAGTTGGATGATAAACTGTACAAAAACCTCATCTTCCTTCATGTGGTGTTTTTTTTTTTTTTGTTTTGTGAAGATTTAGATTTAAAAAAGAGAAAACAGTCCATAGATGCAAATCCAAATGAAAGAAACAAAACTACCCCAAAACTTATTCAGAGTACCGTAGTGAATGTAATCGAATTTGCATGCCATATGTAAAAACAGTAATTACATCTGAGGAAAAAGGAAAATAAAAAGCAATATATAAAACACACAATGGAAAAATAAATATATACATGTACAGCTTGTTAGTTGCAGTCATTCTCGTGTCTTCGGAAGGCGCGCTTAATTCAGCCGTTTTATTTTCTGTTCTGTGAATATTGTAGCTTTCATACTCCACGAGGTATCAGAAAAGCTTCCTCAGCAACTGGGAAGAGTTTTCTTCCGTTCACCTTGCCATGTTCATCTTGTTCGTGCAGTCATCTGTGTGTGAGAAACAGGGGTTGCCGGGGCTGGGGTCGGGGGAAGGGGGCTTTAGCCTGGGTTGGTGTGACGCTACACAGCTTCGCTCTTGCTGAACGTGCGCTCGATGAAGCCATGTTCGCCCATCAGTTGGTGTTTCTCTGGCGGAGGTTCTTCTCTTTGTGATTGTTAGTGGAGTTTGTTTTCCTGGTGGAAAGGATACAAGGAGTTACCCCAGGACTCAAAGAGGAACCATGCCCTTTATCCTAGGTGGGTAACTAACCAGACGCTAACTGACCCCATCCCATCTGACAGGCAAATCCTGCTGATTGAGTATCTCCACTTCCTAAGAAGACTGAAACGTGTTGGACATTCATTCTCCGTTCATGCCAGCCTCTACAAATGTGCTGCAGAGAACATTCTGACCTGCTGCATCACAATCTCTTGGGAAATGCACTGTCTTTAAGCAGGGAGCTCTGTGGTAAGTAGCAAACACTGCCCAATTCAACACTAGGACTTCACTCTCCAGCATCCAAACCTCCTACAACAAACGGTGTGTCAGGAAAACTCATATCGTCGCTGGTGACCTCTCTCATCCTTTCCACCACCAGCTGAAAGACGCTATCAGAGGTTACAATCCAGCATTGCCAGGCCAAGAAGCAGCTTTGACCTCACAGGCTGTTAGACCACTGAATTCTGGACAACACGGGGATCGATCACCCTGACCACCATTTACTGTATGACCACCATCATCACTACTGACTGTTTATGCTAGCGTCCTTTATTCATGTGTCTGTTTGTCATCTTTTTACCTGTGAAAGCAGCAGAAAAATCCTCAAGCTAGCTGTGGTACGGGATGAGCCATTATTGTTGCAACAGGTAAGCAGTGACTGATAACCGCCACGGTCCTGCTATCTGGAAGTAGTACTGAGGTAAGAGACAAAACGTGTAGTGACGGATAGACCGAGTTGATGATGACAAAGGATTTTCCATAAGGTGTTACATTTCATTCTCTCTTGTATGTCTGTGCACAGTACTGTAAGTGCAGAATGACAAAATGAACCTTGTGTCTTTATGCCTGGTCCAGGCCGTTCTCTGCCAGCTAGGAACTCACAAAAAAATGACCATACAGGTGCGATTGCCTTAAAGTAAGACTTTTTTTTTTTCTGCACACTACTTACATCGGTCCAGCTGGTTCATCGTCTGCAGCAGCCAGAGCGACGTGGGAACATAGAGGAGAAAAAAAAGCAAATTTGGGTGACCACATGGAAGTTTTGGCATGGCATACAATCATTTTTAATATGAGCATCTTTGACTAAGGCTCAGGCATTGCTTTCTAACCCTCTCCATCCCCAGCACCCCAGGAAAGAGGACCAAAAGGAAATCCACAAGGAAAAAATTCTTGGAGTTCCTTGACGTTCCTGCCATCTTACATGTTCCATATAATGCTAAAAAAATTTGTATATACTACTGTATCTTGAATCCACGGTTAAGATCCTACCTCTCAGATCAAGGCCTAAATAATAACCTGTAATGCACACCTCCAGCCAAGCGGAACTCCTTGGCAAAGCCGATGGAGCTTCACATGCTGCTTATGCGACTGGCTTGTGTCTAAGCAGCCGAGTGCGCAAAAGCCATGTGACAAGCAGGACACATTTCAGACTATTTGAATAGAAATCATAGTGGGCAAATGCTGAAAAATGGCAATTCAAAGGTTGGTAAAGTGAGTGTTTCTTCCATTGTTTTCTGAAGGTATGGTGTGGTTAACCTAGAAGCTGGTACAGTTGAGCATGCTTTTGGACTTTCCATTCCCGCAGTCTCAAAGTGTGTCCATAAATCACAATGATTTCATTTCAAGCGAGACGGAACTTGTTTGCTCATTTCCTCAATAATTGGCAGGTAAAAACAAAAGGAACTGTTGAAGTAACATAGCGCATGGCCAGATATGTGGGTGGCTAAAAAATAAGGCCGAAGAACTCAAAGCCAGTTCCATTTTGGCAAACTCAGAGCTTCCGTACAATCCCAAGTACCATGTAAAATGAAAGCAAACACTTAAAATAGGGAGGATCAACTCCAAAGGAGAGTCAAACAGAGAAAAGCAGACAACGGGAGAGCAAATGGATAGAAATACTGAAGACATAAGGCTTTCATTCAAATTCATTCATTATGAGAATGGAAAAGTGCACAGTAAACATACTGAAATAATAAAGGGAAAAAAACAAGTGAATGCCGATAATCATGGTCTGCATGAGTTGTAGAAAATGAAAAGGATATTATTTGAAAAACAGACTCTGAAGACATGCAAAAACTCTCACTTACCACCAATTTTTACAGTTATGAGGCAATTTGGAAAAGGGGGGAAAAGTCTTAGTAACCCTTAAAAACAAGCAACAGAGAAAAAAATCCCCAAATAGCTGGTGCTCAGGTGAGCTGTGCACTAAATGTGACCCATGTGGCAGTTTACCGGTAAGAAAGACAACCATTAAAAACATTCATCTAAACTGACAGTGTGTTAGGGAACCCTGAGGGCCCATCAGCACTCCTGTTTCTAACAGAGCTGCGTTTCATTTAAAGGTGGTTCTTTCTGCCTTGTTTGTTATGCTTTTACGTGTCTCTTTATTTGCTCTGCTCGCGCTCAAGCCGAAACATCACAAACACGCAACACCGTGTATGCCACACAACCCAGTAGTCAGCAGGCTTTGGAACACGGCACCGATTATGCCGTCTTCATTGCGGCGTCTTTGCCGTGTTGCGATCCCTCTGCTCCAGAAAGGTATTGCCCACAGAGATAACTGTGCTGGGAAAGTGACCCTTGAAAACTATGTGTAATTATGGTTAGTCCTTGGTCAAACCAACACATAGGATCATAGAAATCATTGACCACATTTTAAATTTCCCATGTGAAGGCCCTCGAAGTGAATTATTACAGGCGGATAACTGGAATAGGGCTGAGTTGCAGCCTGCCCAAAAGATATATTGAGTTTGATGAGCTGCAAGATGAAAACAGCAGTATAATCACCTTAGAAACAGCAATGTAATTATTTATTATTAGAATCCAAACCCTGACATCTCATGACAAGGTCTTCAGGAGCTGTTCAACCGCTGCTGACTTCTAAAGCATTAGGAACATCACTACGGAATTGTAACAACACATCACACGATGGACTCTCTGGCATCATGTTGGTCATGTGTGGAGTGGGGGGGGATTACTCACCTTCAAGTTCCTCTTCGGGCCTCTTCCGTTTCTCGTACACAACAATGATGATGACCAGCACGATGATCTCAGCCAGAACGCCCAGAAAGGGCCAGAGAGGTGCCAGGTGACTGCGCACCCGCAGGATGGAGGACTCTGATGCCATACCGATGATGTTGGTGGCATTGCACCGGTACTGGCCTGGGTCTACGCCAATATCCAGGTTCACAATGTTCAGCTCAGAGTAGTTGTCTCTACTGTTGATGAAAAAACGTCCAGAGGAGTTGTCGATGTCCTGCAGAGAAGGATGAAAATTCTTCTTAAATTTTACATGGCATTTTGGGAGTGTAGAACAGCATAGGTCAAAATTCTGAGTACCGCTTTTGGAAACAATCTGGATAGTATCCAAGCTGATCGTCTAGCATATCTTTCCAAAGATTGTGTGCTGCTTTGCTTTATTTCTTGATTTTTTTTTTTTTTTTTACCCTTTTGAATGGAGTTTGGCTAAATGTTCTCGGCGGTCTTTTTTCTAATGGTCCACAACTCCTTTACACAGACAGCTGAATCCAGTTTTATAGTCACTACACGTCTAGAGAAAGGACCACTAATACTGGATACTAACCCTGAAGGAAAATGCAAAGGGAAGACATGGCACAAAGTATGTACATATGAAAAAATGTTTCTCCCTTCAAAATATAGTTGAGAAGGGCATTGTCCAAATATAAACTGAACGGAAAGTGCGTTAGCATTAAGTGTTTTTGCACAGAATCAAATACAGAAACCAGTGCAAACAGGAAATAACACTTTTTTCCCCTCTCTTAGCATTTTAATGATCCAAGCTGCCTTCACATAAAACAAACTACCTGAGGAACATGCAGTATGGAGCATAATCCTTTGCTTCATTACTTACTACAGTTTCCAACCCTCTGAATAAATTACGGTATTTTATATCTGGAACTACTGCAGTGCTGCTGAGCTGCTGTCAAATAACTGAACTGTGACAGATGGATGGAGTGCCATCTTCGCCCGTTATCTTCGCCGTCGTCCACAGTGGGTGTACAGTGGAGTCACCCACCCCATACAGGCCGTTGTCCAGTTTCTGCCAGGTCCACGTTGGGTAAGGGTAACCCACAGATCTGCAGTACAGCACGGCACTTTGGCCCTCATTCTGGTTCTCGCTCCGCTTGTGGCCCGTGATGTCGGGGGCGGCTGGAAACCAGGGACACATGGTTGGATTATAAGGCGAAGGGACAGGCCCCAAGACCACGGCACAATCCCTCAGAAATGATTCCATTTATATAAACATTTCTGTCCACAACTTCAAATGTATAAAACAACAGAAAAAACTGAAATTAAACATCTGCATTTTTAAATAAGGCTAAAGTTATTCACAACCCCATAAAGCCACTGAAAGCAAATCTGCGATACGTGTAAATTTACAGGACAAAAAGAAATATGTCTGTCATTGTATGAGTGGGCTCTGCAGTTGACTGTTACATAATGTTGAACAGAAAATATAATGTAAATTACATCTGGCTAAATGACATCTATATTTTGATCATTAAGCTGGAATCCAAAGTCATTTTAGAATGGGAAGCACGAGCTGGTTTTGTACTATAAATGCAGTTTAACTGCTTGTGGACTTGTGAATTGTCTCAAAGTAGGGGCCCTATGCACGAGCTGAAGGATTTGGGGAAAGCGCTCACCAAGCAAATGGTCAAGAGCACATCTGAATTTCCGCAGTTTGACTGAGCCGCCAGAATTCCTTCTCAGTGGGATCCGGAGCGAGCGTGCCGTCCTCAGCCACCTCCTAATTCACAAAACTGCCAGGCTGCTTCCATATCCCGCCTGCTTATGTGGTAATTCTGTCCGTGCCATTAGGTGGCACCAGGACGGGGCCAGGAGCCACTCCTCTTTGGCGCGAGCGGCGTGTCGGAGCCCTGGGTGACATCACCCCCCTCCCCTAATTGTAGCATCCGCACACGCAGCCAGGAAGCAGCAGACGCGTCTGCTACCGTGCCGCATCTCGCTCGGCACGTTTCGCACCCGCCGACTCCTAGTCGCCTCTGCCCAGGGTCTAACCTTTAGGTGCTCTCAGCTCAGGCACGCGCATGCGTGCATGTGTTTGTGTGCGCGTGTGTTCATTTGTGCTTGCTTGAAAGCAAAGACGAACGACGCCGAATGCCTGTCACTTAAAATGATGTAGCTTTCGTTTTAGTTTAATCACGCATGGTGGCGAAAGCCACATTAAAACGCTTACCTTGGGAGATTCACTTTGTAATTTGAAATCTGTGTATCCGTATCATTAAAGTTTCATTTATGTTACTGTTACACAAAGCATCATTATACAAAGAAAATTATTATTTCCATACAATTACACATCCATCCATGTCTCGGAATTAACCATTTAATTTCCATCAGAGCTGCGGCGCTCGGAGCCCATCCGAGGCGCTAGGCCCCTGGATGGAATGCCCATACATCGCAGGGCGGCCAAACACACAGTCACACACGAGAGTGACCGGTGAACCTGAAATGCACAAAATGCCCAGGTGCTGTGCAGGGGCAGCCCTACTCACTGCACCGCCATGGTGTCCCCAACACAGTTGCTATTTTTAAGATTTCAGAAAACATGACAGAAGGAAAAGCCGAGATGTAACATAAAAAGCAGCTAAAATATGACCAGAAGAACTGAAGCCTCACTAGCTTTTGTCAGAAATAAGGTTCAATGAATTATTTAATAAAAGCAGACCTCTCAAAGGGAATGACACAAACAAATAGCAGATGACAAGAAATAACATCAGATCTCCCAAAGGAAATGACACAAATAACAGATGGCAAGCATACTTCATGAAGGCGCATTCTATCGTATACATGAGATTCCTTTTACAGAAAGGCAGCAGGGAGCCACCATTGGTGAAAAGAGATATGGCATCGCCTTTGCTTAGGAGGTGTCACTGAGAAAAACCCAGGGCAGCAAATGATTCCTACTTGGTGCAGATTACCGTCACAGACCGTCAGGTCCCACCATTAGTGAGGCCCGGGACCGGATCAGCAGCTTAATCCCAAACCATCAAACAAGCCGCCATCTGGTGCCACAGCAAGGGGCAGTGTGTGTGTGGGTGGGGGGGAATGCTGTCAGGGTGTGGAGCGGCGAAGCTGGGCGTGCCTGGACACAATGCAAAAGGTTGAGGAAAAGGGGCCACGCTGTACTGTGTTTGAGGATCCGCCAGCCTAGCAGTGCACATCTGGGGAGAGGGCTGCCCCCGAGGGGGGCCTAAGAGTATCGGCCTGGACCAACCAGCCATTATCAAAAGCACAGTCCATACACCAATGTCCCACACACGGGGCTTTCCACTGCCACAGCTCACACAATGGCACCGTGGGCAACTGTAAGCCAGTCATACTGTACATACTTGGCTGAAAATGGAACTTAACCATCAGCTGATCATGGGGTCACAAGTGGGGGCACAGCAGTTGGAGAAGAATGCCCAAAAGCCGTCCACAGGTCTCTGTTAGAATCCCCATCGACACAGTAGACACAGTGAAGCACTGGGGAGGACACACCAGATCATTTGTGCTCCACCTCCGGAAGCTATTTGCTTTCTCTTAGGATCACCCCTCGCTGTGTCTGTTCAGATTTAAGGCTTTGTTTTAACAGCATAATTGAATTCAAATGCTCTTTGGTAGAGCTGACACGAAAAAAATCGAGACAACTTAATATTTAATCCATTTGCATTGTCTTCAGTTCATCTGGTACTCCAAATTCTCGAGTATTGTAATTTTTTCTTCTTTTTCCAACAGTAACACAGCGACATGCTTCAGACTGGCAATGTCCTGTCCCTAAGACTGACAGCTGTGCCTTGGACAATGAGCACAAATTGGTCGCTTCCCGAACCCGGCACACTGTAGCTGGCCACAAAATTATTGTGAAAGGCCAAAAGCCAAAGTCTTTATTAACCGGTGTGAAGACCAAACACCTGAAAGCATTTACTGATCCTAATGACCTGTTAAGCTGTGAATTCATTTTGGATCCAAAATGATTTACACAAAACAGAAAATGAGCAAAAATGGGCACGCGTCCTGTTCTTCGGCTTGGTTGTATTTTTTTGTTTCAGCCAGTCACTCCTGGGGTCGACACCAGGAAACACAGCGTACCTGGGAGAAGACGTGAATCAGAATCGTACCTCTTACTTCAATGGTAGCGTTGACAGGGGGAGCCATGCCGAAGGTGTACACACACATGTATTCTCCGGCATCATCAGACCTGGGCTTGTTGAGTCTGCAAACAACCAGCAGATACATTTTCTTCCCCAAGCCTCTTTTTCTGATGACTGTACACATGCACACAAGTCCAACAAACGTGCTCTTCATGGCAGATATTGGCCAACTGCAGTGATTTATTTGGGTTTTGTGCTTGAACAGCTGGTTTTGGAGGAGTGTGTCATGCAGTGCTTCTGGTTAAGTAGTGCTTGTAGACCCTTTGACATGGTGATTTCTACCAGCTGAGGGTAGAGCCATGCGGCCCTATTGAAATTTTAAGAGCAAAAAGAGGACTGCGTGGGATGTTTATTTGTTTTCTATTTTTTGCCAATGAAACTAGATTCATTGACTAAGTTAGCATATTTTTTGTTCCGAAAAGCCAATTAAAGCACGTTATGGATTTTAAAGGGACATTCAAAGGCCAAGATCAGCCAGGTGTCACACCTGTACTCTGTATTCCTCTGGCTTCCTCGAGTGCCTGGGATCTCCTCTCCATTCTTGGTCCAGTAGCTCTCACGGTGTGTATCGTGGGCATTGGTTAGGTTGCACTGCAGCGTACTTGGTGGCGCGTGAGAGTCTGCGGGCAGCACCACGTCATCCGACGAGTTGATCCTCGGCTCTGAAAGCAGAAAATGGCTCACCGTTTGACACTCTGCAACCCTCTCCATATAGGACCATCGTATGCAGCCTCTTTGGAAGTGCGATAGCCACTCCAGGCATCACGCAATGCATGCAAATTGGACCAGAAATAAAGATATAAGATGCCATGCAATAACAACACTCACACGATGACAATGCATCACATCTACAAGCAGAGACCACGCCATTTTGTAATGCAAATAGTGTGTACAATTAATTTTAATATTGGCTAGTTTTGCTTTGTTTAAAAATACCTTTGACAAAGGCCACTTTTTCAGACATTTACAAAGACAAAGGATATATACTGTATATCTTTATCGAGTCCATCAGCCAAGTTGAAGAAGCTCCAGGACCATGAAAATGTACGAAAAACTATTGCAGTGTGATATTGTATTAGTTACATCAAGCGAAGACAGAAATGCATTTCTTTAGAATACTGAAAAATCGAGATAGCCTGACGGTTTCATCAAAATAGACACTGCTGGCTATAAGAAAGTAACGAAAGATTCCTGCACAATGAAAGTTAAATTGTCGTCTGGCACTGTGCCGGCAAGTGAGAATTTCTGCTCGCTGTTCATTTATTCTTTGTATCAGGCTGATGTGAGGAGTGCGGAATTTACAACCGCTGTCGAATGGAGGAAAATCAACCTTTGCAAGATATTCATGCGCAGTTTTGGGTTATTAATACCAACAAGACTGTTTTGTTGAAGGTTGTTTATCACAAATGATGTGCGTTCCTTTTTCATCTTACTGTGAAATCCGATAACTGCTTAGAACACTTATGAAAACATGCTTAAATATTTTTTGTTGTGGCAAATCTGAGTTGTCGAAGGGAAATTTTGCAAAAGTTGCTGTCTCACAGATCACTGCAGATTGCTCCACTGACCTGTTATAACATAGAAATGAAACTAACACTTTGCCGCTTGCAGAAAACAACATGTGGTTTTTTTCTCTGTTTAATGTCTGTGGTTTTCATATACAAAGGTGGATAACACCAAGAAGTCAGTTAAGTTGAAGGTTGTTTATCAAAAATGAAGTTCCCTTCTTTTCCGGCTATCGTGAGGCCTGTTAGGCTTATAGCCGCAAAGCACACAGGGCACACAGGGAGGATTGTGCCAAAATCGGCCTGAAAACTGAAAGCTTTGAACACTTTGAAAATACGCCGAAACATTTTCTGCTGATGTGTGCAGAATATCAGAAGGGGAAGTTTAGCGGATGTTTGCTATCTCACTTGTCTCCCTGTTGCTGTAATACAACAGAGACTGCTTATTTACAAACTGTTTTCTTTAAAAGTTGCTCACGGTAATTTTTAAGAGGTGTTTAAAATTAATGTTTTGTTGCTGAGACGTTTCGGCTAAATAAACTACACCTTGGCTATAATACGTTTTACAAAAGACCTCTACGGTAGCCTTCTTAAATGTAGGAATCTTTATTTTTTTCGTACTTATGCATTGTGTAGCTGGCAATAAATCTACAGAGGGGAGAAATTTTATTGTTTGGATGTTTCCCTGCTCTTGGTTTCTGAATACCCAGTAAAATGGATTTTTATCCACTGTAGCTAAAAACCGCCCAGTGCTTCAGTGAGGACTATAACTTCAGTTTGCTGGCTCCCCAGCTGGTGCCACAGGCCAGGGAAGAGCACTGTTACGGAGGAACACATTTCACTGCACTGAAACGGGAGCCATCGAAGCTCTGAAGAATGTGATTTAGATTTGGGCATTTATTTCAGTTTATTTACATTTTTCAGCATTTGCCCCGCTGCCTCGCCTCCCCCTCACTGTGCTCAGCAGTTAATGGTCCAGTTAACCCAGGGCTGCATAAAGAATTCATTGCGGTCAACACAGACCCAGACATAAACAGTGTGGATTCACGTTCCGCCTGCTAAATGCAAAACAACGCCGTACGCAGAAGGCACTTTTTAATAAAGGCAGTAAAGTAGGAGGAAAAAGTTATGTAAGAATGATTATGTAAGACAGGGCATGAGAGAGAAGGAGTACTATTTCCAGCAACTTGAATGGAAAGACCTGTGGAATGAAAGACACTGCGAAATGAAATTGACACAAACACACATTGCTTGTCTTCCTTTGCTGTTTTTCTAAAAGTTTTCCTTCTTTTTTGCTGGGATTTCACCTTTAAGGACACGTTTGGCTCATCTGAATCTAGATCTCCTTCTTTTCAGAAACTGCTTTCTTCTCCCTGCCAGTGTGGTTAAGTGGATCAAGCAGGGTGTTCACCCACCTTCCATGCTGCCTCTGATTCATGTTGCGGGGAGACAAATGGAGTTCCCTGTCTGAGAAAGTGCTCAGCCCCTATGCATGCATGCAGCATCACTGGCTCAGCACCACGGTGCCGAACGGTGCTCGGCTGCTGAGACTGCAGGGACAACCGTGTGAGGCTGGAGAACTGGGCACAAAAAAGCCTACTGTGTGTCGCAGTTAAACAAACCGATATTTATTTAGAGGATGCCTTTTGTCAGCTCTCATTTTCGGTTTAATGCCTCTTTAACGCCTCTCACTCCATGCGTGATGTTCATAAGCACTTATTTAAAATCGCAGGGTAGTAGACAGTAATAATACAGCACTAATGGGAAGCTGAGTGTCGATGGTGTTTGGCCCGTGGTTACGACAATAATGTAATGTCTTACACAACTGCGGTATGACAGATAGAGGCAAGAAAACGAGAGCGAGAGCGCAGATCCAAACACCCAGGCATAGATGCATACCAAACATGGTTTTGCATTCTTCTAGGACATACTTGGTGGATACTGCCTACACATGGAGCAGTGTGCAGGGATTAGGGTAAGACAGGCCATAATCGCACACATGAGTCTGACAGCAAACTCGGATCAGTGTGTGTGTGTGTGTGTGTACGTGGATCGGCGGGATTAGGTTCAGCATCGCTGGCACTCCCAGCCCGTGACAATAATTGGTATTCGCGGCACTTTTTCCTGCAGCGTAACGTGCCAAGGGCAGGGGCTCTTTTCACCAGCCGAACTCCCGCTCAGACCACGAACGCATGTGCGCACGTTCATTTCTTTTCATTTCGCAGAAACACACACTGACACGGGCTCGTGAAATTTGCGACTCCTAAGTCCACCCCGCCAAAGTTCAGAAACATTTGAACGATAATGGCAAGCGAAAAGGTTTTGTACTTGTGGCTTTTAAAAAAAACGGTACTTTGTTCAGTGGGATACACACACACACGCATGCACACGCAGTGACTCATTTATGAGCATATACTTGCCAAAGGCCTCTGGCTCTTCCACAGTTTGAGGGTGTGGTTATGTAAGTGGATGCTGTCTGGTAGAGTCACATTCAGATCGCTGCCACTATACCTTAAAAATTTAAAGCCTGACGGCTCCAGTGGGTACCCAGCTGGGTAAAGAGGCCGCACTTGAGGTTGAAAACCGTTTAAGTTCAGATCAGGGTCTCCGCTCGGCAAACAGGCAGCATGAAACAGACATGCTGAGTCATGGCCTCCTCACGGAAGGGTACCTGAAGGACAGCTGCATGGAGGAGGAGCACACATGGGGTAAAGAGAGACTGTGCTGTGGGCCACACCACAGCAACTTCACAAGACACCGCTGTACCGTTACAGCTGGACGTAGCTCCTAAAACCGCAGCATCTGTAACCCTTTTATGCCAAATCACACCTTCCCAATAGAAACCCGCTCGAGTACAGGTAGATCCTGCAACATTTCCAGCCCTCCTGCATGTGGCGCACAGAGAACTGTTGTCAGCACTGCTCAGTCACAGATCAACACATCGACATCTACACATCTAACACAAGACAACTCCCCAGCCCACAAGTCAGTATTTGGCATACTGACCAACTATGCACAGCCCCCTACACAACCATCACAGCATGTACGGCCTGTTATATACATGTCGTTGCTTTATTACATGTATATAATTCAGGAACATTTTTTCAGTAATGACAGAATATTAAGAGCAAAGCATTTTGTGGAAGAAGAATTGCACACACTCGATTATGTCAGATTTTTTATTGCTCCGGTTATTTGTGCGTGTGTAATGAAAATATGAACCTTAAAGCTAGCATTTCAGCTGCTTTTTTAACCTAACTCATCTCACGCTTTGAATGAGTACTTTTTCGCTGTGTGTCCGTCACTGTGCCATGAGCTACGATGAACAAGTCCATGTCCGCGGTTTTGCACGTTGAAATTTTGAAGGAGGTGCAACGAATAAATGTTATTTCTTTATTTGTTTATTTGGCAGATGAGGCCTTACATCATATACCTTAGTCACTATACACAAGAGCCAAGCGCAGTAAGTTGTTTATTGGCTTCTATGAGCAACTGCACTGTGACCCTGCTAATAGTATTACAGGAAAGTAGTAACATCCCAAAAATAAGACATTGCACTTGAGAATACATTCATGCACAGGACCTAGTTAGTCACACTTATGAAACCATTTGTGGTCCAGAGGATATCGTGTCATTACTGATGCACATATTGACATGCAATGCAAAGAAGGCACAAGGTTGTTCAAAGGCAGCTTGCGAAGGCAGCTACCAGCAGGGCAAAACTAAAACAAAGAGTTCACACATCAGACCATCTCTGCGTTATTTGTTTCTCCAGGAACATCTCACCAAAGCCTCAGAGATGCCTTGGCAGCGCACTGTGGCTCTGCCATCCTGGATTCACACGCTATGGTGCGATACACAGCAATATTTTAAACTTGTGCCCTTTTCCTTGTGTCTTCTTCTCATTTCCAGCCAGTCCCTTTCTCCGGTACATAAGGCACAAAGAAAAACGGTGTAGCACAACCCAAACGCACCACGGAGGCTGCGAACTGCAGACGGGGCAGAGAACGCGGACTTTTGACCAAATAAAAATGACTCGGACAAGAAACAATGACAGACACGACTGCAAAACAAACCACTGGGAAAAAAATGCATTAAACGAAGGCTCTGGAAGGAAGGAAACGAAGGGAATGTTAGAGGTGGGATGCGAATCACAGGGGCCATGGGCAGGACGTGGGCTGAGAGAGCCACCCGGTGCAGGGAGGGAGGGAGGGAGTCACAAAATGCCAGGAGAAGTGGGTTTCTGGGTTTGTGCTCAACCACAACAGGAGGATCGGCGGTCGGAGGAGAAGTTCAGCTCAGGATGTTCCCACCGAGCTGCGCTGTTCTACACGTGTAGAAGAACACGCAGAGGGAACGGCATGCTAAATGCACGCGACCAACACAGCCAAATGAGACGGGCAGCACCGAGACAGTGCGGCATGAGGAAGAGTAATCTTTATACCCTCTTTTTTTTTTTTTTTTTTACTTAAAACCGTAAGGAAATACGCGATTAAAAAGAGAGCAAATTTTTCAGTGTGTGGTTTGGCAGTGAGGGCTGCAGTAGAGCTAGGAAACAAGAGTGACTGACAGCCTGGTAGTGTGGGGATGTGGGGGGCGGGGGGTTGTTAGTCTGTCACCATCTAGGCACTACAGGACACAGACCGCAGTGGGGCGGGACTCACTGGGCAGCACGGTCACGGTGGCCTGCGCTCGGATCCAGGTGAGGGCGGGGTTCAGGCGCATGTCGTTGCGCCGGGGGTCGTTGCTTGCCCGGCACTCGTAGGTTCCCGTGTCCTCCAGCGTGAGACGCGTGACACTCAGCACGCTCACGCCATTGGTGCCGTAGGCCGTGTCGATGGACACGCGGCGCTTCCACGCGCCGTCCCACAGCTGCTTGAAGGAGTCGGCGCGGTTGACCTCGGCGTACCACCACTGGATCTCGGGGGTGGGGCTGCCGACCACGTCGCAGTACAGCTCAAAGGTGTCCCCCGTGAGCTTTGTCTCTGACAGAGGCGACTTCACAAACCCAGCTGGAGAGGAAGAGTGTGTCGGGGGTTGGGGGGGGAGGATGGAGATCGGGGCGGAGAAGATGGAGAGGCGGGAAAATGTCGGGTAAATTATAAAGGGAGCAGTTGAGAAAAAAAGGAAAAGTAGGGCGCAAATCATATGTGCGTGGAAAGCCAACAGAATTAAAGAAACATGGAGAAAAGCAGAAACTGAAGAGTGCATGGATGAAATACATGTCAATGGACCTCAAGCACATCTTCACACCCTTCAGACAGGTCTTTTAAGCACACGTTGGTGAAACCAACAGCAATTCGCACGTCCCTGTATGCCATAGCGACGGGGGTCAATGAAGTCAGTGTGTTCTCTCACGCTCTTCCTCCCTGGTGTCACACTGTGTTTGAAATGGCTCACGGACCAAGGCCCAGAATGCTTAGCATGGATCATCCTTTCTTAAGGAAAAGCCCTCCAGCTGGTGAAGGCACATTGGTCTTGATGATAAGACCAGAAAAGCTACGGTCGTGTTTATTTAACTTGCTCTTTGAACCAGTCAGCTGTTTCGCAGTAAAGCCGATTCAGGTCACCGGTTAACAACAGTTGTCATTGTTGATATTAATGTATGAGTTTGCTTTAACAGCAATCCTGGCCATACCAAAGAAAAGCTCATATTAAGACAAACCCCGCAGAATAAATATAATCAACTTCTGTTTTATTTTTAGTTGCTTTTCTAATTCGTTTTACATTGACTCCCAAACAAAAACACATGGCACACACCTGTGCTCTCGTTCACTGGTAACCTTTTCTCTTCTCATCTCAGCCTACAAATCGACAGAGAGGAGTCAGGGACTAAAAATAGCAGCAGCGCTGCAGCCAGGTGCTTTTTCATCCGTACCACCTCTGGAGCATAGCGAAGTCACATTTGGCGTAGCGTGCGCGTCTGCAGAGGCTTCCAGCTGCAAGGTGCACCCTCAGCACAGGGCCGCACACCGTATGACGTCTGCCCTGCGGCGTCTCCTGATAATGTGCCCCCCCCCAAAAAAAAAAAAAAAAAAAAAAAAAAACACACACCAACTGGGACGACTGATATCTGGAGTCAAGGAAGCGATATTTGGTGCAGCGATTGATACCGTGCCTCCGAGTCTCAGGCACCAGCAGTGCTTGCAACATGTCAGTCGGCGGCCAGCAGGCAACAAGAAGGCCCATCTAATCTGTCAACATTTCAGTGCAGAATAACACGCTAAAGTACGCCGTCCCCGTCGAGCGTCGAAGACACTCTCGGACACAAAACAGCCGACACAATTCCCTTGATGCATGATGACAGAAACCACAAGACAACGCAAAGCAGATGCAACAAACTGCGCCGTGGTTCAAGTACGCAATGAGTTCAAAGAGATCTGATGCTGAAGCCCTTTATTGCGGTCGAGAGATTTATGGAGGCTGCAGCACCGCATGTCCCCTGGGGCAATGTGGGCACATACACACAGTGTGGAGGGGGTGTTGCCATAGAAGCACACACGATGGTAACTGTACAGGTACCTCCGTGCTCAGCAACAGACCCAGTAATCCAGCGAGTTGTTACGCATCACAGTCTGGGGTTCTTTCTCCATCTACAGTGTTAATATGGTTAAAGTTATTACTTTTGCTTCTTTTCAGTTATAAAAAAAGACTAGAAAATATACAAAAAAATAGCCATGCCCTGAAGTGTACCATACAATGCGGTTTGGCAACAAATGATTGGCTGCACAAGTTTATTTAGTGTCAAGAAAACAAAGGGCTCAAGCGAAACTGCAACCAGCGACAGGCGCAGAAGATGACACCCAACAGCTTATCTGGTCAAGAAATACAAATACACGGGACCTTTGTAAAATATGCTTCTTAAAATGCTCACGTGACATTTCCACAACCCACGCGGAACTGCCTTGCTCTGCCAACTGCGATATTATTGCTGGGTTGCTGCTCTTTCTTCTCAGGTTCGTGACTCATGGAGACGTGTGGCGCAGGCACGTTACAGTGCACGTTTACTCTGGAGAAACCACCACCCGCCTTCTTGAACCGTCCAGAGGAGACGTGGCCAACAAACCGCCTAGTAGCCTGTCCACCGTGTACTGATCAAACCGGTTCGGCTTCTTCTTTGGCTTTTGTCCGTTGCCACAGAATGAACCAGCATGGGGATTTAAAATCTTTATCTTTTGCTGAAGAGAATATGAGAGTCCAGAAACAGCTCTAAGACAGACTATAAAATCTGTGAGGGCTTCAGGGACGCCATCCTGCCTGAACAATCCAAACCATGCAAAGGCTTGCGTCTGTAACTTGTAACACCATCTGTCATCCAACTGTAGGCAAACGGGCTTCAACTTCTGACCACTTCTGCCCACAAACTGTGAGTCTCTTGCAAATTTGAGCAAATTAACAGTTTTCTAAAAAATCCGTAAGGGGCCAAGATCGTCTATTGACATCCTGTGGGACTGCTCAGTGGTCATTGTTCCATTTCATAAGGAGGCTTAGCGTCTGCATTGTAGAAAGAGTCTCTGGTCTCTGTGACATTGACGGTGTTCTGGCTGCACTGACACACTGCTGTCTCGCAGGGGTACGAGGAGGACAAACGGGCACAGAGCACATCCGGCTGGGTCGTGCAGTGTATGATCCCCATTTTAGATGTACGCATCTCACAGTTCTCAGATGCAAATGAAGCCTTTATTTGCTCATGTCCTCGCCCCCACCTCCTCAGCGCATATACTCCCACTGTACACTTGTTCAGTCAGCTGTCTGGGACCAACCAGGGCACTTCACACATTCAACCAACACCCGCAGGCGTGATCGATCCAGTCTGGTTCTCGGTAGCTATCACGTCAGCATGCGCTTGTGGCACGTGTCCATCAGGGAGCGACAGAAAGGCTGCCTTTCCGTCAAGGTCACTGGATGCGGCCAAGCTGCTTTACATCTGAAAGAAACGCTCTCCCATACTGAGATCCTTCTACAACCCTTCAGTCATTTCACACTGATAGCCTTGCATCACTTTAATCCTTGATTTTGCCAAAAAGGAAGAGTGTTGGAACCAGACTGTCGACTCCGTTTGTCATTCTGTCTCTAAAATGCTGTTTTTTTTTATATCTTGGAGAATGCGGATGGAGTCCAACGGTTTTGTTACAGTGGGACTGGATTAGAGCCACCTGTGATCATCTCAGTCCAGAACAGCGACTCAAACAGAAACAAGATGCATTTCTGAAGCATCAGTCCTAAGCTGGCCTTCAGTAAGACTCAGGACTTCCTGGACATGAAAAAGTACCTTTATTTACAAGTCCTGAACCACAGTAAACCAGCCTCGGTTCACATGTGCTAACCCTCTGACAGGTACCAAATGTCCATTCTGGTTAACCCAGTTTTAGGGAACCCATTGCAGCTATTCTGAAAACCCATATCTCCAACTTGATTTAGGTGAATGAAAATATTGCGTTACAAATACTCCTAACAATGTCTGAATTACTGCACAAGTTCTGTGTCCTGTCACGTTTGGGTTTTCCGTATATATGTTTGACTCTGAATGTCATTAAAGTTCTGGAATAAACCGATTCAGCAAAAATCCTGTTTTCTATCAAGTTCATGAGTTGTATATACATAAACATGTGCAACATAAGATGTCATTGCAGCCATTGCCTAGGTTGATGACCCACAGAAATGGCTGGGAAAAAAAACTGGTTGCCGACCCCAGATTTTAACCCCTTTAAGTTTCAGCACAGCAGGGTGGCCAGTGCGTGTATGTATGGGAAGAATATCAATGTCACACACAGTCTAAGATTTGTATTACTTTGGCAATATTGAAACAGTCGTGGCTGACCTGTACCTTGAGCATTTCAAATATTACAAAACATTACAAAACCCCATGTAAACATTTTAGGATATCACTCTAAAGTCTCTATTTATAACTCCACATGCCACAGTATAAAAACATGTGTTAGACCTTCACGTACATGCTAACTCAACGTGGGAGGTAATAGAACAGGTAATACAACATTACTTTTAGTTCAGCTGTTGCATTGGCATGCAAGCTGCAAAGTGCCACCTTAAAAAGCTACCACACACAGTGTGGAGGCAGAAACAGCAGACAAAAGTGGGTTTTTTTGTCTGCTTCACCACAATTATCCAGCAACTCCATTTGCAGTGAACCTGCCAAGTAGTTTTGATAACTGAGGAGGCTGGGCTCATTTTTTCCTGATAAACCAGTCTTGCATGGTCAAGATTTTCATTAAAACATCTGCAGTGTGTGAATGTTCTGGGCAGCTTCTGAAAATGGACCTGTAAAGAACATGTGAACACATAAACACTAGGCTTTCAGCTTGCAAGTGCAGCATCAGAATGACATTCAGACTCTTGCTGAGCAAAAACCACAGATTATAATCACGATGATCTGCATTTATTTTAAACCTCATTTTTCACATAATAATCAAATGGCAAAAGTGTGCGGCCATTTTATTTTGAATTAGCCCACAGCATCCAGAACCGGGCAGAGCCAGGCACTGGATGCAAGGACAGCACGGTGGCACAGCAGGTAGCAATGGTGCCTCACAGCACCTCCGCTGTATGTTTGCACCCAGGTTTCAATTTGTCTGTTTGTGCACAGCTTGCAAGTCATACCCATGTGCATGTGGGTTCCCTCCCCAGTGTAAAGATGTGATTCCTGTGATCTAGGGAGTTTTAAACTTGCTTTGCTCTGGAGGGAGTTTACTGTAGCGCACCTAACACTGCGAGTTAACCGGGGAAAGCTTTCAGTCAAATGCTAGTCAACAGTAAACTGCTAAACGAATAATCGCAAACGTCACGCCCGATATGAAAGTCCGGTCATGCTTCAGGATAATCGCGCAGAGCTGCAAGCCGTAGTAGATCTACGGCATACCAGTGCAGGAAGACCCTTTTACACGGCCAAGGGGAGATTATGCACATTTGGCTGCTGTGACCTTTGATTTACTGTCTACCCTCAGCCCATGCACGAACACCAGCGATGACCGAAAGGGTCGGCCCGCTGGACGCAGCAGTGCTTCTTAGAGCAGCACGCTCCATTAGGAGTTAATGGGTTCGCTTTCACAAAAGGACACTGAAGACACGACTCCATGCGCTGCCACTCGGTGCTATAAATAGTGCCGAGCTGCGGAGCGGAGCGGCGCTATTTACAGCGAGGCAGGTATCCACTGCTGAATCAGCCCCTTCTGTCCTTCCTTCTACGCACAGACGGCAACGGTTTGCTTTGGATTTTTAACACAGCAATGTTCACAGCTCTTTTTTTTTTTTTGTCAGCAGAATGTCTGCCTCTCAAAATATCTACACTATTGACTTATTTATGGCTAAAATGCACGCAAACCCACAGCACGCTCAGGATCTCTGAGCCTGACAGTGCACGCATTTCATTAATGTCACCACTGAATGAACCATACATGAATGTGCCATCAAGGAATCTAGAATCCTCCACCTACATCACACATGGTTGGTCAAACCGAAACACAGTCATTTCTGGAAAAAAAAAAATCACAGCAATCCATTATCGTGTTCAACAAAATTTTAAATGTTTCACTACAGGACCCATCTGTGCAAATTACGCTAAACAATTTACATGTACTTTACTTCCTAAGGTCCTCACAAAGAGTGCTACTACAATGTTATTTATAGCTATTTGGCAGGTGATCCTTTTGAGCACAGCCTATAATAGCTCGAATGCAACACTTTTAAAGCCTCTCGGTGGAACTGGAGTGAATGTTCACCTGCATTACGTCACCGTTACAGTGCTTGACGCAGACGTGTGAACGCAGCGAGAGTCACAGCGCACACGGAGCCCGAGCTGGGCGGAGGCGATGGAGAGCTCTGCGGTCCTTGGAAAGGGTCAAATTTGGAAAGCACAAAAGATGGGTGGTGCTGCAGTTTGCAGTGCCAAGAATTATGCACGCTGAAGAAGGAGTTGTACCGGTGACGAGCACCCTAGAAGAGACCAGTGCTATGAATCCAGCCAAGGAATTTTTATTTTGCCTTTGCTCAGTTTCATAGCCAAACCGTGTGCACTAATGGGCCAACCAAAGGCACAAGCGGCTCACCCACTTTTGCTTTAACTCTTTTACCATTGCATGTTTGCCACCATAAGGTTCAAAAATGTGAGCTTGTAGAGTTGCTAACTCTGAAAGCTGCCAAATGTGAAACACACAAATGTACCGCTACAATGTAAAAATAACACGCAAACCTGTCTGATGCTTCAGTGTTGCATTTTCTACAGGTCTGATATTACAATTGCACTTAGGTTAAAATATGTAATACATTTATGCTCCTGGTGTATTTCTTTATCTTTTGAGCACATCTGGCTTTACAATGCAGCATAAATGATGCACGACTCACAGCAAGTCCACAGATTTCACATTTTAATTCGTATCTCTGTTTGCTAAGTCCCTTTCACTTTTCAGCTGCACGTTTCTGCCACAACTAAACTGAACTAAAAGCAAAACATTATTACTGCTAAACATACACTCCTCAAAGATATGGCCATCCTAAGAGAAATTTGAACAGTAAAACTACGAAAATGTTGAATAAGTAGCGTAAAACTAATAAAAGCAGTGAAATTGTGCATGTGAAACTGTGCAGCTGTTCTGGATTGTTGGATCCTTTACATACTGTAGCTCCAGCTTAAGTAAATGTCTATACACACTATAACCATTCATAATTATGACAACTGTACAGACAGACAGACATAGATAGATAGATAGATAGATAGATAGATAGATAGATAGATAGATAGATAGATAGATAGATAGATAGATAGATTTGCATATTCCTTGCTGCTCATATGAACACAAACCACATGTGTGCTAAGGCTGTGACCTCTAGTACAAACACATCTGTGCCAAGATGAATGGCCATTGTGGTCCTCAGCACCAAGGACACCAAGAGGGATCTGCAACCTACGCTGGGTCTCGTCCACGGTGCCCGGCGGTCATCCCTGGTCATCTTAACCTCAGCGAAAAGACCCGACACGCAGCGTCCCTTACCGCTCTGGGGCGACACGGTCTTCAGCATCAGCATCAGCATCAGCACCAGCGCAGGCGTCGCCCAGGAGCGGGACATGGTTTCTGGAGGATAGCACGATGGAGCAGGAGAAGGAGGCGCAGGACGAGGACGAGGACGAGGAGCCCGAGTGTCAGCAGGCTGCGCGCTGCCTCCTCGGGATGCAGATATGTGGGCAGCGAAGCCGGAGGAGCCTCCGCTTCGTGGGGCTGCGGCGCGCAGATCCCGCGAGATCTGGGAAAACTGGGATGCGCTTCGAGCTCGGCTCTCGGGGACGATTAAAGCGCCGCAGCTCCTTCGTTGCTCTTCCCTTCCTTCATAAAGTTAACTTTTTATGCTGCTTTGTACATTACTCCCCCCCCCCCCCAGAGAAACTGTAGGTCGCCAGATTTCCTTCTTTTTCTGGCACATTCGCCCTTGACAGACAGCAGGAGAATTTGTTGGCGCGACCTTGCTGTCACGCCACCCCGCGAGCCGTTTCCCGGGCAACGGCCCGAATTACGACGTCTGCTTCGAACCCGAAACCCACGGCAGACCCTTTCCTCTTAGCGGCGCTGTAACGGACCCAAAAACTCGGCATCACGGGTTAATATTGCAAGTTAAAATCAAATTCCGAATCGGCCGTCAAAACTGTGAACTCGCAGAAAGAGGGCAGTTTTTAGTTTTTTGTGTGTGTCTTTCACTGTGCTGCTACGCTGTTTCTGTTTCAGTTACTCAGAAAACACTGAATTACTGCCTCCCTCTCATTCCTTCTGTTTACCTTGATGGGGAAAAGATGGCTCTCCTTTACTTGGGGGCTGACATTTTTAATCCTGCTGAATTCATTCTTAAAACCTCTGTATTATTTGTTTGTTTATCATAGTCTTACTTACATTTTCCTTTCACTTGGCCCCATCTGCAACAGGCCTGAACGTCATAAGAGTACATTTAAAAGTTTGTCACATCTAAACACGGTATATTAAATTGCTTAGCCTCTCAGTCCAAAATGTATCCCACACTCAAATACAAATGTGAAAAAGTGCATTTGTGAAAAGCTTTTATTCTGCAACTCTTTATTCTCCGCATTCCGCAGCTTTTGTTCTTCAACTATAACAAAATGTGGAACTTAAACTCCCTGTACACCCGTGGCCACCACAGTTGAGTTTCCCTCCTCTTCAGTCCTGTCCCCATGACATGTCTGAGGGAAGAGACATTCCAGTAGTAACCACGCCTGGGCTCCCCCGAGGACCTATCGTCTGCACAAGTTTACACGCGGCGCGTACCCCTTCATTGTCCTAAACCAATTGGAATTTTGCCTCCGGGGTAGACCGTCCCTCAGAAATAAGTTAATCATGCATCACTGGCCTGTTCGCGTTCACAGATGTGTGCTTTCTAACTACCACTTTTGACTCTTCTGGACACACTTCATTTGTGTGGTGTTTAACATGGAAAGGAGGAGATGGCTTTCCACACTGAAGAACGAATTTAGAAACACCCCTCTGCTTTCCAACGTGGCTGTTGATCTCATCCTTACATGCTTGGAGAAGTTGGTGGAGTGGGAATTTGTGTGCCCCTGCAATCCTTGGCTGAACATCCTGCTTTCGTCGGCATTGTTTATCATTCCGGCCGCCATAGCTTCCTTCCTGATGTTCGCATCTCAGGAATACAGACGTGCCCCTGTGACCGCAGTGATGTACAGCTTGGTTTCGGCTGTGGTGTGGCTGATCCTGCTGTTCCTAGATGGTCAGTATTTTGTGTGCGCAAAGACTGACTGGGAGGGCTGGTTTGTCATCTTGGACAAAGCTGCCCCGTTGAAGTGGTGTAAGCCATATCAAGGGAATGACAGTGGATTGAATGAACGGATGCTTCGCTCCAAAGAGTTTTTCAATTGCTCTCAGGTGAGAACCTCATGGATGCACCGGTGATCGAATGAAACAACCTAGCTTTGCAAGTCTGTTTTTATTCACAGTTTTCTGCTTGGGGGTGTCACTCAAACACGATACTCTTCAAACAGTCCAGCGCTCATCCATGAGTCTTGTTTTAGTGCAACATTTGTTCATTTTGTTGCTGAATAGAAAACAAACAGACTTTGATCAAATGCTGATGCTTTTTCCCTCTCTTCTGTGGTTTAGGCCATCGGCTTAATTCTGCTCTCCTTAATGTCTGTGGGTCTCATACTGTATCTGCTCAAAATGACTTGCAAGCGACAAGAACAGGCCCAGGAAGGCGAAAATATCGAAATTGCATGAACCCGTGCACATGCAACCTGGGGTAAATTTTTCAGAATACAGCTTAAAAGGATGTTCATGTTTCTACACACCAACCAACGTTTTTTCTGTGGAAACCAGAAAGAAAACTGACTGCTGCCAAAGGGAATGTTTTCATTCAGGGTGAATGCAGTGTTTTTATTACCTCAATAGAGCACAATGTTTTAACTTTTCTCAAATTTTCATATCACAGTATGTTGGCTGACCTCACTTATTTCTGTATCTGATGTTTGCATCTGAAATCCAAAAAGTGCCATTTCACTGTATTTTTTTTTTTTTTTTTTTGCCATGAGACCAAGGCATTTCTTTCAGAGAACATTTCTCACCCGGAATCTCATTCAAGCTCCTGAACAGATCCATTGCCACGCTGTAGATCTCCATAAAGTCTCGGCAGTTCCAGCTGATAGAACTGGGGAAGAAATCCAATAACATCAACAAAGATTCATGGTAGGAGGAAGTGTTCTCCTCTTAGAATTAATTTCTCATCAACTGATGGTAGAGCCCAATCTGCACATGAGAGGTTAGGGAGTCTCCCCGATTATCTCCAGCAAGCAGTTGGCACTCAGAATACATTGTCAGTAAAATGCCTCTTACACCTTCGGTGTTAGTAAAAACACAAGTGGTTGAAGCACTCCTCTGTTGGATATCTCACAGCTTCAACTTTAGGCTGGGGTGTCAGGGTGTCAACCCTAGCTAACCCTAACCACAATGGCTTTCCATTTCACGCAGGACACGTGCTTAACTGTCTGTCACGCACACACTCGCAGTCACGTAGACTCTTACTTCTTTACCATTTCTTAACACTCTTTTACGTTTTCCCCTCACAGAATTAAAGGAGCATATTGTCTTCCTCTCTGCAAAACCCCATACTGATGTTAATTCCCACCATTGTTTTTTCCTCAGTTATTGGGGAGATTCATTACTCTATCAGCTTATGTGAATAATATTGTCCATCAGGGATGCAGCACAGCACAATTTCTGTCTTCATTGGCCCTAAGCCAGGCTAAATGTTCTCCTACCCAGACAGTGTAGCGTGTATAAACGAAACCAAAACAGTATACAGTTTGCTGTTTGCTCCCTTCAAATCAATAATGACCTTTTTTGTTAATAGTTATGGTTGTTCTTACTGCAGGGATCAATGTAAGGTTGTTCACATATTAATTGCCCTTTTATTATTAAAAGCACTGTATGTATTCTAAGGTATTCTGTTTACATGGACATTTTAAGTCACCTTTGACAAAGAATAAAGCATATATTGATTAATCAGACTGCTTAATTGTTCTTGACATTAAAACACAGGAATTCTAAATGAGTGACTAAATTAATGAAAAGCATACAAATTTGTCCCTTTGTGTTTTACTGTTAAAGGTGCTCATGCACTGTGTTCAATGATTTGTTTTGATTCGCCCTATTAAAAATATTTCAGCAGCTGCATTTTGAATCGTGCAATATATTTAATCAAACTGTAAATGAAGGCTGAATAATTCGGATGCAATCATAAATTCAGATTTGAACAGGAACAAAATTAGATTCCTTGTGTCTCAGAGCCCCCAGCAGTAAAGGGCCATCAGCAATAACATCTAAAGAATGTTAAAAAGATCCCTGATTGTCAAGAACTGGCTGGTCAGAGCCCGCCTACCTGTCTCAGGTGTGCCAGATCAGCTCATTAACCCAGAGACAAAAGGCACAGGATTGGACAGCATTGCCACAGGATCTTAACAGAAGCACACTGTTGCAACTGTGTGTGATCCCTGTGATTCCTTGGGTTTCTCAATAAACCTTGTTGTACCTCAGCTCCTCGTGTTATCTCCGCACTTGGGTCCCTTACCTCATTCCTGTGAGAACTGTGACAGAAGATCCTATCATAACATGGACCCAGCGAATGTCGAGAACATTCAGACTGCGGTCGCTGCGCAAGGGACGATCCTTGGTGCTCACGAGCAGACTTTAACCCTCTCTCCGAATCCATGGACGCGGTGCTCCGACTCCTTCAGGCCCTGGTCGTGGAGGAGCTGCAGACACACAGCGCCTCGATGAACCTGACCTCGGCATGCCCCCCGCAGACCCTCACTTGGCCACACCTCTCCATTACAACGGCTCCCCGGAGAAATGTAAGGGCTTCCTCCTGCAATGTGAACTGATTTTCACGAGCCAGACCCAGATCTACAGCTCCGATTACAGCCGCATCAGGGACATCATTGCTCTCCTCATAGGTGCCACTCTCGATTGAGCTACGGTGATCTGGGATAGCCCCGAAATAGCAGAGATGTCCTACAGACAGTTTAAAGCCTTGTTCTGGTCCATGTTCAACCACCCTGAGGCAGGACAGTCCAGAAGCGACCGACTGCTTCATCTGAAGCAAGTCAACAGGACAGTGGCCAAACATGCGCTGGAGTTCCGTGTCCTGGCAGCCAGAAGCAGCCCTCCTGTCCATCTTCTGCAACGAGCTGAATGCCTGCCTCCAAGCAGAACTTGCCTAGAGGGGAGAAGATTGGTCTTCGGACAAGTTCATCCACATCAACAACCTCTTCTGGGAGCGAATGAGCGGACTACAACTCCCAACCCGCGTGCACCCCACCGCTCCTCCCTATGAATTGCAGAAACCGATGCAGCCCGGCAGAAGTCACCTCTCTCCCGCAGAGAGTTCGGGAGAGGCTTTGCCTGTACTGCAGCCAGGCAAACCACTTTCGCTTCGCCTGCCGGTCCCGACCAGCGGCTGGAAGATCTGTTGACGTGGTGAATGACCACGCCACTCAGGTGTTCCTCCCACTTTGGTTATATTGGGGAGAGCAGATGATCGATGCCCAAGCACTAATGGATTCGGGAGCAGCAGGTAATTTTATGGCTATCTCGTGGGCAAACTCCACCAGTGTGCTGATGCAGCCCTGTGATACACCTCTCTGTATTAGCTCCCTGGACGGGCAGCCTCGGCACAAGATTAGTGGAAGCCACTACACACCGTGTTGGGGTGCAGGTGGGCTTAGTGCACACAGAGCAAATCTTGTTTTACCTAATAAGCTCAAGGGAGAGTTCAATTATCCTTGGTTACCCCTGGTTGGTGGCGCATGACCCCGTAGTCTTCTGGAGCACTAGAGTGTTTGTGGCCTGAGGATCCAAGTGTCCGTCCTAGTGCATGTGTCTCCCAGTCCGGGCCACCTCAGGAGAAAGTCCTTATGCAGACAGGCCCATGGCTATACCCCACGAATACCAAGACTTAGCGGAGGTCTTCAATAAGAGCTAAACGGCCTCATTAGCACCTCACTGAGAGACCTCCTAGACCTCCTGCCTGGGGCAACCTCTTCACGGGGGCGTATTTATCCACTTTCCCGTACCAACCAGAAAGCTATATTTTGCAGGCTTTGGCAGCAAGCATCATCCGTCCATCCACGTCGCCCGTGGCAGCCGGATTCTTCTTTGTAGAGAAGGATGGCAGTCTGTGGCCCTGTGTTGATTACGGGGGCTCAATGCAATGACTGTTCCCTAGACATAAATTGCCAGAAAGCACGATCAAGATGGAGCTGTTGCCGCTGCCTCCATGGTGGTCCGCACAGATAAGCGCTGGCGGGGGGTGACGTCATCCGCCGACGGACCAATCCTGGCTCTGACTGACTTGTCAAACGCTGAACCCCTATGGAGAGACCGCGCGAACAGGAACACAACAGTTCCCCACCAGAAAAAAAAAAAACAAGAACCGTAACACTCCCCCCCCTTAAACAAAAAAAAACAAACTTTTCAGAAAGTTTTGTTTTTTTTTTTTACATTTCAACACAGGAGTGGGAATGTGACTGTTTCTTTCCTTCCCAGCCAATACTAGACCGCACGGGAAAGCGCGTCAGCCAAAACATTCTCTGCCCCTTTTTTTTGTGCGTAATCTGCAAGTTGAAATTTTGTACCGCCAATGCCCATCTCATGAGCCGTTGATTTTGGTTGTACATTTTTGCCAGGAACACAAGTGGGTTGTGATCGGTATACACTTCAACTGGTTACCGGACTTCGTTTTCGGCAAAGGTCCCACACAGTCAATAACCACATGCTCAAAAGGCTCCCCGATTACAGGAATGGGCCGTAACGGAGCGGGAGGAACACGCTGGTTTGGCTTCCCCACCGTCTGACAAACTGAACATGCTCGACAAAATACCGAAACGTCTCGCTTCAAACCCGGCCAGAAATAGTGATTTAAAATGCGTCGGTATGTTTTAGTCACCCCTAAGTGTGCAGCCATAGGATGTTCATGTGCAAGACTCAATATAAGGTGACGATATGGTTTGGGAACCACAATTTGTCTGACGCTAGTCACGTTTGCCTCGTCTTCCGACAAAGGCGACCAAGTTCGCATCAATACATCCTTCTCCAGAAAATATTTCCCAGGATATTTTTGTTCCTCAACTGGACTTAACCCAGCCTGAAAACACGACAACAAAGATTCATCAGCCCGCTGGGCAGCGACCAATTCAGCACGATTGACCTGCAAAGTTTTATCTGTGCAGCTAGCTATCTCTACCACTGCTGACTTGGTAGCTTGACCGGTCTCAGCACTACCATCCTCATCCGCTAAAAACGTTTGCGATAAATCCAGAACATCTGGAAATGTGCGTGCCTGAGCTCGCGTCACCGCACATAACGGAAACACCTGGGGAAATTCTTCCGCCAGCTTAACGTTGTCATCTTGAATCGCAGGAGTATTTAGAACCTCTAAGGTTGGCACAACTTTACACCCAGCCAAATCATTCCCTAAAATGAGAGAGACTCCCTTAATAGGTAACGCAGCACATACGCCAACCTTGACTAAGCCTGATAAGTCGGACTGTAGGTGGATCAGATGCAGCGGGACTTGCGTTGTTCCCATTTCGATTCCCCGAACGAAAACATGAGAATGACACGAAGTGTTTTCCCCAAAGGGCAGCACATCTTCAGGAATAAGAGATTGGGCGGCACCTGTGTCCCGCAAAACTTTAATCTCCTTGCGAACACTCTCATCGGTAGGCAAGCATACTACAGCCTGAAACATAAAAGGTTTGAAAGCAACCTCATCGCCTGATGTGCGCGACTCACTATGAGGTGCAGGCAGATTACTAGCCGCAATAGCCGATACCAATCCTACAGACTTGCTCTTCAGCTCTATACGTTTATTCTTGGCCTTTAGTGCCAAGCAGTCAGCAATCACATGTCCTTTCTTGTGACAATAGTAACACAACCGATCACCTGGGGAGTCAGTAGCAGGTGCATTAACCTTGGTTTTTGTCTCCGTATTTCTTACAACAAACACACTTTTATGGGTCAGGACAAACTCATCAGCAAGAATCGCCGCTTTCTCTACCGTGTCTACTTTCTGTTCCGACAAGTAGGTTACCACCCGTTCTGGCAAACAGTGTTTCAGTTCTTCCACTAGAATTAGCTCTTTCAAAGACTCAAAATCAGAGACTTTACATGTATTGAGCCATTTTTCAAACAGGAGCTGTTTCTCTCTCGCAAACTCAACAAACGTTTGCGAAGGCAACTTTTTATGAGAACGAAACCGTTGCCGATAGGCTTCGGGAACCAACTCATATGCACGAAGAATGGCGGCCTTGACTACTTCGTAATTGAGCCCGTCTTCTACCGACAAAGAAGAACAAACCTCCTGGGCTTTACCAACCAATTTACATTGTAGCATTAAAGACCAAACATCCTTCGGCCAGCATAAGGCAGTGGCGATATGTTCGAACGCAGTGAAATAGGCATCGATTTCGGTCTCCCGAAAGTGAGGTATTAAAGAAATGTATTTACTTACATCAAACGTAGTGCTTGGTGTGCTTGAGGGTATTGAGGCACTGGTAACCCGCTGAACAGCATCGGTGGCAGGCGGTTTAACAGACGGTTTGCTCATATTCAATTCCAGCTGTCGTAGCTGGACCTCCTTCTCCGCTGCGATCTCCAGCCTCCGGATCTCTAGTTTATGATCCAGTTCCCTCTGCTGTGCTTTGCCCTCCGCCTCAGCCTGAATCTGGGCTAAGCGGACCTTTAGTCGGGCCTCCCCGCTAAACGCACGGGGCGTCGAAGCAGAAGATGGAGTACGGGGCTCAAAGAGTTGCAAACCGATCGAGACTCTTCTTTCTCCCCCTCCCGGGAAGTCGTGCGGTTCTTCGGCCGAGGCGCTGGAACCACTGGTTTGCGCCACGAGCGGCACTGCCGTAGCAGCCGAGTCAGGGGAACTTGGATGCCGCAATACCTTCTCGCTCACCAGCCTTTCCAAAACCAACGTTTTAATAAACGCCTTAGTGCACTGCCTCCCTACCGAGAGATCGAAATGGGCTGCCAGCAATAACAAGTCGTCTTTTCTTAACTTGTCGAAGCAGTCAAGGCTAGGGTTATCGAAAAACCCTTCAACAGAGAACTGCGCCATTTTTTTCGGGGCGCAAAGAGTGGCCAACCGACACAGAGCAAAACGGAACAGGTAAAGCAAGGTTTCTCCCCGGATAGCTAAGGAACTACACAAAAGGCAATGAATCCCGGACGAGCCCCCATTTAAAATGTTACGACCCGGCTCGTCGGCTAGGGGACCGATTTTAAGGATCGTCGCATTTTAAGGGAAACGGGAGACAATGTAGGTGGTAGGGGAAGAACCTTCTTTGACCATGAACCCGATACAGTGAACAAGTGACGTTTATTTACAGTGGGATGGTGATGCACATCTATACAGTTACTTAATCAAACAAAAACCAGAAAACAGGCGCAAAACAGTTATACAAAACATAGGCGGTTCCTAACTCAAAACACAACAAGAAGACAAAACAGACATTCCGACCTGGGCCACGAAAGAAAAGAAAAATGACAAACTCGAGCCCAGAATACAACAGATTGCTTACGTGTTAGCAACAGGTAGACAAAAGGGGTGTGTACTCCCCGGTGCTAACACTGTACAAAACAAGGGCAAACAGCGAAATCCCCCGCTAGACATAAATTGCCAGAAAGCACGATCAAGATGGAGCTGTTGCCGCTGCCTCCATGGTGGTCCGCACAGATAAGCGCTGGCGGGGGGTGACGTCATCCGCCAACGGACCAATCCTGGCTCTGACTGACTTGTCAAACACTGAACCCCTATGGAGAGACCGCGCGAACAGGAACACAACAGTTCCCCACCAGAAAAAAAAAAACAAGAACTGTAACACTATCCGCATCCACTACTGCTGATCACAGCCACACTGGAACAGTTCCATGGGGCTACCGTTTTTACCAAATTGGACCTGCACAGCGCTTACAACCTGATCCGTGTCCGCACAGGTGACAAGTGGAGGATGGCGTTTAGTACTGCTACTGGACATTACGAATACCTTATGTCTTTTGGCCTGACCAATGCTCTCTCCGTATTTCAGGCGTTTATGAACCATGGCCTGGGGTAGTTCGTGAATCATTTTGTACTAGTCTATCTGGACAATATCCTCATGTTTTCCCGTTCCCATGAGGAACACATTGGGCATATACGACATGTTCTGGAATGCCTGCTACGCCACCGTCTGTGCATCAAGGATGAGAAATGTCAGTTTCACCCATCAGAGGTGTCTTTCTTAAGCTTTATGCTAAGCACGAGGGAGATACAGATGGACCCGAGAAAGACCAAAATGGGACTAGCCTAGCCCAAGCCCCAGATGGTGATGGAGCTGCAACGGTTTCTGGGATTTGCCAATTTTTATCACCGCTTCATCAGAAATTTCAGCATCATAGCAGCTCCTGTGATTGCCTTACTGTGTGGGAACCTGAAGTGCCTGCAGTGGACCGATGGCACGGTCTCAGCCTTTGAAACCCTAAAGAAAAGTTTCACCACCGCACCTGTATTGAGATACCCTTACCCAACCCGACAGTTCATCATCGAGGTGGAGACCTCTATGGTCAGGGTGGGGGCGGTGCTCTCATAACAGCACGGCTCTCCTCCCCAGACACATCCATGTGCGTTCTTTTCCAGAAAGCTATCCCAATGGAGCAAAACTATGATGTGGGAAATCATGAGTTGTTGGCGATCAAGCTTGCCTTGGAAGAATGGAGGCATTAGCTGGAGGGGTCCACACTCACCTTTGTGGTGTTTATGGACCACAGAAACCTCCAGTATCTTCAGATGGCACAAAGGACGAACCCTCGTCAGGCCCGGTGGGCACAGTTCTACTCACGCTTTAGGTTCACTGTTTCTTACAGACCAGGCTCATAGAACAAAAAGGCTAATGCTCTTTCCCAGATCTACGAGAAGGACTACAACCCACTTGAACCGACAACGATTCTCCTGGCGTTGTACTTTGTTGCCCCTGTCCGGTGGAGGTTCTGGGAGGATCTCTGGGACACAGCGAGCCAACCCAGGACAAACCAGCCAGGAAGGAGTATGTCCCGGCCACACTACGATCCACCCTGCTACACTGGGTGCACGATTCCCCAGCTACTGGGCACCCAGAAGTGAGGAGGACCCTGCACCAGGTTCTACAGCAGTTCTGGTGGCCCACTCTGACAGAAGATGTTGCAGCATGCGCGGCGTGTGCCCTGTCCAAGGTTCCCAGGCAACGTCCAGTGGGAGAGTTAGAACCGTTGCCCATCCCCAACTGACCCTGGTCCCATGTCTCACTGGACTTCATCACGGACCTACCAAGCTCTGGAGGAAACACCACTATTCTAGTGGTTGTAGACCGATTCTCCAAGGCTTGTCGCCTCGTTCCTTTGTGAGGTCTGCCCACGGCCATGGGCCGAGTTGGTCTTCCTCCACGTTTTCAGGCTCTTTGGGCTCCCAGAGGAGATTGTATCTGACCGAGGGCCACAGTTCACATCAGCGGTCTGGAAGGCCTTCTGGGGCAGTCTGGGCATCAATGTCAGTCTGACCTTGGGCTACCATTCCCAGGCCAATGGGCAGGTGGAGCGCCTGAACCAGGAGATTGGCCGTTACCTCCAGAGCTACTGTAGCCAACACCAGGCAGACCGGAGCTGCTTCCTCCCGTGGGCTGAGTACACACAGAACTTTTTGATACACTCCTCTACTAACCTGACCCTCTTTCCCTGTGTTCTAGGGTACCAACCCCCAATGTTCCCCCGGGACCTGAAGCCTAGCGACATCCAGGCTGTGGATGATTGCTACTAGAGGAGCAGGCAGGTCTGGAAGTTGGTGCACATCTGCCTACAGAGGGCAATACAGTCACAGAAGCTCCATGTGGACAGAAAATGGCAGAATGTGTCATTTCGTGCGGGCCAAAGGGTGTGGCTGTTCACAAAAGACTTGAATGTTGAAGTTGCCCTTGAGAAAACTCAGTCCCTGGTGTATTGGCCTGTTCCAGACCCTCAGGCAGGTCTTGCCCGTGTCCTACTGTCTCCAATTGCATTCCCAATATAGGGTGTGCCCGACCTTTCATGTCTCCCTCCTGAAGCCCTATTGCACGTCCCAGTTGCCGCCCCCCCATTCGTGGATGGTTCCCCTGCATATAGGGTGCGTTCGCTCCTGGACTCCAGACGTAGAGGAGGCCGACTGTCTTACCTGGTGGACTGGGAGGGTTACGGACTGGAGGAGCAATCTTGGGTGCCCGTGTGGGACATTCTGTATCCATCACTGATTGCTGACTTTCATAGGGCACACCCGGACTGCCCGGCTCCATGTCCTAGGGGTCGCCCTCCACGTGCGCGGGCTGCGGGAGCCACCCGTAGGTGAGGGGGTACTGTCAGGAACTGGCCAAACAGAGCCCGTCTACCCATCTCAGGTGCACCAGATCAGCTCATTAACCCAGAGACAAAAGGCATAGGGTTGGACAGCACTACTACAGGATCTTAACAGAAGCACCCCGTTGCAACTGTGTGTGATCCCTGCGATTCCTTGCGTTCCTCAATAAACCTTGTTGTACCTCAGCTCCTCATTGTGTCTCCGCATTTGGGTCCCTTACCTAGTTCCCGTGAGAACTGTGACACTGATTCAGAAGGCGAAAGGAGTTCGCTTACAGTTTTGAAAGGAAGAGATTATTATTTTACTGGATTCTTTGCAATGACAGAGTTTTAAAAATGTATTCCTTTACCAGGTAAGGAGATTTTATATTCTCAAGCAAGCCAAAGTCAAGCTAATCATCTATCAGCATCCACTGGTTTAGTTTTCAAAAATAAGGAGAGGGCAGCATGCAGTCAAATGAGTTTAATACTGCATTTTATCCATATGTTGTTCTTCAACCAACCTAAACACTGTGTACAAATTAATATTGAATATTAAAACAGAGAGCTGATAGCTACACAATACAAACATATCATATGTCATATACTGTATGTGGTTTGTTGAATAGCTTGAAAAGGGAAATGAGATGAAAATATGGACATAATTGGGATAAAAGCAAACAACAAAAGTCATCAAAAGAGGATGAAAAAGGAATACAGAAAAGATCCCAGCCCAGACTCCAGAGGCACACCAGGGAAGAGGGATTGGTACCTGTTGTGAGCAGTTCCTGAAGCAAATCAATGTATAAAGTACAGGTATGATGAAAAAGGATATGATGAATTAAGAAAAAAAGAGGGCAGATGGTAGTGATAAAGCGTGAGTACAAACAAGAGCATTTTTCATTGTGAGGTGACCAGTTTCCAGAAGGAACTGAACTGGACAATAGCCCAAATATTGTTCTTAGAAAAGAAGACAACTGCTTTTCTGTGAGTTTCAGCCAAACCGGACAATTACTGCAAAGTGCCACAATGAAACTGTACACATACTACCGACATTTGCTTTTTGACAAGTTTTTTTTTTGTATCTGACCGAGGGCCACAGTTCACATCAGCGGTCTGGAAGGCCTTCTGGGGCAGTCTGGGCGTCAATGTCAATCTGACCTTGGGCTACCATTCCCAGGCCGGGCTGCGGGAGCCGCCCGTAGGTGAGGGGGTACTGTCATCGACATAAAAGAAATTAACAATGACAGGTGGTCCCCAACTTATGATGGGGTTATGTTCTGATAAACCCATCGTAACTTGAAAATATTGTAAGTCGAAAATGCATTTAATATACTGTAGGTGTGCATCACTTTATGACGTCACTTAATGATGGGGATACGTTCTGAGAAATGCATTGTTAGGCAATTTCATTGTTGCACAAACATCATAGAACGTACATGTGCTGCATCACATCCGTTTTGACTTGTATTTGGCACAGCCTATTGCTCCTAGGATACAAACCACCATCTAATATGCGGTCTGTCATTAACCTGCACGTTGT
Source organism: Heterotis niloticus (assembly GCA_018136845.1). Classification (NCBI taxonomy): domain Eukaryota; kingdom Metazoa; phylum Chordata; class Actinopteri; order Osteoglossiformes; family Osteoglossidae; genus Heterotis; species Heterotis niloticus. The sequence continues at coordinate 25,160,017 of CM030890.1, forward strand.
TAAGTAGCATATACTTGTATACCTAACCTACTGTCACACCTGTGGCCACTTTAGTAATGGAACGTAGGCAGTCTCTCCACTCCCGTCTTCAGCCTGAGCATTGATTGGGTGACTGATTGCCGTAGGAACCAATCGTGGATGGGATTTAGTTCCTGGTCAGTGCTCAGTTTCCACTGCCCCTTGTGAACGCTCCTATAACCACTGTCTTGCTAAGACTTTGTATTTTGTTCATTTTCAATTGTGACAATTGTGTTCCATTTTTGTTTACTGCCAATCATAACGTTAAGCGCTAGCTCCTGGCTAACGGCAACACTCTTTGTCGGAAAAAACACTCAGTGAAGAGTTTAACAGAACTTAAACTTTTTTACCGTGTTGTCTCGTGATTGCTTCCATCCACGCCATAACACTTACTGAATCTCATAGCCTGGCCTAACTTAAAAGGCATTACAGGCTTGCTACTTTCATTCCAATTTCAGGAGACACGGACACAGACGAGTGTTTTTTAGAAATGATGGATGCACGAAATACAACATAGATATGGGGGGATGATCCAAAAAAACACTGGTAACACAGAAAACTGTAGTGTATCCGTTGAATACACTAGTGTGGCAGACTAGGAGATGTGGATTGCTGCCACTGCCCAACATCGTAAAAGAGTATCATACCGCATATCGTTTGCCTGGGAAAACAAATGAAAATTCCAAGTATGGTTCCTACTGAATGTGTATCACTATTGCACCATTGTATGTCGGACCATCGTAAGTCGAGGACCATCTGTATTCACTCCCCATTTTTTTCTAGACCATACCTAAAAGTCCTAATGAGTGCTATTTACCACTTCTGACAATAAGAACTATGAAGGTTAACTCATAAGCTGGTATAGTATACTATGGTGTCTGGTAGTTACAGACACCACAAGGCATACAGCATACATAGGACAACTTTATTTTATAACTTTATTTGTCTGGTTAATGTGATTTCCAGCATTACAGTATGGTTACTGGAAATCTTACTGGAAAAGATAAAAAACTTCAACAGAACTTAGGGTTGAAAACTGGCAAGACAAATTTTTCAAACTGTTATTTTTCACCATAAACTCACAATCATTCTTCTTTTGCCTTTTTTCTCCACCCAACTCTGCAGCATAGAAATCTGACCATGGCGATGGCACACAGTACGGTGAGCGCAACACCAGCACACAAGACAGTGATGACGTCCACAGAATGATAAGCGTACCACGGCATCCTGTACGAGTCTGTCCTCAAATGAGCGGCACCCTTATGCCTCATGACAAACTCGATCCAGAACACGGCTCGGCCCAGTGGTTTCATTGGCTGGTCCCGATGTATTCTGGAGAGGTGCTGTATCCTCAGCTTATAGGATGGCTCGTGAAGCACTTCTTGGAGGGCCTGGAGGAAATTGCTCCTGTTGACAGTAGAAATATCCACAATCTTGGCGACACCCTTTGCCTTCATCCTGGACAGGTTGTCAGGCTGATCAAAAACCAGAGGAAGCCCAACAATTGGGACACCGTGGTAAATGGCCTCCTGCATTCCGTTGGTCCCCCCATGTGCCACAAAGGCCCTGACCTTTGGATGTCCCAAAAGGTCATTCTGTGGCATCCATTTCACAAGAAGGGTGTTGCTGCCCAGGTTGGCAGGTCTTTTTCCCGCATGCCTCCAGATGACCTTCTGAGGCACTTGGGCAAATGCTGCTGCTATCTCTTCAGTGATGTCATGTGGAAGTTCACTAAATAACGTCCCCAGGGACATGATGATCACACCGTGGTCTCCAGAACTCTGGACAAACTCTTCAAGGTCTAATGGGAGAGGCTTGGATGGCTTGCACTGAAACCCACCCATGTAGACCACATTTGGCATTGTGGGGCGTGGGAACTCAAACACAAAATCATTCCTCATCAGCCAGATATCAGCTCCTTGAACCAGTGTATTTATGTCAACGTCAGGACTAAAGTACCTTTGACATAATGAGGTATAAAGAGAACTCACAGTGAATTTAAATTGTATAATCCCAAATAAATAGAAGAATATGTTTTGGACTCTTTGTGAAAAACTCATCTTGTCTGTTAACTCGGCTCCAGGGACTGGAACGTAAGACAGTGGTGAAGGAGCGATGGAAAAATGACCCTCACCTTGCATAGTCCATCTTGCATTAAGAACAAGAGGAAGGCCTAGCCGGTATGCCAACAGCACTCCACTGCCAGTGGCTGGATCAGTCAGAACCAGGTCATACTTAGAATCCTGAAGTGACTGCATTAACATCTTGTCCTCAAATATTTTAATGATCATTTCACTCAGATGATAATGCATCTCTGAAAATTTCACCATCAGCTCCAAATTCATTTTCATTTGTGTCCAGAAAGATGCCCCTTCCCTACGGATCTGCAGTAGGCGAGGCAAAAGAGAGTCAAAGAATTTTTCATTAAATCCCTCTGTCACAGGGATGACAACTGAGTCATAGTAAGGGGAAGTTTTGTTGATGTACCAGCTGTTAGAAGGTACAAGCACTGTGACATTGTGGCCCCTTGCGTGCAACTCTTCAACCAAGACTTTCATGTTGATCCAGTGACTCCCATCCAGAGGAACCACCAGGACTTTACCTGCACTGGTGTCAGGGGGCCAGAGCAGAAATGGTGACATAATGACAACTAAGAGATGCAGCTTCCCACAAACTCCTTTCATGGTACCTGGAGAACAGATGATTTGGATGAGACTAATTACAAAATATATTGTACATGAATAACACAAAATGTTTTCTGACATCACAAACCCAAACAATGCTTCATATCTTCCAAAATTCATGGCTAAGAGCCATACTGTCAAAGGTTAATGTCAAAGTGTAGAGTTCTCTTTAAGAGATCCCAAGGTGCAGTATAAGACAACCCAAGATTACAAATGAATAAAGCATAGATAAAACTTCACTCTAGCAAAAACACTGAGTAAATTTAGTGTACAATTTTGCCCCTAAAAGAAGCACAGTTCTCTTGTAGTCAAGGATCTCAGCCACACGTTATCTGTGGTCTGAGGGAGAAGGGTACAAAGCACAGCCTGCATAAGTTTACTGTATCCATAAATAACAGAAAATGGAAAGAAAGAAAACAGTCGGTCATAAAGAAACACTTACTTACTGCAGTTCCTGCTCCAGTACGCAATGGTGAGGCTTAATAATTTAACTCAAATCCTAGTTCACAGAATTTGTACAAATCTGTTATACTGACAGAAAACAAAAGCATGCCCTGAACATAAAGCCACTCCCATGAGTAAACTGGTGCAAAGGTTGCGGGATTTCTTTTCACATGGCACTGGTAACTTGAAATGCCTGTCTTCTTACCTTTGACATAATGAGGTATAAAGAGAACTCACAGTGGATGTAAATTGTGCAATCCCAAATAAATAGGCCAACATGTTTTGGACTCTTTGCGAAAAGCTCATCTTGTCTGTTAACTCAGCTCCAGGGACTGGAACGTAAGACAGTGGTGAAGGAGCGATAGAAAAATGACCCTCACCTTGCATAGTCCATCTTGCATTAAGAACAAGAGGAAGGCCTAGCTGGGTACACATGAACTGGAGTCCCATCCACAGGGTACCTGTCCTAGTGACCAGTAACTTTGGGACAGGTTCTGGACCACAATGATCTTCAACTGGACAAAGGGTTCATGAAAGTGCGCAAGTGAAGGGCTGCACCTTCGTGCTGATATTTCTTTTAAGTTGTGCTTCTCTTTAAAGAAATCCTCCTTCTTTTCAAAAACAAGACTCAACATGATTACTGTCATCCCATCCATATATCGGTATACAGTACGGTTGAAATACCGATTCTCTGGGGCCCAACGTGCTGCAGTCAGTTAAACAAAGGGCAACATAAAGTGCAGAAAATAATAATGAAAACAAAAGTACACAAAGCAAACTCAAGACAGTGGCTGAGGTAGATGTGCAAACTAGCAGTGATGTATAGTGTTTACAAAGTACAGTGCAGTACAGTTTTATAGTGATTGCGCATATAAACTCAAATTTCAAGGATGGGGGGGGGGTTCTCAGGGATGAGTTCAGACGCTGGGGGCATGAGGAGGGCAGCCAGGAGTTGAGGAGCCAAAATGCCATTGTAATTTCATGGATTTAATGGATTTTTTAAATGCAGGTAAAGCTGTCTGTATGGTAGTGTTTTCAAATGTCCTCTATAATAGAACTTAAAATTTAAAAAATCATTTTCAAAAGCACTTTTACTTCTAAAACTCAACTGACAAAATTCTACAATAACCTTAAGTAATATGATAATTATATGATTATTTGAAATATGAAAAACAACAACCACTGACTGTAAATATTTAGTAAAATTTGTACCACTGACAATATGTCTAGAATCCAAAGTCTACAGGTTTTCAGTGGGCTCCCTTTCCTCCTCAGAACTGCTGAATCCCTTTTAACATTCAAGAAGGGCTGAAAATGCATCTCTGTCAAACTCATTTCTTTCCAGATATCCTAAGAGCTTCAAAAAATTTGTATCACACCATATGCCACTTTCACCTTGCAGTTCTTATCTCAGTACTGCAAACAGTTACATAAGCGCTCCAAGAAAAAAAAAAAAAGTGGCATGAGACAAACTAAACGTTTTGACAAGAGTTTGTATGTACAGTATATAAAGCTCTTTTGTGAAATGTACTTTTACTCAGACATGCACAATGCTTTCAGGAAAAAAAAAATCTGCTAAATAAATGTACATTTAAGTGCAAAAAGGCACGACCCAAAATGCAGAATTCACTTCAAGAATCATTATCTACTTGTCAGTTTCTATCATTACGCAAAAAAGAATAAATTCATCACTGAATTCAAAGCAAAAAGCACTTAAAATATGAATCTCACCTAAGCGCAATCCAATTCTCTTGCAGCCTCCAACCCCACATGCACAGCCAGCCTTCGTCTGAGAGAAAAGAAACTGAAGGACTCTTTAACTTGCAGTATGCCATAGTGCCATTAAAAGACCTATGGCCTTCGGTCCAGATTACTTAGATAAGCATTAAGGGCCCCCAGTAAAGCTCTTTATCGCATGGGAGAATTACCTTTGCCTTAGCTGACGCTTCTAAAAACAAAATTGTATGAGAGAAATATTGAACTGTAGTCAACCCACGTGCACCTGTCACAGCTTCATGTTTTTGCTTACGCAGTGTCTCGCCACTCACCTCTGCCCCATCTCCATATCTCACCTCCTCATGGCGTCCACACAAGGGAAGAGCCTTTGAAACCTTTGCCCCAGAAGGTATCCAGCTGGAAAGCTGCAGGCATTCACCGGAATACTTTGCCATAATCTGACTTTCGGAATGAAGTACTTTTCAAACTTTGAACAAAGGCAGCACCTAAATGGCAAACAAATCTTGTTTGCATAGCAGCTGTGTACACAGCCTTGTAAAGGATATGAGTTTGAGTTTCTGCCCCTGCTGCAGCACCCTCGGTCAAAATATTCATCCCAAACTGATAACTCATGTAAAAATGACCCAGCTCCAAAAACAAACAAATAACTGCATGTAACTTGGTGTAAAATCTTAATGTAAAATGATTTGGAGAAAGGTGTAAAATAATGATTAAAAAAAACAAAAAAAACTGTAGCCTTTATTAGTTTTGTATTTATTTGATTAGTCCAAATGACAATATGTAATTTCATAGGGGACAATTTAGCAATCTGAAACTTTATTCCTGGTGCTGTAGGACATGAAGAAGCCTCATTTGAATCAAAGTAACTTGAACAAATGGGTAGTTTTTGACCCAGTATCTTTACTTTCATGGAAGTTAATTGTTGGACGCACATCATTACATTTACTTGGCCATTTTTAATGTAACAGCACAACTACTTGGGTACTCTTTACAGTTACACTACGCAACCCTGATTAAAGCTTTTAACTGCATGAAAACAAAGATTCTTTAATAGAAAATATTTTGACAGAGAAAAATAATTGTGGACAGCATAGTGGTGCAGTGGGTAGAACTGCTGTCTCACAGTGCCTGGGCTGTTTGGTTAAGGTCCAGCTCAGTGTGTCTAGATTTTACACGTTCTCCCCGTATCGGCATTGGTTTCCTCTAGGTGGGTGTGGTTTCCTCCCACAGTCCAAACACATGCATCTTGGGTTACTTAGTCACTTTAAATTGTCCTTAGTCAGTGGTTACCCTAACTTAAACTGGCATCCTACCCAGTGTGTGCTCTGCTCAGGCTTCTCCAATAGGCTTCTGACTGCCAAGACCCTTAACTGCACATGAATTCTACAGCCTGCTTATACTTTAGCTCTTTGTAATCGAACATCGGTTCTTTCTCGGTGTACAAGATTTTGGGACTTTCTTATTTAATTCAAGTTAAAGCTAGCACACAGGGTCTCCACTGGTCATTTACGCGTAACCGCAATTTATAGCTACATCAGAATTGAATTAAGTGATGGGCCACTGTGTCTTATTATGATGCCTGCAGTACTTTTAACAAACATGCATTATTCCTTCGCACACAGTACACACGACTCCCCTGCATGGAACACACCGAGATCTACAGTGTAGCAAACACATTCAATGCTTTTTTGTAGGTGGGAATTTGGAAGAGGAACTGGGAAACAGTTTGTTGATTCAAATGAGATTTTACTTAAATGACCAAAGGTTGCCTTGGAAGAGATTTAATTATTATATAATTATATTATATAAGACAAGGAAACATCTGCTAAATCTATTAAAATAAGCTACTAAAAATATTAACTGTATCAGCACATTATACAAAAAAAAAATCCATATACTGTATGCGACATTACACATTTTTTCTGTTTTTATATGCACTGTGATTGCAGTGATCAACAAAAAAATTTTCAATGTCAAATTTATGTTAAGAATACTCAGCTCCTGCAAAAACTAAAAGTAAAATCATACCAGGGATTAAAAATCCAAAAAATAAGACAACCACCACACAACTCAAAACATGAGCAAACTTTAGCAAATACAGTACCATTTTTTTTTACTCTCCTCAGCAGCCTACCTGCATATTTCACTATGATCTGACAACTTTACTATGAATTTTTCCAAGCCTCTTCAGGTTCAGTGGTTACTGAAAGTAGCTGCACCTTCCTCTCTTTTTCACCAGTTTCATGCTGAAGCCATCAAAAGAAATTAATGTTTTTGCAAGACTACACAGTGTTTCCTTGAGGAGGAAAAAACACAAAGGCAAAAAAGTACATGAAACTTTCTTTTTAACACAGAGCTGAATTGTGACTTTCTGTTATTCATTCACAGATAAGCTTACAAACAAGGATGAAGCAGCTGCCAGTTTGGCAGATCGGTTACTGGGAACAAAGTTGAATGCATTGTTTGTAATAACTCCACATCAATAAAAGTTGTTTAAGTGCCACATGCTTGATCATGCATGCTTGGTAGACCAAGGAAATGTGATATGAGGAACAAATCTTGCTTTCCAGTATGGTCCACTGCACTTGTTTTATGCCATGGCTTATATTCCTTTTCACTGTACTTTTCAGTTGAATGGATGAATTGAATCATTTCAACTACACAAAGACTTACAGCAGAGGTATAAATACATTGTTTTCAACAAAATGTCTTGTCACACTCAGCGCAGTGTCTGCTAGGTCCCCCCCAGCTGGCAACAGCATTTCAAAGTAGATCACATTATATCTTCTTAGTGGAGGTGCCTTAGCTGGAGGCCTCCACATTTTTGGGAACAATACTGGCCCACTTGTAGATGACAGGGATGAAGAGCAGAGCTGACCCCAGCATGGAGACAAGGAGGAAAGCCCACAGGAAGACTCTGTCGAGAACTTGAGCAACAAAATTCCAGTCTTGCACAACCTTAGAGGCAAAACAGAGCAAATGCATTCAACTTAAACCTCAAAAGCAACTCGTACCCTGGTTATCCACTGTGAATGATTCTCTGTAATTTGTGAATTTGTGAATAATTTTCTGTAATATCACAAGTTCTTAGGGAGTTCTCTCCTGTTTCAGCTTCCATTAAAAATGTTGATTTATGTGTCTTTGCATGGGCATCTTGTCAACCTTCCCCATGACCTTCACTCACCTCTCTAACCTCGTTCTCCTTCACAACATGGCAAGTGATGTAACGAATGGAGTCCAGAGCTGCCCGTAGGTTATTTCTGGAAGAAAGAAGAGGTTCTGTTTCAGATGCGGCACTCCCAACGTGCCATCCTTCTCCTCCATCTTGCCCAGGGCCAGCATAGCGGTCCACATGGCTACGCATACAAAGCAGCTTGGGTAGTCGGTGCAGAAATATGCGCCGGACCCAAGGTGCCATGGCTTGGTGAGTAGAGGAAGAGCGGTGGTGGATGTTGATAGCAAAGACAGTGATGACAATAGACAAGGTGACAAAGATCATTGTGAACACCAGGTACTCTCCAATGAGCGGGATGGCTTTAGAGGAAGATGGGATGATCTCCTCGATCACCAAAAGGAAGACAGTAAGGGACACAAGCACCGAGGTGCACAGGGAGGTTTTTTCTCTGCAGTTGGAAGGCAAGTAGAAGACCAGGACAGTGAGAAAGGAGATGCTAATACAGGGGATGATGAGAAAGAGTGTGTAGAAGAGAGGCAGTCTTCGGATGATGAAGGAGTAGGTGATAAAGGGGTAGGAGAAGGAGCCATCCGTTGTCAAGCCTCGACTGCCTGTAGCTTTCACAATCTCCCACTCTCCGTTGTCAAAGTAATCCCGCTTGTCTACATGAACATCCTCCAAAAGGATGTCTACCTGTGGGACCAAACATTTAAAAGTTTAGGAATTTTTTTGGTATAATTTAATAGTTTTACATTAGGCTCTAGGTTGTACCTCACAACAGTCAAGAGAATTTGTAAGGGAAAATGGAACTGGTAATGATCCTTTGCATATAAGTGTAGGCTGACCTCTGTTACTTTTATTCATTAACATGATTTAACCACATTAACAGACCATTCACTAAGCAGCATTTCAGCCTTTATGTCAACATAGGTTGACTGAAATAGGTGAAGAGTAACATCACTTCTATCACAAATGACAGTTCATATCAGTGTTAACAATGATGTGGTGAATCATGCTGGAAAAAGTCAAAGTAATCCAGTAAAAGTGCAATAGACTGATAGTAAGAGATACACTCCGATAAAGGCTCAGAAAAGGTTTATTGTGGTTATAAGACTGAGGGCATTCAAGGTTGCTCACCTGAGAACCATCATAAGTCCAAGAGCCAAACTTCATAGTGCAGTTCTGTTGGTCAAAGGGGAAGAAGGTGACGTCTATAGTGCAGGTGGACTTGTAGTTGGCAGGTGGAGTCCAAGAGACAGTCCCATCATATTTCACCACTGCCTTAGTAACGGTGCCCTCAAAACGGCCATCTGCGCTGTGAGACAGAGTGCAGAACATCCTCAGGAATTAATCTCCAAATCTGCAAAATAAACCTATACCCCAGTATTCGAGCTTGCGGTTTTCGAATTCCCAATAGAATAAGAAGTTTTTAATACCAGGATTGGCATTCGAGTTGAGAAGTCTCGTCACAACGAGTGCCGTCCGAATGCAGCCAAAGCACATCAAAGAGAGTCGAAACTTGCGTGAACACATTTGCGCGAAGCTTGGTGGGGCACTGTGCCCCTCATTTGCATTCTCAGTCCTTGCCTCCTGCAGCTTGTGTTCAAACGCAGTTTGCCCCATTTCCGATTTTTACTGCTGTATATTATTTGTATCTCCCGTCATGAGATCAAAGAAAGTTGAAAAGCTTCTTAAGAAAACAGAGAAGACAGAAAGTCAGCTAGAAAGAATTATCGTTTTCCTCATAAGAAATAATTGAAATAGCTTTCCAGAATTGGCGTTTGTAATATTCAAGCCATTTCTGTAGTTGTGCTATGCCTCTGCAAGCACTTTAAAGAGTCAAATTTCAGCAGATTTATTTTATTTTTTTAGCACAAGGGTCTTAGCTCAGGGTCTGGAACTGGACCAACTATTGCACTACAATATTTTATTACACTGCAATTATAGAGCCGAGCAGCCCGTACTTATCATACAGAACAATGTCAGGGGTCCAGATGGTGTCAGAGGGAACACGGATGGCAGTAATTCCTTGATACACATCAGGGTCCCACTGCAGTTTCATGTCAACCCATTCCTGGGTACAAAGACAAGACAACTTCACGTTTGCTTTCAATGTGAATGATCAAGAGCCGTTATAATTGTGTGACTTCTTGATAATTTGATACCTTCAAGTTGTGGAACACAGCTGACATGCAAACACATGGAATCAATGTTATGTGAGGCTATAAACTGGGGGAAATATCTGGTAATAACAAAGTGAGGGTATTTTTCTACCCTCAAAATTCAAACCTGTTTCATCCAAACATTTGTTGTCATCAACTGGTTCTTCTCATCCTGTAATGATATCGGAGGGAAATCTAATAATTTCTAACACACACACACACATAACCACCAGTGAGAAAAAAGTCTGTAAACCTTTTTGGAAACATCTGGATTTCTGTATAAATGGCTCCTAAACCGTGCTGTGCAGATGAAGATTAGATCACATTAGAGGAGTCATCCATGCAGACATCCAGTAGGTTCTCAACCTTTTCCTCATAACTTTACATACATATTTGCATAGAAATTTTCCTCACCACGTTCAGAGTCAAAACTTAAGTTGAAAATAACTTTTTTGGGAATATTCATCAGGCAACTGCGATTAAAACATTTAATGCTATATAAGACGCATTTAAAGAATTCCTTTTGCAGTGTGAAGCTATAAAGTTACCCTATGGAAAGATTTTAGCAAAGTCTTCAGTACACAAATCAAAAACGTAAAGCAAGCAATTTTGCAATGTTACACTCTACACGTATCAGTCCTCACCACATCCACCAGTTGGGAGATGGCTAATCCGAATTTGATTCGGACCGTGCCATTGAGGACCTTCAACGGCCTGACCCACTTCTGGTAGCTGCTGAATAGATCCCTAAATAGCTTGTCCTCTGTCTTCACGTAAGATGACAAATTTGTTGATCCTGAAAAAAAGACGAAACAAACCTGCCTATCATTACAGGGCTGCATAACTGATACCCTGAGGGACATCCAGGTTACTGGTTGAGCTCCACAAGATGTTGTCCTGCAGCGACCTATTCTGGTAACAAGTGTGACAGCAATATCATGTAAGTCTGCGAATCCCTGAGAAAAAACACAAAGGAGCCCGTTTCCTTGCTGCATATAGACAGCGTCGATCAGCATGATGTCAGGCAGGCTATCCTGTAATATAAAGAACCTGACCCTTATATGAACCCAAGTAGGTTTACTGCTGGCCATATTTCTGTCACAGCTTTGTTGAGACAAACACCTTCTTAAAAATAATGGAACCCTAGAGTTGTGTTTAGATGCCTGAAGGCCATAAATTGGTCTTGGGAACATCTCCCAGGAGTCATATTATTGCACAAAGAGGTGGGGTAGAGCTTCCACTACAAATACAAAGCAGGAAAGAAATTACAGTATCTCTATTTTCACTTTGTTAGGGTCTTCCAGCCAGAATTTGTACATTGAATAAAATGTATAACATGACAGCATACTGATATTATGTAAAGTTGCATCCAAAATGTTGCTTTATGTCCACATGCTGGATATAAGGCAGTACAAAGGCTATTTCACTAAGCATGTGTGATGACATCAGGTTTAGAAACTTAAATGGGATGCCACCTCATGGATGAAGGTGGTGAATTAGTGATGAATATTAGCCAGACCCATTAGTGGCATTTTCAGACATTAACCTGATGCCAAAAATGTCCCTGTTAAGTTCAATCCTATCCTGTACTGTCCCATTCTTAATTCATGGGGGTTCCTACAAGTGTAACTGTTAACTGAGTACTGCATATTTTTAAAAAATGAATAAATCTGTGAGGCTCATACAGTATGTCCAAGACTAATGTTGGTAAATTCTTTGCAGAGCACAAAGTACATAAAAAATCCATTGGCATTATTACTGCCAACAGTAGACTGGTACAGAACTGGCTGTATTTAATTTTGGCTGCATCTGAAATGAACCATATTGGATTAATTTGCACTTGACCTATCTGGGCACCATGGCAAATCCCTGGGAGCTGAATTAATGGCAGCTCGCCTCTAGCAGGCTCACAGGTCTCATTTTTATGGGGTCAGAGGATCTGCTTGCCAATCTCAGCTCTGACCTCGAACTCAGCACGTACAAGTCAGTTAAAAATAATGGCACGAGATTGGAAAATACAAACTTTTTTCAATTTTTTTGCATTAAAGCCAGGTCACTTGCAGGGTATTAACAGCAAGCAAAAGAATAAATGAGCACATTGGGAGTCCCTCATTGCAACCATTAATGATGCTTTCACAAATTCATATTTTTCCAACCTTTGCAAAAAAAGTTAATTCTTGACAGTGACCTGTATTTTTTTTTCCCCAACCACAGTGCACTTTTGAACCACACATTTTAAGATTTATTGAATTCCAGGTTGAGAAATAGTACCTGTATGCAAAGAGTTAATATAATCCCAGCTGTGTGGTAGCACCTTGCTTTGGAGGCTAAAAGACATCCTCAGATGGTTATACATTTTCCATTTCACTTTTTCATGTAGCTCAAATTGGACAGGTTGATTGGCCAAGTACTGTGTAAAAAATACATTGGGAATTAGCATTGATTTAAGATTTACATTTTATTTTTAATAAGCAGTTAACTATTTTTCTTTGGTATTTTATTGATCATAAACACTTTGGTTGCTTTCAATAAGCAAGCAATTGTGTTTACAACACTGTGTAAAGATATGTATTCTTGAACTTTGCGGATGAACTTGGAAGGAATTTCATTTTAATTTGTGCTGATTTTAGCAAAGGATATTTTCCTCTTTTTTTAAATTTTTTTTTTTTACATTTTTTAATATGTGTAGAAGACATGTTCTTAACTTACGAAAATAGCCTGTACTTGTGAAGAGGATATACATCACAATTCTCACAAACCAGGGTCTACAATATTCTCTGACCGCTCCCCTCACTGTCACTGTCCTTCTAGTGCACCTTAAGGTTTTATTTACTGTTTTATTTATCTATTTATTTATTTACCTATTTGCTTCTTGTCTTCTTGGTGTTTGGTTGGTTGTTTTACTCATTGTTAATTTTTCTGGTATGTAACCACGCACAGTCTCCTGTCGAATCAAAGCACATTTCACTACATGGTATACTCAGTAACCATGTACGTGACAAATAAACTCTCTTTGACTTTGACATGACCCAACCAGCAGTGGGACGTGCTATGTAGAAACAGAGATTTGATAAATGGAGATTTTTTTTTTTTTTTACCTTCAAGTATATAATAAGTTTTGTGGACAACATTGAGGAAGCACTTGTGGCTTTACCAAACACCCTTTAGCTGTATCAGGTTATTGGTTTTAATTTGCCTTCAGATTTTGTTGATTTCTTCCACAGCTGAAGGTCACGCCTCCATATGAATTAGCTGATGCACGGTATTTCATTGGTGAAATACAAGCAACGTTTGCTATGGACATGAACATGGATACAAAGTTTATATTAAGGAAATTATAATTTTACTCCAGATTCAGATCATCTTGTGGTTTTATGCACTTTCCACATAACCCCTCCATTTTTTTCCTCGTGTTGCAAGGCTGAAAATCTCTGCAGATTTTACAGTGGCATCACTGGCAAGGCCTGTGAGACAGTCAGTGAGGGTGAACTTACCCTGAGAACCGCACAGGTAGCAGCAGTTTCCCAGAACAACCAGAGCCCAAAGATAAGGGTGTGATCGCTGCATGGTTGGGACCGCAGCACCTAGTTTCGTGATGCAGGGGTAGGTCCTGATCTGGGAGGTAGAGTGGCATGTTTTACACAAAAAGCCACCTTCTCTATCTTTCCAGTTCTCTCTATCTATCTGTCATACACACACACACACACACACACACGGAGAGACTAACCTTTATGAGGAAAACGCAGCTCCCAGACACTGCACCTCCCTCCAAAGCAGACAGCCTTTACCCTTTTCAGTCGACTGCCTCAGGCTCAGATGCTTCCTCTCACAGTGGTGCAGAGTGTCATCTGCTGCCTGGTCCTCCTGTCTCCAACTCCAGAGATCAAGACCGCCTCCCTCCCCACTCTCTCTCCCTTCCCTCACGTTTGCATTTCCCCTTGGGAGCCTGATCACATCCCTGCCCAGCCCTCCTTCATGCTGCTCTGCTGTTGCATTTCTGCTCCTCACTAGAAATGATGTCCAAAGGCCCGAAGAAGTGTTCAGGCTTGAGGGGCAGGGCAGGGACTCTGTGACAAGAACAAATTGGCACAAAAACAAAAAATGAACTTTGGAAGACTTTCATATTCAATGTTGGGATTCTAACACAGGGCATTATGACCACGCCTGCTAACTACTGTAATCCATTGCCTTTGGGTTTTATTATGCATTTGTATGCATTCACATTTTCCTAATATATTGACACTATCCATATTAATGAGATTCAGTTGTTTGGTTGGAAATAAAAATGAAACAAAAATATAAATATTACAGAAAAGGCTACTAGTCAGCAGAAGAAAATACATTTGAATTACACAGAGTACACAGCAAAAAAATGGGATTTTTCTCAGATATGATGCACTAAGACACTAAATAGGCTAAAAACATTCTGAAGAGTTTCAAGAGCATTTCAGATCCTCCAGAAACGCTTAGTCTGACAGGACTGGCATCAAAACCACAGCAAGCTAATGCAGAACAAACTCCTCATGGTCATACACCACATCGCTGGAGACTACAGAAGCACAGAAACCTTGGTTCAGTTGTTATACTTTTAATACAGCATTAAGCCACCAGTTCAGGTTGCAAAATCTTGCTTTAATCCAGGAATTATTAGCCCTTATGTTCTGTTAGAGTCTGCACTTCAACCAAAAAAGTTAGTAGAAAGCGAAGGTACTTCTGTACTGCTCCCAATGCCTTTCACTCCTGCTTGTCAGTGTGAACACTGAACAGCAGCACTAAGCTTTTCTTCCAATCGCTAAAGATCACATTTGCTTCCGTGCAATTTTTCAAAATTCAATTTCTGTATATTTCTGTAAGAGTATTGATTTACCCTGTCACAATGAGTTCTCCAGTTATAAAAGTGCAGGCTCCAAAGTACAAGGTCTGACCACAGAAATGAATCTAAAGGCCTTTGTCCACAAACACACAGCAGAGGGGTTGCATATGTTCAGCTTTCAGAAAACTTGTTCAAAATGAGATTTGACAATTAATATATCTCTAGTTTTATGGCACTTGAAACCGTTGGCACACCAGGATCACATGCATATCATCTTTTTTAGCACAGTTAAAAAAATGTATAATTCTTTTAAGATTTGATAAGCATTCCAATCCTAGTTAGATATTTTTATTTTCATACAAGTATTGATTGACTTCTTCTACAGGCATATTGCATCTAAGTAATAGCAATATTAAAAAAATAAGATGAAGATGAAAAATTAGTATTTATTTGTTACTTTCTTTGGAAAATATTTGAATATTTCACTTACATTAATGGATTTTTTTTTCATGGCTAAAAATACTCAAATACTAAGAATATTTTTCCGAATTTTATATGACATTAAGCAATGAACTTTGATAGTGGTCCGTGAAGACCTAAAGATGCAGCCAAGCACTCTCCGAATTTCATGGTTTATGCCAGTTTGCCCAAGCATGCTGGCATCAGAGACCCTTCAGCACCACTCATGCTGACCAGACAGAAAATGAAATTAAATGAAATGTTACAAATATAACACCAGGTGGTGCTGTGTTTTTCAGCCTTTGCTAAAAACAAGTGCAAATGTAACAAAATGATAAACTAAAAACTTTATTTACTACCACAGTATAGTCACTGTAGCCTAACCACACTATTGCAGGCTGCAGATAAGAGCAAGAAAAATGTAAAAAAATCAGTGCTGCAACTAGTTCACTTATTATCCATATACATAGACTAGCAGAATGTGTTATGGGAAGAAGGTAGTGTGATGCTCTGGGCAATGTTCTGCTGGGAAACTTTGGGTCCTGGCATTCATGTGGATGTTACCACCTAGATACCACCTACCTAAACATTGTTGCAGACCACATACACAACTTCATGGCAACAGTATTCCCTGATGGCAGTGACCCTGCCACACTGCAAAAATTGTTCAGGAATGGTTGGAGGAACATGACAAAGTTGTTGAAGGTGTTGTCTTGGCCTCCAAATTCCCCAGATCTCAATCTGATTGAGCATCTGTGGGATATGCTAGAAAAACAAGTCTGATCTATGGAGGCCCCACCTCGCAACTTAGAGGACTTGAAGGATCTGCTGCTAACGTCTTGGTGCCGGATACCACAGGACAACAACTTCAGAGGTCTTTTGGAGTCCATGCCTCGAGTGTAGCTGTTTTGGCAGCACAAGGAGGACCTACACAATGTTAGGCAGCTGATTTTAATGTGTGTTGTGTTATCAATGTCCGTGTGAGTAAAATACAGTTTTATATTACTGATGTCTTTGTCTGCTTTTTTATATAATCAACTTTACAACAATTTATCAGTTTTTAAATCATGAAGTCATTTTGCCACTTCTACCCAAATATCCGTTTGCCCATACAGCAGGGTATTCTTACTGTATGAATTCAGGATAAATACCTCAAATGTACTACAGCAAGAAATAGATTTGAACCAACAAGCTTCATAATGTGATTTCTATGAATTTATGTTACACATGCAATTCTTTCTTCTGAAAAGTTTGTTTCTGCTGTTTACAGTTTTACAATACGCCACTTTATTAGGAAAAAAGCTTTCGCAGGAACATCAGAATCTGTACTAGCAAATAATCATTAACTTTAATCAACCTGGCCATAAATAAGACTGACTGCCATCATAATTCATCAGCTACCCTTGTCCCTGGCTTCCTCTGAGCTACTCAGTCTTAGAAGGTGTCCCCCAGAAAGAAAGGCTGAAGGAAGAGACCTGCAGTTCCCAAGATGCACAAGATGATGAACACCCACAGGAATATCCTATCAACCACCATGGCCACATACTTCCAGTCATCTTGGACCTGAGTATGAACAGAGGCAATATGAGAGAATAACCAAACTGAATAATGGACAACTTATTCAGACTTAGGTCTAATTGAACTGAAAACTTGACTTTGTACACAAGTCACGTTACTGGAAATGGTTTTTGAAAACAGGACGCGACAATGAAATCCGACTTTGTTCACATACCTGCTTGGCTTTGTTCTGCACCCTCATGTTCTCAGCAATGTAGTGGACACTTTCGATGGCGTCCCTTACCGCAGGCGAGACCAAGGACAGACATCCACTGTCCAGTTCTGACTGGGAACTGGAGTGCGGACTTCTCCCTGACTGTCGAAATCCATTAGTGCCACTGATAGCAACGGAGAGGAAGTTGTCTCCACCTTGGGAGCCGGTATCTGTCTGCACTTTGTTCAAACCTTGGTGCCAGCAGCAGCCACAGTATCCCTTCTGGTACAGATCAGAAAAGCTGTCTATGCTGGCTCCCATGCAATGGTTGTCAATGCCTGGAAGATGGCTCTTTACCAGTGGTTGCTCCTGCAGAATATGAGGGCGGTTAATGTACAGTAGGTGGTTACCTTTGTCTGAGAAGAACCGAGTTGCCGCAGCCAGCTTCCTGGGGTTCCTTGCCGGACGGGTCATGAACATCACCCTGGGCAGCAGCCCCAGAAAGACACTGCGCACCCAAGCAGGCATGCTGTGTGTCTTGGGCGTGCGGTAGTGCACATTGAGCACAAAGACAGTGATGACAATAGAGAGCGTGACAAAGATCATAGTGAAGAGGAGGTACTCCCCAATGAGTGGGATGACCAGTGAGGTGGACGGGATGGTTTCCGTGATGACCAGCAGGAACACAGTGAGGGAAAGCAGCACAGAGATACATAGGGTGACTTTCTCGCCGCAGTCAGAGGGCAGGTAGAAGACCAATACAGTCAGGAAGGAGATGAGAAGGCAGGGGATAATCATGTTGATGGTGTAAAACAGGGGGAGCCGACGAATGTAGACAGAGTAGGTAATGTCTGTGTAGATCTCTTCGCAACAGTTGTACTTGATGTCGTGCTTGTATCCGGGGGCATCAATGATCATCCACTCGCCGCTCTCCCAAAAGTCCTTCAGGTTTATGGTCGATCCAATGAGGACCAGGTCAATCTTAGCCTTGTCGTAAGTCCATGAGCCAAACTTCATGGTGCAATTCTGGTAGTCAAAGGGAAAATAGGTGACATCAATCTTGCAGGAGCTTTTGAAAACAGCTGGTGGAATCCATGTTACATCTCCATTGTAGCGAAGTAGGGCTTTGGTCTTGTCATCCACCTGGAAGTCCCCCACTGCACTATGGGTAACATTTACACCACAGAAAAGCTCACTGACAGGGTACACTAGGAAGGCTAAATCACTGTATGGGCAAATGCGGACTCCCATGTAATGACCAAGTTGAGCTGTTTCAGCCGCACCTCATACAGCATACATTCCCATTCTAGACAATTGTGTGGTTCGAACTTTGTGGCCACAGTTTGGGGAAACTACTTTCATGGTCCTGCATGACTGTGCCTCCATGCACAAAACAAAAATGCTCCATAAACACACGGTTTGCCCAGGTTGGTATGGAACAACTTGAGTGGCCTGCACAGACCCCTGACCTCAACCCTACTGAACACCTTTGGGACGAATTGTAAGGCCGAATGCGAGTCAGGCCTTCTAGCTTGACATCAGCACCTGACCTCACTGATGCTCTTGTGGCTTTATGAGCACAAATTCCCACAGCTGCACTCCAAAATTTAGTGGAAAGCCTTCCCAGAAGAGTGGAGGCTGTTATAGCAACAAAGGGGAAAATGACTCCATGTTAACACCCATGGGTTTGGAATGGGATGTTCAGCCAGTAAATATAGGTGCAATGCTCAAGTGTCCACATACTTTTGGCCGTACAGTGCACCTGTCTTGTAAAGTGCTCATTCCTTGAGCATAAATCAAGTCCTACACTTTTTATATAATACACAAGGTGTACTGTATGGTGCTCACCGTTAGTTCCAAAAATTGAACCTGACCTCAGAGGGTACAAAGATGCTGTACAGAAAAAGTCTATATCATTGGTCACTTTATGAGAAATATTTTGACCACAAATTCTGACAATAACATGCTCCTGAAAGTCTCATTTTCCACATATCCTTAAAAAAACCAACAATTTTAGGCCACTGTAAATGAATGTGGCAATAATCTAAAGAGTAATACAACTTGTAACCCAATCCTTTGTCAGTGAATTAGTCTTGATTCTCTTGTTGCTCCTTGTATCCTTGTATTATAATTTATCTGAACTTCTAAGGATGATCAGTACAGTTTACTGTTATTAGTACACCTATGTATAGGAACAGAGGCGTGATGTTTCTCGAAGGGCTTACTTGTTGTACAGAACAATGTCTGGTTTCCAGATTCTTTGGGAAGGCACTCGGATGAACTCTACTCCTCCAAACTCCTTGGGATCCCACCTCAGTTTGTAATCATTCCATACCTGATAAGCACAAGAAGTGATCATCTTTACTCATAGAAATCTTCCCATCAAAACTATTTTAGCATTTTCCTCTGAAGTCGCTTAGAGTTTTAAAAGAGCAAATAGTACACATTTGACTTTGAGTTCAGTACTTTTTTTTTTTTTTGCTTTCATATTCACAGGGCATTGAATTAGCATTTTCCAGCAAAAAATGAGCTGACATGTATCTTCCCAACTACTTCTTCTGCAGTAGCTCCCAGAGATGCATGACACTTCTGCATTGCCGGGTTTTGTAAAGTTTGGTCCAAAACAAAATACAGTGGAGTCCACTTAAGTGGATATGATACACTGCCCGGCCAAAAAAAAAAAAAAAAAAAGTGCCGTCATTCAATATTTCGTTAGACCGCCTTTAGCTTTGATTGCGGCATGCATTTGCTGTGGCATCGTTTTGATAAGATTATGCAATGTCACAACATTTATTTCCATCCAGAGTTGCTTTAAATTTTTTTCAAAGTCTTGTATCGATGATGGAAGAGTCGGACCGCTGCATCAAGTCTTCTCCAACACATCCCAAAGATTCTCAATGGGGTTAAGGTCTGGACTCTGTTGTGGCCAATCCATGTGTGAAAATGATGCCTCGTCCTCCCTGAAGCACTCTTTCACAATTTGAGCCCAATGAATCTTGGCATTGTCATCTTGAAATATGCCCATGCCATCAGGGAAGAAAAAAAAATTAACTGATGGGAAAACCTTGTCATTCAGTATATTCAGGTAGTCAGCTGAGCTCATTTTTAGGGTACATAACATTGCTGAACCTAGACCTGACCAACTGAAGCAACCCCACATCATAACACTAAGTTAAATCCAGTTGGTGACTTTTTTTTGGCAGGGCAATGTATATTATTTGGCTATGTGAATACTGTTTCCACAGTCCCATTTTAGACTTATTCACATCAAAAGGACATGTTTGGATAAGTGAATATTTGGTAAGTGGATAAATGTTCAGTCTCAGTGATCCAGAGCCTATTCCAGAAGCAACAGGCACAGGGCTACAAAACTGCTCTGATTGCAATGCCAGTCCATCGCAGTGTGACCACAGACACATCCATTAACACACTAAAGGAAAGTAAGAGTGAACAGTTCACCTAGAAATATGCATTTGGACAGTGTGGGAAACTGAAGCACCCTAAGGAAACCAAGTCAGACATAGGATGAACATGTAGCGGAGCCACAGTGGCACTCCAAAAAATCCCTTTAGTGGATAAAACTTTTTAGTCAAACTTTTTCAATACTTCACCTGACTGTACATGTAGTATTTGTTCTTAGTTTCAATTGATCATTTTTAACATGCAAAAGACAATTATGATAACTGAACACTCTGCACAACAGGATACTCTAGGTCTGGTCATACATATTCTGAGTGAAAAATTGAATAAATTAAAAGGCCTGTTAGAATGCAGGCAGAGAGTCACTCACTTGACTTTTGAAAATGGCCTCACTTCCAAATCAAAAAAGCAGCTGCTCCTTTCACTGCTACACTTATCACAAAATAATCGATGCTTCGATAATCTTTGAACTTTTGAAATTTTCAATCCTGAGAAATGAGTAGCCCACCATGTGAAATAATTTTACAATTGTGCCTTTAACAAGACTTGAGCCTGAAATCGATACAGTGGAAGAAAATGGCGGAAGTCGGACACACTACTCACGTGTCTCAGCCACAGGTTGGTTTCCATTATTTGATTCACTTCATCCTTAAAACAGACAAACACAGATCAGAAAATTTAGGGCTCAGGGAAGAGTCAGCTGAACTTCAACAGAAATTACCCAAAACATTACTTGAGATGAGTTGGAACTGGTGACCCAGAAGTTGTCCATGTGAGTGCCTTTGCTTCCAAACCTCCTTCAGAGCATTTTGTCTGATCATCCACCCCAGTTCACTTCTGAACATCCTGCTTAGAGCACCTTTGAACACCCACCACAGGACATACACTGATCCTAGTGTCACCTGCAGTCCCTGGTACATTCAGAGTGGATATCGAAGCTAACATTCACAACCATTCATTCAAGTCTAACACCAGCTACCATGCAAAACCCGCTGCATATACTCACTGCCCTCATTTGTGCCTGACTTGGACTGTGTTCCCATCACTGTTTCTCTGTGTAGCCCTTTATCACCTGCCATGCAACTTCCATAAGCATAAAACCTGCAACATCTCTGCAGACAGTCTTCCCTGTGAAAAGCCTTATTTTCATTAAAGGCCTTGGCACTGTGAATGAATGCATTTTCATTTAAGCAAGAGCTCTATTGCTGCGGGAAGCATTCTGTCCAAAGCTATATTTATTCTGCGATCGGGGCCTATGGGCCGCTGGCTTCTCCAGGGTGCCGCATGATATATGGTGATGCTTACACACGGTGCTCCCTCTCATCAGCAGGAAAGGTCTCACCCCCAGCACACTCACCACTTTCACCAGCTGGGACATGGACACCTCAAAATGCACAATAATAGGGTCAGACACATTCTCCACTGGTCGAATGTACTGGTTGTATCTGGAGAAGATGATGGAGAACAGCCTGTGCTCCATTTCCGAGCCTGTAGTTTCTGTGCAAAGAAAGGAAGGAGGCTATTATACAGCTACCACACATTGGCAATAATAATGTCTCTTTTACCTGTGTTTTCAGGGGGTCTAACTGGCAGAAATACCCTGTGAAAAATACATAAAATTAAATATTAAAAAAAAGGAGAGAAATGTAAAATTTGTAAAGTGTAAAATACTGTGATGTTTATTACAATATTATATCATTTACACTATATACAAGAAAAAACTTGTTTACCATTTTCTAAACATTTCTTAACATTTGCGCGAAATGAGAGGAAAGAAGCAGGTGAGTCGCGAAAAGGGTGTTTGGAAATGTCGGGCGTTTATTTTTATATTTATTGCAAAGCACCAAGCCAAAGGTTATCCTTTATTCCTCTGGGCCATGAAATGTACCTAACAGTGAGTTTTAATGTCAGCCCCAAGATGCAGTCGCACTTTTCTCTCTTCTCGCAGTCTGAAGCAGAAACCTAGGCGACGCTGAAGCGCTTACAAGCGTGTGCTTAAGAAAATAACGAGGCTTGGTTGCTGTGTGATCGCTTTGGCGGCTATCTTTAATATAAAGTCAGTAAAGTCTCTAAATGTGAGTCAGAACAAAGTTCTGCTTCGGTAGGGAATTCTCACTCACCGGACAAGAGCAGAAGCAGCCCGGAGCAGAGGGCAGCCATCGGGCAGAAGCGGCGCGCCTTCATCGTGGAAACCGGGGGCACGACAACGGGCGGTTTCTTGTCCCTGCGGCACCTGTAACGCCAAGTGTGCTGAAGTGAGTCGGCGGCACTTCTGCGTTCTGTTCTTCGGAGAAGCGGCACTTTTCCGTCCCCGGACGACCAGAACCTCAGCCTCCTGAGCTGCTGTCCCAGCAACAGAACGCTGCAGTCCACGGCGATTACTCATAACAGCCTCATGGCTGAACTTCATTACCCAGGGTGCACCGGGCTACCCTGCGAGTGGGCTCATGTGGCGCTGTCCTGCCGTTCATTCAACGTTTCTGTTGCCTTTATTAAGGAAAATACATTGTAAGTGTCCGCAGTATCTAGTATTTTGTTCACCGAAATTCTAGTTTTGCTAATGCGGACCAGTACGCACCACAGCGCACCAATAACTCGACTGGCACTAAACTTTCTTGTATCTGCAACGCTGCCTTTCACTGCAACACAGAAGGTGCCAAGAGCGACATGATGCACCCTCCAAAGGAGGAGGCGGACGGAGGTGCCTGACATGCCTCTAAAACTGGATTGCCTCTTCTTTTCCCAGGTTTGCAGCTGTTTGATAGCTCCGCTGAAACACCCCCACCAGTAACTTTGGCTGGCACTGCTGATGGATGCCACTCGGTGGGGTCCAACATCGGGCCGAACGCTGAGACCCAGCCCGTTTGCTGCAGGGGTGCTGTCAGTTGGGGAAAGACCACTTCGGCGGGGGTCGAGGCAGCAACCCTCCTCAAACGTAGGGTTCTCCGCAGAACTCTGTTGGGGAAGAGGGCAACTCGGGCTCTGCTGAGGCTCGAGAACGGCACATGGACCAGGTTCAACCCAAGGGGCTGGACCATAATCTGCGGGATTTGAACTGCCAGTGCCTGTTGGGTAAGTTGCCAATGAAAGAGATACTGTACAGGCACTTTTTGTCCAATCACCCACATTGTCCATGGCCTCGATGTGGTGAAAGGGAAACCCTCGCTCACGCTTTTTGGGGCTGCAGGCAGGTGGGGGAATTCTGGCTCTTGGTTAGTCCCCTGTGCAGAAAGATTGATCTACAGATGATTCTGACGTATGACAAAGTGCTGAGGAGCTGAGACCCTAGCGCGTAGAAGTCCAAGGCAGCCCAGACATGGCTTGGTGATCTGCATGACCAAGCATGTGCTATGGAACTTAAGATGCCAGCCGGTCCAAACGTGAGCAGACTCGGATGCCCAGGGCCTCTGTTACAAAATCCTGCTTAACCTCACATTTAGGGTGAAGAAGGATGTCACACAATGAGGCTGCTCAGAAGCCAAGGAGAGGTGGAAAGGACTCTTCTGGCTGTAGCGTCATCGCGTCTATGACATTTCCTCCATCCTGGGTAAGTAGCACAGATCCTTGACAAATGCAAGATGCTACCACCCCTATTTTTGGTGTATGTCTGTGTTGTTTTTTGTGTTATATGATTTTTAGATGTAGGTGATATCATTTATTAGTTAACGTATACTATTAACCTCACTCAATATATTTATATATATTGTAGTTACATGATTTTACCCTGCAAGTTCCTATTTATGTTCTTATTAATTTCTTCTTCTTCTTTATCTTTCAGCTGCTCTCATTAGGGGTCGCCACAGCAGATCAATTGTTTCCACTTCTTCCTGTCCTCTGCATCTTTCTCCGTCACCCCCACCACTTGCATGTCCTCCCTCACCACATCCATAAATCTCCTCTTAGGCCTTCCTCTCTTCCTCTTGCCTGGCAGCTCCATCCCTAGCATCCTTCTATATATCCAGAATCTCTCCTCTGCACATGTCCAAACCAACGCAATCTCGCCTCTCTGACTTTGTCTCCAAACCGTCTAACCTGTGCTGACCCTCTAATATACTCATTTCTAATCCTGTCCATCCTCGTCACACCCAATGCAAATCTTAACATCTTTAACTCTGCCACTTCTAGCTCTGCCTCCTGTCTTTTGGTCAGTGCCACCGTCTCCAACCCATAAAGCATAGCTGGTCTCACTATCGTCTTGTAGACCTTCCCTTTCACTCTTGCTGGTACCCTTCTATCACAAATCACTCCTGACACTTCTCCACCCACTCCACCCTGCCTGCACTCTCTTCTTCACCTCTCTTCCACACTCCCCATTACTCTGAACTGTTGATCCCAAGTATTTAAATTCATCCACCTTCGTCAACTCTACTCCTTGCATCCTCACCATTCCTCTGTCCTCTCTCTCATTTATGCACATGTATTCTGTCTTAGTCCTACTGACCTTCATTCCTCTTCTCTCTAGAGCATATCTCCACCTCTCCAGGGTCTCCTCAACCTGCTCCCTACTCTCACTACAGATCGCAATGTCATCCGCAAACATCATAGTCCACGGTGACTCCTGTCTGATCTCATCTGTCAACCTGTCCAGTACCATTGCAAACAAGAAAGGACTCAAAGCTGATCCTTGATGTAATCCTACCCCCACCCTGAAAGCATCCGTCACTCCTACTGCAGACCTCACTACTGTCACACTGTCCTTGTACATATCCTGTACCACTCTTACATACTTTTCTGGCACCCCCGACTTCCTCATACAATACCACAGCTCCTCTCTAGGTACCCTGTCATATGCTTTCTCTAAGTCCACGAAGACACAATGCAACTCCTTCTTACCTTCTCGGTACTTCTCCATCAACACCCTCAGAGCAAACAACGCATCTGTAGTACTCCTTCTCGGCATGAAGCCATACTGCTGCTCACTAATCGTCACTTCCCTTCTTAACCTAGCTTCCACTACTCTTTCCCATAACTTCATGCTGTGGCTGATCAATATTATCCCTCTGTAGTTACTACAGCTCTGCACATCACCCTTATTCATAAAAATTGGTACCAGTACACTTCTTTTCCACTCCTCAGGCATCGTCTCACTTTCCAAGATTACATTAAACAATCTGATTAAAAACTCCACTGCTGTCTCTCCTAAACACTTCCATGCTTCCACAGGCATGTCATCTGGGCCAACAGCCTTTCCATTCTTCATCCTCTTCATAGCTGTCCTAACTTCCTCTTTGCTAATCCATTGCACTCCCCTATTCATAATCCCTACATCATCCAACCTTCTCTCTCTCTCATTCTCTTCATTCATCAGCCCCTCAAAGTACTCTTTCCATCTGCTCAACACACTCTCCTCGCTTGTGAGTACATTCCCATCGCTATCCTTTATCACCCTAACCTGCTGCACATCTTTCCCAGCTCGGTCCCTCTGCCTAACCAATCGGTACAGGTCCTTTTCTCCCTCCTTAGTGTCCAACCTCTCATACAATTCATCATACGCCTTTTTTAGCCTTTGCCACCTCTCTCTTCACCCTATGCCTCATCTCCTTGTACTCCTGTCTACATTCTTCATCTCTCTGTCTATCCCACTTCTTCTTCGCCAGCCTCTTCCTCTGTATACTCTCCTGTACTTCCTCATTCCACCACCAGATTTCCTTGTCCTCCTTCCTCTGTCCAGATGTCACACCAAGCACCTTTCTAGCTGTCTCCCTTACCACTTCTGCTGTAGATATCCAGCACACTGGTAACTTTTCACTGCCACCCAATGCCTGTCTTAATTCCTCCCTGAACTCCACCTTATAGTTTTCCTTTTTCAACTTCCACCATTTGATCCTTGGTTCAGCCCTCACTCTCCTTCTCTTTTTGATCTCCAATGTCATCCTACAAACCACCATCCTATGCTGCCAAACTACGCTTTCCCCTACCACAGCTTTGCAGTCTACAATCTCCTTCAGCCTAGCCCTCTTGCATAAGATATAATCCACCTGTGTGGATCTGCCTCCACTCTTGTACGTCACCCTGTGTTCCTTCCTCTTCTTAAAATACGTGTTTACCACAGCCATGTCCATCCTTTTCACAAAATCCACAACCATCTGACCTTCTGTGTTCTTCTCCTTGACACCATACCTACCCATCACCTCCTCATCTCCTCTGTTCCCTTCACCAACATGCCCATTGAAGTCTGCTTCAATCACCACTCTCTCTCCCTCGGGTACACTCTTCACCACTTCATCCATATCACTCCAGAATTCTTCTTTCTCATCCATCTCATACCCAACTTGCGGGGCATATGCACTAACAACATTCACCATCACACCATCAATTTCCAGTTTCATAACCATCACTCTGTCAGACACTCTCTTCACCTCCAAAACAATCTTGACATACTGTTCCTTCAGGATGACCCCTACCCCGTTTCTCCTCCCATCCACACCATGGTAAAACAGTTTAAACCCCCCTCCGATGCACCTAGCCTTACTCCCCTTCCATTTGGTCTCTTGCACACACAATATATCAACCTTCCTTCTCTCCATCATATCAGCAAGCTCTCTCCCTTTACCAGTCATACTACCAACATTCAAAGTTTCTACCCTCACGTCCACTCTCTTAACCTTCCCCCTCTCCTCCTTCCTCCGGACATGCCTTCCTCCTCTTTTCCTTCGGCTTCTTCTCCTTCAGCCAACAGTAGCCCAATTTTCGCCAGCACCCTGTCGGCTAGCAGTGCTGATGGCGGTCATTGTTAACCCGGGGCTCGACCGATCCGGAATGGAAATTTGTATTTTTGTCTGCATATTTGGTTTGGCAAATTTTTACACCGGATGCCCTTCCTGACGCAACCCTCCCCATTTATCCAGGCTTGGGACCGGCACGAAGAAATACACTGGTTTGTGCATCCCCTTGTGGCTGGATTTATCTTCTTATTAATTAATAGTTAATAATTTTATTGTATGGTGAAATGTTTTATCCGAGTTAGAGTAGTATAGATTAGCTTACTGCATGTGGGCATACAACTGTTTTTACTAATACTGTAACACTTTCAGCATGCAAAATGTTCACCTGTGTAATGTTTTAAACTGTGTATGTATGTATGTATTTAATTATTATTATTTATCTGTCTTGTATATAACTTTATTTTTATTTGTTGCCAACATTTATATAGTAAGAGTTCTTTTACTGGGGGGAGACAAGCTATGAATTTTATCAGCCACCTAAGGTAGCACGTAGAGCTGCAGGTAAGTTTCTCGTAGCTGTTTTTACATAAAGTCTTGGGGAATATTTTATTGTTTTAATAAATATCCGTGATGTTGCGACGGTATTTGCTGGTTTTACCATTTTAATGGTTTTTAATGGATTTTATTGTAGACGGTTTTAGCTATTTATTGTTGCGTTTTAATAAAAAGGCAGCAATGAGTGAAGAATTTAAAGTTGTCTAATCGGACAGTCGATTATAGCTGACACTCTGTGCTGAGGTCTGTGTTGTCCATTCTGTTGTCCATTAGGAGAAAAAATTACTTCATAGCACATTTTAAAGCCTGAATTTTCTGTTTATTGCAGGAAATCGAAAGTACACGCAATATTTTAGGCTCGTCCACAGAAGGTGGTGGAAGGAGGCGGTCGCAGAGATGCTGCTCAGCGCTGGAACGCGTTTCGCATCTTTGAAATCCTGGCTTCAACCGATGAGTTCAACAGGGCCGTTTTCGCTGCTCCAGGGTGCCGAAAGTCGCACACAAAGGCCTGCGGTGCCTTGTGATACAGCAGGTGGGGTGGTGGTTAAAGTCTTAATTTCGTGCGGTCCTTGGACTTGGGTTCGAATCTTTTTTCGTTGTTTCAGCTGCTATTGGATGTTACCCAGAAAAACGGTAAAAATTACCCTTCTGTAAATACTGTAAATTCCCATTTGTTGTACCAGCAGGTTATATTGTTTATGCAGGTTATACTATATGTATTACAGGTGCTAATAAAAAAAGGTTCCTAATATATTTCATATATTTTTATATTACGTATTACGTATTGTCACATCAGTCCTAGTATGTATGGTTATGTATGCTGAGGACATACTGAAGGACACAGCATTTCCACCCTTCGTAGTTACGAAGTGTATTTATTTATTCATTTTTATTGACTGCAGGTTTGATTTATTAGCCGCTCTTCATTGCCCCTTTAACTCCTTACGACGCGACTCTTACTCGTACACGCAAATATTTTCACGGCTAAATGTATCTTTATGCCGTAATGTGCTGAAATTAAGTTTTAAACAGGAAAAAGTGTTCTGAAAGCGGGTTCTGGCTTGCTTTTGCCAGGCTTTTGTCAGCAAAGGGAGGAAAGCAGCCCCCTTTGCAAGGGGATTAAAACTGCGCGTCAGCAGCGTTGTCCGTGCGCGCCGGCCACCAGCAGGCGGCAGCAGAGTAGTCGCTTTCTAAGTCGAAGCCTTTAAAAAATCTCCAGGGTAACAGTTATTTCAAAAGTTCATTCCTGTCCTGGATTCTGGATCTCGTTTCATTGAAATCCCATTTGTTTTGACAAAATAAAAGTGAATTATGAACACTTAAAAATAAATTATTAACCACACTTTTAAAAACTAGCCAAGAGAAAAAAGAACTTGCTCTCAGAATATAACACACCAAATCACTTTAGGAAATTGGATCAATGATTTTATTTAAATGATTTTATCTTACTTGTTCTGCAGCATCCTAAGACAGTTGACTATGTTTTTATTCCTAGAAGTCAATAACTACTTTCTGCTAAAACCAGCATATCATTTAAAACAAGTGTTTTGTTTGTGGAAAAAAAAGAGTCTTGTTTGTGCTGCTTTACCAAGTCTGTGTTTTCTTGTTTGTTAAAGTAAACCAAGTCAACTTTTGAGCTGAACTTATAAAAGTAGGAACCACTTTTACATGAACAGAATCCATCATCTCCCAAATTTAGCACGGCATTTAAATTGAATCTGCCTTCTGTAAATATCAAAATATTGTCAGCTTTTGGTATACTTTTAAAAGCTTCTCCTTTCACTCGGCGTTCAAGAGTGTTATCTTTCTGACATTAATAATGTGTAGATCTTTTCCCCATACTTTCCTGAATTTGAACATCACAATTCATCAGTAGAGTATGTTTGCCAATTTGCCAAACTTAAACCTGCAGGGACAGTACAGGTAAGGGCGTCAATAATCGGAATCAACTGTTTCAGTTTAAACAACTCCAGAACTCTATTTGGTATCATTTGATTCAATATTTCTTTGGAAATGATACAAGTACTGCCCATCTGAGTAGCAGTAACACTGCATTTTATTCTGCCAAGGCTACTGATGGTCGTTCTTTGCATTTCCATCATTTGCACTTAAACTGTGTCTTTCTTATTTTCTGATTATGACCACAAGCTCTGCACAATTGGCTTCCTGCATGAAGAATGCTGCACCGCCATGTTCACTCAGATTAAAAATGGGTCTCTTCTGGGACTGTCTGTGTTGACCTGCTGGACAGGCATGCTCTGACTCTGAAAGAGGGGCTGGAGGAAGAGGCCAATGGTGCCCACCACACAAACAATTACAAAAATCCACAGGAACATCCTGTCCACCACCATGGCCACGTACTTCCAGTCTTCAATGACCTGCAGACAACAGGATATGCATCAAGGAAAAGATATGATTTGTCCAAGCCATATCCATGCATGCATGCAATATTCACAAGCAATGTGACTAAAGTAGAATGTAGAACTGAAAAAAATCTGAGAGAGGTGTTTGTGCACGTTGGTGTTTTTTCCATTACTTGTATGACTGCGCTACAAAAGGTGCCTTAAGTACAGAGGAAAGGATCTGAAACATTTGCTCACACTCTGGTCATTGTCAGCACCCATCATCTGATCAGCAACAAAGCAAACGCCCTCCACAGCTTCTTGCAGGTCAGGCCCCCAGTCCACACCGCCTTGGTGACGCAAGTCATGAGCGGAGGCAAGCCGATTAGTCAGGAGCTCCACGGACCACAAATTGCTTTTCCTCCTTATCGGTGTTCTGCTGGAGAGCTCTCCTGGGGAAATGGGATGGAAGAGGACCGGGCTGGAGGAGGAAATACTGGTTGGTGGTTTTGCCTGGCAGCCCATCCCCTGTGCCATCCTCTCGGCCCGCACCCGCCGCTGTTGACGGGGCCTCTCCCGGGCTGAGTGACCTTCTGGACGCTTCATCAAAAGCAACGCTGGTAGCTTGACCAGAAAGAGCACCCTGACCCATGCAGGCATGGTATGGGTGCTGGGTGAGCGGTGGTGCACATTGAGCACACAAACGCTGGTGATGATGGAGAACGTCACCAGCACCATAGTGAACATCAGATATTTGCCAATGAGAGGCACATCTAGCGAAGTGGGGGGTACAATCTTGGAGATAAGTAGCAGGAAGACAGTGAGTGCAAGCAGGACAGAGATGCAGAGGGTCATCTTCTCACCACAGTCAGAAGGCAAATAGAAGACCAAAATAGCCAGTGAAGTGATGAGCACACAGGGGATAATCAGATTGATGGTGTAGAAGAGTGGCTTCCTCTTGATCATGAAGTCATATGTGACATCCACATATGTGGGATCTGCAGGGTTGACTGTCCGTCTGCCTGGGAGTGCCAGGATGTCCCACTCTCCACTGGGAGTGAAGTCATCCATGTTGGCCACTTCACTCTTCAGCACCAGATCAATCTCTGTGTAATCGTAGGTCCAAGACCGGAATTTGAGTGTGCAGTTCTGCTGGTCAAATGGGAAGTGCTTCACCTCAATCTTGCAGGCACTTTTGTAGATGACAGGAGGAAGCCAAGAGACGGTCCCATTGAAATGGACAATTACATTGGTGAAGACAGTCACTTCATATGTACCATCAGCACTGTTAGAGGGTGGGGTGGGCAGAAGTGAGGTATAAATTAAAAACTTCATAAGTGAATTGTGTACACTCACACATACAGTGCTTTAAATGTAAAAAGAATAAGTGCTGGCATTTCCTTACACTTTGGCACGTGTCCATGAGAATCAGCAAACAAATAAATGTTAAAATTTGAACTTCTGCAGATAATACAAGATACTAAAATACATTGGTGACATTCGCATTATATATTTGTTTAATGTAGGGGACACAAAGTTTGAACGAATATTAAGATAGCAGGACGTGAGCCTTCTCGCAGGGTAGCCCAGTGCACCCTGGGTAATGACGTGCAGCCATGAGACTGTTATGAATGACAGCCGTGGACTGCAGCGCTCTTTTGCTGGGACAGCAACTTGGGCAGAAAATCTACTTGTCCATGGGTACAAAAGACCACCGGGAGCTCAGGAGGAAATACACAAGAAAAAGTCCTGGTTCTTCAAAGAGCAAAATGTGGTGCTGAGTACCGCTGAGCACCGACCCCCATCCAGCAAGGACTGCATATTCAGTATACAGCATAAATGAAGTCTGGGAGTCTTTTGGTGGGTTAAGTTCCACTCTTAACTGAGTGTGATGGTTCAACAGACTCATCTGCTGATCAGTTACTCTTCACTCATCTCAGAAAACACATTTTGCAATTTTTGCAACATTGACTTTTGTCATTTTGCTACAGAAACATACTTTCCTGTTTAGTATTGACAAATTTCACTGGTAACTCATAAACCAGTGTTGCTGACACACTAATATCATATGGGAATCCCAAATATTTTTTATTGTTAAAGACATAGCTGGATTTGTTTGCTTTCAGAAGGGGGTGTACCCATTCATGCTGTACACTTTAAGAATGCTTTGCAGTATAGCAAATTTAATATCATCAGAGGTGCAACACGCACCTGTTGCAGTGCTGTAGTTGCTTCCTGTCACACTAAAATAATTTGCAGATGACACACAACACTTTGGTCTTACCGACATTGAAATGGGAGGAAGAGTCTAAATCCACTGGAGAGCACTTACTTATTGTACAGCACTATGTCAGGAAGCCACACATGGCGGGAAGGGATGCGAATCTTGTCAATTCCTTCATATGCAGAAGGATCCCACGACAGTCTGTAGTCAACCCAGTTCTGAAGAACAATCACATCCATGTGTAATGGCTCTAGTTACTGACAGTCACTCTGCAAACCCATATGCTTCATTAAAGCCAAAATGAAATGAGTCTGTGTGTGTGACTGTGTCTTTATTCTTAAAAGAAATATCTTCATCCGCAGGCTGCAGGTCCTTTTCATGTCCTGGCCCTCATGCTTACCTGGGTTAGCCAGACGTTGGTGGTCATGATCTGTTCCCTTTCATTCTGTAGAAGGGAGAGGATGAAGCTGTGTTAATGATTTGTCTCCTACTGTACATGCCTGTTACATAATAATCCCAATAGGTTTTTAGATAAAGACATGGAACACACTGTATGTTGACTGCACTTCAGATTTCAACAGCTAATGAGTTCTGGAAGATGTACATTTTTAAAATGCCTTACACATTGCAACCTGAACATCTCTGTTAAATATATAAATATAACTTGCCCTCTTTCTGCTCTTTTTGCTTCTATCGGCTTGAATTTACATCTTCTCAGTGTACTGACTTTACCTCGCTGATGTTTGTGACCCTGCTCTGTGTTTCTTTATTTTTTTTGTTATTTACGTTTGTGTTGTCGGTTACAAGAGCAGACATCTTGCAGAAATGTGCACTGATATCAGAAGGATTTTCAAGTGGCCCGGTCTGTCTCTGACTCAGCGAATCCCGGTGAAACGCTGCAAGCACTGTGACCGCCGTGGGCCTTACCACGCTAATGAGCTGAGCCAGGGACACCAGGATCTTCACTGTGACACGTTCGGTCCTGTTAATGGCCGGTCGGATCAGCTTATTGTAGCGCGTTTCTTTTAGGAGCCAATTCATCAACTGCTCCTCGGAGTCTGCACTCCATCCAGCTGCACAAACAAAGTGGCTGTTGCACTGGGCAGTTTCTTTTCTTTTTGTGAAATATATACAGCACATACAGTAGACCATGCGGATGTGTTTCATAATGCAGACCTGGAAAGCTGTAAGACCTTCTGACAAATGTCTTTTAGGAAAAAACTTTATGGTGTTCCAGTGTATTTTCAGGACTTTACCACCCTACTGGTGAAACTACACACGGCAGAGATCGTGTTTGGTGATGACAAGGTTCCTGTGGTTGAAATGCCTTCAGTTGTAAGCTGGAGTTAAACTGATAAATTGTGACTAGGAAGAGGAGTTTGCACGGTTGCTCAACATGGTTGCTAAACAGTTTAATATGAGCGGCAGGTGGAAAATGCTGGTCCAAAGCATATTTGCTCAGCGCCCAAGTAAGCAAAACTACAGCTATGTAAGATATAGCTAAAAAAGTACTCTCATTTTTAGTATATTCTACCAATCTCCTCTCCTTAGGTGGAGGACATTCAAACAGAAGTTGCAAATGAAGAGAAAAATGAGCTGTAACATACAGTATTTTATTGTGTTCCATTTCACCAGTACAACAAACAGTTAAAATAAAAATAAAATATTTTTCTGCCATGTTGTCAAAGCCCAGATACTGTAAGTAAGAACATTATCTTGCCTGAGTTTTTATGATTGCAAGGTTTAATAGAAGCTCTTTTTGGGTATTTCTTTACTTCAGATATTCAAGGAAACCGGCAGCAAAACTTGTTGTGGATATATTGTATAACTTAATAAACTAAAGCAACTGATTGGTACATTAATAATAATACAACTGCTGGAGACACCGCATGGGAAGAGTGGATCCGATCGCACAGAACAGCCTGCATTTCTCAGCTGGATGAAAATGACTGAAAATAAACAAAAACTAAATTAAGAAAATGAATGAACGCAGTGCAGATCTACACACTTTGCCATACATTTAAAGGTGTTCAGAATAGGAATCATATTGTGTTTCTCATTGCCATACCAGAGTGAGAAGCTAAATTAATTTTTGAACAATAATAAAGGCAAAAGCTGTGTTGTACTTTTGTCTAAACAACATGCAGCATTGACTGTGCAGGCAGTTCAGACCCTTCAGCTTGAGGCAAAAGGGTGACATTCAGACAGGATTACTGAGTCACTTACAGTGAATGAAGCAAAAGAAGAAGAGGCTCAGGGTGAAGGTGTGTGCCAGAGTGAAGATCCACATGGTCAGTGCGGTCCTGGAGACGCAGCCCTTGGCTCTGCAGGAGGAGTTCACTCGTGCAAAGAAAGATCTATGTGGAGGAGGAGGAGGAAAATAAGAGGGAACGGAAGAGATGATTGGAGGTGGATGAGAGGAATAATGAAGGTGAGGAGGTGGAGAGTGATGGAGCAGGTGGAGGAGGAGAAGAAAGAGGATGAATTCAGAGGAATAATGTGACTGCAGTGCTTTCTTACCGCCGGTCCACCCGTGTACAAACAGGATAGCATGATGCCCCACCCTGGGCCTGTTAGACTCTTATTTATCTTTATTTAACCTATATGTGTGTTATTTACTTGCTTCTTTTGTTTACTGTTTATTCCTTATATTCAAAACAAATGATTACATACCAGTTGACCGGGGATTCATGCGTAAATACAAAGTGCAGTACCTCCTAAAAGCTAATAATTCAAAGCAAAATAAGCATACATGTGTAGATGAAGAAATAGTTTGTTTGTACAATAGCTCTTAATTTATAAAAATCTGCAGATGAAAGTGGAATATTACTGTCGGATGACTGGGTTACTGCTGTTAAAGTTAATCAACTTTATTAAATCTACGTGCTGTATGAAATAAACCAGACTTCCTTATGGCCAATTTCATCCACTGTTTCTGAACAAACCCCTGCAACACTAAACAGAAGCCTGGTCTGCTAAACAAACAAAACCAACCAGCACAGGAATAAATAGTGCTGTGTTTTCCAGTCACCATCAGGGAACGGCTGCCTGCTTAGGCTGCTGTCCAGGCTTACATCACACCAGGTCAAGGGTTTGAATCCCCAAACCGCTCAAACAGGAAGTGAACATCCAAGGCACCAGACCCTTAATCATCAAAAAGCTGCTGTATACAATTCTGTCCTACAAAGCAGGAGTTCCACTTCCACTCATGTCCCCTTTGTTTACGAAAAGGCTAGAAGTGTGGTCGTTTTCAGTATTTCAGCTTATGAAATACTACAGTTATAATGACTTTAGTTGAGTGGGTTGGTTTAAAAAAAAATTATAAATTGTGTTGGATGAAGGTCCCTGCCAAGGAGTGTATTAACAGAATATTTCCAGGCATTTCACCCTCGCACTTAATTTTTTGATGGGAGATACTCCGATCAGCTCCAAAGTTAACACCAGCTGCCTAATATTGCATGGGTCCCCTTCGTGCCGCCAAAACAGCTCTCGCCCAACAAGGCAAGGACTCCACAAGACCTCTGAAGGTGTCCTGTGGTATCCGGCACCAAGACATTAGCAGCAGATCCTTTAAGTCCTCTAAGATGCGAGGTGGAGCCTCCATGGATCGGACTTGTTTTTATAGCCCATCCCACAGATGTTCGATCGCATTGGGATCTGGGAATTTGGAGGCCAAGACAACATCTTAAACTTTTTGTCATGCTCCTCAATTCCTCAAACCATTCCTGAACAAAGGGCCACTGCCATCAGGGAGTACTGCAGACAATCTCCTTTGGAGAATTAAGCTTGAAAATGAAAGTGAAGAGGAAAAAGCAGCTGCATAGATTGCAAGGGTTGGTGCAGAGTGAGACTGAATATTTTTGCCCAGAAATGTAGGCACAAATCAGAAACACAGTACTGTGCATCCTCTGTGAAAACAGACAATAAAATAATTTCTCATCATTTTTGTGTTCGCCTCACTGGCAAACCTGGGCAAACGTAGCAAATTAATAATAAGCTGAATGTTGGAAATCCAAGATTATTCCAACCCTCAATTTTATCATTTTAATAAGTGATTATTTCTATGTCAATAGTTATAAAAAGTGCACATATTGATGTAAAAACGTATTAACTGGACTAATAACTTTTTAGATAAGAGTCAAGAGTCAAGAGAGTTTTTATTTGTCAGCTGTCCGTATACACGTATATGTCGGGGACGAAATTTCATTTCTCTGGGGGTGAAGAAGAAAAACAGTGCAAATACATACAATAAATAAATAACAAACAATAAATACATTTTGGTGCAGTAATGTCCAGATAAACATAGGCTTAAATTGACTGTGCAGTCATTGGTATAGTTGGGGGAGTAGGTGGTTGGATCCTGGGCAGCAGGGTAATTCCCTGCGGTGAGGGGGAGCATGGGTGAGTTTCAGACCGTTGAGCCTGACCATCTGAAGAATGAAGCTGTTGTAGAGCCTGGTGGTTTTTGCCCAGATGCTCCAGTACCTTCTACTGGATGGTAAGAGGGTGAGTAGGGCAGTTGCTGACTGTTCAAATAGAAAGTTTTGCTTAAAATACTTGAAATACCCTGAAAATCAAAATGACACACTCACACATGAGTGTGCCGAAATGCGTGATGGGGAACAGTATACAGATTAGCGCTTGACACGACAACGTACCTCTGTAGTACTGCAGGGGGCGCTGCTCTCTGGAGACCCAGTAAGAGAGCTGGGTTGACGGCCATGTGCCGAATAGTTATGATTGGTTTACAGCTAGTTTGGTTCATAAACTGAAACCGTAAGATACCGTAAACACAAGTTCCAGCTACATAAAAGTTCATAATTAATAGCAAAAATGAACATTATACGCAGGTATAATTATATTAGGTATAGTTTTGCCTATTTATTTATTTATTTATTTATATCCAGGTTTGTGATCTGAAGACAAGAGAGTAGAGGTTTAAATTCAGTAAGTCAGTAGCATACTTTTGTTATAGTTATAAACAAACTGTTGGACCATATAGTAAGCTGACTACTCGTGGGTCAAGGGCTATGTTGAGACCTACTGATTCGGGGGGGCTGTAATGCGGCTTGTACAGGGAGCAGTAAACAGGAAGAATTTGTGTGTCCTGTACATGGGCTCCCTCAATGCAGTGCACAGATAGCAGGATTGTGTAGAAGGACCACGCAGTAGGCTGCTCTGTTCCTCATTCCCTTCAGGTGCCCCCCCCAGCCCATGATTTAGTACCGGTCTCCCTCCGGGGCGCCACTACTCAGTCCTGCATCACTGCAAGCACTCTCTTAATGGCTGGCAGCAGAAGATGTACTGTGCTATATGCTGCTGATGTCCCTTTCCGCTAACACGACAAATTCATTTAAAATATACACTCTATACAGTTAATATACAGTGTGTGTGTATATATAAACTACTTACAAATATTCATAATTTAAAATCAGCAGCTTGCATGTCAAGCCTCTGCTCTTCACCAGACCTTTTCATCTTAAGATTATGTGCCTAGCAACTCTCCATCCTTGTTTTGAGGAATGTGGGCTTCAAATTAGATTATGTTTTTTATGGCTGCTTGATGCAAGGCAGATCTCCAGATCTCTGCCCACTGCTGTCACCCCATCTTAGCCTCTCTTCGATCCCATGGTCACCGACAGCTGACATGTTGACCACAGTGGTTCCGGACCCTTGGGACGTGACCGACCAGTGCTCCACCGCACATGGAAAATGTACTGTGCTGGAAACCTGATTAGGCTTTGCTTTACTTTGTTAGGGCAAATGAGGAGACACTGTGCCTGCTGGCCTGAGACAGGCTACAGAAACCCATTATCCAATTTTCTCTGCCCGGTGGTCCTACTTTCTTGATGCTGGTTTTTGAAAACATATTGTGACATACAAGTTTTAAGACATACTCACTTCAGGGTTTGGGTGAGCATACCTGGTCACCTAGATGCCTATAAGGCAGCCAGACTGCTTTTCTTAAATACCACAGATTATGTTACACCAGTACATGCATGCTGGCACCCTAAATTCCTTAAGCAAATAGATGTTGATGAAAGCAGAAGAAAAACATCATCCTTCAAGACCACACACAGTGAATATCTCATTATTTAGACTGATTTCTCCCCAGTTTTCATTTGAGACACAAGAGGACAAAACCTTTTCATGAAAGAAATAAATGCCAGTGTATGGCAGGACTGTTATTTTAGGCTTGGCTGCAAACTATGAGGTACTGAAAATTAAGGTGATTCCATAAAAAGATGTGCAGCACCACAGAAATCCTGCATCAGTTTTGTTTCATGCTGCAGGTTTCGGATTTTTATTATCAAGTTTCAAGGTTTATTCGTCATGGATGCACTAACAGCAGCATAGCAGTGTCATCACCATGAAAAGTGTTGCTTCTAGGCATCCTCAGCAAATAAATATATAAATAAGCTATAAGAAAATTAAATAATTAATCATGAAATTATAAAAAAAAATAAATAAATGATGAGAATAAATAAATAAGGAATAGGATACAAAAATATACATAGAGGTTAGAGTTATAAGTTAGTAAACAGGATACACAGAAGTTAGAAGTTAGTAAACAAAAATAGCAAACAAAAACAACAACAAGAAGTAGCAGACAAAAATGAACAACAAACAGCAGCCAAACCAACAACCACACAACCGATAAGGGCATACAAGGCATTAAAAAAAAGAAAAGAAAAAAAAAACAGGCATACAGACAGACTCCGACTGACACTGTCTCACTGTCCAAGGGAGGGGTCAGTGGTTTAACAGTCTTATTGTGTGGGGGAAAAAACTATCCTGGAACCTGCTTGTTCTCGTCCGAATGCTTCTAAAGGATGTTATGGGACTTCTTCTTACGCCGCTGGGTGTAGAGGTGTAGAGGTCCTGCAGGGCTGGCAGATCAGTCCTGGTATTGCTCTATGCTGTCT
Source organism: Heterotis niloticus (assembly GCA_018136845.1). Lineage (NCBI taxonomy): Eukaryota > Metazoa > Chordata > Actinopteri > Osteoglossiformes > Osteoglossidae > Heterotis > Heterotis niloticus. Next base: position 25,199,352 of record CM030890.1, read on the forward strand.
TGACCACCCTTTGCAAAGCTTTTCGGTCTGACGCACTGCAGCTGCCATACCAGGCTGTGAAACAGCCAGTCAGGATACTTTCAATGGTCGATCTGTAGAAGTTGACAAGTATCCTGTTGTCCATGCTGAACCTCCTCAGCTGACAGAGGAAGAAGAGGTGTTGTGTTGCTGCCTTGATGCTGGTGTGCCATGACCAGGACAGGTCCTCAGTGATGTTTACTCCAAGGAACTTAAAGCTGTTCACTCTCTCCACTGGGGCACCGGCCATAGAGATGGCTGCATTGCCATTCCCCTGCTGTCTCCTGAAGTTCACGATCAGCTCCTTTGTTTTGCTGACGTTGAGATGGAGGTCATTGTCCTGACACCGTGAGGTCAGGGTTCTCACCTCTTCTCTATAGGCCCGTTCATCGTTGTCGGTGATCAGGCCGATGACCGTGGTGTCGTCAGCAAACTTGACTATGATGCTGGAGCTGAGCGAGGCAACGCAGTCATACGTGAATAGGGAGTACAGCAGGGGGCTAAGCACGCAGCCCTGGAGGGTCCCCGTGCTGAGAGTCAGCGCTGAGGAAGTGATGTTCCCCAATTTCACCACCTGGGGCCTGCCCGTCAGGAAGTCCATGACCCAACTGCACAGGGTCGGGTTGAGTCCTAGGTTCCTGAGCTTGGCGACCAGCTTAGAGACCACGATGGTGCTGAATGCTGAGCTGTAATAGATAAAGAGCATTCTCACATACGTGTTCCTCTGGTCCAGGTGGGAGAGAGCCTTGTGGAGGGTGAAGGCGATTGCATCGTCAGTATCAACTGAAAATATTATTTAAGCAGAGCGAGGAAGTCCCACAAAGGCAAATACTGATGGTACAAAGATTTAAACTACAAAGAGGAATTTACTTCAACTCAAAATATATTTCTTCTGCTCATCTGTCCGTATATTTTCAAGACGGGCTCTGGACAGGTCCCTCTCCACATATCTCAATGTTTCTTTCTCCATCAGCTATTTCATCTTGGATTCCAGGAATCAGAAGTAAAATATCAGTGAAGGGATAATAAACCATCTTCCTTCCCGTTGACCCCGTGTGATTTGTGACACTAAGTTCAGAAAGCTTTAAATGTCAGAGAGCATCGTCCCCTCACCCCTCTGCAAAACAAATTTTAGTAAGGGTGACTGCCTTGGCAATATTGACCAAGCACAATGCAATTTTATTTTATGTATTGTCGGTCCTCTTAATTTTCTTCTTTTGCTAGTTGAGTTCTCCTTGTGAAAACCTTTGCAGTGGAAAGAACTGGCCACACTTAATTTTATTTGGTAAATCCCAGGCCAATCCATTTAGCAAAGGGAAATTAAAATCCAAGAAAAATGATGACCAGCTTACTCTGACCTATATTTCAAACCACACATAACTCACGGGCCTGCTCAGAGCAAATTACTATGAATGTAGCCTGACATGTAGTACAGCCCCTTAGAATTTATCAAACCCGTTGCTCACATGTGTGTTTAAGTATAGAGCCAAAGGGTCATATACAGACAGGATTTGTAGATTTTTGTTCTCTTCCCCCAGTTGGTTGAGTCATTGTTTGTGGATCTTGTATTCCTCAGACTTACAAACTGAAACTGCACCCAAATCAGTCGACTACAGATCTGGAGGCATTTCCCTTCTGAGAGCCTTGCAAAAAAGTGGCTTGAATGTGACTATATGTGATAGCACCACAGATGGAGATTCAAATATAAGACACAGATGTTTAATTTCAGGCTTCATTCTGCCTCCAGATGAGATGTCATTTCGGAAGTAAAACGTTTAAGAGTCATCTTTCAAAATGATATGGTTCTCTGAGTTTTTATACTGCACTAAATTATTCTGCTTTGTTTAATTCCATTTCATTTTCATGTGTATTATGATGTCATAGTGAGAAATTAATATTGCAGGTGGTACAAAAAACCAACCTTTTAAGCAAATACTTAACAAATAATGAAATAACTTGTTCTCTTATGAGATGACAACACTGGCCTTTGTTGTACTTGAACCTGCAACCATCACATTATAGGTTTGACTCCTTAAGCAGCCAACTGCTGCCACTCATAACTTGGTTTATCTGGCATTGGCTGAGAGAAGCAAACAATGTAATCCATCCTGACAGGTCTGTATTATCCCAGTGTGCTTGAGTGCACAAATGGCTCTCCCCTGGAAACCAGGGTATTCTTCTGCAGTGAATCAGATTGTCTGCTGTCAAAGTCTAATATGCTGGATATGGAGTCGGCCATGTTACATTCTCTAATCTGAAGGCATTCCTCTCCCCCTACAGCTCCTCCAGATTTGTTGCCACCTTTGCACAACCTAAAACACAGGACCATGTGTTGCACATACTAAATGATTTCAAGGAAGTTTCTTCTGAATAAATGAGTGGTGATTTACGTAACATTTTTCTGCTCCACTTTCATGCACATAAAACAATAGGCTTGTTTATTTTACAGATAATGATGAACATCATTCTTTCATTTGGACATGAAGTTTCAATTCCAAATGTTATTGCTAAAATTATATTGTTACCTATGGTTGTCAAATATTAAATATTTAAGATAGTAAACTAACACCTAATGCAACAAGACAATCCTCTGGCTGTTTACAAAGCTACAGATGTTTATATTTCACTATTGTACAGTGACATCTGCTGGTGAAAACTAGAACGGCAGCATTATAATTTCCAATCTTCAAAATCTTTGAAGAAAAATGAAGAATAAGACATAAAGAGTGGTAAATTTGGACTATATAAACATCTACACTAATTTTGAGAGATAAATTAGTAAATTTACTAAAAAAAACAATACAGTTTAACTTGCCTTGGATTTTTTTTTTTTTTTTTTTTACATCACTGCAGCTTGGTTCATTACACAATAGCATATTATGTATAAGGAAGGTAAGGATACGGTTGCTTTATTTTAATCTCATATTAGGCTGCTTTGTGAATTATTTTTTATCTTGACACTTCAGGGACACACTTTTTTATCAGACATTTTGGTTAAAGGCAACTTAAAAACTACTTTCCCACCATGTACAATATACAGTACTGAAATAAGACAATAGAAAGGCAGTATGGGCCAAACTGATTGTCAATATGTGTCTTTTTATGTCTTTGTCATAACACATCTTGATCAGGATATATACCCAGTTACTAAACACTGTCAAACACTTATTTTAAGACATTAAATTCTGTACTATGCAATTTCTACTTTAAGTGCAAGAAGAAGAGAACCGTAGAGGGCCACAGTAGAGTAAATCCATGTTTCAATCCCAGTAAAAATACTGTGCAGATGTGTCAACGCAAAATAATATTTTCCTAACTCCTGAGATAGTTTAAACCTCTAGCATAGTCTTAAATCAGCTGCTTCCATACACATGCAGTCGAGCAATGGCGGAACCTTTTCTCCAGAGCCTCCGAAACCTCCCCGGACCGGAAACCCGCACACTTCTCTTGGTCCCGCGACCGCGCGGTGCACGCTGGGAGCCTGCGGGCTGGGACACCGACGCCATCTTTAAACACCAGAAGGATTCTGCGTTGAACATCGGAGTCAAGCGCTTACGGTGCTGAGCAGAAATATACCCCGCTTCTTCTCTTAATAACTTAGCAGGAGAGACGGCTCAACAGTTCTGTTTTCATCTGAGATGGAGCAAATGCTGTCTGAATGGTCGTAGAGCGAGCAGTAACGTCAGAAGTAGAAAGGCAGCGGCCGAGTGAAAAAAGGCGTTGTTGTTCGCGTAGCTAGCTGGCTGGCTGGGTGAGCGCGGACGGGACGACACACGGCCGTCCTCCCCAGGCCTCTTCCCCCGTCCCCGGCCTCGACAGCAGGTCCCCACTTCTCCCCCCCCCCGTCCCCCCGGAGATGAGCGGAAGATGTCGGTGTCGGGGCTGAAGGCCGAACTCAAGTTCCTGGAGTCCATCTTCGACCCGAACCACGAGCGATTCCGAATCATCGACTGGAAGCCCGACGAGCTCAGCTGCCAATTTAACGTGACGGGGGAGAAGCTGCTCATCATCCACTGCAACATCACGGTGAGGGGCCACCCCGGGGGTCTGTCCCGGAGATGCTGAGGGGGCCACTCTGGCCCAGGGCCGCGCTTCTGGCGTCTGGCAACTCGGACCAGTCGGCTCTCAAACTAGCTGTGCTGGTGGCGCATGGAGCCGCTCGCCTTCATGCAAACATAAGAACAAGCAAACAAAACAGTTCCTGCCTGTATGTGTGTTCTCCAGCGAGCATTGTGTGGCTAATGTGAGTTGAAACCTGTGTATGAAGCGGTTTTGAACGGCTTCGTGTGTCTGAACACACCCAGCAGTCCTGGTTTTGTCACATTATTAATATTCATTTAATTTTTAGGAAACGTCCCTCTTTGCTCCTTGGTGTCACTAAGCTCATCCTATGTATAAAATGTTTGTCAGTTGTTTCTACTTACTCTTTCCAGCATTGTATCTGTAGACTTTGTGTATGCTGTGTCCCACCGCATAGCTCACACTAAAAATGCAGTAAACTTGTCATATATATTTTACTGTTGTAACATCCTGAAGGGAGGTGATGCACCCATTTAATACATGTATATTATTATGAACAGTTATTTAGCTAATGTCTTTGTCTAAGGTGACTTGCAGTGTAATCAACATTAGTGTTTGTACAGTAGGGTATTCTTACCATATTGATTCAGGGTCAGTACTGTGATCAAATAGGAGAGAGGGGCTCAAACCAGGAACCCACAGATTGTATGAATACATCTGTGACTGTGATTCAACCTCCACAAAAGCACATGAGTGTGACACCCCAACCACTTGGCATTAATAATGCGACATATAGGACAGCAGTGACTGATCTCATATGGTGTTTGTCCACATCGATGTATTATAAGTGAAAGTGAAATTTCCCTAATTGTTTTTGCACATCTCCATAGGACACCCCTTATACAGCTGTGTTATGAGTAGAAGTCAGATACATGCACAGGCCAGGACATTGTAAAATGTCTCTTCATGTTGATAAGTCTGATTGTTATATATGCCATACAAATTAACTCTTTTAACTGACAGTTTAATTTATAGTTTATCAAGATTGAAAGGATTTTTGAGTTAACAAAAATGATATTCCTACTTTTGGACAGAATTATGGTTGTGTCCCTGCTTTTTATCGTTAGAAAAGTCTGTATTGTTTTAATATAATATTGAAGGTGTGCCTTCGGAAGCATTTTTTACCAAAAGGTATACAACAGTGTTGTGATTCCAAAAGGCTGGTGTTAGTAAACTAAATGCCTTTGCCTTCCCTTTTAGGAGTCGTACCCCTCAACTCCACCAATATGGTTTGTGGACTCTGATGATCCAAGCCTGACACAGGTGCTGGAGCGCCTGGAGGATGTGAGGAAAGGCAGTACTCTGGTAAGGTAAAAGTCCCACTGGGCAGGCACCCATGTGCTTCCTTATCTGTGGTGTCAGACATCTGAAGACTCTTGATAGCCTCCTCCTGTATCTGCATTTTAACCAGTAGCAAGACAGCCTCTTTCTGTAACGTGAAGGATGGAACAAACACAAAGTTTTAATCCAACCCTGTGTTGATGTTTTTTGACACTGATGTCTTAAAACGCCTCAAGATATAATCCAGATGTATTGCATCAAAGGGGTATTGAGCTTGAAGTACACAATGGGTTACACGAAGCATTTTGATGCCCCTAAGATGGGTATGGTAACAGGAAGGCATATGCTTCATGTAAGCTTATTGTAAGATCTTCAGGCACTTAAATGTTTCACAGTTATTAACAGTGTAGACATTTCCTGCCTTGTAACAGCATTAAATCAGTAGTTAAAAGCATATTTCAAACTTCCTGGTACTGTTTTACATAACTAATACATTTTTCTTTATCGTAGCTGCTTTGATTAGGAAATGTAGGTACAAAAGCACCTGGTTTGTTGCAGAATTAACATTTTGGAAGACATTTTGATTCCAGTCTCAATAATTAAGTAATTTAACTTTTTTCTTTTTTCTTTAAAATGAGGTTGACCTCCCTGAAGTTAGTGCTTTAAAACTTTTTAGTGCATTGTCACCAGTTTATTTATCCTGCCATAGCATGGTGACAGGGGAGCATTAGTGATCTCTTTTTGGTGGTGGTTTTAAAAGTATCTGTTTGCAGCTGGTTGAAAGGGCCTGATAATACTTTGGTGCAAAATGGCTGACACTTGCATTCATTTTGGATAGCGCTGTGGTGAAAGTTGTTGTTGAGGGAAGTTTGAAATGAGCAGGACTGCTGTCCTGTTGATGAATACCATGATAACAAAGGCATATTGAGTCACCTGCACTGGAGATCAGTGTTATATGGCTTTCTGTCGTGCACAGATTGATCGGGTCAAAGTGTAGTATTAAGTTTCTTTCTTTAAAAAAAAAAAACATATTTATACAATTGTACTTAATTATCAGAAATGGAAACCTAAAAATATTCTTATGAGGTTTACAGAATTTACATCAGTTTTATTTTTTATATAAATATAATAATTGTGTGTTTTAAAAAAAGCTTATCCCATTAAGATCCTGGTTGAGGATATGTTCATCTTGGTTCAGAAAAATTGCAAAATGCAAAAATGCTTCACAGTACCCTCCCTGGTTTTTATTTCAAAGTTTCACTATTTTAAAGGTCCATATCTAACCCTCTAAGACTAGTGTTCCGATAGCTATAGCCCTGAGTTTTACGTTGTTCTGCAGGCAGTTTAGCATTTTGTCTGCTATTCCAAACATGTAGTAAGGTTTGAGCAGTAGCCTTCCACCTGTACAGTTTTTCTTCTTGCATTGTAGGATGTCTAAAATTTTTTGAAAGACTTTGAGAGACCATGTTGAAAAGTCTTATTCTGCTTTTTTAAAAATAATTAATTTAGCCAAATTAAGAATAAATGAATTTTCTGTTGCTGAGTTTTTCAAGGATTTATTTGTAGGCACCTAATTTAACCATTCATTTAATTAATCAAAGATGAAGCAAACATCTGTGCAAGGGTGGTTCTTTTCCTATTCTCTTTATGCAGTTCTTTGTAGGCATGTAGTTTGTATGTGTTTTTACATCTTTTGTACAGTTTGTTCAAATGCCAAAATGCACACAATCCCTGCAGTGAAGTTTGAATTGTGAAAAGTGTGATTAGTGAAAAAGCGATTCCATATTAGCCACCATAGCACATTTGAGTTTGAAAGCCCTGTACAGTTTTGTAGAAGAAATAGACAGATAATGCTCTTATGGTTTGAATTTAGGTGTCTGCTTTCTCAGGTAGTTCCTTGAGTAAAACCAACATTTTATTTTGCAACAAAAACAAGTCTAGACCATCTTCACAATTGAACTTGTTTGCTAAAAGGATATTGATTGGTAGTTTTTGTCCGTTAATGTTCTTTGGTGCTTGAGCAATCCTTAGAAATATTTCCACCCCCAGCTCCTGCAGCAGCTGAAGAGGCTCATCTGTGACCTTTGCCGGCTCTACAATCTACCCCAGCATCCAGATGTGGAAATGCTGGACCAGCCCCTGCCGACAGGCCCTGTAAACGCAGAGCGAAAGGCAAGCCTTCCTGTTTCCTCTTCTCAGCATGTCTGGTGTCTTTTTCAGCCTATGGTTTGTGTTGCAGTGCATACTTGTGTACATCCCTTGGCTGCAAGTTATGAACAGACACAAGCTTACAAACTAAATGATGTTGTGTTATTTTATCTAGCATGTGCTACCGGATGAGGTCACATCTGAGGAAGAGGAGGAGGAAGAGATGGGCGAGGTCTAAATCTTAGATTTCTATACCTTGTGGCCATTTGTCTGTGTACACTTGTGTATTTCCTCTTATTGGTGTGTGTTCATTTATGCTTGGTTGCTGTGGTAGCAGGATATAGAAGACCTGGACCACTATGACATGAAAGAGGAAGAGCCTGTAGATGGAAAGAAGTCTGAAGATGATGGAATTGAGAAAGAGAACCTTGCTATCCTGGAGAAAATTCGCAAAAACCAGAGGCAGGACCACTTAAACGTAAGTGCTTATTTATCATCTTATTTTTGGATATTCTGTGTCAACTCAGTCTGCGTAAGCTATATATTATTGCATGAACAGTATTAAACCTTGGAGGTCAAAGTTGCCACATCTGTTTGCCTGTGTGCTAAATGACTGGTACCCTCTTCTGTTTAATTCAGTGAACATTACTGAACTTGAAAAATCAAAGTAACTAAACAGCCAGCCACTGAAATTATGACATGCAATTCTTCAAACTTGCATATTTTTTATGTGTGGCCCTCATTTGAGAACACTAAAGATCACTGTACTTCTGATGGAGAGGGGCTTCTGTCGCAGAGAAACATGACCCACTGCAGGGCTGCTCTTGGAGCACACATCTCCTTGATGGTTCCTGTCACAGATGGTGCTAAAAATATGTGGTACTACAGGAGTGATAGGACCATCAATTTTAAGAGGGTTTTTGACACTGTAGATTACTGCACTTATGGAACTTGAGCAGTGCTGATGAAACGTTCCCTGGAGTGAACAATTAATTGCTATTGAAAAGTGTTAAATCCAGCCAGTTTGATCAAAGTGAGCAAGATAGAGTTTGACAGCTTGTTTGTGTTCAACTGCTAGCAGTGTTTACCCTAAATTGCTGTTGGGTTTTTGGGCTTTCCATTTCCTCTGGCCTGGTTGAAGTTGTCAATAGCTTGCAAATTTAGGTAGGCAGGTGCACAAAAGGGTTTTTTTTTTTTTTCTTTAGTCGATTTTCAGTTTTGCTAATATGAAATGTGATATAAAAAAAAAAAAATTAGCCATCAATTCCTCAGTTGCTATAAAGAAAATCCCATTTTTTTAGTTTACTAAAAGTGTTGTAACCTCTCTCAATATTTTATTTTAAACTCGTTACAGACACATGTTGCAGTTACACAATGTATTCTATGCCGAAACTGTTTCTGATACTTCCAAAGCTCCTGTACATTAGTTTATGCAAATAGTCATCTAGCCCTGATAAGTAGTGTGATTCCCGCCCCCCCTTGATTCAAAGTTTTAAATGTAGCCTCAGCATCAGAGCCCTCAGCCCCTATGTATTGGCAACAAATGAATGGTACTAACAACGTGTGATGTGTGAGCTTTCAGGGAGCAGTATCTGGTTCTGTCCAGGCCTCTGACCGTCTCATGAAGGAACTCAGGGAGATCTACAGATCGCAGAGCTATAAAACAGGTGCTGAGCATGACCAAACTTTGATCTGCATACCTGCGGGTAACCAATGAGCACTTACACATTAAATTGTTTTTGCCACAAGACTAAGTAAGGCATTTTCTAGACTGGCCACATGCTTGTCTTAAATATCCTAATATTTCTTAGTTGAGGCAATTCAAAACATTTGTACAACCTGAATGCACTGTGGCTTGTTAATACAGGAATCTACTCGGTGGAGCTTGTCAACGACAGCCTGTATGAATGGCACGTCAAGCTGAGGACGTAAGTTCCTGTCAGCACTCTTTGCTTGGACCACATTGACTAGGCAAAGCCAGTTTAAATAGGTTTAGTTTACCATTTTCTCGGTTGTCTACAGCTAAAACTTGCTGGCCTGGTTTCCACTGTTTTATCATTTTTTTTCTGTTTATAAGAATGTAATAAATTTACTAACTTTAAAAATTCTGACTTTGCTTGTTTTCTTTGCAAAACAGGGTAGACCCAGATAGTCCATTGCACAGCGATTTGCAAGTCTTGAAGGAAAAGGAGGGAATGGACTACATTCTGCTTAATTTCTCATATAAAGTGAGTTGTTGCCTGCACCCTTGCAGATTGTGTCATTCAAGTCGGTGGCACCAGCTTCCATTTGACTGCTCACTGCGGTTTGTCTTCTGGAATCCACAGGATAATTTCCCATTTGACCCACCATTTGTACGTGTGGTTTCACCAGTACTTTCAGGAGGGTAAGTGTCCAGACAAAAGAAACTTTTGTCAAATTCTGCTAATGTGAACCTGCATTTCTTTACTGTACACCTTTCAGGTGGGAGCAAATATTATGATCTGATGTCTAAGTTCAACTTTTTTCATACAAATTTTGCCTGAGGGTTTACTGTAAACCTTGGAAGTTCACTTGGGTTTATGAAGAAAAAAGTCTTAATTTATCGTTTTAACAAAATGTTTTTATTTTCTGCTTTTAGTTATGTGCTTGGAGGGGGTGCCCTGTGTATGGAGCTTCTCACGAAACAGGTGTGTTTGTGTTGCAGAAGTACAGGACGGTGGCTGGTCACACAACTTACCACACGTCAGCAAATCATTAACGTTTGTATGTGGGATTTATAACGTTTACTGTCTGCTTTCTCAGGGCTGGAGCAGTGCCTATTCCATAGAGTCTGTTATTATGCAGATCAATGCTACCCTAGTAAAAGGAAAAGCCAGAGTACAGTTTGGAGCCAATAAGGTAAACTATATACATGGTCTGTCTGTGTTTGGAAGTCATCTGGTGACTTTTCTTCACACACAACGTTGTAGTATTTTCGACACAGTACCATTCTCAGATTTAGCAGTTCTTTGGTGGTTGTTTATCTCCATGTAACTTCTACCACTAAGCCACAGTCAAAGTCTGAATAATTCAGATTAGGTTCTGTGAAATCCTCAAAGCAAGAATATGTATTGGTGAACCATTCTCTCTTGTATATTTATACAAGTGTAGAATTACAGGGTGAAGTTAAAACTTCACTTGGAACCTTAGAGTTTAACACGATGCAGCACTTACTTAGCCATTGTGGCTGCCTTTCTATTGTAGGGTTTCAGGGCTCTACGGCATCACACAGCCATATGGCCTGAGGCAGGCACATGTGATGTGATTATGGTTGTAATACCATTACTTGGTCATTTAAGTAGACAAAACAGATCACCTCTATTTAACTGTCACCTTTATCCAAGGTAAATGACATAGTTACGCGTTCCACACTAAATACTTCTAGTCATTCACATATTTACACCTCTGAGCACTGTAACATGCATATATAAATAGCATTTCTGTGTGGGCTTGAAATTTCTTTGCAAGTTTTTGCATAGTCAAGTTCATGAAACTCCAAAAAGTCTACTTTCAATTTTGAAAAGGTAAAGTTCAGTCTCTGACAAGGCTTTGAAAAGCGGGGATACTGATGTGACACTGATTAGGAACTAGTGTGCATAGTGTTTGCGTTGTCCGGAACTTGTCTATGGGTGATGATACAGGCCGCTTTTTCCTCTGCCCTTACAGAACCAGTACAATCTTGCCAGAGCACAACAGTCATATAAATCCCTAGTGCAGATTCACGAAAAGAATGGTAAGTTTCACCATGAGTAATTAATGATAATGTTACACTAATATACTGGATATGTAATGTTAAAAATATCCTTGTGAGTTGTTAACTGGGAAAGAATGTGAGAGATTGGAGTGACCGCCTTTGAACTAAACATGTGTCCACCTCTTCACGTATGCCAGTGCTTTTTTATTTGCCTCCTGTGGGAAGGTGGCCTCTCACTGCTTGCTTTTGATTGTTTCTTGCAGGCTGGTACACCCCCCCTAAAGAGGATGGTTAAAATGTTAACCTCTGTGTGCACCAGGGCCACATATTTGGTCAATTTTTTTTTAACCCCCAACCACCATCTCTCCCTTCCAGTGAGACTTAAGATTTCTTTGTGTGGACAGTGAACTCAAACAGGGTTGTACCGAATTGCCAGCTATGAGTAGAGTCACTGACCATTTCCATCTGTAGCCAAATTGGCAAGTTGTACGTCACCCTGAGCCTCCCCTCTTCACTCAACCTCAATTTTAAAATACCCTTTCTTCATCGTAGTCGTCACTCTGTCAGCAGCACTAATTTGCAGGAGAGGCTGGCTGAGGACTCCTGTTGGCCCTGTCTCTTCTAAATAGAATGCGACTGAGCAGGAGAGCCAAATACTCGACTTTCACGCTGTTTTCTATAAAGGCGACAACCTGGCCTTATAACCAAAGCAGCTCCCAATTCTGCAAGGTAATTCTTCTCCAGTCATTTGGAATTTTAACATGGAAACCCTGGACATACTGCTACCATGGAAACCCTTATTGGTGTTATCTGGCACTGTTTCAGCTGCTTTTTCCTCTAAATTTTTGCTTTGCGGATGAGTGTATCAATCTAAGGCTAAGGAGCAACATCTTCTGAATCTTGGCAGTCCTGCTCGTATAACCCATTTGTAAAGATGAGCCATAAAGACAGCTGGAGGACGATTGCACACTGAAGCTACAGATCTCCTGTTGAAACAGGGAGGCGACCATCAGCTCACTCTTTCACACGCTTTGTAGCATTTGGCTGTCCAGGCAACCAGCTGATAAAGCCCAAGATGAGACTGAATGGGTTTAATTGTTGATATAGTTGAATTTAACTCCACGTTTAACTTGTAAAAAAAAAAAAAAAAAATGTATTTCTGAAAACTGGTTTGTTTTTAATATGAAGTTGTATGGGCTACGGGGTAGTGGGCACAGACTGCTTCCATGCACCCCTGAGTGTTGGTTTGAGTGGATGGAAATCCTTACAGAATTAAAAACTTCCATGTTTATGTAAGCATTGTGACTTCCTGTAAGGATTGCAGAAACGTAGGTGTTACTTGTGCTGTTTCTTGATGTGACCGCGCTCATGTCACAATACTGATAGCCCAGGTAATACAGAAAACCCCTCTTGCTTGACCAGACGCTGTTGCAATCTTAAGAAGCGTGTCTCAAAAGAAGAACCATGTTTTGCTGTTGCCATAACTACAGCCATTTTATAGTCCTTCGGCCTCTTCGTAAACAGCTGTCACCCTTGCTGCAGAAAAAGGTCATCTTTCCGTAACGGAGCATCTCACACATCTACAAAATGAACAATACCAGCAGCACTTGGACTGCCGTGATGTGTGCTTCAGTTCTCATGGACCCAGCGGTGGACTGCAGACACAGCGGCCGTGTGCTTCAGGCCACCTGCTGACAGGGCCACCAAGTGGACAACGACAGGCTGCAGCAGGCCCGAAGCTTTGTACATAGGAAGCGGTTGTTTTGGGTCCCTGGTCCTACTCGAGGGAGGCTGAAGGGTCCCTGCAGATGCCTTACAAAGGATTTCATGCAGAAGCCACCTGGAGAGCGACGCCTCTTTCCTCTCTTTCTTAGTTCTCATTCACAGTCCACATTCATCTCCCAGTCCGTCTCCGCTGTCAAGGTTGCTGCCGGGCAAACTTGTCTAACACCGGACTCCCACAGTAGTTCGAGAGACGGTGTCCAGCAAAACGTGGTGTAATGTCATCGCCTGCCACATACAATGTACTGGCCTCACTGCAGCGATTTTCAAAGACTCTTTAAACCTGCCGTAAGAATGGACTTTTTCTTTTTGAAATGTTGATTTTGTAGCGTAAGCTGTAGAAAGGGCCCAATACTAACCGATGCGCTAGCAAACACGTTTGTGAAAAAGTGATGGATTATGTGTTGTCACAAGTTTACAACCTCCTGGTGTGCTGGCGTAATATCATACCCGAATTTCGCTTAAGATCTGCAATACATAACGTCTCATTCACATCAAGGTGTAAATTGTTTTTGTTTGTTCTCTTGAACTTAGTGAACAAATTTGTTACACACACGGAACCGTAATTCCATTCTGTGGATTTTTTTTTTTTTTTTTGCTTCAATGTCTCTCCATTGATGGTGTAAAGAGAGGGGGGGGGAAGCATGGCCCTTTTGACGCTCATACGCTGATCCCTGTAGCTGTTGGCGTTCATCTTTGGGGGGGGGGCAGAGACCCTTTGGGCTTTGCCTCCCTCCCGCCAGCCACACTCCAAACAGGGACCTCTGTAAGCGCCTCCCCTGCTCCACGGAGGCTCTGCTGTTCCGACAGAACTCAGGAATACAAACTGTAGATTTTGCAAGGGGTTGCCTCAAACGTACACGCAAGATGCAATTTATACTTTAATGTCAGATAGCGACGTATGTTTTGCTCCGACACCATGGAGTGGGTTTTCACTTCCTGTGTTGAGGTTGTGCAAGGTACTTTGTCTACCTGTTGTGTTTCCCTTTGTTCTCTCACACTCGCATCTGAAAGAAGAGAATTGTGTTGGTGAGTCAGGGAGAAGTGAGAGCAGTGTGGCCACGGGCCATCCCACCATGTGTTGTAGGGTATGAAATGTTTCCCTCAGCTGCTGACTTCCATTCTTGCTTCTGCTGTTTCAGGTTTTTTTTTTTTCTTTTTTTTTCTTGTTTCACAAAAGGTGAGCAATATGCTTTTGGACACGGGTGACAACTGGTCGTGTCCTGGGAGTCTTTTGCCTTGGAGGGTGGGGGGGAGGTTGCTGTTGGCATCGTGGGGACTTGTGGGGGTGGCTGAAGCACGATTTTGATACCATGAATCGCAGAGATGAACTGCACTCCAAACCAGGAGGCACATTGGTGCAAACAGTGTGACTGCGCAGCTTGCCTGATTCGCATCCATAAATCATGAGGAACTTGTGGATTTTTTTTTTTTTTTTTTTTTTTTTGAAATTGGAAGATGAGATAGGTGGCCCCACGCCTGCACCTCTTAAATGATCCTGCAGGAAATTAATCGCAGCTTGCAACTTCCGGATTCTTCCGTGATCTAGTTTGGTCACTGTCGATTTCTTACGTTTGGGTTTAAATCCTGTGCTCTTCTGATGCCAGAACAAGGAGATGTTTTCGCAGTAACTGTTTAGTTTTACAACCTGCGCTCTGGATGGTGGCTGGAGCTGTGGCCTGAAACGCTGTTCAACAGCAGCTTGACGTACGGAGTCCGTTTGGTGCCGTCTTGTGGTGGGCAGGTTCTGAAGTTATGCACTGTTCGCATGCTTTGATTCTCCCTGTTTCCTCCCCCCATTGCAAGAGTAATTTTGACCATGTACAGTAATTTGTAAACTTGCATCAAGTTTATGAATAAAGAATTTTAAGAAATAACGTTCACGAGAATTTTGTTAAACGTAACAAGTACTCTGCTTGGACACGATGACTCTGACCCACCGCACACCTGAGCTTACGGCTGCCCGGTGGAAGGAGCTGCTTCTCCAGAGACGTTCAGATCACAGGAGTGTTGCGGTCCTTCTGGAACCCTGAAGTTCTGAAACCAATGGTGTATCCCCACAAAGCGGTGGTGGCGGCTCACGCTCGCAGCTGTGAAGTCCTTTGGTGCTCCCAACTGCGGGATGCTGCCACAGGGGGACTAGTGATCCAAACTTGTTTTCTTCTCGGCATTTCTGAGGACCACTTATCCAGCTTAACATTTGTTCTCCTGCGAGTGATCGTTGGTCAAAGGAACGTTTGTTCATGGTTCAACTTGAATGCACAGGGGTCTGTGAATGTGAATTTTGGTCGTCACTGCTTGAACGCTGCTAAGTGACAACATTCAAGGGCGAGAAGTGATGCTGATGGACCAGTTTGGACCCAGTCCAAATGGAGGTTTGCAGCCAGTAATGACCAGTATGCGTACGTGCTTAGCAAAAAGGGAATTTTGGAGCAAATTTTCATAAAAAATAAATGTAGTTTTCTGACTGACAGCTGTGTGAGGACTGCCTTGTTTCCTAGGGGCCTGACGCCACAGTGAGCCCCGGGGGCTGGGCTGGGCTCTGCTGTCAGCCCCACCCTTCCCGCTAGTATGGGCACAGAGGCATCTTTCGGTGGGGTGGGGGTGCCATCGGATGTGGGTTCGAATCCAGCCTTGGCCCTGTGCGTTTCACATGTCCTGGCCATGCGTAACTGCAACATGTCGAAGGAAGGCTTTCCCATGGGTCCCTGCGCTGGACACCCCGCGGTGCCCCAAGCGCGGGAAATTCAGGAAGTGCGATGTGTGCTGATGGGACCGTGTGTGTGTGTGTGTGTGTGTGTGTGTGTGTGTGTGTGTGTGTGTAGCTCGGAACAAAAAAAAATTGCAGACCGTCGTTGCTACATTCGTATTTGCGAAATAGCGGTTTCACATTCAAAACTATTGCAATTTGGTGGCGTCAATGCGAAAACTGCACATCTGGATGTCACTGCGTTCTACCTGCGTTTTCGCGCACATTACGCTGGGCAAGTAGAAATGACCCGAAATGTTTGAAATGAGTTCATTTTATGGCGAGGGGAAGCGCCGTTTTGATGTAAAATGCAAGCTTCCTGTTCGTATCCCGGGGAGCCGCTGCGTTTCATCCGTCGCTCCGGAGCGCTGCTCTTCCCACGGCTGACCGCTAGAGGGGGCGATTGAGCTTTCAATGTCGCGCCACCTCCTTCGCTCATCTTGTCGTTCGTCCATACTCGAGGGCTTTTGCTGCTCAGCGACCCAGTCAGTGCAACCTATTCAGTGCATGGCTCCTGTGCCCTCGCCTGATTCACATCATTCTGTCTGATGCTTTTCTTCAGCACGGCTTACAACATTAACCTGCTTGCAATAATTTAGTCAGTTTGACCAGCTGGCCGGGTTCTCCGGGCAATGCAGGGCCAATGCTTTGCTCAAGAGTTTTCAGCAAAAAGAGGGATTCAAACCCAGGTGTCGCGAGTGCGAGCTGGCAGCTGTACCCCCCACTGCCTAAAAAACTGTGCTGTCATTGACCGAATGTGTGTTCGGTGCGGCTGTCCTGACGCTTCGGATAGTTTAAAAACTCAGGATTTGTTGCTTCCGCACCAATGAATCTGAATTATTCCAGGCTGAAAAGCACTGCTGCTTATTTATTTGACACAAGTATAATAATCGCACCACTTATCCCCAACCTTCCTGAATGGGGAGTATTTTGTACTTTTTGCATACAATGTGCAAAACTGACATCGGTTTTTACGAGTCCCTTCCGGAGCCTCTGTTAGACCGCTTAACATCAGCGCAGCTATGGTACGTTTGTGATCGGCTTTTAAAGCCCACCTGTGGGGTGCGGAATGGTGTTTAATAAACACAGCAATGGGCTTTTTAACCGGCCTCATCTGAATCTCCGTCTCCCCCGCGAGGAGCTGACCAAAAAGATCTACAGTTCATGTGGGACCACACTGATCCTCAGTCTGGGGTATAGGACCCATCCATCAGATATGCATGGGAGGTTGCAGTACATGGAGGGGGGGAGAGGAAGAGACCACAGCCTCCCTTGCACTCCTCCAGCAGGGTTAATGGTGCAGAATTTAAATGATTTTTTTTTCTCTCATTGGGTTCCTTTTTTAATTAAGGTGCTTGGAAGCATGGCTTGATGGATGAAGTCCATTCTTCTTGATGTCTCCTCAGCAGTTCTCTACGGACCTCCCTCAGGGTGGTCGTCTGACAGAATGGTATTTGGTAAATTGGCAAACACCAAGCCTCGAATTAAGAGAAACGATGGTGCAGCAGGTAGCGTTGGTGACCCACAGTGACTGGGTTCAGCCTCCAGCTGTGGAGTTCACGTGGGTTTCTGCCAACAGTCCAAGCTCATGGGAAAAGGTTAAACCTCCTGCGTGCCCTACCAGACGACCTTGAGCGCTCATCCAGAATCGGCACGCGCTCGGTGGCGCCCACCCTGCCTCGAGTGGCTAAACTGTTGATATTAAACAAAGGAGATGTCATCTGAGATTTTATTTTGCCAGTTTACGTCTTGGCTGTTCTGTCACATCTGTCTCACCTGACTGGGATTTCATGGTTAGAAATACTGTATTTCTTGCAGACAAACTCTGGTGTGCAACAAGCAACTGGACACCTTGGAAAGTAACTGCTGCCATCCATTAGAGCGTGACAGTGAAAGATGGAGCTTTGAGCAGTCATTAACATCCGGACGTCCTATTTTGCTTTCGTTCATTTCTATTGCCTCCTGGTAGCTTTGCAGATGATTTTTATGCACCTGCAGCATTTAATTGTGCATCGTAAGATATCTCCATCTTTTTTTAGGGGCTGAAATATTTTGCGCTTGCGTACACTGCAGGTGGCTCCAGATCACACGGGTGAGTTTTGGGCATGCAGTGACCTGGCGGCGATTGAAGATGGAGTCGATGAAGCATTTTCTCCCAAAGGGCTTGTAAACACCCCCTTTTCTCCCACACGAAGAAAGGGTTTGCAGGCCAGAAAGCCTGGCTGTGATGGGACGCCTGGCAAGCCACTTAGTGTCACCCGCTCTGGTGTTCAGTTATGGGATTGCGGTGGGAACGATCGGAGAGGGACGTGCCCTGTGCCCATCGTAGTGCCTCAGCGAACGGTTTGGTTTTCCCTCTCCATTGACATTTTTCCACCACGACAACAATTGTTCACAGGCCCTTCTGCAAATTATGGGCAGAATGGAAAGCAGCCAGATTTTAACTGTGGTCGTCTTCTGCGTTTTTCCCTATGTTTTAATACGTTTGCGTCTGCATGCTGCGGACCGAAAGCACGGCGCCGTCGTCGGAAAAGTCTGAAAAGTGTAAACAGTTGGGATGAATTTATCTCATGATCTTAAGTTTTGCAAACATCGCACCTTACCTACCCGATTCCCATCCCTGGGGAGAGTATCCTCCCGCCTCGCACAACAAATAATGCCACGGACTCCCAAATCGGCAGCAGAAACGGATCTGTAATCTATGACCCGAGCGAATCCAAAAACAAACGCTGCGATATCCTAAAAATCTGGGTTAATTCTGTTTACTCGCGAGTGTCTAGAAGTGTTGCTCATTCGCAGGAGAGAGCTGAGCATTCTGGGAATAGTGGGATGCTTTGTGCTTGGTTCCACGTCTTTTGGCCCGCGGTGTGTAGGCTATCTGCTTTCCCATGTGCCGAAGAGTAAATCTGCGACCGTGCAGGCATCAGCCATATCTTAGTTTTTCCATCTCGCAAGTGGTGTAAATATTAATGATGCTTCCATCTGGCTGCATATGCGCTGTGAATCAGAAGCTACAGTCTCTTCCAAGCACGAGTTTCCCCCAAAAACCAATTAGATTTTCTTTTACACACCAGTTCTTGACCCAGCCTGTCATAAATATTCATTGTTTGCACTTCTGTCTGCCATTCTTCCCCACAAAATAGATGTCTTTCGGCGAAGGGATTTATTTAATATGAAAATTCTTCGTGCCGCGTTGATTTCGCTCCTCTTAATAAATAACAGCCCAGGGTGCTTGTGCGTGGTTGCACAGTTAAAACAAATTGAGATTAAACAACACGTTGCGCACCGCAGGCTGTGCGCCCCCCTTTCCCCCCTGTTGCTCTCGAGTTTTACAAACACAGAAAGGCCAGACGGAGTTAGGTCAGCTTTACAAGTCCAGTAAGTCGGGGCGGGATCTAAGTTGGCAGCGAGGTCACTAACAATAACCAAAATCAGAAAACCGATATAAAATGCACAATATGATTTCTGCACAGCAAGGTTGTTACTCTGACTTGTGCCTAAATGCAAAGGAATTGGAAGAGGAAGCGGTGGTTCTGTAATGGGTGTGAAAACGGAGCGGCCGATGTGCTGCAAGTCAGGTTGCAGGTGGGAGGGGAAGGTGCAGGTCAGTCGCTGTCAGGCTTGTATCAACGAGCTGTGGTACGGGCGGTCGCGGCTGCCTGATGGGGCCCTGCGGCCAACTCTGCCGGACCATCTGTTTCCCACCTCGTGACGCCTAAGATGCGCTGGCTGGCCAGAGACAGATTGTCACCGGCGAGACACACTTAAGTGGCTGATGAATGAGGGGCCAGGGGTGGTTAAATGGCTTCATGACACCATCAGCGATAAATAGATCACAAGAAGGCGAATGTGCATCCCTGATGGCGGCTGAGAGGAGGTGCAATTGGTAAAAGGTGAAAGAGACATGATAAACAGCACTGTGCTGAGCTATTTTAATTTTGCCAGTCCATCACGATCACACAGTCATGCGCTATGTGTAATTTTAGAGCCACAGGTTCACCTGAAATGCCAGGTTTTGGACTGTGGGAGGAAACCCACACAAACATGGAGCAGGAGCCATAAACCATATCTGAACTCACAGTCCAGGAGCTGCCACTAAAAGCAACCCCCCCCCCCTTCCCCTTTGGACCTTCACTGTAGTCAAGGGCAGCAGGTGGCATGCAGGTTAGAGATGTTGCCTTAACATTCAAGCACCTGGGCTGAAATGATGCTAATGCAGCAGCATCCTGAATCGAGATGTTTACCCTGAGTGGCTCCAGTAAAAGCCACCCAACTGTGTAAATGCATGAATAAATGTAAACAGGTTAACAGTTTAATGAAACAGTAAGTAAAAAGTAGACAGTTTGTATGGTGGGAACCTCAGTGTGCCTCCAGAAGCCATTACTTCATCTGGAAACTCGTCATCTGAATTCAGAGCGGAGCGCCGCTGATGCTGCTCCGAGATGTAGTGTTTATGGAAAAGTGCATTTCCGTTTAATCGGGGATATCAGGCTCCAAGGGCGAGATCAGACACCGCCTGGCAAAAACAGATAAAACGAGGCAGAGGCAGAGGCAGGCCTGTAGCGCTCATGCTGGGCCCTGCATCTACGGCGGACACGGCTGGGTCGCTGTCTTCCTACGCGAGACTGGGAGATGCTGGATAAGCATCTTATCAGCTGCCAAGTGAAAGACGTCTTGAGCAGCTGTAGTGTCGTTAGTGCTTGAAATGGGAAAAATAAATCCCAGCGCTGCCCTTACTGCCATGATGGCAGCTCAATGCCAGCCAACTATTAAGTATGAAAATGTGAATTTCTGCGCCACTATCAGATGCTTGGAGATAATGCTCACGTTCACACTGTCTTCTTCTTCTTCTTCTTCTGGCCGCTCCCGTTAGGGGTCGCCACAGCGGATCAAAAGCTTCCACTTCCTCCTGTCCTCTGCATCTCTCTCCGTCACCCCCACCACCTGCATGTCCTCCTTCACCACATCCATAAATCTCCTCTTAGGCCTTCCTCTCTTCCTCTTGCCTGGCAGCTCCATCCCTAGCATCCTTCTCCCGATATATCCAGGATCTCTCCTCTGCACATGTCCAAACCAACGCAATCTCGCCTCTCTGACTTTGTCTCCAAACCGTCCAACCTGTGCTGACCCTCTAATATACTCATTTCTAATCCTGTCCATCCTCGTCACACCCAATGCAAATCTTAACATCTTTAACTCTGCCACCTCCAGCTCTGCCTCCTGTCTTTTGGTCAGTGCCACTGTCTCCAACCCATAAAGCATAGCTGGTCTCACTACCATCTTGTAGACCTTCCCTTTCACTCTTGCTGGTACCCTTCTGTCACAAATCACTCCTGACACTTCTCCACCCACTCCACCCTGCCTGCACTTTCTTCTTCACCTCTCTTCCACACTCCCCGTTATACACTGTGTGTTTCATTAATAAAAAGGGACATGCATTTCAGACCAGCATAGAAACTCAGTGTGTGAACCAACTTGTAGAGTAACTTGGTGCATCCTGGCCAGAGATTCTGGTTGTCCGGAGGCAGAGAAGAGCAGCGGCAGCTCAAGAAAAGTGCTGCTTCTGGAAAGACCAAAATGCAGACCTGCTCCTGCGTACGGATGAGTAGCAACCCACTTCGATTGCTGCTTATACTGTACACGTACACTCTATATGGATGACCCATACGGCACCAGGCAAAACTGTGCGCAATATTGGACAGAAGATTAGAAGACTGACAACAAATCGATCCATGACCGTCTCACATATCCGGAAACCGCTGCAGAAGAGCTGGGAAGACACGTCGGCTCCTGTCCTGACCAAACTTGTTCACCAGAGCCCATGTGAATGAAACAATGCTAATTTCTAGCAATTGTACCTGGCACTGTACATACACACACAGAAGTCCATTTTCATTGTGATCACGTATTAAGCAAAGGGTGATGTATTGACGTCTGTTTCAGTGAGCAGCACGCGTTCCCTCATCTTTTTTACTTGAGCCCATTAGACGAAGTCTTCGGGCTGTTTTACTTCGGTTTGAAATATCACACACATTACGGTGGTTTTACCACGGCCGCAGCCAGAGCACTTCATCTCACATGCATATAAACTGTGGCCTGAATAGAGCGCCGCAAGGCCTTCAGGTGCCCCGAAGATGGACTTGGACCAACATCACAGATCCAGACACCATTAATCAATGAGCTCAATTGGCAGGCGAACTGGGGGTCCTTTTTCACTCCCGAGAGAAGTCGATATCTTTGCGCGTCCGGATGGGAACAATCCCATTAAGGCAGCCCTCTACACCTTCGCTTGTGGTGGGATTCATCAGGAGCTGATGGTGGTGGGGAGGCCATCCATCTGAGCTCGGTGAGGACAAGGCAAGAGCCCTGCAGCCCTGGGGAGCCGTTCTCCCGCAAGAGCACATCTCTCTGGTTGTCCTTTCCTTCAGAGCAAAGCCAGTGCAGGAGGGCCTTCTCACTATTGCTACTCACAGCTCTGTGATGGGGGACTTTGTTTTACACCGCTCAGGGAGCTGGGCTTGGTGTGGCGAGAGAGGGTGGCCGGCATCGGCCACAGTGATGCAGTTGATACCACAAATTCAAGCTGCAGCTGTCACTGCCACCATGATTACACACAATGTATTTGTTTGTTGTGGCACTAAAATCATTGATCGATCTTCAGGTTACATCAGCATGACCACTACCTATAGTTGAGCTCACAGCTACTGTGTAGATTATGGCTTTTAAACAATTGTGAAATAGTCAGCGAAGAAGATCAAGAAGATCAAAAGAATTTATTTGTCACATACATGGTTACCAAGTATACCATGTAGTGAAATGTGCCCTGATTCAGCATGAGTCTGTGTGTGGTTCCATTCCAGCAAAACAAACAACCAAGCAACCAAACAGCAAGAAGTCAACAAACAAACACAAATAGATAAATAAGTGGTAAATAAATAAATAAATAAATAAATAAATAAAACCTTAAGTTGCATTATGGGGACAGTGACAGTGAGGGGAGCAGTCAACGGATATTGTAGACTCTGGTTTGTGAGGATTGTGATGGCATGTCTGGGTTCAGAAGTCTTAAGGTCTATGGATAGAAGATCCTCCTGAGCCTCTCCGTTCTGGCCATAATGCTTCTGAAGCATTTGCCTGATTTCAGCAAGATGAATAGATGGTTGCTGGGATGAGACAGGTCACCGATGATCCTAGTCGCTCTGGTCCTGCATCTCCTGGTGTAGATGTTCTGTAGGGATGGCAGATCAGATCTGGTGCAAGTGGGGCTAAGGCTTGGTGTGTGCTGTGTAAAATATGAAACACATCACAATTTATAAATGTTTTATACATTTATAAAGATGTTCCTAATTGGTTTTAGCTTTTTCTAACATGTGATGAAACTCTAAAACTGTTTTCAGAATTTTGTTTGGCGATGAACACAGCGGGCTGCCTGGTACAGAGCAGGATGCAGTAATATTTACATTTTTGGTTGATATTTAGCTTTTTAGAAACATTCACATGTAGTCTCGGTTGCCACATTTTCCCACTTGGCTACCGGTTTCACTGCAATCTATTTCCTCGGGAAGTCTCACCATTCCTTCAAGGAAAAATACACGCAAGCAAGTCTGCAGCGGCTCCTTTGACATTCATACAATTGCTAATCAATGGGCCGTTGTGCCATCGCATTTGAATGCAAAAACCACTTTAAAGTAATTTGTGGAAGAAGCTGAAAAGTGCATTAAAGAGCGAAGGTATCAGATCATACCGAGTTGAGCTGAGAAACGTGAAGGGAGGTTTTACTGATGGGAATTTGAACAAAAAGCCTCTGTCATTGTCACTTTTTAGTCTGGATACCCATGTATTTGTTCATCCGGACTTCACTCCATGGTGACTTAACTTGTTAGGTCTGTACCTGATAGCAGTTTACAATTATTTACCAATTTGTGCAGCCTGCTATTTTTTACTGGCCCAATTTGGTGTAAGTGCCATGCCTGAGGCTACTGACAGCTTCCAACATGGCGGCGCTGGCACACAGCGGTCTTTCGGGGACCGACAGCTATGGTATGCACTCGTGTTGTTTGCTTAATGGGCCGTGTACCTTGGTACGGGAAAAACTACCTTTCTTTTGCCCTTGAACCTCTGTTTAAGTCAAGGATGACCCATAAAGTGACCCCTGAACCGGCAGCAGGTTTTGAACCTGAGTCTTTTGATGGCATGCCTCTAGCAGCTACTGTACCCACTGCCCCGTGTGTATTTCTACATGCAGTAAGTGAACACCACAGCAGAGGTGTCAACTTTTTGCTTTGAAAAGCTGGATTCTGTTGTGAGTATGAAAATATCACATTTTCTTCATCTGCCTGTTAGCAGCCACATAATATATTAAATTTTCCTTCCACATGCATGCAGAGCAGGTAAACACGTGCCAAAATATTTGTGGAAGTGGAGCGAGAGGAATTATTTAGAAGCTCCAAATGCTGGCAGTGTTTAATTCATTGCGTATTTAATGTCCAGTTCATAGTGATTTGTATAATGATGAACAGTGTGCTGGAAAGTCATCCATCTGCCAGCAAAAGATCTGCAGCGTTTCAGCGTGGAGAGCGGCTCCTGGGGCTCTGATGAAATTAGACACAGGGTTGCCTGTCAACTGCGCTCTTCATTCTGCTACAGACACAGGCAGGAGAAAGTGAAGATAATTATGCCTTTTCGGCAACCGGGCCGCTCATATGCTTTTACTCTGCACTCTAGCAGAAACGTTTTTTATTATTATTATTATTATTATTATTATTATTATTATTATTATTATTATTATTATTATTATATCCAGTACAGGTGAGTACAGTTGCTGTCCTCTCCCTCAGGTGTGCACACCCCTTTTACCCCTCAAGGGGTCCAGCCCTTTTCAGAGTTAATTTTGAATCTGCTCTTGACCGGGTTGCGTGATGCTGTTCTCAGTAGGAGCACCAGCACGGCACTTTTTAATTACCCCCCTCTTCCTTCTACAAGTTATAGTCATGCCGATTTCATATTTTAAGTAGGCTATTTATATGCAAAGTCCTTTCTGATGGATTTTTCCATTATTACACATCAATATATTAATGTGTTCTGATGAAGAGATGGTGAGAGTGGCTTACACATACTAGGTGTTGTCGTTCTCCTGGTCCATTGGTTGAACAGTATCTCTGCGTATCGCTCAGGCTGTCTAGCTCAGAAGTGCGTTGTGAGAGTAATGCCTTTGACTTGGACCTGAATTTGACTCGCGGGTTACAGAGCATCTGAGTAATGCGGACCTGGTAGTTTTCACATGGTGGTTCAAAGTGTCTTTGCAACTTTGCCAGTGTCCTACGAGTACCAGCGAAAGAAGTTTTGTGTTTTTTCAGAAGTGATGAAGTGGCGGCATAGAATGTCAGATGAAATTAGTCAACACGAGGCTTTTCAATCAGATGAATTTCATGTGTCACTTGCTATCAGCTATGGAGTGATGTGTTGCACCGCTGGGGGCTGAAAATGGGGCACACGCCAACCCTCTTACTCACCCACACAACCCGGCCTGTTCCCCTGTGGCTGTTGCCCCCGACTGCATCTGCCTGCGTGTCCCGGAGGCCCACCCTGCACGTGGTCTTTAGTGCTCGCACAGCAGTGTGAGGTACTCATCCGCAGTGGGGGCTGGGTGGCCTCACTTAGTGCTGGTGGACGAAAGGGCTGGGGGAGATCATGGGAGATGTCAACAGTGATGGACTGGCCTGTAAAGAGCCTTGCATTGGTTGACTGGGCTCATGGTTTCTGTGTGTGTGTGTGTGTGTGTGTGTGTGTGTGTGTGTGTGTGTGTGTGTGTGTGTGTGTGCGTGCGCGCACTTTAATGGCCCTGGCTGTAAAAAGGCTGAGCCAGGCGGTACAGTACTCTTCATCTCCCTCATGATCACACCCTGGTACATTTGGTGTACATATGAAAATGTTCATTATTGATTCATCGCGAAATGCGGCTTTATTTGTCCATGTCAATAAACTATTAGGGTAATTACATAGCACTTAGACCTGCTGTTTACTGATGACATCATACAGACAAAGCAAGGTGTTCTTAGAGGGCTTTTAAACAACACTGCAAACCTTATTATAAACCTTAGTCACTTCTGTGCGACTGCAATTAAAAGGAAAAGGGTTACCCTTAATGGTTTTCGGCTGTCATTATAGATCTAAAAGGCAAAGGCATTTTTAATTTTGTTCCGTTCCCACAAAGAACATTTATTTTCCTTGACATTAATTTCATTATTATCTAACATTTCCAAGACCAGGATACAAAAAGTGGCATAAGACAATGTTCTAGCTTCACATAACTTGAAGGACTACAGCTGATTCAAAAATGTTACGATAAAGGTGTCTTTGAAATAGGAGATTGTACAGTTATGTGCATTATTTATGGGTTTGTAGCATCCAGCAGTTTGCCTCATCATGTTGTAATAAAAAAGGCTTTTATGCTTAAGTGCCAAATAACCTCTGTGAAACTGTTGCCGCTGCGCCGATTGTGTTAATGTTCATCTGTGTGGCGCTGATTTACATGCTAATATCTGAGTTCTTCGGCTGGTGAACTTTAAAGATCCAGAGCCTCCAAAATTCAGGGAGCCTCCAGTCGCTCCAGGTGGAGCTTTTGACCCGATCTGCCCGTTGAGTGAACTCTTACCGCTCCTTCAATGCATACCGGTTTGTGTCAGCACCCCCTGGTGCTGAGATTTGGACAGAGCTGGAAGAAGGTCCTCGTTCATTAAAATGAGCTGGGATTTCATACAAAAAACCTTGGGGGTGCCTTTCGGTGACCTTTTTGGTATTCAGGAACAGAGCTTTCAAAGGTGTACAAACATATAAATTGTTTTTCTTGATTCTGGAGCAAAATCAATGCTTGCTGTGATTGCTGAAGGACATTCCATTTGTCCAAGTGATGACAGCCTCATCGAAAGTCAAAGGCGTCAGCTAAATAAAGAATTATAATAATAATAATTATCATTTCCATCAGCCGATCAGGCGTATAAACTGAACATTGTCAGAGTCGAGGTCAGCGGTGACCACCGAAGCACGGGTGGTAAAGGTAGGGCACGCTGGGGCCTGTCTGCCAAAATGAGCATGCGCGATTGCTAAAAACACAAACCACAGCACCTTAAATGAACGCCACTGACCATTTTTTATTACGTTAATTGAAATAAGGCTGAAATGCTGCAGCTCACAATGAAATCATAGGAGCTCATAATTCATCTGAAATGAAGAAAAATGACCCGAAAAGTTGCAAGAAATGTGGCTCAGTTTTTATGCTGGGTGTTTCCTGATGTGACAGATTTGCTCTCTTATTGCTGTTTGAGACTAAATGTGTCAAGAACTTGTAATAAAATGATGCCTGAGGCATATGCATGTTTCTAATATCTCTCAGCAATACAGGAACGCCTCCATTTCCATCTTGCAGAAGCAATTAGCGAGGTGGCGGCGAGTAAAGCCCACCATGGGATGAGGACGTGATGCAATTTAATTTCTCGCACCGGCTTAGCTGAATCTCCTGCTGTTTCAGGCTGCCGATGATGGGAGCGTGCGGATGATCCAGTGTGTGGTGCTGAACCTGTCGAGCTGCAACCGCGACCCTCAGACCACCACTCCATTAATGCAATCCCAAACTGAGCTCCTGATGGTCTCAGACTGATGTTCATGAGATTTAAAGTTCTTTTTATCCCCACCACAACTACTGACCACCTTCCCACTGACCAGTCACTACAAACTGTGTGCACTGATTCTCTTATTTTTCTTTATTAATTTCATTTATTAATTCAACTATGATCTTATCTATTTATTTTTATCATCCATCCATCCATTTTTGTTTATTATGTTTACATTTTTTTCTATTAATCTACTTGTCTATCTAACTTGTTTGTGGTGTCCTGAGTTGTCATGCTGTCGTTTCTGTGCACCAAGCACCCTGGTATAAGAGAAACTACTGTACATTTCATTTTATCTTGTACACCTGTATTCGGGCAGAATGAAAATAAAATGAGTTTTGGAACCTTGAAAAATGACATGGAAGCTAATGCAAAGAACCTGCCTTTATCCGCCCTGCCTGCTCTTTCCCTTCATTACCGTTCGCTTACTGGCACAGAGGATGACCTCCCGATGTCTCGGCTACACGTTTAGGTATGAACTCCGCATCATCCCAGTCAGTTCAGATACTGCTAGGTGGAAGAACAGCGCAATGTCAATGTCCAGCCTCATGGAGGCGTAGTACTTGCTGGATGTGTAATTCAAGTCCTCTGCAGGGATGAAGGAGTTAATCCCATGCAACATGCTCCCTCAGAGCTCTGTCTCATTCATTTAATGTGGCTGCTGATCTCTTTAATTCATTCGCCCTACCTGGCTTCCTGCAGATGCCCGTGGTAATGTCTTTTAGACCCGGCCAGCCATGGCCACGGGGGTCTAGTCTGGTGGCTGAAATCACATTATTGCTATGGAGTGTTTTTATTACGTCGCTCTTTGTTTTATTGTTATGCTCTTGTGGAGCACTGTGCATGTGCGGTGGTTGCCATGACCCAGGAGCTTTGGAGGACGAAGCATGTCGGATACACCTGTAACCCCCACTTCAGATGTTGACCAAGCCAGGGCTGCAGTTTCTCTGCCCCCCACGCACCTGCTCGTCCTCCTTCGCTCCATTTGCCCCCTCTCCCTGCCTGTGTGTCATGTGGTGCCCGAACTCTCAGCATGCGTGAGCTGCTGGTAAGCTGGTCCTGGCCATCGCATCTGTAAGCGATAATTAATTTCACCGCCGAGGTGCTTGCAGCGGGCGTCCCGCACGCACCTGCGGGTTTGTGTTGCCGCTTTCCTCCATGCCGATGAAAAGTGACACACTGGGCTGAATGTGCCACGCGCAGGCAGCGCACTGTGAGTTTAATCTCTGTTAATTCACACACCTGTCAGGAGCGACCATAAACAAGGCCTCTTTTTCATGTGTGCGTCCAAACAAGGCATACATCACTGTGTTTGTTTTTCCCTGCTGGCTGTCACATCTTGCTGCTCTCATCTCCGTTGATTTTTACGAGCAGGCGAACTGGGAAAACCCCACTGGCACAGACTGATGGCTTCCAGCCTTGCGAAAAGCCGATTTGTCCCCTGCGTGGCGCCACACGCTGGGTCCGGGCTACAGAACGCGGTGAGCCAGCCAGCCAGCATGGAAAATGTCAGGTGAGTTAGCGGCGGCAGTGCGGGGGGGTAGTCAGCTTACTGTGGGCTGACGTCTTGTGGCTCCCCTCTCCCTGGATGCCACAGACGCGTAATGAAGAAGCACCCAGCGAACTATATGGACCCTGGAGTCAGCATCCCTCTTATTAGAACTCAGTCAATTTACATGTGTATCGTATAACTCAACTCAGTGGCCTGCAGTTAATGTCTATCGACCCCCCCAGCAAAGCGGCGTCACTCGTGTTTTTAGCTGTGTCTAATTCCGGCCCCTTCTGATGCAGAGTCCGCTGGCAGATCACGATGGGAATGCAAGAGAAATGCTGAGTTATTTACATTGGTCATCACCTGTGATTCATTGCACGCTCTTATTGGCCTTGCTGAGCTGCGTTGGGTTGCGCCGTCCATATTCGGTAGCCATAATTTTGCAAAGAGCTGTATTGTGTTACATTAGTTTACAGTAACCAGACTAGCTGGAAGCGGATATGTGCTGATGTATTCCTCTGTCTCTGTGTGCCCTTATCAAGTCCCCATTGTTTGCAGAGAATTATATTTTGCTTAGTGCTTTGTGCATGTTGCTATAGATAAGGGCGCCCGCTAAGCCAATTACGATAGTAAAAATAATCTCTTGGATGTCGCCATGCCCTTGCCATGGAATGTGACTCAAACAGGGCTTATTGATTTTGGTGGGTCCAGGGACTTGGGGGGTCCTGGAGGGTCTTGGGCAAAATGGCCGTGGCTGCGCACGGAGGGCAGGGCTGTCAGGATTGCTTACTGGAAGGCCGCTTTGATGGTCTGCGATTACCAGCCCAAATTGCGCCATTCAAAGCCCCGCCAGGCTTGGTTAGCACCCTCGTCTCTCTGAGCTGGAACACACACACACACACACACACACACACACACACACACACACACACACACACACACACACACACACACTCTCTCTCTCTCTCACCGGTCTTCCATCCCAGCTCCAATTCCCTGGCAATTATCAGTGTTTCAGCAAAGGACCCCCCTCTGTATCTATTAAGCTTGACATTCCATTTGATTTTTAATCACTTTGTTTGATTTAGCCCTGCTGGAAAGAAATGAGAAGCTCCGAAATAGCAGAGGGGGTGGCAGAGAGAGAAACACTAGCAGGGTCACGTGTACCTGCCTGAAAACAAAGACCTTTGTGAAAGAAACCCCTGGGGGCACTACTTGTTTCATGAAGAGCCGCCTATTCACCAAAGCTCAGACCATCACCCTTTCAGTCACGTGACCGGTATACGCCCACCCTTTCTCTGCATGGTTGTTTACTCTGGCAAGAGTAAGCTGGGAGGGAGCTCACGTCCAGCTCAATGTAAGTCGTCTCCCCCGTCAACCAAGGTGACAACTTTGCCTTTCCTTGGATGGGGAAGGGCAGAGGATTGCTGTGACTTTTTTTTTTTGCTTTAAGGACATGCATTTGTATTCCTTTCTTGACTCGACAGGGTAGATGAGCTAAGGTGGCACAAGGAGTGGATGGTACAGTAGAGACGCCACGGGGCTGCTAAGGGACTCTGAGGTGCCAAAATCAAGGGCTTAACAAGCTGTTCTCTCTCATGTGCGATTCAGTGTCTGCCATCAGACAGGAAAGGGGAAATATTGCATAGTGTATCGCCAGCCCACCTGGCTGAGGGGGATGAGATTGGAAGTAAGCAAGAGGGAATGAATGTAAGCATATGGGAGAAATATATAAATATAATTAAAAAACAGTTGTATGGGATGAAACCGTGGTATGAGACTAAGTGTCTGTTCTTTGAGAATCAAGCGTCCGCATCTATATTTCTCTGCTTCTCTGCATTTTTTATTTACCCAGCGTTATGTGTAATCTTAGCATCTGCTAAGTGAATAAATGTAAATATACAGTAGATATCAATATTAAATATAACTTTAAATCACCGTATCAACAGTTGAGCATTATACTTTGAAATTTAGATCTTCACCAAAGCATTTGGTAACCTGTCCATTCTTACAGAAGTAGGCAAAAAGCTGCCAGATACTGAGTGTCCAGTGACAGCATTTTTGGCCGTAGAGAAGTAAACTCCGCTTTCCTCCATCCATCCATCCATCAGTTGTCCTTAACCGCTTGTCCTGGTCAGGATCCCAGTGGTATGGAGCCTGTCTGGGGCTCACTGAGCACTAGGCTAGGAAAGAAAGATCAAGACAATTCATGAATTATTTACAGAAACTGCTGGGGCCATGAGGTATCTTGAAGGGCAAAGCGAGCATTTCAGTATGTGCTCACTATCATTTTTTTATGCCACTTCACCTTTCTTTAAATGCCAGCACTGCCGTGGGACAGTCATGGACTTGGCACTTGCTGGGGAGCCTGGTCCTGCCCTATGGATGTGTGAAAAAGCAGTGCTGATTCTGTTCCAGTCAGTGCACGTTTGTTATGTCCCTGACAGCCATAACAGCGGACGCTGTGGAGGAGGGGGGAGCTGCTGGTGAAGGGAATGGGCACTGGAGCGGAGGGCTCACTCAGGTACAGGTAAACAGCAGAGGTTGATGAAGGTCAGCTGCGAGATGATGGCAACTAAACTGTGCTTTCATCAGCCCTTTGCTTGTCTGCCACTTGTGTGTGTGTGTGTGTGTGTGGAAATCCAAGCAGTGGTACCCAGACAGCGACCTTCCCCTGATCACACAGAACTGAACAGAGCTGCAGACTGTGGGCCTGCACAGTTCAGCAGTGCATCTGCTCTGTCCTAAAGAGTCATTCTGCCCAGCAGACTAGGTGCTTCTCCTCCTTGGGCTTTTTGCCAAGAAACTCAGCTCAGGTGATGGCAGCAAATGCAACATCATCCTAGCTCATGAGCAAGTGCAATTTGTACCTTAAGTTTGATTTACGAGTCACTTTCCTTCTTCATCACATAGAGGAATTAGAGGGTAATACTGTATGCATGAACCGTATCAGAACTGGCAAATGAACATCATTCTTGTGTCTCAGTTCTGCAGTTCCAGTGTGGAAGTGTTTAATTTTCCCTAATAACACAATTAATGGATGAATTAGCATTCTTGCATGAAAACAGGTGATTTTTATATTATTTAATGATTATTATTAAAATGAATGATAATGAAGGCCCTGATTAAAAAAAAATACACGTTTTAAGGATCACAGTAAGCTTGTATGGGTGTGTGTCTATGTATGTGTGTACAGATGCTGGTCATAAAATTAGAATATCATGAAAAAGTTGATTCATTTCAGTAATTCCATTCAAAAAGTGAAACTTGTATATTAGATTCATTCATTACACACAGACTGATCTATTTCAAATGTTTATTTCTTTTAATTTTGATGATTATAACTGACAACTAATGAAAGTCCCAAATTCAGTATCTCGGAAAATTAGAATATCAATTAAGACCAATGCAAAAAAAGGATTTTTAGAAATGTTGGCCAACTGAAAGGTATGAACATGAAAAGTATGAGCATGTACAGCACTCAATATTTAGTTGGGGCTCCTTTGGCCTGGATTACTGCAGCAATGCGGCGTGGCATGGAGTCGATCAGTCTGTGGCACTGCTCGGGTGTTATGGGAGTAAATTTTGCATTTCCTTTGGAAATCTGTGGATTCTGTGCCTCTCCTCTCTTCCTCCAGACTCTGGGACCTTGATTTCCAAAGGAAATGCAAAATTTACTTTCGTCAGAGAACATAACTTTTGACCGCTCAGTAGCAGTCCAGTCCTTTTTGTTGCGAGACGCTTCTGATGCCGTCTCTTGTTCAAGAGTGGCTTGACACAAGGAATGAGACAGCTGAAACCCATGTCTTGCATACGTCTGTGCGTGGTGGTTCTTGAAGCACTGACTCCAGCTGCAGTCCACTCTTTGTGAATCTCCCCCACAGTTTTGAATGGGTTTTGTTTCACAATCCTCTCCAGGGTGCGGTTATCCCTATTGCTTGTACACTTTTTTCTACCACATTGTGAAGAGGAAGATGCAATATGCCAGACCCAACAATTCAGAAGAGTTGAAGGCCACTATCAGAGCAACGTGGGCTCCCATAACACCTGAGCAGTGCCACAGACTGATCGACTCCATGCCACGCCGCATTGCTGCAGTAATCATCAAAATTAAAAGAAATAAACATTTGAAATAGATCAGTCTGTGTGTAATGAATGAATCTAATATACAAGTTTCACTTTTTGAATGGAATTACTGAAATGAATCAACTTTTTCATGATATTCTAATTTTATGACTAGCACCTGTATATACACACACACACAGTACTGTGCAAAAGTTTTAGGCAGGTGTGAAAAAATCCTGCAAAGTAAGATTGCTTTCAGAAATATAAATTCTAATTGTTTATTTTTACCAATTTACAAAATGCAAAGTGAGTTAACAGGAGAAAAATCTAAATAAAATCAATATTTGGTGTGACTACCCTTTGCCTTCAAACCAGCATCAATTCTTATAGGTACACTTGCACAAAGTCAGGTGTATGATTAACCAGTTATACCAAATAGGTGCTAATGATCATCATTTTCATATGTAGGTTGAAACACAGTCATTAACTGAAACAGAAACAGCTGTGTAGGAGGCTAAAAACTGGGTGAGGAACAGCCAAACTCTGCTACCAAGGTAAGGTTATGGAAGACAGTTTTGTGGCACAGGCCATACACCATGGCAAGACTGAGCACAGGGTAGTTATACTACATCAGCCAGGACTCTCTCAGGCAAGGATTTCAAAGCAGACTGGGGTTTCAAGATGTGCTGTTCAGGCTCTTTTGAAGAAGCACAGAGAAACGGGCAACGTTGAGGACCGTAGACGCAGCGGTCGGCAAAGGAAACTTGGTGTGGCAGACACATCATGCTTACTTCCCTTCGAAATCGGAAGATGTCCAGCAGAGCCATCAGCTCAGAACTGGTAGAAATCTGTGGGGCCCAGGTACACCCATCTACTGTCCAGAGAAGTCTGGCCAGAAGTGGTCTCATGGAAGAATTGTGGCCAAAAAGCCATACCTCCAAGGTGGAAACAAGGCCAAGCAACTTAACTATGCATAAAAACATAAGAACTGGGGTGCAGAAAAATGGCAGCAGGTGCTCTGGACTGAGTCAAAATTTGAAATATTTGGCTGTAGCAGTTTGTCTGCTGAAGGGCTGGAGAGCGGTACAATAATGAGTGTCTGCAGGCAACAGTGAAACATGGTGGAGCTTCCTTGCAAGTTTGGAGTTGTATTTCTGCAAATGGAGTTGGGGATTTGGTCAGGATTAATGGCATCCTCAATGCTGGGAAATACAAGCAGATACTTACACATCATGCAATACCATCAGGGAGGCATCTGATTGGACCCAAATTTATTCTGCACCAGGACAACAACCCCAAACATACAGCCGATGTCATTAAGAGTTATCTTCAGCGTAAAGAACAAGAAGTCCTGGAAGTGATGGTATGGCCCACGCAGAGCCCTGATCTCAACATCATCGAGTGTGTCTGGGATTACATGAAGAGACAGAAGGATTTGGGACAGCTTACATCAACAGAAGATCTGTGGTTAGTTCTCCAGGATGTTTGGAACAACCTACCTGCCGAGCTCCTTCAAAAACTGTGTGCAAGTGTACCTAAAAGAGTGGATGCTGTTTTGAAGGCAAAGGGTGGTTACACCAAATATTGATTTGATTTAGATTTCTCTTCTGTTCATTCACTTTGCATTGTCAACTGAAAAAATAAAATATTAACACGTCTATTTGTGAAAGCCTTTTTAATTTACAGCATTTTTTTCACACCTGCCTAAAACTTTTGCACAGTACTGTATTTATATAGTATACACTCACCGGCCCCTTTATTAGGTGCACCTGTTCAACCTCTTGTTAATGCAAATATCTAATCAGCCAATCACATGGCAGCAACTCAATGCATTTAGGCATGTAGACATTGTCAAGGCGAGCTGCTGCAGTTCAAACCGAGCATCAGAATGGGGAAGAAAGGTAATTTAAATGACTTTGAACGTGGCATGGTTGTTGGTGCCAGACGGGCTTGTCTGAGTATTTCAGAAACTGCTGATCTACTGGGATTTTCATGCATACCCATCTCTAGAGTTTACAAAGAATGGTCTGAAAAAGAGAAAATATCCAGTGAGTGGCAGTTCTCTGGGCAAAAATGCCTTGTTGATGTCAGAGGAGAATGGCCAGACACCCACCAATGGCCAACAAATCTGCAGCAGCTGCGTGATGCTATCATGTCAATATGGACCAAAATCCCTGAGGAATGTTTCCGGCACCTTTGAATCTATGCTGTGAAGAATTATGGCAGTTCTGAAAGCAAAAGGGGGTCCAACTTGGTGCTGTCAAAGGTGTACCTAATAAAGTGGCTGGTGAGTGTATATTTATTGTATGTATACACAGTGTGTAATATGTACTGTATGTTCTGAATATGTATGTAAAGTCAAAAGTATGTGGACCTCTTTCTAATGACTGAGTCGAGCTGTTTCAGCTGCACCCACACAGCATACAAATATTTTGCAGACAATTGTGTGCTTCCAGCTTTGTGGCCACAGTTTGGGGAAGAAGTAGTTCCTTTCTTGCTCCAGCATAGCTGTGCCCCTCCCCCCTATGCACAAAGCAAGCTCCATAAATGCATGGTTTGTCCAGGTTGGGGTGAAGGAACTTCAGTGGCCTGCATAGAGCCCTGGCCTCAACCCCACTGGACTCCTTTGGGATGAACTAGAACGCCGACCACAAACTGGGCCTCCTGACTTCACTGATGCTCTTGTGGCTGACTGGGCACAAATTCCCAAAATCTAGTGGAAAGCCTTTCCAGAAGAGTGGAGGATGCTATAGCGGCGAAGGGGGGAACAACTCCTTATTAATGTCCATGGGTTTGGAATGGAACGTTCAGCAAGCACATATGGGTGTTATGCTTTTTTTCCTACACATTTTATTTATATATTTTTATGTGGTGAGGATGTCTGGAGGCAACACATTTCATTGTTGTAACACTGCTATGCTGTTGCTATTGTACATATGACAAATAAACTTGAAACTTGCTCAGGTGTCTACATGCTTTTCACCATACAGTCTGCACTTTGTTCTGAAATTTGATGTGGGTTTGTTATATTTTGGTGGTCTACATTTGAAAGCTTTTTTTTTTTTTTGCATTCATAAGCAATAATAGGTCACAGCAACATACAGAGATACACAGCACACTTAAATTTGCACACCCAGCTACGCAGAGTAGTGGATGCGGATGTAAGTTAGAAATTAATTTCCTGCGAGTGATTCCAAGACTACCATCGTACAGTCAACAGAAGTGGGGACCACCACATTTTCTCCATCCCATCTTCTTCGTAAATGTGATGCTAATAAGGATGTGGGATGATGAAGAGCTGGTTTTCCCTGCTTTCTTAATTGTACAATGGCAGTCTTAAAATCGCTTGCCAGGACATAACTGTACAATGCAGTAAAACATACTGGTGTAGCATTAACTCTTGCATTCGCCATTATTAACTGCATATCTATTGCAGGGTCACAGTGCTGATATAAGTTGACACCGGTTAATGTGGTCAGGAAGCCTCACTTAACAATGGAAGCCCAACATTGCTTAGATTTTTCTCATTAGAGCTTTCTGCTAAATATACCACACATTTCTCTCTCCCGTGGGGCTAATTGTTTTCACAGGGCAATAAATAATTCCCACTAAGCGCTGACATGCAATACTTTCTCTTCACGGCTCCGTGGATACGCTAAGGTTTAATGTCACTGCCTCTGACCACCAGCGTCTGCTCCGTGCACGCTGTGGGATGTAAGATGGATGCTGGGAGGCCACGCCTGAAACAAACACACAGATGTGCTGCCACACTAGGAAAGCATTTCCAATAATCGCTTTCCCTCCCTGTCTCGTTTCTTGTCTCTGCCATCCTGCATCTTCCGCCTTCTCCATGTTCCCGTTCCATCTGTCCCTCTCTGCCTATCTTTGCCTCCTTCCGACTTTCACAGCTAAACTAGCGTTAAAACATTCGGCCTAATGGAAATTCAGCAAGGCAGCCGTGCACATCAGGGCAGATCAATACCAGTTGTGCTGTGTGAATGTTTGTGTGATTATTTATGTGGCCTGGTAATGTCTGTCTGCCATTTTTGCCGATGCCCCATGAGCCGCTGTTCCGCTTGACCCGCGATGCCACCCATCCTTATGCAAGTGTCCCATGTCTTGAGCTACAGTGGACCAAGATGGGGGGGGGGGGTCTTCTTTTTGTTCATGTGGGAGCTGAAGGTTAATATTCTGCTGTATGTGCTGCTGAACCACAGTTTGAAGCACATTTAAGGCAGTCTAGGTCATCTCACTTTAGTAGCGAAGAAAGGCTCTGTAGACTAATGGAGAACAGAAAATTAAAAGTATCAAATTGCAGCAAGAATGTGAAAAGGCAGTAAAGGAGAGCAATGAAAACACCCAGAGCCCTTACAGACAAAAAACCCTGAAGGTCCAGGATCAACAGGATACCAAACCCTTCCAGGAGAGAATATCACAGGTATGGAAAAGGGGAATTTTTTTGGTAATATCTGGGGATCAAGAGGACCACACTAGAAATTTCCTTTTAGCTCTTGAGTCTTCTACTTTAGCAAATGATAACTAGTAACGTTTTTGAAGTTTTATATGAATCTCTGCTGTCTGCACATTATACCCGAAGGTCTGTGGACTTAGTTTGGGCCTTT
This sequence comes from Heterotis niloticus, assembly GCA_018136845.1. NCBI lineage: Eukaryota > Metazoa > Chordata > Actinopteri > Osteoglossiformes > Osteoglossidae > Heterotis > Heterotis niloticus. The sequence goes on from CM030890.1 coordinate 25,236,973, forward strand.
CTAGCATCAGAACTTTCCCCAAGCTTTATTCATTTTTCCCATCATTCCCTTCTTCCTCCCAAGGGTTTTAACCTGCAATTTATGCATCCCTAATAAATTCATCGTGTTTAATGCAAAAGTTAGTGTCCAGCGGATAGTTCTGTATGTGTCAAATGCCGTGGTGGCAAAGTTGCCCAGTCCCCTTGTCTCAGGGAACAGAAAGAAAGCAGAGAAGCTTTCAGTTAGGTGCTGTTTATGCCGAGAAGGAAGTTGAAAGGAAATCTACATCTTGACGTTTTTGAATATCTCAGTGTAATAGTTATATAACATTTTGTTATAAATTCATATTTATGTTTGACATCACCAGTATTCTTCAGCAGTCTTTGGCGTGCATGGTTTTAGCCATCACTGTCTGCTAGTTGTCTCCTTTTTCTGAGCAATGTTAGTTTGTCAGCAGCTGTGAAACTTTAAGTTCAAAACGGGTTGGATCCCAGGCTCTGTGTCTGGTTCAAGATACTTTAATTTACCTCTTCTATGGTAGGACTTGGTACATTGGGTTTGCGGGTCAGTTAATCTCACTTTTTTTTGTATTTAGAGCATGTGGGAAAAGGCTGAGTGTGGAGATGCCACCAGTGCTGACCGTGACAGAGAGACTCTGTCTCTCAAGGCCCTTCTGACACTCTTTGCTTCCTCTGCTCATTAATTTCAATGAAACCTGCCTGGTTTCCTCCGGCTGCGAAGGACGGCTCTCGGGGGTAGGGGTGGGGGGTCGCTATGGTCTACATCTCTGTAATCGATCAATCCATCTCCGTTTTCAAGTGTACATCCCGGTCCACAATGGCACATGGGCACCCACAGGTGAGTCATTAGCCATCAATGTTGAATCCCATTGACTAAAGTCTTGAACACCATTTCCCAGCTGACAGCACACACGTGAGCTCTGTCAAGGGGCATAAAGTCCATACATATGCCTGCTGTGAATTATGGGATGCCACCCAATTCCATCTATGTCATGGTGGACCCCATCATTTACAGCTGTGAGGTTGTTAGCAAGTCGAGACAAGATGCATTGCTACTGTTCAGCTCAAAACTGAATTCATATTTGAGTGAATATGGGACCTGTTTGATTCTGTGAGCGATGACGGACATTTTTCAAGCCTTCGTATTCAAAAACGGGAAAGAAACGGTGTCTCATCAGCAGAAAAGGAGTTTTTTGAGGACTGTAATAATGGAGAGTTGTAGTATTTAGAGTTTATGGCCTTATATGGTTGGGCCAAGTTTAAACTCATATAAGCAGAGACTTATTTCTCACCACTTGATTTTTAACTCTGATGAGAAATGTAACTGCAAACTGCTTCTGCCTTTTCATTCTGTGGGATTCAGACTTCATCAGGTGACATGGAGCACTTGGAGGACAGCCTTAGCTGCACCGTTTCATCCACATCCCCACCTAAGGAATCATGGGCATAATGTACAGCAATTTCTCATCCATTTGGGCCACAAAAAAAAAAAATACGCAGGACCGTTTGTGTTCCATGGATTTGTTCACCACAGACCACAGTGTGGCACAGCAGAGTCGAAACCAGATTCTCACCGAAGGCCATAATAGCACTCAATTAATTCAAGGCAGCAGGTTGCATGGTGGTTAGACCTGCTGCCTTGCACTTAGAGGCTTAGGTTTGAATCCTGCTGATTGTTGTCGCCCCCCCTTGATCGAGGTATTTCCCTGAATGACTTTTTTCCCCTTTCGCAGACACTTTTCTCTGAAGGGACCGCTTACGATGACCGCTGTGTAACATTTGCCCAACACCTTTTAATCAACCTGACTTATAACGTTAGATGCACAAAAGCGCACTACATAAAATCATTTTCTAACTGACCTGCACATCAGAGCAATGTAACACACTGTCTCACACACACAAAGGGCAACTCAGAGTGACCAATTAACCTGAAACATATACCTTTGGACCGTGGGACAAAGCTGGAGCACCCAGAGGCAACAAACATGAACATGGGGAGATCACGCAAACTCCACACAGACTGAGTAGTTATCCTGCAGAGCAAATGGAAGCTCCTGACAGCGGAGGACCTACAAAATGAAAATTATTCCCTGGCATTGTTCTAAAAGGAGGTAACATAAAAAAACTTTCATTTACCAGACTTCCAAATGGATCATGCTTCTGCCACGCTGAAACTCCTTACACAGTCACATCTGGCAAAAATGAAAATGATAGTTTCTGCTAAATTGAGCAAGGGTGGTTAAGAGGAAAGTTATTTTCTATGCATGGCATGAGTTGTTCCAACCTCTCCACGTGTTTAATGGACCCGTCGTGGCAACCTGCGGTGACACTTTAGTGACAGTTTTTCACAGGGGCAAACCGGTGGGCTGCTTTGCAGTCGGGACATCCTTGTCATGTCTCTGGGACGGCACTCTGGCCATTCATCATCCTCAGGTTCTAATCATGTTCCTGACGACTGAGCTTTTATTGAGTCATGAGATTCGCTCCTCGCTGTTGTCAGGCCCTCGAGGAAATTACTTAGTTATCATTCACGGTCTAGCGGTCGCCACTTGTGTGTTCTCTCTCTCTCTCTCTCTCTCTCTCTCTCTCCCTCTTCTCAGACTGTCATCTCCAACAAAGGTTGACACCGTCTACTTTCTTGCTTTGTTTGCCCAGAAACAAATAACTTCTGCAAGAACTGCACTAATATAATTTCCTATGAACAAGGGCCATTAAACAAGGCCTGCCGGTGCCCAGCTTCTACCAAAACCCACTTAAGTGGCATGCAGCAGTGTCGTGTTTCTGAGTCCAGTGGCGCAAAAAAATGTGCAGAATTACCATGCTGCTGTGCTCACAAAACATATGTAGTCACACAAATTGGATCTGCAATCTGCCGGTGATGCCTCTTTGGAGGACAGTATGCATGAGCTGCACAACATCCCATTTCACCCTAGGGATGGTTTCACTGGCAGTTACCAAGAATGTGCCTAAATGTTGTTTTACTTACGCTGCTGATCGGCCCACTTCACATTCTTGGACGTAATTAGACTTCCCTTCCGTAGAGCGACCGTGAGGACTCATTTCAAGCTTTGCATTGACACAACACTGTAGTTCAGCTCATTTGCAAAGACATTCTCTACAGATGACTGTCAGTGGAAACCACAGAGCCTTGCAGACGTATCCCATGGCACCACCAGGTGGTTCCTCCGATCTACGTTTATACTCGATAACAAAGATCTCACCGGCTAACCTCTTCATCGTTCATTTAATGTTAGCAGTTACAACTGTTTAGCATCTGTTCCAAAAACCTGCAGTTAGACTAAATATAACTTTTCCATTTAATGACAAAATATTTCTGGATGAAATTATTACATACTCAGTTCTCTTTTAGAAGACACTGAAGAAGCCTTTCTCTATCGTACTGTATTTGTTCCTTAGTGATTTTATACGTGTTCTCGCCTGCATAATTTCAGCACTTTACTACGATTGCACAAAAAACTACAAGAGCCACTCAGATGCACTGAAATCCACCTACAGGTTCGCACACGCCTGTTCTTTGTACAAATTCTCACAATTACACATCCTTTGCAATGAGCCTGACAGAAAAATACCTTGGAAAGTGGGGGTGCTGTCGTGGCTGGCAAGCCTGATCTGCTGTCAAAAAATCCTACAGCAGATGCTAGAGACTCTTAAAGCTGAAACTGGCCGTTCTGTGCTTGCTTAATGCTTCACCGATGTTGTCTTTATTGTCAAAAAAAGAAGTGAAACTCCAAAGATGCATAAATGCAGTTCCCCTGACTTACTTATCTTGCTAGGAGAATAGAGGCAAAAAACAAACAAAAAAAATTGCTTCAATTAAAAATGAGCAATAATACAGGAAAACAACAATGCCTATTGAGTGCTGTTTGGTCCTGCTTATCCCACACTTAGCTTCCCCATGCCCTCCATTAGATCTGGGTTCATTCCCCACATATATATATATTTCAAACAACGATGCAGACAGCAGTGTGCTCTTGTGACAAACCAGAGCATTTGGCACATCAAATAATAAAAATCGCATATCCTAGCCTGGCATCTCCGGAAAAGCATAGAGGGAGACAAAACTGATTAGCATACACGCTTTAAAAATAGAAAGCGGCGCTTGGAAAAGCATCACGAAGCTCCACTGCATGTAGTCCCTGAAGTTGAGGAACCATCAAGCTTGCGATGAGAGCCATGTGCTGCAGGTTCGGAGACCACCGAATGACGGAAAACCAACAATGGCAGACTGCTTGAGTAGGACCCGTGCTTCTTTGCTGTCTTCTCATGATGTAGACCTGCTGAAAGCCCCCCCAGGAGCATTAAAGGTCCTCCCTCAACATTTATGCGTGCACATTTTAACCATTCTGATGCAGTTCTCTTTGGTGGCGGTCATGTTTTAAAAGCTCCAATAAAGCGCAGTGTGGATCCGCAACAAATGATTTCTGCTGAGTGCTATAACAGTATAATTTTTCACCTGAAATCAAATCTCAGTGAAGAATTACTGAGCAGAATAGGAAGGGTGTGGTGTTAATGGCAGCCACCTAACAGCCCCCTGCTTCAGGTAGACAAGGCTAAAAGAGGTCAGGGCTCAATCGGAGTGCGAAGGGTAAACAGAGCCATGGCATCGCACTGTCGGGTCATCTGTTTCGAAGATCAATGCCGCAAACAGCTGGTCTGGCCTTGAGCTCCTGCTCTGTGACTTGAGTAAATAGGGTGCACCTTCAAACAAATGGGCAAAGAAGCTGGGACAAGCAGGGAACCAGCTGTAAGCTCTCATTTGTCAGCTGCCATCAAGTGTGTCAGGCTGAGTAGAGAGGCGAGGCTATGCTCAGCCGTACTGTGATCCATCTCAGTCCGAGCACAGCATGTAGCAGACACAGGAGGCCAGAGACACAGAGGGGCTGGCCCATGCTGTCACAGATACAGTAACTGCACAGAAAACATGAAGATTTTTTTGAACCGTGCAACGCACTGCTAATTTGTGTTGATTCTTCTGTTAAGGAGCTGACCAATCCATACTCTGTATGAACGTGTTTGGAGATTGCGTTTGATTTGAAAAGATATGAAAATTGCAGAATTTAAAACAATATCCATACTGTCTGTCTGTCTGTCTGTCTGCCTCTTAAGAAGTAGAATACATGTTCGAGTGGTCCTGGTTCTGTTATGGCATTATGATCATATATTGCCCATCACCTTATACTGTATTATATCAAACAGAAAGGATGTCTGTACAATTATTTTTCCACTAATTTCACAGATTATTCATATACAGTAAATGTGCTACAGTACAGTGTCTTCTATAGCTGAATGGATGGAATATTATTTACACTTTCATTTCTAAATCTGTTTCCTTTTGCTTTCTCTTGTCAGCACCACCAGAACACTTTCTTTTTTCCCTTGCTGGTTATTGTTAGTAGAAGCGACTTGAAAGGAATGACAAAGGAAAGGGTCTGGAAAAAAAACCAAAATGGCTGCATCGCTTTGGGCTTGAAAATGACATAATATGGTTGAAGAGACAGCCGTTTGGGTCTGGGTTGTCCTAAGTCTCTTGTTGTAACCTGTTCTTTCAGTTGCTTACACTTAAATGGCTAAACCTGAAATGGGTTTCAAAAGTTTCAGGTCTACAAACAGAGGTCCCTAGATGTCATGACCAGGCTCCATATTCCAACGCATGTAATGCAGGGGATAGGAAAGAACTTGATTAACCCCCACAGGGAACTGAAACCCATGCAGCAGCTGACTTAAGACAGACAGACAGAAAAAACATCTGACGGGTTCGACCTGACGTGTAAAAATGTGTCCTTTTAGCTTCACACTTGTAGGATTCAGTTAGTTAATGAAATGACTACGATAAGTCGTGCCTGTTAAAATTTAGTTGAATCAACTGAAGTAGTTGTCGGTGTTCCGTGACACAATAGTTGCGTTTCAGCTGGGATTACTGGCATGAAGTCTGACACTGTAGCTGCTGCTCTGCACAGATTAATAGTTTTTTTCCGTTGCACCGCAGATTCTGTGATTTAATCTGAAATAAATACAGCAATTCTGCAGAAAGATATCGAGACAAGAATCAGAATGCTATAAAATGACAGGAACTCAAACAAGTGTAAGGGGAAGTGTTGTCTCAGAGGGAGTGTTGAACCCCACCAGCAGCACAAGAACAAGCAGATTCAGTTTGTCAGTTTGCAGAGCCGCACAAAATAACTCCGTCTCCTTCTCCCCCAGACATATACAAAAAAGGTGCACCATTTCCACACAGAAAAAGCCAGTGTCTCATACTGCCAACACAATGTAATTCCCTTGACAAAGAAAACATGTCTATTATTTTCTTAATCCACAACTGCCACAAACATGCTTAGACTAGAGGAGAATATGTGCATTACGGACAGAACCCCCACCACATGTCTTATTTCGGTAGCTCCTTTAAACTGGAGCTACAATGCTGTGAGGACTTTTATGACTTTTATGAAAAAAGTAGCTTTCCTTTGCTAGTCAGTGAGTATTACGTTGACATGACAGCTGCTGGGGAGTGGTTAATGCTGGATGCTGAACATTTCGTGTAGTCTGTGTCACCGCTGCCAGTTGAGAAGCGCTGGCATGACTGGATGTCTGGGCGCAGTCTACTGCATTGGTGTAACTTTGAGAGCTTCCATAGCTAGATCTCTCCCTTTGGACTGGTGATATAGCTCTCTGATTATTGGCAGGAAGGGAAGAACAGTAATGCAATTTGATACCCGATTGCTTTATCTTGCTGCTGCACAACCATGCTGACAAATACAGTATTGAATTTCAACTTCACTGATGCTGTTTCCTTCCCCAGACATCCAACACCTTCATGTCTTTAGACTGCAGGTCATAAAGTTCAGAGATAGAATGCGCCACATCAGAGTCCTGTTGGTCATACATAAATCAGAGGCCATTCCACCCTTCCCATCGGGACTCTTTAAATGCCAGGCCGCACTGATGAGTGTCTGTGGGGGTCTTTTACCATGAAACCTCGTGAGCTGCAAGTGCAGGTTGACATTAACCAGACATGTTTGTCCCCTGACAGATGGGAGGCAATAGACAGACTGGAGTGAAAGGGACCTGGACTGCAGGCTGTATAGGCCAAAACTTCCTCGAGGTGAGCCAGACGGTGTTGCATGTGTTTGAATGTGTCTCCCGGCAGAGAGTCGGCATATGGAATTCATGTGTGCTACCATATAATTAGCTGTGTCTGTGCCCTGGATGAGGCCTGGTTTTTTCATTTGGTTTAAAGTGATAATGCAATGTAGTCAGCATACAGTATGAGCAATTGCATTAATGAAAGCTATCAGGCTTCACCTCCTTTGAGGAGTATATCTGCTTCCTACAGCTGCTTATGAAATGCATTACATTTTATCATTCATTCCATTACATTTGTTCCATATGAACCTTTTGACAGCAGGCAAACAGTTCCAGTAAATATTTCTTTTGACCTCCACGCTAACTCTGCTGTAGAAAGCATTTCGTAATTTTCTGTAAAACAACGGAACAGCACTCGGGCCTGTAGAAAACCCGTGATATTACAAAATGAATTAGCTTGGGTAGCATAATTGTCATTAAGGCATTTTCTAAAATCTTCTTCAAAAATCTTATTTTATCGCTATACCGATAAAGCTCAGTCGCTCTTTGTTTTTGTTTGTTCTTTATATATAGCTTTGTTTTTTAAGCCTTAGACTTAACATTTATCATAGTATGTGAGGTTTTTGCATATGTATCTCACTCTCTCTCTCTCTCACACACACACACACACACACACACACACACACACACACACACACACGATTATAGCATGACACACAGTAGTGCCATGTGCATCCAGGCAGATCCCACCTAATTCATCAGGATGAGGACAAACTGGCTACTACTACACACATACATACACAGACATACCAGGGCAGGTTGATGGAGCTGGTGCTGGAGGGTAAGACCCTGATTGGATACAGCAAAGGGTGATGACGTGGGTGCAGAAAGAAAAACTGAAACTGGCAACAGGCAGGGATAAGAAATTATAAATGACACACACAGCATTGGAAACAGTACAAATGTAAGGGAAATAAAGTACAGTGGCATACAGTATATTTTGCTGTTATTTTTCTTCCTTTAACATTTCCACCAGACTATGACCAGCGTGTTGTTCTAGACAGCATCTGTATATGTGACAGCAATAATACTTACAATATATACTAAATACAAGTACTTTAAGGATAATACAGTTTGGGGATACATACTATTATTACTATTTATCTTTCCACTTTCTAACCCTAGGCAGGACTACTTAAAAATAAACCCAAAATGACCAACATTTTCCACTGACAATACCTGTTCAAGGGACTGTGTTGACTAAAGAGTGGAATATTGAAATAGAATAACTGAAACATGATACTCCAATACATGGTTTTCCCTTGAGGTGAACAGAAATGGCTCATGTTTGGATAAATATAGCTGGAGGAGTGCTTCAAAACCCCAAGTCTCTGGCAAGAAAGCAATGTTTTTCACCAGCTTAACAAGTTGGATGAGCCAATGCACATTATTAGTGGAGGAAATGTAATCACAGAGTTTTAGCTCCCAGTATAGGACTGTGCAGTATTCATTGTAGTGAAGCCACTAAAATTCAGCAAAGAAGACACCTGGTGATCCCTAGTGAGGCATTAATTCATGTTCGCATATGGAATTTAGTGAAAAGTACTCTCAAGGTGTACAGAAAAGACCTCAGTACAGACCTCATGCCCCATATCAAAGGGCAGGTAGTCAGGATAGGAAGTAGCAGATTTCACAGAAATAAACACAAAACAGCCTTGTTGATGAGACATCTCACGGAAGTACTTGAGGCAGATAAAAGGTTGTCATGAAAGCTGACTCAAGGTCCATTTGATGTTTGGCCTCCGTTTCATCTCGCAGAGTGGATGGGGATGGGCCAGAACTGTCCGTAAAAGGAACGTGCAATCTGCTTCTCCGTTTTTGCCCTTCCGAATGATCAAGAACTCTTTATAACAAGCCAATGTTTCCAACACCTGGAGGAAAATGTTGTCAGGTACCAACTTACAGCAGCATGACCATGAATAAGGAAAAACAGAAGAAGAAGCTGCTCCAGCATGAGTCTATGCAGTACTTGGCAAATCTTGAGAGGTTTTCTCTCTGAACCATTTTAACATCTTTTCTTGCACATTTCAAGCTCTTTATGCATGCAGTTGGGTGAATTTCTGAACTAGACAGACTGACATTGCCGACTGCTGGTGTCTGAAACGGTCAGGGTGGGACACACCGGTGCTTATTTGTGTCTGGTGGCAAACTTCCACCAGATGTACAGGTTTGTATCATGTATGGAACTAACAGATTTGATGCACGGAATAAAACAGATGTAACACTGCCAAGTCTGGCTCAGGTTGCTGCTAATCAGCAGTGTTGATGCTGCGGCTGGTAGCGACCCAGTGGCCGTAAAGCCTTCTCCGTACGGGTCGTACACGCTAGATAATGGCCCTCGGTGGCTCACTGTTTTTGGGCTGAGCACATTAATCTCCCAGGGCAGCATCACCCGTGTTGCATGGGAAAGGGTGCCCTGTCCTCCCAGCATTAGCTGGCTGTTTGTTGTTGGCACCATGAGTGATGCTGATTACTACCCCAGTGCCACCCAGGACACAGCAAAACCGGGCCACTGCCAAGTGTGTGCTGGCTTTCCGCCATGCCGCTAAAACACACGTGCGGCGATTATCCGCAGAGATACCAAGTCCTGGATACAACTGTGTCTTAAAACCTATTATTTCTTTGCTTAGTAAACACTTTTTTTTAGCACATCTACTTTTTGGAACTATATTTAGTGCCCCGTTTACCTCAGCGTTAAGTAGACCACAGCGGCATTTTCATAGTAGCTGTTTTGTGCTTATTCATCCAAGCTGTGCCCAATTGGTTCTTTTGAAACGAGGACATGGAGAGCAAACATGCTGACCAGTGGAATTTTTTATGCTTTTCAGACGACACCTTTGTTGGGAATAGCCAAAGCATTGGGTGTAAGGATGCCCGGGTAGCAAAGTGTTTTGTCCACATGCGAAACCCCCCCGCCCCCTCCAAGAAAACAAGAAAACACCTTGGTGGCGGCAGGTAGTTTAAGCATAACACCAAAGACTCCAAAAATCAGAGATTAAATAAGTGTGTATTGTGTGCCTTCAAGGTGCCCATGTCCCATGTGCCTGACCTTGGACCTCACAGAGGAGGTACTGTCTGACCAGTGGTCAGCTTTTAATTTTACATTCAGTTTAAATCCTTCTCTGTCATAAAGCCTAGAGATGGAAAGAAGCTGGATTGTTGGGCTCCTGTAAAGATACAAAGTTTCAGGTTTCATACTCATTACGGAGCTATTAGTTTTCCAACAAGGATAGGATGAATATTGGACTTCCTATAAAACTCCTTTACGCTATTGCTTAATCTTGATGTTTCCCTATAAGACATTAATATACAGTCTATTTATCCATGTGTCCGTATTTGAAAATAACACATCTCATCAAAATACATCTGAATACTGGTCTGTGAAATCTGTCATGTGGAATTGCTGTGTAGCTCAGCTCTCAATGTTCTGGGTGAGGCAGGAGTTTGGTGGACCTGTAGTTAAAAAACTGCTTCGAGATGCCTCTCTCCTGTGGTCATTTGCGATGCTGATGAGGATCCAGTGATGAAGAGGCACACATCTGGACGTCAACGTGGCTGAGACCAGAGGAGGCGCAGACGGATCTGTCGCTGCATGCTGTTCCACGGCTGAACGCTGAAGCAGGTAGCAAGGCGTGAGAGCTGTATCAGAGTAAAACTTTTTAAATAATTTGTTTTATTTTCTCCAGCATCCTCCCGTGCCACAAAGCCATGTGTTTCAGGCACACTGGTGCCTTGAAAATGCCTGCAGTGTGTGTGTGCGCGCACGCGTTATATTACTTTGCAGCACGGATGTGTGACGCTACTTTACTGTTTTGTATCCAAGGACTGTAAGTCACCTTCAACAAAGGTGTCAGCTAAATGCTACTACTAATTTCCTTGTCCGCTTTGGAGAAAAGCCTCTGTTAAATGGATGTGTTTATAAAGTATACAAAAAACTCGATAATACCCAGTGGCCGGATTTATACACAGGCTCGGCTCTTGTGTGAGGTCTGGAGTGAGCGAGGGAGGGTGTGTGTGAGTGCGTGAATTCGCCGGTAGGGGGCAGTGAACCTTCTCGCGTACCTGCTCAGGAGAGGCTGCACCTCGGCTCGTTCGCCCGGGAGGCTGCGCTCCCATGTTGCCTAGCGGCGGACGGGGGTAGAGCGCACGGTGGCACTGAGCTGCGCTCCCACTGACTGACTGGCTGTGAGCGACAGCGACCGCGACCCCGGGGCTGCGCTCGCACACTTCGAGGCTCTGGGTTCGAGAGTCCCGAGGCGAGGAGAGCGCGCACCTGGACACGGGTGGGGGGGGAGTGGGAAGAGAACGACGGAGAGCCTCGGAAAGTGACTCAGAGAGCGATGCGCTGGCACCATGGCCAGGTGGTTCAAGGAGCACCTGCCGGGATTCAAAAGTTCCAAGGCGTCGCCCCCGCCTCCGCCGAAGCCGGACTACAGACACTGCCACTCGGCGGCGTGCAGCGGCGTGCCGGGCTTCCAGCAGCCGAGCCCTGGGGCCACCTGTCAGTACCCGAGCGCCGCGCAGCCCGACATCCTGGCCGCCTACAAGCTGCAGAAGGAGCTGGACTTCGAGGACCCGTACACGGCGGCGGGGAGCCTCTCGCTCTCCGGCTTCTCTTCGCTGGCGGCGCCCGACGTCAAGTACGTGTCTCCGAAGCACCGGCTCATCAAGGTGGAGGCGGCGGAAAAATGCGGCTCCGCTCCCGGCGCCGCGGCAACTCAGAGCGCGCCCGGCGCGCCCGGCGTGAAGTCCCCGTCCCCGTCGTCGTCGTCGCCGCCCTCAGAGGCGGACTGCAAGGAGAAGGTGAGCGTCCTGTGAGTGAGAACGCACAGCAACTTTCCTCCTCTCGAGTGCTTCCACACACGTATCGATTATTTTTATTTTAAAGCACTTACATGACTAACTTTTAATCGGTTGCATCAGTAACACGATATGAGCTGCACAACGTCCGACAGTTACTTCACAAACACTATCAGTTATACAAGTTTGGCAGTCGATGAAACTATCAATTATTCTGCTAACACGAATTATTCACATTGCATTATTTTACTTTCCTTACATCAGTTACATTGCAACAACTGTACTGAATATATTAAACAGTTTTGCTGGCATTTAACCTGTTTATTAGAGTTTCAGCATCTTTTTTTGGTGGAAAAAACTGACCCCCCCCCACACACAATTTTGCTTCAGTAGGAAGGGAATCTACTATTCACGAAAATGGTGATGTAACAGCTTGTCAAAAAAGCTCAGTAGTGGAGTTATAAACAGATATGGATGGGGGCTCCCTTGGCTGAACACCCATCCCGCTGCTCCGCTTGCTACCGCTCTGGCGAAAAGTCATTCGTCTTCTCTTCTATTCAGCCCCTGCAATGTGCATGAGTGCTGTGGCGAAAACCAGATGAACAGGTTGTTGCAGCAGCTTGGTGTCACACTGCATACTGATACCATGATATTCACCTTGATTCTTCACGCCAGTTTTAACACAGCCATTTTTAAAGTCATTTAATTTGTTTCAGAGATGCAGTCATGTTAATAAGGAAACCACCAGTAGCCCTTAAATGGATTGAAACCCAACTTTTCCTATCTGCACTACTAGACTGTCATCAATAAATTGTATAATTATTTCCGAAACCTGACCTCATTTGAGACGATGAGGTCAGAAAGGCGGTGATACAGTTCGCACAAGTAGATCGCTGAACATTTTGAAACAGAAGGTGAATAGTTATGAAAATAAATCAGTAACCGATTTAACAGATTCCTCCTCTCTGGTTTTACAGACATGGTGGTGCTAAGACTTTCATAAGCTGCAAAATACACCAATACATCCTTGCATCAAATTGTACTGAACCCACATTAAACATATATTTATTGTCATTTGTATGTGTTAGTCCTACATGTGTAGTTTGTACAATAGCTGCTTAACTGCACTCCAGTTATTCCAAGCATCATGTGACATGCCCATCATTTATAAAAATGTTTGCCACTGGCAAACTTAATTAGCAGGTATAAAACATAAGCAACATCTGTGTGTAAAAAGGCTAGACGGGGAAGGTGTGGGAACTAAAATAAGAAGTGTGTACAGGAGACACGTACAGGTGTTGCTCAATGCTGACAACACCCCGCACGCAGCACTCCTCCGCTCAGCAGATCCACCGATCCACTCATCTCTGGTGCCTGTGTGGGTTTGAACTTTATATGCTTAAATGTATAATGCACATTGTGGACTTTTTGGAAAGTAGCAGCAAATAAGTCAGATACCATTGTCAGATAATGACCCCACCGACCTGAGAGTCGGCTCCACGAAGATCATGAATTGAGTTTGAAACAACCTACCCGTGTGTTTGCCCATAGCTGCTTGCTCTTTGGCATTCCCCAGAGTGCCACCTTATCACCTGCTATCAAAAAAAAATCAGCAGCACACCATTGTGCTTGGTGACTGTGAGCAAGGTTATTAGCACCAGCTACCACTTATAGTCTACAGGCCACAGCTGACTTTTCTGTGCCACTTTGCCCTCATTTCACTCAAGATTTCTATGCAAGAGATGGAGATGATCATCCGCAGAGCAGTGTCTGTTCATTTTTTGTTATTTTCCAGCTATCTAAATGTACATTTAACTTGACAGGCCACTCTTATTTTTTAGATACATTTTTTTTTAACGGGTTGTCCAGCACACGGTCACTGTGGTCTGAAGCCTATACATGAGGGAGAGAGTAGGAGGGAGGGTAAACTCTGGACAGGGTGCCAGTCTCTCTCTCTCTCTCTCTCTCTCAGACACACACACACACACACACACACACACACACACACACTAAGGGAGGCTTAGATGTGCAGTTCAGCTGGGACTTATGTCTTTGGACTGTGTGAGGAAAGCAGAGCACCTGGAGGAAACGCACTGACAATGTGCAAAATCAACACAGACTGAGAGGGATTCACACCCACATCCAAACCTACAGCCTAGGAGCTGTGAGGCGTCAGTACTACCTGCTGCACTGCCGTGATGTTCAATTACTCATGCGTGTACACTTGGATTCTGTATCTTTCAATCATTTTGTGAACTGCTCTGAATTATTAGTCTGAAGTATTATGCTTTACTTTTGTAACTTGCGCCATAGACGGAAATATTCAAACTGTGTAGGAATTGCTATGGCTGTGCTGGCGATGTCCCATTCAGCAAGAAGCAGGTTCCCTTGGCCCCACCCCGTGCCTGCTGGGACTTACATTTTTCACACAGGCTGTTTTTAAACGGTGTCAGCAAAGACACAGACATGTGGCCATTAATGAGAGGAGTTTGTTTTCCTGCACGCATGGCATAATATCGGGCAATTGAGGGGGCGGCAGTTTTTATGTTTGGATGATTTTACATTTGAGAAAATCACTTTGACCATCATCGCTATTATTTGTACTTTGTGGGTTTTTTATGTTTATTTATAATGACAAGACCTTCAAGGTACACCGACTGGAGGCAGATCAGTTACTGGAGCATCCTGGCATAGAGCTAATTAAATCCTCCCCGAAACAGCTGTGCCTCCTTCCCATCACCGAGATTCCTAAGGGCGTTCGAAAACGTGCCCGGGGATCCAGCGAGGATGATCTCGCTTGTGAAGCTGAATGGGATCCAGCATTGCCGAGAAGGTTAGCTCCTTAAGAAAGTGCTGCATGCAGGCTCTCTGTAATCTGTTACCATTAGGGTGATTCTTCTTTTCTTACTATGCTTGTAAAGATGATACACAAAGGAGCCTATTTGGGTGCAAGCGGCCACCCTGTGATGTACAGGTTCGCTAGGTGCTGGTATTTTTCCAGGTAAAAAAGAATGTCTTTGTGAAACCTTTGTGTAATGTGCTGCAGACAACATTAGATTCTTTTTCCTCCTTCAAGGAAAGGAGCAAATCTTCTGATGAAAAATATGTGTGATGTGGTGTTAGAATCCTTCCTCACTCTCTTGTTTGGGGTGTTCTTCCAAGATTACGAATTATAGAGACGGAGGATTTGACTGATAATTTCCTGTAACCTTTGGCCTCTGATGTCTCCTCTTTAGCTCTTATAAAGGCTAAGCAAGTGCGTATGAACCCTGTTACTTTTCTAGTTTTCATGCTGCCCTTGTTAAATTGCTTGCCTATTACCTATTATTTTTTCTGTCCTATGTATTGAAAAGTAAAAGTCTCAGAGGCTCACAAAGCAGTGGTTAGAGAGCCACACCCCTGCAATCCAAGGGCCTTGGTTTGAATGTTTCAATCAAATTTTCTCTTCTGTATAAATAGGTAAAATTTCATTCTTTCATCCATCTTCCGTTTTAAGTAACTACTTATCTGGTGCGAGCAACTTAATCTGAAAGCCGCGAGGGTGCCAGGTAGCATACGGTGCAGTGCAAAACTTTTACTAGTTTTGTTTACTTGAAGTTGTTTTCAAGTTGACACTAACAAAAAATTGCTTAAAGTGAAAATGATGTCTACAGCTTCCTTTCATATCTCACCCCTTACTTGAGTAGGTTTTGTGAAAGATACTTGCCATGGAATTCTCTAGTAAAAAAAAAAAAAAATACTTAGCTATATAAATGGGTAAATATGTATAAGTGGTTTAACATTATAAGACAATTTGGCAAGAAGCATAAGCTGCATTAATAAATAACTAAATAAGTAATCAATATGTAAAAATACAAATGTGGTTGAAGTGACTGATGTAGGTCGTACCCCTCAGTCCCCTCTGTACATTGCAAAATGGAATGACACCAAAAACAATGAGCTGTGCCATGCATTTGTTGAAAAAGAAACCATGGCTTTCAAAATAGAACTTATTGGTTCTTATTTTTGTTTTTCCATCAGAGTGTGTCTGTCTGGGCCCGTTATAGACCCATCCGAAATGTTTTCCGGCACCAAATCATTTCAGGTCTTTTTTATTTATTTTTTTATTATTCCTAAGCTTTCAACGAGTTATTTCCCCCACACATGTTCTCGTGACAGTAGAGCTTTCTCTTTTTCCCCCGTCTATTGCCTTGCTAAACCGATCCTACAAATGGCATCAGCTGTCCCACCCACTCCATCAGAGTCAGAACTCAGATAATCAGATCCCCGGACATGGAAGGATCCAATTAGGTGTTTGGAGGAGTCCATAAAGAGGCTGCTGTGGCACATTAGCTTCTGGGAGCATTTAAGCACTGCGTGGGACTTTCACCTTGTTTACTCTCTGATGCTCCGGCAGCACGCACGTACGCATGCACGCACACGCTGTCATTTCTTCTTTTTTGTTATTGCTAGGATAATTTGTTTCTATATGAAATAATGGATGTGTTTATTTTCAGGGTCAGCAGCACTGTAAAAGCAGAGTGTATCATGCAGAAAGGCTCTGGCGGCTCTCGGTGGGACGCTCATCTGCTGTCTCCTGTCCACTGAAGCGGCCCGCTTTCTTCACGCGCAGCCTGTTTGGTCCCTTTGTTTCCTGGAGTGAGCAGTCGAGTTTCCCGCTGGCAGACAAGATGACACTGGAAAACCATCTAGTGTATAAATATTAGCTTGCTGCCTGCTCTCTGTCTGTTCTCTGAGAGATGGACACATTGTGATGTTCCATTTGACATTTAGGTAAAGTGTCTCCCTTTTGCTAGAGCACCACCATCAACCTGTATTTCGTGATCAGTTTTGATAAATGTTGTCTATCTGTTTGCCGGGGCCAGAAAGCAACCCTTGTGTCCCATTTCCCGGGGGCCAGATTACTTTTTTAAACGAAATATCAGTAAACAAGAAGTCTCATTTTTGAGAAGGACATGGTTTTATATAAACAGATCAGCAGACGAAGAGCCAAGGTTGCCTTTGTCCTTAGCTCTTTTAGGAGTGGAGTCTGACTGTCCAGGAGTGAAAAATAATTTTTCCAGGATGGCTGGGTGAAAATAGTTTTATTAATGTAGTGTTTGTAGTTGTCAGAGTTAAAGTACATACAGTAAATGTTAAGCACTTCACAAACATGAAATGTTTCGCCTAGACATAAATATTTATCGCTTATGTGGAAAAGTGCAACTGAAATAAAATCATCAAAGGATTATGATGTGAACCATACCGGTCTGAAATAAAGCCGTGACAATATTCTCTTATTTTGCTGGAAAAATCTTGCTCTCGAGTATGGTGTGGCCATTTTGAGAGCAGATACAAGGGAATAAGCAATGCATTCTGGCTGTGCTAAGGTACAAATTGTCAGGGCATTTCCTGTAGTCCGGTTTCCAGTTTAGACTTAAACTGATTCAAAAAGGTGCGCTTTTCATGCAAATGTGCATAGAAGAGACGGAAATTGCATTTGTTCTCTCCAATTAATTTTTATCAGCGTCGAGTGAGCTCATTCTCTGAAACGTGATTAATACTTTCAAGACCTTGATGCTTTCTATTAAAGATGCATATCTAATCTTCTAATTTGGGCCTTGAACATGTTGGTCTAAAATTACTAGGAAGAACAAGTCACATAAATTTTCTGTATGCGACCTTGAACGGCTGCTTGAAGAAAAGAGATGGACCTGGAAGCCAGTTGAATGGTTACGCACAAGTTATCCGGGTGCCCCTTATAGGTCTTGGTCTTTTTTTGCTTAAATCGGAAAGCAAGTGAGACTACCGGGGTGCCATTTTAATGTGTTTGAGTCTTTGTGGAACAGTCGGGTCATCTTTTATCTGTGAGAGAAATTTAGCTTGTGAAGTGACTTTCGGCCGGAAGACCCTAGAATTCCCTGGCTCCTCAGGCTTGATGTGCACTGTTCCCTCTCTGTGTAGGACAATCGGACACCTCACCGGAGATCCAGGAACCACTTTCAGGACCCACAGCTTTTTCTGTATTGGTCAGAGGAGGGGGTTTTTACCTGATGCCATGACCTCGACCAGGGAAGTGGGGCTAAACTCATTTTGAGTCAGCGGTTGTAGGGTTTTGGCCACGTGGCTTCTCTCGGCATGCAAAGCAGATCCTGCCAGTGACAGAATTTGTAAGTAGACAGAGGTTGACGGTGCCTGACAGCTGAGTTGAAGTTCTTTTCTCTGTTGATCCACAGGAGCTTGTATGTGACCGATGAACGCTCGCCTTTATACGGAATCGCTTGCGTGGCTTAGATTTATTAGCATTGAAGTCAGCGGTGCAACATCAGTTCTCACTTTGGAATTTGAACCTTGTCCTTGTTTTTGGGTCTTGCACTAGATCACTTCCCCTCTGTGTTCCCAGTCCAGATACTGCGTGCCGTGGAGTCGGTGCCAACTTTGAATTCCAGTGATGTCATCAGCGATGAGGAAATTCAAGACAAATTTAGGAGAGGATGTTCTTCTGGATATCTGGCCCACTTGTACAGTACATGTTAATGAATGGAAATTTGGTGTATGGCTTCCAGCTGTTTATGGAGAAACCAATTTTAGCACACCTACTCTTTTCCTGCAGACTTTTTGTTGACTCACAGCTGGTCAGTCGCTGACCGTGTCTGCAATTTCAGTGTTTGATGCATAGATCCCAGAGATCATCTTCTAGGATGTGGATGGACAGCAGCTTGTCTTTGTCCAGCTTTGAGAGTGCACACATTTAATGTCTCGCTTCATTTCTTAAGAAAGGCAGGGTGCCACTGTTGGGAAGCTGTTTAATTGCAAGCTGCTTAAGAAAGATCTGTTGATTTCTTCCTGCATTCAGGCTGGGTAACTTTAACATCCCTGTGGCTGAAGGTTAAATGATTTTCTGATAACAGAAATGCCAGTTTAAAATGTGACTGACAATGAGTCCTATGAATCCTAGTAGTGCCCTCCGTCTGATCTTGAGGGAAGTGCAATAATTCTGAAACCTTGTGCATGGCAACAGACTTATTTGTTGCTCATTTCTGTTTGTTTAATGATGATAGCCTGAAATCAGTTTGTGTTTGTCATCTAAAATGCAGTAATCGGAGCATGACAACACGCTGAAATCATAGTAGCAGCAATGGTGTTATTTAGAGTTACTGTCGAGTGCACTGAAGTATGAATTTATGAGTCTCGACACCTGGGAGATGCTGTGCGTCTCCTTAAGCTGCTTGCTGTATGACCACAGGCCGTGTTCAGCATATGCCATCACCAGGGGAAGGCGAAACCCTCATTAGTGTTTACGATTCCTGCTGCATGCCATGCGATGGCCCACCGGTCGCCGACCGCACGACCAATCCGAGATGCACCGGAGTAGCTGCAGTGCAGCAGGCGGCAGCGAGGAGGAAGGCTGGCTCTTTGTTTCGTGGAACATAAAGAGCGTGTGGGCTGCCTCAGGATTAAGGAAGCGCTCCCTTCCTGGCAGGAAGTGTTTACGGCTCGGTGACATTCCCCTTTTGCAGGGCAGGTCCCCACTCGCCCCTTGGAATGTCAGGCACTGTGCCGGAGTGGTACAAGAAGGATGTGCATTGCTTTCAGACCTTACCGGGGGGCACCGTATGGCCCTGCCTGCGCGTCCTGCCACATCTGGGGTGCGCTGTGGACTTTCTTTCGAAGTGCCCCAGTGTCCAGTGACTCAGTCACACGCCGTCCCTGATGTTTTCAAAGAGCCACAGGATTGTTTGATATGGGGCCCCACCCTGCATTCTCCATTGTGAAAGTTTTTCTCATTTGAGTCTGAGTCAGCGCTGCTGATCTCTGCTTTTGCAAGACATGGCTTTCCATAACTATTTAATAATGGCTGGTGACTTAATAAAAAAATAATATTAATGAATATATCATACTTCTGAGTGCATAACCCTGGTTGTTATTTCCATTTTAAAGATCTTAATGAATTCATTGGAGCAAACAAGGTACACTTGGTGCTTTTGGCCAGTGACCTTTACGAGGGCTTCTACTCTTTCACCGGTTGTGGTGGTTCGGTGTCACAAGGAAAGTGACAGAACCCACACCTCTTGATAACTACTGAGTTCAGTGAATTTGTAGACCCGTGGTTATGCATTGTGTCTCTGTCCCTTCTTGTGTTCTGTCATCCCGGAAAGGAGTGTACATGAGGACCTTTGAGGTGTTTGGACATGGGGATTATTTGTGCTGTCTTATTGCTTCCACTTTTAGGATCCCGTATTGTGGATGGGAAGATCAGGTTCTGAAGAGTACTGCTGGTTGCTATAGCTGAATATGTGTAGCAGATGGCATGCTGGCTGAAGATCTTTTTTTTTCCACTACTGTGAGTACTGTTCTTGGAACCTTGAACAATTTGGCATTTGAATATGACTGAATGTTCTGCTGTAGAAATGAAGGCTGAAGAGTAAAGATATCCTGGTCAAAGGAGAACTATCCCGTATACAAGTTGGCAGAGGCTGAAAAGTAAGTTTCACCAGACAGATTTAATGTGCATGTAGGAGTTATATAATCCTAAACACACACTCAGTGATGTCACTTTTTATTCTGGACAATAAGAGACCTTATTTTGTCAAGTAAAATGAATTCAGCTGGTCTCACAGAAATGCAGCTGGTTGTTCACGGCACCAAGGAAGGGGTGATAATGTAGAAAATTTTGACAGGATTTTAAAGTGCGTGTGTGTTAGTCACATCCTTGGTGGACACTCCCAGGGTTAAAGTGATTCGTGATTCAGTGTGAATCTCACACAAAGTCCTGCTTCCCTTGTAGATCTGTGCGCCTGCGGTCATCTCTGCTTGAGACAACTGCAGCTCCATACATGCCCAAAGCGAGGGGAATCTCTCACAGTGACTTCCGAGGCATCTCAATTTCTCACAGTGTGCACCACAGTTCCACCTGGAATGTTGATTTTAAAAAAAAAAAAAAAAAAAAAAATTATGTAATGCTGACATTTCTTGCATTGGTTGATACTTTTATTCCAAAATTACAGTTGTATGCAGATCTTTGACTTCTTAGTAGTAAGAGTAAAGCTATTGCAATATATAGTTATTTTTTCATTTATACAGTACATATATTATACACTGATCAGCCACAATATTTAAACCAGCTGCCTAATATTGTGTACGTCCTCCTTGTACCGCCAGAACAGCTCTGACCTCGAGGCATGGACCTCAAAAGACCTTCTGAAGTTGTCCCGTGGTATCCGGCACCAAGATGTTAGCAGCAGATTCTTTAAGTCCTGTAAGTTGCGTGGTGGGGCCTCCATAGATCGGACTTGTTTTTCTGGCACATCCCACAGATGCTCGATCGGATTGAGATCTGGGGAATTTGGAGGCCAAGACAACACCTTGAACTCTTTGTCATGTTCATCAAACCATTTCTGAACAAGGGGCTACTGCCATCAGGGAATACTGTTGCCATGAAGTTGTGTATGTGGTCTGCAACATTATTTAGGTAGGTGGTACCTAGGTGGTAACATTCACATGAATGCCAGGATCCAAGATTTCCAGAGCATCACACTACCTTCTTCCAATAGTACATCCTGCTGCCATCTTTCCCCAGGGAAAGGATGCACACGCATCCAACTGTCTACATGATCTAAACAAAAAGCTGATTCGTCAGACCAAGCTAACTCCTTCCATTGCGCCATGGTCCAGTTCTGATGCTCACATGCCCATTGTAGGTGCTTTTAGCAGTGGACAGGGCTCAGCATGGGCACTCTGACTGGTCAGTCAGCTGCGATGCACTGTGTGTTCTGACACCTTTCTGTCATGGCCAGTGTTTTTGTCCATTTTTCCTGCTTCCAACATATCAAATTCAACAATTGACTTTTCACTTGCTACCGATTCCTTGGCACCTCATAGGTGCCATTTTGGCAAGATCGTCAATGTTATTCACCTCGCCTGTCAGAGGTTTTAATCTTGTGGCCGATCTGTGTGTGTGTGTGTGTGTGTGTGTGTGTGTGTGTGTGTGTGTGTGTGTGTGTGTGTGTGTGTGTGTGTGTGTGTGTGTGTTTGAT
Source organism: Heterotis niloticus (assembly GCA_018136845.1). Classification (NCBI taxonomy): domain Eukaryota; kingdom Metazoa; phylum Chordata; class Actinopteri; order Osteoglossiformes; family Osteoglossidae; genus Heterotis; species Heterotis niloticus. The sequence goes on from CM030890.1 coordinate 25,258,949, forward strand.
CTTTTTGAAGAGTGTGGTATTTATTTTGTGTGTTTTGTCAGAGTCTAGATCAGTGTAGTCAGTCGGGCACGGAAGACTTTGTTTTGGCTTTGCCACCTTTTCTTTCCAGGCTTAAGATAGACAGTTGGTCTTCAGTTCACATATAATAGAATAGTTATTTTGTTTTCCCTTTGATAATATATCAATAAATCACAATAACATCACAATAAAACCCTTCCGCAAATACCCCTTGGTTTAGTTCCTGGTGAGTTATCAGGACAGTAAACCCTTAAAACCCCTTTTCCCATTTATGTGTGGTCCCATTTTACAAAATCAAACTAAAAGGGTCATAACAAGGGTGTTTCAGAAGACATTTGCCAACATGAGATTGTTTGCATGGAATTAGAGGCCAATGTTAGCTGCAAAAATGGTGCCAAAATAGGGTAGAATCGCATGGTGGAGATACATTCCATGCATGGTAATAACATGACAGGAAATCTGTTCTTCAACATTATGTGGTGAAATGTGATTGTCAGGATATTGGGGTAATTATATCATACATTTTATTTATATATTTTATATAATGTCATACAAAATATATTGAAATATCACATATTGTACTATATATATGGGGTAGCGTGGTATTACACTGGGACTTGCTGTTGCCTCACAGCATCAGGATAGGTGTGGGTTCAAATCCAGTTCAGTCTGTGTGGAGTTTGCACATTCTCCTTGTGATTGTGTAGGTTTCCTTCCATAGTCTGAAAACGTGTTTCTGGTTTATTGGCCTCTGTAATTTATTGTAGTGTGTGACTGTGTGTGTGTGGCTATGTTTCGATGGTCTGGATGGTTCCATCCAATGGCTAATGCATCCTTGGAGCATCCAATGATTCCAGAATGAACTCTGGACAGCTGTGACTCTGACCAGGACAAAGGATGTGTATAGAGCATTCCTAATGTTTATATCGCTTGGAATGGCCACATTAATCACTATTGCTGTTTTTTCCTCCTTATCTATTGCCACTGTTCCTGGTTGGTAGCCATTCCCTGTAAATCTGTCAGAATGTGGAAGTCCCACTGAATCTTGACTGTTTTTCTTCACCATTCTCTATAGTAAACCTCATTTATGTTTTGCAACTTGGTTCTTGCCTGATATGATACACCTCTGTTTTGATTCATCTGGTGCTGAGTGCTTGTTCTTATGCTGCCTGGATTAGTATCTACTGTCCTTCAGTCCTGCCTTTCCCATCCATTGGTAAAATGTTTTCATGTCGCCCACCCCTGTTGTCAGTTGGTGGTACCTTCCCTGGAGGAGCTTATCCTGCTATTGCATCTCTTTTGCTTCCCTGCTATCCACATCCCCAATCTGTTTGATGTTCCCCTAGATGTTCATTTTTAGGGACCATTGCTTGAATGTACTTGCAGATGTTTCGTGTCTCATTTGGGACAGTTGTCATATACTCTAGACCCCTTCCATCTGGCTGGTGTACAGTCTCTGGGTCTTGGATTTTGGGTAGAAGACTCCATATATAAAATGTATTTGTGGGGTCTTTGGTACTTCGTAAAAAAAAAAAAAAAACTCTTTCACATGAGAGCTGGTCTGAGGTCTAGCTAACCTTGTTTGATGTGTTTCAAATCCATATGGAGCAGACTAATAAATAAAGTGAAACCAGAAGGCATGAGCTACATGTGAACAAGAGGTGTGGGAAAGGACGACAAGGCTGCCACACAGTGGAAAATGACAGCACACAGAAGAGCAAAAACCTGAATGCAACACTGAGCAGCTGAAAAGGCATAAATAAACGTTTATATAAATTCATTCGCTGAAGAGCCCAAAAAAAAAAAAAAAAATTAACAAATTACCAGTGATCTGAGCATGTGGCTGCACAGCTTAGTGGAGCTTGAAAGCTAAGTGTGCTTTTAAGTCTAATTTGCTTTTTCTTATTACCCAGTCATTTATCTTCCTTTGCGTTTTCCAAATGTGAGCGGGAAGCCTTGCACCGGAGCACTCAGCTGGGGGAGCTTTAATAAGGCTGAAAGCAAAGCTGGCAAATTAATTTACCTGCCGACAAATTTGCTTTTCTTTTCTAATGATTTAATTTTTTCCCTCCCATGCACCCCCGCCCTCCAGTTTCTGTATAATGAAAGTAAAAGCCACAGCTGCGAAGCCATTTTTTAGGCTCCAGTGTGGTTTATAGCTGCTTGTGGTGGTTTATAGCTGCCACACTCTAATGGGAAAAGGGCTGTTATCTCTGATGCAGACACCTCCATTTGACCTCAGCATGCGTAGGCGCGCACACACACACGCAGACATATACCTGCCGCACCCCAGGCAGGCCCAGAGGCGCTCCCACGCTTGACAGCATTACCCCGGTATAATGTGCATTAGGGAGTAGTATGACCTAACATAGGGATCTGTCAGCGTGCCGCTCAAGTTTTCATTTGTTTTGCAGAGGGTAGTCCTTTTGCTCTGGGTTTTTATTGCATGCCATTCCTGCACACAGCAGTTTCAGATGTCTCTGTTAAGAACATACAATAAGATGTATTTGCAGCCAAGTGCCCAGCTATGGCTGTTGCTCAGGATGAGCACAGGAAGACAGAGGGTATGCGGTGCACTTGGTTGTCACAGGAGCAGTTGTCTCCTCTAAATTGGTTTAAAGCAGCACAAACAGGCACCCTGTGTATGCCGGCTGTTTCCTGGAAGAGGGCCACCTTTCCAGACAGTCGCCACAAATCTCCCGCTTCCTTCCCTCTCACTTGGAAGCCGCTGCGTCCGTCGGTCCCATCGCCAAGATGGGCTTTAATTCGATACAATAGCAGGTTTTTAATTAAAGAAGACAATGACAGCAGCAGCTATGACAAGTGGGGGAAAAATGCCTTTGAAATGTGTTGATACATGGCAGCTGTTGGCCCTGGAGTTGTATTAGGTTATCTCTGGCAGTAATCCCATGTGGCAGTGACATAAATCACCAATTGCAGTCCCTCCTGCCGGCATTTTCGAAATGCTGGGCTGTGCAGTACAAGACTACCAGGTTAGCAGTCAGCTCAGGCCCAGGAAATCATCAGCGAGACATGGCTGCCTTCTGTTGTCCACTCCAGTTGTTCGGTGTGTCAACTCGGTGTCATCCCAAACAGCTCTGTCCGCAGCCCAAGTGTTTACGGCTCTTTTGGGCTCCCATTCTGTTGTATAAAGCTGACTGAGGAGAATATGTGTTTGTTTCATTATTTTATAGACAAACATATAAAATATGATAATATCAGCCAAAAGGCCAAATTTCACGGTTCACACTTAGATTTCTATGTCAATCTGTTGTCACACAGAATATACGCATGCAGCAGTATAACAGACAGGTGCATAGAACCCAAGCCTCGATTAAATGCATCTCTGCTAAAGAATATGTCTGGAACCAAGGTATTTGAGGTATTTATGCTGCTCAGTGTCCTAGAAAAGCACGGGACCATTCTCATTGCAGTAAGCCATGAAGAATCAAACTGAGCAATAAAAGACCTTGGATTGGCACCTCAGTTGGCCGGTGGTTAAGATCGAGGGGACTCAGTCTAAGGCCTGCCTCTGTGCATTTAGCTGGATTGACAGGTACTCGCAACGTTTTTGTTTCTGCTGAACTAATGTCCTGTGGTAAACTGAATTAAAACGGACTTAGTTCCTGATTTACTCCAAAGCACAAAAATGCACTAAAGTAGCCCAAAGCTGCGGATAGCCTTAAAACTGCATGTTTTACTATTAGCAACAAGTGTGTAATACTGAGCCAGGCTAACTGGTGTTCAGTGGGTAGCAATCTAGGGCAATAAAGGCACAAGGCTTAGATTTCCTACAGGGCAAATTTCTTTTAAAGCAAGGAAACTGTAGCTTTGGCTTTGGATTGGTCTTTCATTTTGAAAGACAGGCCTCTGACAGGCAGGGATTTTTTTTCCCGTGGACATGATGCCGAGTTTCTCCTGCTTCTTGTGCCCCAGAAAACACATTTCCACTGCACAGCACAGGCACGCAGCTGCCAGAACCTGGTTGCGTATGCTTGTGAATGAAATAATGTGTTGTTCTCCATTGAATTGTGTCTTCCATTTTAGCCGTTAGTTAAGATTATATTAATCCGTGTCTGGGCGTGTGGACATACTCGACTTCCCAACACCTCCCAACAACATTGTACAGCAGGCCTGGTTTCGTTTAACTACTGTAAAGTGTGCAAGATCCCTCTCTGTGGTGTGAAAACAAACCAACGGCTGTTTGTGCTGAATTGCGTCCCTTTTAAAAGTCACGGAAGCGAGACGCAGTGGGAACCTGGAATTACGCTGCTCTAAATCAGTCCGGGGTGAGATCGGCTAGGAAAGTTGGTGGGGGTCAGCTTGCGGCACAGAGCGGAGCGCTTTATTAAACCTACCTAATCCACTTATTGTGAGTGTGATCTGTTTAACACCACAGCAGTTTATTTCCTTATCCTTCTTTCCTTAAGGTTAAAGCTGCTGTTGCCTCCTGCTCAGTGCCTGCTAATCCCAGGTGAACTTTTCACTCTGCAGCACCCATGTAAATCATTCCTCTCCTAAATCCCATTTGCATGCAATGCGTTATTAAATGCTGGATGGAGTGGGGTTGCCGATGATTTGGTAAATATGTGCAGATGAGGCCTTCGTCTCACATGGTATTCAGGGGCCCCAAGTGACATTTACTTGCTGCTTAGGAAATAACTTTTGACCTGAATGAGGGTGTGGATAGGGCAGACGTCAGGGAGGAAATGTATTGGAGGGGATCCTTGGCCAACAGGTAATGTTAGGACAGGTGCTGTTGAGTGAACGTTGGCTCTTGGCCAATGTTCAGGTCATTTTCAAGGTGTGAGAGGCTTGCATGCATGTCTTTGCTCTGTATGGAGAAAATCCTCCCAAACATGGAGAGAACATGCAAACTGCACAGACTGAGCCGCATTTGAACCCCACCCAAGCGAGACACTAGCACAACCCACAGTATTACATGGTGCCCATGGAAGGCAGGGAGGGACAAACAAGAAGAGCAGGTCCCTCCTACTCAGGTTCCTCACCCAGTTGCCTGATGTGTGATGACCTAGCTGACACATTTGGATCCTCATTTCTATTTTCTGGCTGTGGCTGTGGCTTGAGTTTGTGTCTGTTTCCTGCTGATGCTCTCTCACTCCACTATAGTTAGAGCGTTACTTCTTGACATCCTTGCGCGCATGGTTTTCAAACTTCATCTGTGTTTTTTGTGCTGAGCTCCAAAGTTGAATTGCCATATGGAGACAGAGGAAGCTCCTCCCTTCAGTGCTCTGATCTTGCAGTCTTGCAGTGCAACTTCTGTCTGCATGGAATTACTGTACTCTTGTAGTCTCAAATCTCCTTATACTGTATTTTATAAAGCATAGGCATGTATAAACACTTAACATGCACGGATGCTATGCTGTATAATACAGCTTTGTTATATTTTACACAAATTTCAAACCATTTAAAAATAGTACTTGTGTAGAATAATGTATACACTCACGTTTCACTTTCATTTCTAATTCTTTCTTTTGCTTTTTAACCACCACCAAAATGCTCGACTATTTTTTTTTTTTTTTTTTTTTTTGCGCTTGCACAGAATCACACATTAAAAGCGCTCTAAATAAAATATTTTTAACACTGACTGTGACCCATACAGCGACAAGTGTGGCTGTCAAAAAATCTATTTTTTCTGTATACTGAGCTGATGTGATGATGTGTTAAGACCAGTTTTCGGAACTCGAATATTATGTAAATTTCACTGAACGGTACTTTTAAGTTGCACATTTTGCAAGTTGGGTTCAACTTCTACAGTGTAGAGGTAGAGGACACGAGAAGGACTTAGTAACCTAGATGTGTGGAATAAATAGCTTTGTTACTACAACCAGGTTTGTATTTTAAACCCAAACAGTCGACACACAGCTGTCCTCCTGTCTGTGGAGGTTCCATAACCTCAGTTGCAATTTGCTGAAAGCTTCATCATTCTGATCCCATGGCAGAGATGGGCTGTGTGCTTTGAAGTGTGTATATTGCCTGTTGTCATGTCAAGGGATGGTTGTTTCCTTTTCTCTCATGACCATCATCACCCAAAGGCCCTATGAGTCATTTTGCTGTGTCTGTTTGATTTTGACTGATTTTGACCGTTACTAGATGCTTCACAGTGTTTTGCTGTGTGTACAGTCATCCCAGTATTTTGACTGGAATGCTTTGCTTTTTTTATTTTTATTTATTTGTGCCACATGATACCCACTAGGGTGCACACGTGCTTCTGCTGCACATTATTAATAAGCGTATAATAAATCGAACTGTGGTTGGGTATGCACAGATCCATTAGAGTGTGGATTGTGCACTGCTTCCAAGCCCTTGTCATTGAATGAACATGGCCTCCTGGGAATTGTGTTGACTAGGGCACCACTTAGAGCTCTAACCTACTTCCTCCCAGGCTCTTGCAACAGCTGCACAGACTGTCCTTACTCAGCTGTGCCCCTGTGGTGAGACCTCTCGGGAGGAGGGAACAAGTCTGCCATCCTCCATTCTTACGTCCTTTCTTTTTCTCTATCCCAGGTTATTATCCTGGAAGACTACGCTGACCCATTTGATGCTAAACAAGGAGGCGGGGGGCATGTGACCCCAGAGAAGGTCATGGAGAATGACGGCTACATGGAGCCTTACGAGGCTCAGAAGATGATGGCAGGTAGGACCACAGTACTCGTCTCCCTGGGCCAGGTTTGTTTGAATGGGTCTGCTTAATCAGGTGACCCACGTGTTCTGTTTTCCACCGATGACTCAGGCAGAAAGAAACCCTAGGGCTTCTTAATGGGACTCGGCCACACAAAGGCTTTTCTGCCTGCGCGAGGTCATCCAGAAATAGCACAGGGCACTGCTTTTGTAAGCATGTCTTATCACTAAGAGTTCTGCACTGTGCAGGGCTCTCTTGGCTAAACTGCAAGAAAATATTCTTGTTGGATTATTGTGTCTTCTGACATCAGCGATGATCTATTATGTGTGCCTTATTTGGTGAGTGTAGACACTGGTATTAGGCTTTGCTTAGCGGTCCACCGATGCTGTATTACCAAAGTAACCCCTTTAAATTTCTATCGGTGAACGGTTTCCTTCTGTAGACTGCAGAGAAGCTATGGTTTGCAAGGTCTTGGGTTCTTCACTGAAGTTTGATTCTTGGATTTGTGTCTTTCCATCTAACAAAATATGAAGAAAAAGCTTTTTTCCAGATGTCACCTTATATATCTTTTCCCAATTTCAATTATTATAAACTTAGAATTTTTAGTAGATCCTAAGAGAAATTTAAATACACTGGTGCATCAGTAAGAAGAAGAAATAACCTGAATGCGAGACTCTGCTTGATGGGTGTTGATGCTGTCTTTCCAGACACAGATCCACAGCTTTCATCCAACACGTGGCCTTTTCCAGCTGTATGCTTACTGTTCCAGCTTTTGCCAGCCTCCACCTTTACACATGTTTATTATCCCAAATGCAAAATTCCAGTTCAACACTTGTGCATGTGTTTATTGTTGCCTTCACATTTATGTGCACACAGTATTAAATGTAATTTGTATAATTTGCACATTTTCTTTCCCTTATATTTCATATTTGGACTCATATCTGTTTACCCAACCCTTCGTTCAGCTATTCATTGTCAACCCTTTTTTTTTTATTCTGAGTGGACCAACATCTCCTTTTTCTTTAACCTTCACGGAAGCTTTCGCCGAAAGAAGGCCAGGACGGATGGTTCTGGGGGGCACATTTTTTTCCAGCAGAGACAGTTTTAGGTGTTTCCAAAACCACCTGAAAGCCCACAGGGGGCTGGGGGCTATTCCAGAAGGCGGGAGTGGGGGTGGGGAGTGTGATCTGATGTCCGACAGGATTCAGCTCAGAACTGCAGGCGTGTGCTGTCTGAACGAACAGCCATCTCCATCTCCCTAGGGCTTCACACAGCCATGAAAATCACTTTCCTGTTGTGTCTGTCCTCTCTGCCCCCCCTTCCCTTTCCCCTGTGTGCTATCAGGGTCCTTTCAGATCCATAAATTGGGTCCTTAATGGACCCTCACATCAGTCTCTTGTTTTGCCTGTCCATTTCACTGTGAGACTTGTGATCACCATGTGCCCCAGCCAGCTGAAAACACTGAGAAATTCATGAGGCGTCATTCAGTTCTTCAAATGGTTCATTTGTATTGCTTGAAAATTTCAGCAGGCATGTCTTAATACACAGTCAAAAGTTTGAGTGCATATGCAGCAAACAAGTTTTTACTTTTTCCAAAGGCATTTGGTTAAGTTTAAGCAGATCAGGTGACATCTTCCCAGGTCTGCCCTGAAACAATTCTTAAAGATGTTAGTTGCAAGTGTGAGTTGCTTCTCTTTCACTCTTCTTTCCATTTTGTGTGAGCAGATGATCAGTATGTGCTAACAAACCAGAGCGAGTACAGTTATTCTGGACAAAGGTACAAACCTTTAATTCTTTTCCTCCACTTTCCTGTCATCTCCATTTAGGTCTTTAAGATGCAGTTGCTGCAAAGGGCACATTTCTAAAGTGTTGATGTTGTGGCAGCGTGGCCAGCATCTGCGTGCTTCAGTTGATAATTACGATGATGGAGGGAAATAGAGAGAACAGTACTTGCCTGGCAGAGCACAGCCTCGGTACAAACGCCTCGGACGTGAGAACTGCTCGGCTGTCCCGTGGCCCTCTGTACCTCAGGAAACGTAAGAGAACTGGAGGAATGGCCCACTTTTTACGTACGCCTGCAGCATTTCAGGGCAAAAACAACAAAACCAGTAAGTGTTTGTAAGAAATCTGAACTTTATTCTCCTTGCAGACAACCAAGAACCGTGACAGCGCATGTTGAGGCCATGTTTTGTGTGATGGTTTAACAGTTTCTGTCATACCACTTAAAAACTGTGTCCCTGGCTCCTCATGCTGCCAGTAGGTCCTCAGATGTTCATTGTTCTGGATGTGCCACTCTTTTTTTTTTTTTTTTTTGGGAAACATTTTATTTTCTCCCTTTAGGAACCCCTGAAACAAAATGTCCTTAGCACACAATTTCTCTGCTTATGCTTTTTTATAATGCCAGTACAGCAGGACAGAAAGGTGCTGCTCAGAGTTTCTGTTACCAATTTCATAAGCATTCTTTCTGACATGCAGCCTTAACTTTTAAATGTTTGTTCAGAAACTCCAGTTTTAACTTAATACAGAAGTCAGGTAATGAATCATTATTAAAAAGGAAAGTACATTGTGTCTTCTTTCTTTTTCTGAGTGCATTGTAGAAGATATTGCCTATTCTCTTATTCTGGCTTTCAGGATACTTTAATAATTTAATAAGTAAATTGGATTTTATTAAAAAAAAAATGGCACACGATGACTTTTAACGTTGCAGTTGTGCACATATTTACTCACCTGTGCAATTTAAACTTTAAGGCTTTTTTGAAAAGTCAAGCAAAGGCAGTGTGAGGCAGTAAATCTTGCGGGCTGCACATGCTGCCGTCTGGTAGCTGAGACAGTGGTGTTTGCACAGCAAAGAGAGTGAAAGGGCGTCCTCTCTCATTTACTCCCTTTCTCCAGCATCTGCCCCTTGCGATTCTGCGCTTTGCCTGCGTTGTTCATTAACCTGCCTCAGATTATCATCATTTACGGACTTACCGACCTTCACCGACCTGCCGGTAATCCCACCTGCAGCTCAGGGACACTGCTGTGTAAAGTTTAGATGGGCAGGTCACGCAGCCTGTGCTCATGGAGAGAGAGCTGTTCCCGTCAGTCGGCTTCCTCCGGCGGAGACCTGTGCCATTGCCTGTGCTGCCTGTCTATCTTGATGATTTGTTTAAGGTTTACATTTGGATTTACTCATTTAGCAGATAATTTTCGCTTGAAAGTGACGTACAATACTGGAGTACAGTATTTGGTTGGAAGCTTTATCCAAGATGGCTTTTAATACCAATACATTGCATTAAATTCCCTCAATCATTGACCCATCTGTATAGCAGAGCAATTTAGCACAAATTCATACAATATGAACGTTTTAGAGTGACCAATTCACACAAAATGCATGCCTTTGGAATGTGTTCAGACATCCGAGCACCCAGTGAACTCCCATGCAAACGGGAAGAAGTTGCAAGCTGCAGTCAGAATTCCCGGGGCTTAAACCTACGTCCAGTTGTACTCTCCTGGCACTGTGTGGCAGTAGCGCTTTCTGCTGTGCGACCTTGCTGCTCCATTTTTTTTCTTCATTAAAGAAGTGGTGGCCAGAGAGGTTCTGTGTGAAGGTGCTGGGGAATGTGCGTGGTGCTTTTACCCCTCCTAAATCCCAGTCCCTCTTTCACCCATGCTTTTGCTCAGACTTGTCAAAAGTAGGTATAGAAGGGTTGATGTTGGTCCTTCAGGAAGGTTTTCTCTTCAGGGAGATTTTTGACATATGTGTAGGTTCTGAAGGTAAGAAGGACAGGGAATCTAACACCTGTAGCTGGATCTTCTCATCCTGGATTGAACACTGCATTCTTGCCAAGGGCCTCTGTTTTCGGGTAAAATAACATTCATGCATTCAGTGGACACTTTCTTCAGAGTGGCTTTGCAGTGATCATAAGTACCAACAGAAAGAGTTTTTCATTCAGATGTGGTTGTCAAAGCATTGCTGGTTTTCTGGTGCATGTTATAAATGTAGCTGCATATTGAATTAGTGGAAAATACAGAAGTAATGGACTGCGAGTTTATGGAGCTGTTAGAATATCGGGAGACATGTGTGTCCTAAAGAGATAGATTTTGAGACCCTTCTTGAATATTGAGTGAAATTTAGGAATTCCAAGGGACAGAGACAAAGCTCATTGCACCAAATTTGGACTAAAACTAGGAACCTTCGACTCAATTTTGGTCTTCTTTTGTGTGGGACCACAAAGCAGTCTAAAATGGAGGAATGCAGCAGTCTGACCACAGCAAAACACACATTGTACTACACAGCGGGTAAATCATGTGGACTGCTGGTTGAGGAGCTGGTTGAGGACCCAGCTGTAGCAAAAATTAATGCAGTATGCACAATGTATCCAAATAGAACTCCTTTAATAAATATCCATGTGCACTAATATACACAGATATAAAATTGCCCTTACAGATATATACAGTTTCAAAGGTTTTCCAGATATATAACAATATAATGAAGTTCCATCTTTTCATCTTTTATTAGTTACTGACTTTGATGGACTGATCCAGTCCATCACAGGACAGTCATGGACACTTTTTCTCACACATGCACAAAGACACTACTGGTAAATGAGTTCACCTGATGCACAAGTCTTTGGACCGTGAGAGGGAAAGCATGTGCTTGGAAGAAGGTCATTTGAATACACGGAGAACGTGCAAACTACACACGGACTGAACCAGACTTGAAGCTGCAGTTTGGGAACTGTGAGGCACCCGCGGTCCCCACTGCACCACTGTGCCAGTCTGTAATAAATTGATTTAATGTCATTTAATTCACTAAGCCTAGCTGAGCTGTAGAAGACCTGGTCCTAAGCTACTTCCTGTCATGTTTACCCAAGGCCCCAATATCAAGCATCCTGGGGCTCGACACACCACCGCCTGCCATGTGGGCTTGTATCCCAGGGGAAGTTGGTTATTTCTGATTACTCCCCAGCAAGCACTTCACTGTAAACGAAGAAAGATCTGTATGTTACACTCTAGTTCGCACATACAGGCACCATTCTCCAAGAGGTCACTGACATTTTTTTCCATGGTCTGTGGATTCTGCTCCTCAAGGCAAAGACCCCCCTGGTCACTTCAGGAGAGCCAATGATTGAAAAGAAGGAGAAGGGGAGAGCCGCAGCACCCTGCTCAAGAAAGGTGATAAGAGGAGAAGTGTCCCTTCACAAAGAAGGTCAATATTCCCCTCTCAACTCCTTCTTCAATGTCCGGAGCTCTGAGCAGAGGCAACCTGACATCCACCCTTAGCCTTAAATAATTTATACTGTCCAGTGTGTATGGCTGTGCTGCTGAAAATGCCCATTGAGCAAATGGCTGTTTGGCGGCATAGACTCACTCTCTAGCACTGTCAGTCTCTTTCACGGCATAAATACAAAGGGTAACGAAAAAATGCAAAGAATTTTAATCCCTTCTCGGGACTGAAAAAATTCTTCATGTATAAGTATTTTTTGGTCAACCCTTCTTCTCATGAACATACCACGGAGCAATAAATCGTGAGTCAGATGGTATGGAAGCTGGTGGAATCTGTCGTAAAACTTTCCTTCCGCTGCTGTGGCGGGTTCACCTAATGATCTGTGGCCTTCCCTGTAGCTCGCTTGTTGTCTTTTGTATATAACCTAAAGGTCATTTTGTTTGTTCAGCCTTTCCATTTAGTGCCGATTTATATTGTGACATTTATATACAAGCCTGACCTTCAGAGATTCTCTGTTTGCTGTTCAGAGCGTAGCTGTTTCAAAGGGATCTGTTCAGGTGTGTGTGTGTGAGCAATGGGAGAGATTGAGAGAAATGAAATCATTGTGTTTTACACTAATATTTTGTGGACTAGACAGAAGTTTAATCTTGCTCTGACTTGAGCATGCTGTCGTACACCATCTGTCAATCACAGCTGCATAAGCACTCTCTGAGGCCATTGGCTGCGTCAGGCTGCTGTTTCGCCACACGTGTGTGTCGACGCCCATTGACACACCTCCGCTGCAGGTGAAGAAAGTTCCACAGCAGCTTCTTGAAGGCGCGATGTTGTTTGTGGGAAGCATAATCGTTTCAGCTATCATCTTGCAATGGCAGGTTTGAATCTCACCTCCTGAAGTAATACCCTTAAGTAAAGTACTTGTAGTCAAAATTACCCAGATTTTTTTTGAAAGACCTAACACTGTAATTTGCCTTGGACAAAGGTGAGATAATTAATGGATAATAATAATGCAATGAGAGTCTAACATATCATCTTAGTGCTGATCCAAAGCAAGGACGAGATGCGCGGACCCAGAAATCTGCGATGGATCCAGGATGGGTATGATCTGAATAGCTGGCCAAAGTTTAATAATGTTCCACCTAGGAGAGTTTATCATCCTTTATTGTATATGTCTCTTAATATTTTTTTCTTAAACGTGAGTAGTGAAATGTTACCTGAATGCAAGGTATTGCTTTCTCTAGTTAGTTGTGGCCTGTCTCCTAGTACAGCGTTTCACGTGGATGCTGCCGAACCGCAGCAAGTTCCCTCCTCTCTCCTGTCACATTCACCACGCGGAGCCCATCAGTCAATAGCAATAGGCGGCTTGCAGGCGTCCTCTCCCCAGCTGATGGGATCGGCTCCCAATTGGTTGCTGCTGATTGTTAATTCGATGCGCTGTCTGGATGAAGAGACTCAGACAGCTGGAACTCCTCTGTGACTGTATTAGCGCCAGTTTCGGACATGGCAGAACAGAGGTGGCAGATGAGACGTAACATGCAAAGAGTGAGTCTGGAAGGGGAAATGAGTCAGGACTCGAGAGGAAGATTGAATCTGGATGTGTTGGTAGTCATGACAACAGGGATGAAGAGGCCACAGCTAAGGGGGAAGGACAGGACGGAAGAAGGCCTGTGGTGTGCGTCTAGTGCCCCCTCCATGACCTTTGCTTGCTCCATGTTGTGGTCATGTGAAAAAATATTATATGTGATGGTACACCTCTCTGGCTCGGATGAGTCCTTGAATGCTATCTCGTGTAGCACCCTGCTTATCTTGAGGAGCACAGGGCCACAGAGCAGAACAGCAGGTCTTGGAGGCCCTGAAGGAGTGATAGGCTAAGAACCATTGAAGAGGGAGCACCAAAGGTTCTTAAGGAAATAACCTGTATTTAATTCTGAATGTAAATGAATGTGCCGTAGCAGTTAGTCACTACCTCTGAACTTGGAAGGTCACAAGTTCACATTCCACCTCCAGCTGTAGCTGTAGTAGCCTTTTAGCAAGGTACTTACTGTCAGTTTCTCCAGTAATAATTACCCTGCTGTATAAATAGATGATCATTGTAAGCAGCTTAACATTGTATGTTACTTTGGAGTAAAGCATTAGCTAAATAAATGTAGGTCTATAAACCACTGTCAGGAATGCAATTATACTCAATTTTTCACAGATGCTATATTTTGGTGGGGGGGGGACGACCTGTATACACACTGAAGAAGATGAAGATTTAACTGTGAAGAGTGAAAGTGTGTTTTTGGAATGTGGCTGCAAGTCTTGATGGCTGTGGTATCTGGGGAACAGGTCGTGTCCACACCTGTTGCAGCTTCTGTCCCTGACCAAAGGCATCCATCACACAGACAGACAGGGACAAACACACCCCATGGCACAAGGGTGTAATAAAACAATAAAAAATCCAGAGGGACTAAAGTCATTGCAGGCAGGAAACAACCTGTATGTAGAGGTTATTGATGGGTGTTTGTAACTAAGGGGGTCCTAGGGGGTAGAATATAATTAAAATTGGTGTTTAAGGTCTCTCGCTCACTCTCTCTCTCTCTCTCTCTCTCTCTGTCTGTCTGTCTGTCTGTCTGTCTGTCTGTCTGTTTATTTGTTACTGTAGGCCTCCCTCTCCAGCACAACTTTAGACATCCTTTTGTTTGATTTTGTAGGCAGCAAATTAATATTCAGCAACTTGCATAACTAGCAGTTTACCCAGTTTGGTACATTTGCCTAAACAATTCTGAATAATGCTCAAGGCATTTCCTTTCTGAATTTGAACCTGCATTTTGGCACAGCTGCAGCCTGGCATCCTTTCATTTATCCCTGACATTTGATATTAGACACCAAGTAGTTTTATAAAACAAATATTGCAGCGTTTAAGAACAGTCTTGCCAACTAAAGGTTGCAGGTTTGAGTCCTAATCTCCTGTGCTGCGTTGTTACTGACACCTTAACATACTTTGAGGTACTCTATAAAATAAATAAATAAATAAATAAAAATCCAGCCATATCAATAGCTTAATTTTAATAAAAGTCAGTATCAGCTGGGGAACAGATTGTGTGTTACAGCTATAGGACTGGGATTTCATTCCCTGCTGCTACTGTAGAATTTCAGGACAAAGTACTGACCCTAAACTGGCAGAGTAAAAATTACCCAGTGTATTTTAAATGGTAAATATGTATAAGTATCTTAATGTATGAAAGTGACACTGTAATTTGCTTTGGAGAATGGCATTAGTTGAAAGAACAAATAAACAACGTTTCAAAAGTAATGCCACACACAAGTACTTTGTGTCTGTTAGCATCCCATTTTCCAAGTGTGTGTGTGTGGTGTGGGGGGGGGGGGGGGGGTTGGAAGAAAGGACCTTATTGAAATAGCCCAAGGAGGGTCATTACCTTTCGCCAACCTGGATGTGAGCGAGACACTCACAGGAATAACAATAAGATTCCTTGTGTCAGAAGCACAATCTGCTAAGGCTGAAGACATTATAATGACTACCCCCCATGCAGGGTTGTGACTTCTCATATGTCTCGGCTCTGTCTTGTGTTTGTTCCGCTCAAACACAGCACACACGTTCACAGTGGCTAGGGAGGCCGCCAATGCTGATGTGGGAGATGTGTGACAAGTTGTTCCCTCACGCTTCCTTTTCACGTCCCCCTCACCTCAAAGGGCATTAAAAAGCTCTGCTGTTTGTGCTTCCCAGCTTCTGGGTTGTGGGTTTGGATGTGCATTTGAATCGCATTTTGTCTGTGTGAAGATTACATGTGTTTCCTCCTACAGTGCAAAGACTTGTATTTCAGATGGATAAGTGAGCCTAAATTGCCCATGGTGTGTTGCGTGAATGGGGAATTGTGGGAAATGTGACCGTCCCAGTGCAAACGTACCGCCTGTACGCTTTTTCAGCAGCACTGTCAGCCCCCCAAGGCAGACAGCAAGGACAGCAGTTTGTCCAGAATTTGTCACTACAGCCTGCAGTGCCTGCCGAGGGTCTTTAATCAAAAACTTTACAACCCGGCATGTTCGGTTATACAAGTCTTTTGCGATGGCTGATTTTCTTAAGTGGGGAGATAGGCAGAGGCAATCATGAATCACGAGCGCAAAAGTGGCTGACTTTGGCTGGACTTTGCTGGGGGCACAGAGACAGCAATGCAGTCTGTCTGTGTGAGAGGCTGGCAGTTTGCCAGATGGCAGCCTTTTAAAGCTCTTCCCGTCCCCATGTGATCTACGGTGCCTGACAGCAGTATCTGTCCCGTTCGTTTCCGGCACCATGAGATGCTTTTGTTCCAGAACTTTCCCTCACCGCCCCCCCTCCTCCCCTACCCCTGCAGATCTCCAGCTTCCCACGTCAAGTAAAGATGAAGAGAAATCAGGCAAAATGAAAGTGCAACAAAAGGCTGGTGGGGGCGGCTCCTTGATGAATGTGCAATTAGGCACCAGCATTGAATAAGTGAGCGCCCGCAGGAGATGAAGCGCCTCGGCTGTCGGTATAGTCGGCGCAAAAAGAGAAGAGTGGTTGAATAAAATGTGTTCGGCAAGCTGGCCTACACCTGCGAAACGCTCGTGGCTCCAGAAGGATCACCGCCCAAGTGTTGCAGGTCAGCCGGTGTGAACACAGCTCCCCTTCTGTGCCAACTGAATATGGCAGGGCTCCGTATCCAGTGAATTTATCCTCTCCATGCAGCTATTTATTTACTCATTCATTGAGCTGTCATTTCCTTCAAAGCAACTTACGGTGATTTCCCTTTTTATGCAGCTGAATAGTTCACGGTAAGTAGTTTGCTCAAGGGCACTACTGCAGGAGGTATGTGTTGAACCTGGGGCCTCTGAGTGCCACAAAGGGACTCTAACCACAGTGCCACCCGCTGTCCCGAATAATCACAGCACGCAAGAAATGCAGCCCGGGCCCAGCTTCCTTGTGCAGTGAGAACCAAAGTAACGCTTTAAGTATGCATACGGGGATAACAGTTGTGTCATTTGTGACAAGACATTGATGACACACCACAGATGTCATCCTGTGCCCAGCATAATTCTTCCTGCAGGATCACCTGAAACTCCTGTGGGATGTACTGTAGGGAGCAAATTATGATTCTTGTTGATGTAATGTCATCCTGCTTTATCACATTACAGTAATAATGAACAAAAGTTGATGAACAGTCCAGCATGTAAATTGCTTAAGTCATTATTCCAGTCTCCTAAAATTAAATCACTGCTTGGTGTTTATAAAAAAAAAAAAAAAGAGAGAGCGAGAGGCACTTTGCTTATTTATTCCAGCTGTAAGCATTTTTTCCGCATTCTGTAATTCTTTTTCTGCTGTTTACATTAAAATTGTCTTCTAAATCAATACGGGTTTGCACACTCATTCAGCTGTCTTGGGACTGTATTTCATGTTTATGCACATTATTTTATCAGGGCAGTCGTGTTTTATGTAAGAATCCTTTGAGACTTCAGTGCTGCAGATATTTTTGTCAAACGCGCCCAGTCAGAATATTCCTTAAGGAACAAAGGCTTCCCATCATCCCCGTGGTGTACCGCATAACGGACACCACAGTAAACTTGACCACCATATCTTATAAAGGTCTGTGTTTTACCGAAAGGCCATTTCAACAGATAACCCATCACTCGATAAAAAATATGTAATATTTGTGCCTCGCTGCATACTGCATATGCTCTTGATGGGGGTTGGAGCAACAACTCAGGCAGGCAGGGTTGTGGGGCCACATCTGCCCAGATCAATTACTATAGTGAGAGAGGAAATTGGCATGAAAGAACCACATCTCAATGTGTGCTCATTACAGATCACTTTATTTTCCATCATCAGTCCAAGGAATTAAAGTCACAATTACCCTGACTGAAGGGAGGAAATTCAGAACTCAGGTTGAATGGCAGCAAATTTAAGACTTAAATGATTTGCATAGCTGCGCTATGAATTCCATTTAATTACAATAAAAAAAAAATATATATATATGTGTGTGTGTGTGAGCGAAGGCATTCCGATGCAGATACTGCCTGTCTTCATCAGTGATTTATTTTGTGTGAGCAAAGTTGTTAGAGCTGTGACAACTGAAAGGTGCTTGGTTTGAATCCTGCCCCCATTATCATACCTTTTAGCAAGAAAATTTCTCTGAATTGCAGTTGTAAAAAGTTGCCAGCTTTTCAAATCATGAAATCGTCGTACGTGGCTTTGGACACATAGCAATCAAAATACTGTAACAATACCTTGGACAAATACATCGACCGAACAAATAAAATGGCAATAGCGGCAATAATATCTGTCACTGAGGTGAGAGCTGAGCAGCGTGACCCTTGTGGGTAAAGTGAACCTCGAGCAGCAGCCAGACATCGGGAGGAAGCTATGGTTTTCTCGGCAGTTACCCCATCCTCCTAGTTGTATGGAGTTAATAAACACAGAGCGACACCCAAGCAGCACGTGCTGTTCATGAACACATACTAGCATTGTTTATTTTTATCACTTTGCAGTATTTGGTTTGTAACCACGGGGTGATGGAAAAAAACTCTTGCTGCACAATATATGAGATTATTTAATTCAGATGGGTTTCACTATTAGATTTTTTCTGGTCGGTATTTCATTAATGTAGCATCTGCTAGTAGAAAGTACTATACCAATGAAAATTTCTGTTGCAGTCGATGCAAAAACATTTATTCACTCCAGTCTTGGTATATTCCATACTATAGCTCATGTCTGCCATGGATCCTGCGCATCCCTCCAGTGAGCCGTGGTACATCTGGGCAATGTAACCTGGCTTGGGGGGCGGGGTGGGGAGTTCTGGTCCTTTCCACAGCCCAGGAAAGTGGGACTACATGTATGAAGAATGTAATTGTCCAACCCAGCTTGATGTGTGTCAGTGTCCTCAGCATAATAAATCAATAATAAATGAATGCACAGCAAATGGTTGAGGTTACACTACTATGGTGCATTCACATCTTTATTTTATTTATTTATTTTTTTTTACAAATTCTTTGCTTTATATAGCAAGGGTATATGTGGTATTTTTACAGTTATCATAATCATTATTTGAAAATTGCAAGCCAAAAATTCCACATCACATTTTACCTGACGCTTTTATAACACTTTTCTTTGCATCACTTTGAATTTTGTCCTGATTTGTTTGGGGTTGTGTGTTTTGTTTACTGGAATTGGCCTCTCTAGTGCTTGATAAATGCAAATACTAAGCAGTTCTTCCATGCCAAATGGATTTCCAAGTCAGTGGAGAACAGCGCAAAACTTTAAAAAGGAAAAATGAAAAAATAAATAAGCAGGAGCATATATTTCATCTTCACCTCCTTTCCTATGTTTTAAACATTAATTGGTGACATTGTTCTTTATTTGAACTTCCTGCCCTTTAGACTCTTCATGTGAGACTCCAAGTAGATTCAAAGAGAGTACAAAGGTGGAGTGGCAGACTCTGTTCTTTCAAGTCTACATTCTGAAATAACCTGAGTGCTACAAACACATGGTCTGAGACTCCAGAGGGATCTGCCTTTGGCGTAGGCGTATGAAAGCAATATAAATAAAAGTCATTTTTGAGCCTGGATCTCTGAAATGGAGATGTAGAGGTAAGTTTTTTTGGTGACTGCTCTGTTTCCTGGGTTAACTGGGAAGATGCAGTATAGTTAGTAAGATCAACAGTTGTAGCCCTTGTGTGTGTGTGTGTGTGTGTGTGTGTGTGTATGTGTGTGTGTGTTTTTCTTAATATTTCAATTATTTCATTAACAAGAAAACTAGCCTGGATTTTAAATGGAGTCAATTAAACAAATTTGGAAGGAAAAAGAAAGCCAGCGTGTCACTTAGTCACTTAAGGAATGCCAGGAGACAAGTAATTATAACATCTTCCAAGCGTGACTTTGCTTCTGCTGTAGATATGTTTCTTCTTAAGTGATTTGTGAGATTAAGACTAGCTTGACAGCCACAGCAATGGCTGCTGTAATACTGGCAAGCTCTGCTAACCTCACTGGTATTGAGAATGACCACAGAATCACTACATGAGCTTGGCATGTGCACACATGACAGGCTGTCCAACTTGGCAAGTTGGGATTTTTTACTATTTCCCAAGGTTATATTTCTATGCTGTGGCTTTTTGCACAGACACACAAACCTCACTACACTTGAAGGTTTCTGTAAGTTGTCTGGGTAATACTTGCTCCTGTTATGAATCTGAAATGGCAGCACATGCCTTCTGTCTCAGATGCGAGGTTGTAAGGGTTGTGCAACGGCCAGTGAGACAGCTGATGGGCACAAAAGTGCTGTGCATCTCCCAGTGTTTGTTGGGAGTTGAGCTCAGAATGAGCTGAGGAAACATTGCCATTGGAAACAGCTGGGCTGTTATCCATCCCTCTTCCTGCTGTTATGGCAGAATGTGTGAATGCTGGAGTTGGGGTAAAAGTCAGCACAGCTACATACAGAGGTTCTGGCCTATGCAGGACCTGGGGAATGAGCTGTATACAACATCTGTTGGAAACAAGTCCTCCTGCTGTTGTGGATGCTGGGGAGGATGGGTGGTCTCGATAGACAACTGGGTGCTTGTACTTGTGGGCTTGATTTCCCAGCTTCGTCTTGGTCCCTCTCACCTCAGATAGCTTAATGGGGAAGAAAGCAAGGTCAAGGTCAAGGTTTATTTGTCATGGGTGAACAACACAGCATAGCAGTGTTGTCACCATGAAAAGTTTTTGTTTCCGGGCATCCTCAGTAATATAAATATGTACATAAATATGTAGATTTATAAATAAGGCTCAATTATTTATAAATTTATATTAATTTAGATTATATATAATTAGGAAAATAAATAAATAAATAAATAAGGAGAGTAAATAAATAAGAATAGGGTATGAAAATATACATAGGGGGAGAGAAGGGGAAAAAAAGCCCCTTCCATTGGGGCTATTTTCGGACACGTGTCCCATTGGACACAGCGTCATCTCTACAAAACCCCTGGCACAGTTTTTCTGTGAAGTAGATGCTAAGTGGACGGGCTATGAAGGACCCTCATTTTTTGAGCAGCCTCTCTGGCTTTGCAGGCCATTGCCTCACAGTGTCTGGTGCAAGGTGAATACCACATTAGCCTTCCCCCAGGCGCTGTGTGAGCTTTTTTCCATTTACCTGTTATCTTAGGGTTTTTCTGCATGAATGGGTAGTGCAAGAAGCCCACGGTTAGATGGCAGCCAATCTGTCTGAAAAGCGCTTGTATGATCACTAAGGATGTTTGTCTCATGCTCGCTCTCAAAAAGAGAGAGATGTCCGTATCGGATGTGCCGCACATCGCATGGTTTCATATAAATGCTGCAGTTTTGTGTCAAGGAAGAAAAGCCGATGGGAGCAGAAACTGTGCATTTACACTGAGGAATGGCGAGCTTTGTGCGACGGATTTGCCTGGCTGCTTATCTGGGCCATGCATTGCTCGGTGAATCGGCTCTGCTGTAATTTTCTTCCCTTCCTCTTTGTAGTTCTGTGATGTCTTCTCCTTTGAGTCGCACCTCTGCGGGGCTCGGTTCTCACGGCACCGAACTGACCTTTTAACCTCTTCCTCATCAGAACTTCCACATTATGAAATTAGTATCACGAGGAAATTATTCCATTTACTTAGGTTGCTGTCCCTGTGGGCAGTGTGTTTCTCTCTGTGTGCACTCTGTTTTCCATTGATCGCATTTCTCTAACCCTGTCTTGCCAACTTCCCCAGGCTTCAAGCATTCTGTATGCGGGCATTATTTCCATTCATGCAAGGCAAACCACACAGAGAGAGAATGCCTGACAGGCTGGACTCACAAGCCTCAAATGTCTACAGGTTGTGAAATAGATAAAAATAATGGTGTGCTGGCTAAACAGGAGTGATATGGGAGGTGTTGATGGAATGGTCTGTAAATAAGTGTATAAATGCCTACTTATAAAGAGCATACTTATGGCAAGCTGTGATTTGTACAATATTGGTAAAGGTACTTGTATCACCTTACTTCTCTTCACTAGTAGGAAAGCACATGCATATCTGTGAAAGCAGGAATTAAAATCAGCAAGCTATCCCTGAAGAAAATCCGGTTTCTGTCGAGCAGCAGTCTTCACCACAGCACTTTGGCAAGTGTCTTATTTCACACATGAGCCATTTTTTTTGTTCACTCAGCAGTGCTCATTTTCAAAGTAGAATTGCCTCATTAATAAGACGTCTTCATCGCAGAGTTGCACAGTGTGGTTTCGCAAGGATGTAACTTGAGCCGAATGTGTCATTGCAGCAGGAAGTCCTGCACATGGTCGGGTCCAGGCTGAGAGCGCTCACCTCAGCTTTGCTTGTCCTGAAGACATGGCTGCTCTACGCTCATGCTGCCATGTCATTCGAACCTTTGCCGGAATAGAGAAGTAGTGGATTGGAAGGTAGAGTAAGGATGAGGAGCATGCCAGTGACTGGTGGATTAACGTGTATTAATCGCTGGAGAAATGAAATGTGTATAACATTGACTGTAGGAATAATCGCATGAGGGACGGCACCGACTGGTGGAGGAATGCTGTTGTGTATGGCACCAACTGCCTGCTGGAGGAATGTTACTGTCATTAGAAGTGGTTGGTGAAGTAAGGTGTGGTTGCCTGTGTAGTAATTTAAGTTTAAGGATAAATGTGTAATGACTGCAAACTATTTGATGCCACTGGTGTGTCTGGTGTCTGGACCTTGTGTTAATACGCTGCATCTCCATCTGAGTTTTTTCTTTTATTTGAATTCTGCATTGAGGAGCAGTTAGATGTGTGACTGACACTTAATCAGCGCTGGGCCAGGTTTTGCAGAGGTGCAAACCCAAGGAGTCTGTAGCTGAGTGGATTGGCTACTCTGGCTCACATGTGGACGTATGCGTTAACTTCATTGGCTTGTCCAGCGGTGCCTTGGACATACCTCGGGGAAGTGTCCGTAGACACCTGTCCTTCATTTGGTCTCCATACTGCCACCACAGTCAGGTATCGCATCATGCGTAGATGCACGCTGCAGGGTTGCCTGGCGTCATGGGCCCAGGGCTAAAATCGACACCATCTTCCTGTTTGTGAGAAAGTAAATGGTGGAAACGTATGACAAAATGTCTCAAAAAAAAAAAAAAAAAAACTGGTCCCAAAACCCATGACAGAACCTGCTTTCTTTGACGACAACAGAAAAGCATCCATAAAACAGTCGCTTGCTCCACATGAGCAGTTTTCTCAGTAATTTACCCTAAGTGTTCTGGAGCAGAAGCCCAGGCCGCAGATGTTCATGTGGGCACGAGAGAAAGGAGACACAGGAGCTAACAGCATAGCCGTGTCCCTGGCGTCTCTCCTGGCAGACGGCCATGGCTCCTAGTCACAGGAAACCCACGGCCATAATTGTGTGCTTTATCAGACTGAGGAGCTCCTATATTTAGCGCTGTTGCACATTTAAACCGGGCTTTAGCGGGGTGTGAAATCAGCAGGAACATTTAAAGAGTCATCTTAGCTGAGGCACTATTATGCTTGATATTTTGGGTTTTTTGTCATGGACATTGTGGTCTTGAAGGAGACTGCTGGAGACAGGGCTTTCAGCAAGCTTTTGTTCTTAATCATATTTACAGTTCCTCCCACACTTGAGACAGAGTGCTTTGGATTTTGCTGATTGTTCTCCAACACAATAAAGTGCTAAATGACAAAAAAAAAAAAAAAAAAAATAGGTAAAGTTGTACGTTCTGATGTATTGTTGTCTCTTGGACTTCTCCATTAACTGTTTTATTACTCATTAGGGTAGCTCTAGTATTATGCCTTTAAAAAAAAAAAATCACAACTTTTGAAATCCTGAACTCAGTCTGACCAAAGATCCAGCAGGTCACACCCGTTCGTTGATATTCATCAGCAAGTGCTCAAACCCTGCTCTCTGCTCCACTTCTTCTTAAACTTAGAAATACGGCGCTTGCTCTACGTGCACTTCCCACTTTCAACATTTTTCACTGAAGAGAAGATGTAAATTTGAGATTCTATTCCACATTGTGCCCTTTAAGTTCCTTCTTTGATGTTTTTACTTTGAGGTTGGTTACACTTTTAACACCTTTAAAATGTCACGCTTTGGCCATTAAATAAGATTGAAGTGTTTAATTGTTAAAGTTCAGATGAAGAGCATTGAAAAAGAAAGGTGCAAAAGCATGGACTACCTCTAAGAGTCAATTGTGAGATGTTTTGTGTCCTCCTTGGCCAGCAGACCACTGTGGACAATGGCGATGGATTGAGATGTTTGGCAGTGCTGTTGTGCCACATTGACAAAATGCTTTTTCTCCTAATACGGTAATTGTGTCCACACTGCACAGCTCATGGAAGTATCTCAGTGGTACAGTAAACAGCTGACATCCTTAGGGAAGGCAGGTGTCAAGTCTTCCACACAGGCTTAATGACAGCTGTTAACTTGATGGCATGCCTAGATGAGGAAGTGGTTAAATCTCTTCCATCTTCCTGGATTGTATGAGGGCGTTGTGATAGATTGTCAACATGGGCAACTGATGTGAGCAATTGCGATACATAAGGGCTGTTTGTAGTTGGTGACGGCACTACCAGCATTTTTCATCAGATGCCTTCAGCTTCCTTGACTCTGCTTCGCCTGCCTGTGATACATGTACACGTTTGGGTTTGTGAAAGGTCAGCTTTCCCTCTGAGCAAGGGCCACCTCTTCTACATCCATGGCTGTTTAGGTAACAGTGTGACAGAGAACATCAGAACAATTACATGGTGCTGGTAGAGCCAAAGAAACTCACCTTCTGCGAGGCCATAAAGTCAGTTTTTGTTTGTATGTTTTGGTGGTGCTCTTGCCCACAGTCACATTGTGGACAGAAATACTCCATCCAGCTGTATTATGTCTGTGTTTCTTAAAGGCCAACATGTGACCTTTTATTAGGCATTTGGGGGGGTGGGTGATGTGAAACAGTGCTTTTAGTGTGTTGATGTATTTGTTAGCATTACTCTTTAACAATCATTGCTGGGTACAAGTGGTTCTCAACTCAATAAATGCGACCTCAACCCAAACTTAAGACATTTCATTGCAATGTTTGATCTCAATCAGTGTTCGGGTGTCTAGCAATGATTGTTTTTTTTTTTTTTTTTAAATTTGAGAAAACGTTGTTTTATTTACAAACCGTTTTGTTTGTAATTTCATTCAAGTTACTTTTTGTGTACTTTTCATTTCATGTGATAAGTCAGTGTTCTGGTTGTGCTGAGCAGTGAAAGTGAAAGAAAATCAACTGAGAAAGTGAAAATAAGTGCAGCGTGTAAATACAACACTGTGCTCCTTTTATAATATTATTATTCCATGTTATTAATGTTTTAACACAAATGTGTGAAATTAGAGGAAAAAAAATAACAAAGCCCCATCGCACACCATTGTTTGCTTATTTTTGTGGCTCAGTCAACTTACAATGAGGCTATCAGAAGAAAACCACCTTGTACTCAAGTAGTTTAGGGTAGAGTGTTGGAACTGGGATTTGAACCCAGCTCCTTCAGTGACAAGGGAATTGCTTTAACCACTAGCCCACCTTCTGTGCCTTTTTTGTTTACTGTTTGGTCACTTTAATATTTGATAATAGTAACTAGTTTTATGGAAAAAAGATATGCTTGGCAAAGTGGAGGGTCAACGCAAAAGAGGAATACCTGCAATGCTGTAGATGGACACAGTCACCACAGCCATGGATTTCCCTTTGCCAAGTCTTAGTTGACTTGCTGAGGACTGGATGCTTTTCAGGACAGCTATCCACAGAGTCACTATGAGTCGACACCGACTCGACAGCATTTAACAGCAACAAGTAGTTTCAGTTATTACCAGCAATAGTTAATACAGTGGAATTGCCAGAGGGCTTATTGCAACAAACTGTCATTTCAGTCATGCAAGGTCTGCATCAGGTTATTAGCAGTTGCCTGTTTTTAAACTAGTGGGAATGGAAAACTAGTATTGTAACACTTCCAGTAACAGTTTTTTCAGTTTCTTTATTCACAGATTGTATTTCCTGTCTTGGGGCATCCCTGTTTGTTGTTGCTTCAGAAGGACTGAGGGAGATGCACATGTGTTCTCCTCACCTTTCTGAGGAGGACCTCAGAATGCCCCATGTCTCAAAGCCAGGCAAGCCTCAAAGTCATTTAATTTTTTTTCCTCCACCAGTCTCTCTGCTGGCAAATCCTGCACTGCATTATATAGGCACCAAAGCGGAACACTGACCATGGACCACTAGCTTGCTGCCGCATGCTGTGTGCTTTGGTTTTGCTTTCCCGCAGACGTGGATGTGTGGTCCGATTGCACTGTGACGTGGATGAAGATCTCACATATGGCTGTGCCTCATCATCAGCCTTACTACTGTACATCTGCAGGTGGCCAAGCTCCGGCCATGTCTCAGAGAGTTGGATGAAATGGAAACATGACTTTGTGAGCAAGTTATTTTGACACTGGGGCTGGTCATTTTGCCATCTCAAACTGGCTAGTTAATCTCTTGCTTAATATTGGTTTGATATTATTCTGTAAGTGAATTGAAAGATCCTTGTGCCAAAAAAAAAATGCACCAATGTTACATGGCCAGAGCACTGTTGGGGCAGAAAGAGAGGGCATCACCATGCAATGAGTTGCCACCACCCGTCCTTGACTGGTGAATAGAGGGGAGGCAGCAGGTATCAGGTGGGCTCTGGACCCACTCCTTGTTTGGACAGGAGGGTGGGAATGGGGAATGGGGTGTAGGGGATGATGAATGCTGTGGTAATAAGGCAAGCTGAAGATTTGTGCCCACAGACCCACTGTGGAAGATCCGGTGCCCCCTCCCATCCCCACACAACCGGTTCCCATTTGCCCAACATGGTGAGGAGCTGGCTGAAATATGACACCCATCAGGTTCTGTTATGACAGTGTATTGTCTGTTTGTGTCCCTCTGCATTTTTTCATTTTGCATTATAATTTACCATGACTCGTTTTTCCCTTCACACGTGCTTTCATGGCTGGACATATAAAGTAGTTTTCACAGGAGATTAGCACAAGAACAAATCTGTTTTTATTGAATAAAACAGAATAGACATGAAGCCTCATATTCCTACTCGTATTCATGATAAATGGACTCATTCAACTGCATATGACCAACAAACGTAATTTTTTGTATTATGAAAACTAAATAAACCAAGTTAATATGAAGGCATCTAAGAAATGACATAAATTGTTACTTTTTTTACAAAATATTCAGAATTTGGTCTTCACACATTATAATGTAGTGTTCTTTTTCCTTTTCCCCTGTGTTGCTTACACTATATGTTGACTGGAAACACACAATTGTCTTCAATATGTTTGTATGCTGCATGGGTGTGGCTGAAAAAGCTCAGCTCAATCATTGGAAGGGGGGTCCACATACTTTTGGCCATATAGTGTATGTAAATCTCATACATCATAAATAGGAATTTGGCTGATGTTTGTAGGAAATTCTTTTGAGTTACACCTATCGATATCTTACTCTAGCTACATATTTATTTGGAAATGAGCATCTTTTCTGGCATCACTTTCATTTGGGGACAGCAGGTATGTATAGTGGCACAGGAAATAGGTTTGTACCTGAATGTCACCAACTCAAATCCAAGCTGAGGTTCTGATGAAGCGCTCTTGACCAAGATAATTAACCTGAAATGCAGTAAAATACCCAGCTGTAAAAATGGGTCAAATGGTATGAGTTACTTTAGATAACTTACTTTAGATAATAGTGGCAGAGAACAGTGTAGTAGTAGTAGGAATAATAATAATAATAATAATAATAATAATAATAATAATAACAACCAACTTCTTCTTTTCTTAAATCCATATTTATACATTTTCTACATTAACTGCTTCTAATGTTGTTGTTGTTATTATTATTATTATTATTATTATTATTATTATTATTATTATTATTATTATTATTATACAGTATCTGAATCTGGTCTGTCATTTCCATCTGTGGTGGGACCACATTTTCTTTGAAGACACAAGAATGGGAACAGTTCTTTCGCTCTGTGCCAGTTCCTTTCTGTCAGACTTTTGAGGACAGGGCTGTGCATTAGAATGGAAGGTATTGATGTTTCCTCACTTCTGCTTCTGCCATTAATCCATCACTGACTGGGAAATCACCCCAGTCACAAAGACCTGACGGCTGAACAGAAAGATCTCTATTTGATGTGCAATGTCAAGAGCCTGATGTATGTTAAGTTGGTTAACTTAAGTTATCAATAGAACCTTTCAAGGCCAGAGAGCATAGAGGCTTTTTAAAAACTAATCCGGTTTATGAAGTCTTGTCCATAATCAGTTTGATACTCTGGGCAACAAAGTGGATGAGGCAGAAGCAGTTAATGTAGAAAATGTATAAATATGGATTTAAGAAAAGAAGAAGTTTAGTTTTCACAGATCTAATCTCCTTGATGAGTGCCACATCTTATAGCGCTGTTTCCCAATAATGCTTTTATTATTTTAGGTCTTTAGTAATTTATCATGTGTTAAACATTTTTGAAAAGCATTTTAAAGAAAAATGTTAAAAGATAGAACTAATCTATTTTCTCTATTTATGCAGTGTACTTTAGGAATGAGCTGTCATAGGGCCATTTTATTAAGTGCTCGATTTCCCAAGAACACATCTAGAGTGTTAACTAAGGTATTACTATAGCACCTTCTATCGTCAGGGGTGGGATATAGTACCTGGACTGCTTGCTGAAGTCTATGAACATGGTAACTAACTGTGGCCCCCCGTAGATGTACAGAAGGTTATTTTGATGCACAACTGCTGCTGATGGCGGCTGTGGTGAAAAATACAGGTTCAGTGTGGACACCTGTCCAGGGCAACAGGGCGTTTAAAATGCAGAAGAGGGGCTCCAGTGGAGCACACAGTGGAATATTTCATCCCATGGGCTTCAAAGTGGTTAAAATGACAAGAGTCATTTTAAAAAAGCAATTTCTATTGAGCACAGCCCTTAAAATGAATCATGTTATGAAATGCCCAGCTGTACAAATGGATACTGGACTGGCCTACACTTTGTTGAATGTTCAGCTAAGATTATGCTGAATCAGTGTTCTGTTTATGTTCAGTGCGAAATGGATTTTCAGGATTATATCCATTGTAATAACAGCTGTGATGTCAGTGTGAAAGGTTTGTTACCTGTTGTAACTTTTTGATGTAAGATGCCAGATTTATGCAGCTTTGAGTAATGATTGTTCTTAAAATCTTAAGTGTTTTTTTAATTTTTTTAAATTTTTTTTAAATAAAGGATATCTTTTCTTTGCTTATAATAGCGGTGTGGGTTGCAGCAATAAGGATGCCGTCAGGTTTCAGAGAGCTATACAGAGGTATCAGTTTGCCTGAAACATGAATGGAGCATAACCATCATAACTATAAATGTAAAGTGAACGAATTTGGAGGCCAAGAGAACACCTTGAACTCTTTGTCAGGTTCCTAAAACCATTCCTGAATGATTTTTGGAGTCTGGCAGGGTCACTGCTATCAGGGAATACTGATGCCATGAAGGGGTATGCATGGTCTGCAACAATATTTAGGTACCTGGGTAGTAACATCCACAGCAGTCCCGTATCCAGCAAGCTGCAATGCACTGTGTTATAATTCTAAAGGCGCATCAGTGAGCCTTGGACGCCCATGACCCTGTTGCCTATTCACCTTTGGACCGCTTTTGGTACTGTGAGTACTAACCACTGTGTACCGAGAACGCCCACCCCACAAGACCTGCTGTTTTGGAGATGCTTTGTCCCAGTCATGTAATTGCCACAATTTGGCTCTTGTCCAAGTCACTCAGATTCTTACATTTGCCCATTTTTCCTGCTTTCAACACATCAGCTTCAAGAACCGACTGTTCACTTGCTGCCCAATACACCGCCCCCACCCCCCACCCTTTGACAGGTGCTATTGTAGTGATCTCCTCAATGTTTTTGCTTCATCAGTGGTTTTAATGTTGTGGTCCTGTTCTCTGAGGAATCTATAAGCATAGCTGAACATAGATGCATTTGGCCTGGGCACCCCATCAGGCTACAATTGCTGTCATCTGTACATAGCAGTCTATATAGAGCAGAGTTGATTTCATGTCATAAATTGATCGCTCCCGCCTGCCTGTTGTACTCCTGGTATTGTTCAGCTTTTGTTATCACACCTTTCAAACTTTAATCCAACACTACCTGGAAGCTTTCACACTACCCATTGCCAGGTAGTCTAACAGTGCATTACTAGTTACATTATTTATTCAATTGGCAGATACTTTTCGCTAGGTCACTTTTAAAGCTTGTTTTTGTTTCAGAGTTTGCACAAGTTTGCTCATAAATTAGAAGTTATTACTAGTCTCCTTCTGGGATTGAACCTTAACTACCAGGCCATCTGTTACCTCAGATTTTCCTACACCGGGTCAGACCCACCCGGCAACATTTTCTGGAATTTGAAAAATGTTGAGGCAGAGGATGAAAGGTTCTCAGCAGATGATATGCGGATATCAGTATTACAGGGCTGGGGAGGAATTTGGGAAACTGATGCAGGAGCAGGCAGTGGCAGCCCACTCTCATGCAGGCCTGGCATGGCTTCATCCTTTTATACCTTTTAGCAGTAAGGGTTACACTCCCAGAGCACAATGATCTGTGATCCATGATACCTGGCCTCCTGAATATTGGCATTGCAACCACCGAATGCTTTGGCTCAAACTCCATGATATATGACTGGAACCAAAGTATCTAAAGGATTGCTTTCACCTTGGTTTTGTCCTCTATATTTCACTTTTAATCTGGGAAAACCCCAGATCCACTTGTTTTGTACCATTCATGACCCCATGGACCATACATCTTCTCCGCCTCAGAGACCTGGTAAAAAAACGGATGGACACGTCACATGGAGACCCAGCCATCCTGCACTGATAGTAACACCACAGAGGTCCTTTTATTTTCACACATGCACAAGACACCTGTCATGGTCTGAGAGGCTTTTGGTGGCTGCTTGACTTCCCTTTCTTTAAATGTGTGCCGCATTTCCCTGAATGTCACTCAGGGATTGATGTGGCGCACCCCGCACTGGTGCTTACCATGAGACCGTTTTCTTTTACTTTCCATGCTGAGGCAGCCAGATGGAGGACAGGCTCCTCCTCCCCACACAGCAATGGAGATGCTGCCCAGCTGGGCTGCTCTCGGCTGGATAGACCCAGCTGTGTATCTGTGATGACTGCTTATTATACTGCAGCCCCCATGTATTTCACCCATAATGGCTACATCTTTCTATTTTTCTTAAAAGATGTTAAAATTAGTTTTATGCCTATTGTTGTAATTCATATTTCTACTAAGTATTATGATGAAAATGTACAAGAGGGCCACTGTGAAGTTATGAGCCTAGGCTGAAACTCTGAAATAAAATACTTAAAATGAAAGTTATTTGTTTCAGTGTAAGGGAGGTATATATTAAGTTGTAGCATTATCGGTATTGTTAGTATTATCAGGCATTATGGAACAGTATGTCTATGGGTCAGATGTAACTGTAAAGTTGGTAGTCATGCTCCTGTGGGGTTAGAACTAGAATTAGGAAGACAGACACCTGGTAGGAATGTGGAAGGGACCATGATACTAAGAGATCTGGAAACAGATGCACCAAAATGATTTTCCACCCAATTTTAATATGTTAACTTACTTTTTTGTGCTTTTTATCCAGTGCTACAGCTTAATATTTATTACAGTAATCCAGTCGAAATATTTTACCTCAAACCTAAGCTTCAACTGCACATCTGTCCAGTTGGAAAGTTTCTTTGCTGCCTCACAGTAGAACTGTTATGTACATTTCAGAGTGGATGTCACTGGACCTCTTGGCTGTGCTCCTGTCGCTAGAAAAGGCAGAAAGGCAGGCTAATGGGCTGTTGAACCCTGGCAGGATAGCAGCAGGAGGGAAAGCTTGTCATAAGCATCCGAACATGTTGGCCGTCTTTCATTTGCCAGTTGAGTAATAGTCATCTAAGAGGCTCTGGTCTGTTCTAAGACCCCCAGAGAGCCTGTTGTCTGCTTTAGTGTGCCTGCACTCCTTCTGAATCCCTCACTTTGCCATCCTGAGCTAATTTCACATAGGTGCTTAAATTTGATGGCGCTCCCAAGCAGTAGCATCCATCTATCGGTTTATCCATCAATCCATCCACCAGCATTCTTCAACACTGGAGCTGGACATCTTACCTTCAGTAATTATCTGATACTTCATTGGTGCAGCCCTAAAGCAAACTGGCTTCAGCTGTCAAGCAGTCAGTAATTGTTCATATTTTCCATTATTCTCCACATCTGTATTGTCGGTCCATCTCTGTCTGTCTTGGTTGTGTTCCTCCTCTTGGCTTTAGCTGTTTCTGGCCAACAGATGGGTGTCTGAGTCCCATTTCCAAGTGAAAAATTTCATTCATTGTCCATTAATGAGGCTTCACCAGCCCTAATGAACTCTAATTGCCATTCTGGCCCAACTGAAATCAATGGACTTCTGTAGGATTTGGCCGTTGGGAAGGCAGCCATTTGAGCGGACAGGATGCAGACAAACCATGAACAAGGTGCCGAATCATATTAACATACTGTAATTCCTTTGTCTAATGTTTTATCTTTTTTTAATACTCACCATCGTTTCTGTTTTCCATTTTGCTCATGTTTGCCATTATTAGAATAATGTTATTTCTCCTTTGTTCCCATTTAAGTTCTTGATCATTGCTCTGCTTTGGGAAGTCAAGAGGGGCCTTACTGGGTTGTCAGGCATGCTCAAGTTAATTAAAAAAGCTTTAGAGTGCCATACTTTGGCTAAGCACGCCACTTTAAATATACCACAAAGTGCTTGATAAATCTCTTATTAACTGGGTTTCAGGTCAGTAACTTCTGAACTGTGTCTGTATACAGTTGTGCCGTGTTGTATTTTCAAGACAATGCCTTCTTACAACACTTGAGACTTGTTTTACACTAAAAGTTAAAACACCTGAGTGTTCTGCATGGTCCTTCATGGAAAGGTGAAAATGAAACAAAGGGCTGCAGTCCAAGGGCCTCCAGGGGTATTTATGGATGTTATCACTGGGTTTAAAATATTAACTGTTTTTTTAGCTAATGTCTTTATCAAGGTGACTTATAGGGTTAGGCTTGTAAACTGTGATGTGTGCCATAATTTTCCAGTTTATTCTATTTGGAAATTTTTGCTGCATCAGTTCAGGATAAATATGTTGCTCAAGTGTCTTCCAGCATTGATTTGAACCTAGGTCATTCAGTTGGAATGGATTGGCTGTAACCAATAGGATTCCTGCTGTCCTAGTCAACGCAGCGCTGTTAGGTAGTGAAGGGAAAGTTGGATCTGCACAGATCATGTAAATAGTGTAATATGTAAGTTATTCCTGACTTGGTTATGTTGCATGTGACCAGGATTGTGATATTTGAGAAACATTCAAAGAATTTGTTTAGCAGAAAGTGTTTTAAGGGGGGGGCAAGACTCAGCTTCTGAGGGCACTGTTGGAGTGCTTCCCAGGCTGTCCCCATGTGCGGTTGGCATGGAGCACCCCTAATCCACATTTTTCCATAGCACTTGTTTCCTGGGAACATTCCTTTGCACAAAGCAATTTACTCTAAATACTCTAAGTACAATTTTACCCATTTATGCAGCTGGATATTTGCTGAAGCAATTTGGGTTAAGAACTTGGGGTACCGCAGCAAGCCTGTAGGATCTGAACCTGCTACTTTTTAGTGAGATGATTATATCCATAAAAATAAGCCTCCCCCTGCACATGCCAAGCCCTTGTGGCACTGCATTAACATGTTGCTCCAAGTGCACTTCTGTGCCAACATGTGAATGGGTAGCATGTCAAACTGTTACTGTCCCAGAGGAATTGCTGGGTTATCTCTGTCTCTCCCTGGCTGCCAATTTGGCTCCCGCTTTCCTGTGGCATCCACTGCATGTTATATAGGAGCAGAATGTGTGGTTGTCAGTTCCACAGAGCCTTCCTGGCTGGGTCTGTGCTTCTGTGCCAGCGGCTTTGGTCTAACCAAGGAGACATGTTTGAATTCTCGCTATGAAAAGGCACATTGTCAGAGTAAGTCGGAGGCACTTCTCAGCTGCCTGTCTTTGGCTTTTTAATTACTGGCCGTGTTCAAAGTCGGTATTTAGACGATATGAGCTGGAAAATTCCCATGTGGCAGTCTAAAACTTTGCCAAAATATTCATCTGCCTCTCCTGAACTCACTCAATTTACCTCTAATGACATTTTATTTTTAGAGTAGGAGTTTCAAGAGGTGTATTTCTGCATCCAGGGCTTCACCACTAGCAAACATGACATTCAATCTCTGGCTTCCTTAATATTCATGTAGCTTCTATAATATTACCTGTGCCTTGTTGATAGACACCTTTCCCCATTATACAGTCATTCTCCAGAGGGTCCGCAGGGATTGTCTCACTCAACACTGAGGACCGTCTCAATTCCTCCAGCCAAACAGCTGGCTTCTGCATGGAAACACAGGTCAGGAGGCAGCCGGACTCAGGCTCAAGACCGGCCGGCAGCCCAAGATAGTGCTGAGCCCAGGATGGGCAGCTTTGATAGTCGGCTTTGGGTGCATGAGGTACCAGTGATAAAGCAGCATAAAGCAAAACTCCTCAAATCCAATGGCAGGAAAGAAATGCTTTGGCATGGCAAACTCAGCCAATCAATCTCTGACCCACTCCCATATGCTGGCTTTCTTTCTAGAAGTTCCCCTGGGCTGAAGTGCTCTCCAGCCTTCCTCCACTTGGGTGCTTCAGCAGTGCTGCAGGCGTTTCGGGTTTGTTGCAGAAACCAAAGCGAGATGTCAAACTGCGTGAAGAACTAATGCAAAAAATGGGAGTGTTAGTTTTGCAGAAACATAAGACCTGACACCTCTGTCTGTGCAGGGGTGATTTTATGCTACTGCCTCTTTAATCTTTCAAGTCATTGGCTGGGTTTTGCTCCTTTCCTGCTTGTTCTTCCTCCTTTTACAGGTTGGACTCTGGGGTAAAGTAACAGTTAATTTTTTCCATGGACCTACTTAAAATAGACAAAATCCAAAACTAGCACGCATAGCATACAGAATTCTCCAAGCCCCAAAACTGAAGCCCTTTTTTGCTAAAATATCACCAAGTCCCACTAAGATGAACTGGAAAAGCTAGCAATGTTTGGATAGTCCCTAGTGGGAGGACTGTGATGATCAAGACTATCGAGACTGCAACAGATGAAACTAGGAAGTAAGGAGTAGTGGAAGTTTCCAACTTAATACCAAAGTATAACTGCAAAGAAGATTGTATGGAGGTGGTGGTTTTGCATTGCTCAGATGTTGGAAGTTGCACAAACATGAAAAAGTGTCTTAAGACCAAGCATGGGTTTTAAGTGATATTTCTCATAAATCCAAATAACTTGAATGGTTATTATCTTGGGGTGTCACCATATGTATTGTATTGTCTGAATAGGGAAGTGCAAGAAATTAAGTGGGCAAAAAAACATTCTGTTGCATAAGGAAAGATTTAATGTTGAGAACGCGCGAACTATATGACAATGAACTTGCAATGACCTGAGGTAAAAGAAGGCGTCAGTGCAGAACAGGCACTCCATTTTCTTTGCCTAGCACCCTGAACGAAACGGTGAGGAAAATGGCAGGTGAACATCAAGGCAAGTTTCTGTCAGAACTTCAGAAATGTTCTGAAGTAATATTTAAAATAAATGATTGTCACATTTGAGACATTAAAAAACTAAGAATTTGGGAGATATTCTGTGCCTCAATTATCAAATAATTCCAGAATTTTGACCTTTTGCCTCAATTATGCCTAATAATTTATCTTTATGAGTTATGGCCTAGAGCTTTGTCTACATTTCCCCAAACTGACACAAGAAATGACTGCACAACTGTCTTGCATGTAAAGCGGCTCCATAATTTGACAGTGCTCATAAGGGTATTAAACATGCCTGAAGTCATGAGTAGATAATGAGGGTATGAAAATAGATATTCTTTAAGCAATGCTTTGAATGTAATATATTGAATATATTTGGGAACATACTGAATTTAGTTTCAAGTGGGGGGGAAATGAGGTAGGAATAAAAAAGGCATAGCTTACTAATATAATATTTTTGTAACTTTTGTGTATATTGCAACTTTCAGTGGTTACGTAGTAATCAGCAGCTTTGTGGATATTAAAATATATAATGGTTAGATATATAAAAGAATAGCAACATCGTGGCAAGCAAGTAGTACTAATGCCTCATGGTTCCTGTTTCAAATCTTGCTCAGGTTGCCTGTTCCTCTTGTGTCAGGCGCTCTGGTTTCCTCCCACAATCCAAAGATGTTTTTTTTTGGAAAATTGTGGTAGGCTCCAGCAATAAGTTGATGATGGAGGAAGAAGGGCAAGATGCATGCTAATACATATAACAGTAGATTAATGAACATTTGGAACGACAGCAAATGCACTGGATCACGGCACACAAGGAATCGCAGATGCACGCGTTTGTTCTTCTCGATGCTTTATTTTAAACTTGTGCACCGAGTGTTTGGGAAGAAGGGAATCTGAACTGTAGGTGGGGGTTCAGACTGTGGAACGTGGAGTCCTCGGTACTTCTCCATCGCTTGCTCACATTTCTAGACAGGTCTGGTCTCTGCACTGTGAGCAGAGGGGTTAGTATGGGAGACATAGCTGTCAGTAAGGTGTCTGTCGATAGCCAGGGGACTCGGGCACCACACGTGTCATTTGTGTGATACTGGTGAGGTGCTTGCGTATCCCCCATGTACTATAGAAATATCAATCTTTGGCCACCAAAATGTGATTATGAGTCAGGTATGATGTTTCAAACAGCTGAATATTTTTGCCATTGTTAGCGTTCAGACTTTCACGCTACATATAAAGCGGCACGCCGAGTCTAATTAAACACAAAGCATTATTAAATGTGTTATTGTTAAAAAAAAAAAGTGCACTCCAGTACCTGTTGAGTTAAAGCATGAGCGGTCTTCGCTTTAAAAGCTGTTAACAACACAAAATGATGCACTTGTGGTATTTATTTTACGTGAATTATTTAGAGGATATTAGTTGCGATAAAACCCCAGAGCTACTGACATTTCCCAAGCTTGACTTTTTTTCTCAAATCATGACTGAGATAACTCTTGTGCCTTTGAGAGATTGCAAGACATCAGCAGATGAAAGACACAACATGCTTCCTGCAGGAGTTTTCCACGGGGACTGCAGGTAAATCCAGTCACTAGCTGCAGCTACAGGATGCTACACGAGATGGACATGGAGGACTGCCTACAGCAGTGCATGCTGGGAAGGCACATTAGAAAGCAGTCCAGCATTCCTTTGCAGTTGCAGTGGCACCGAGGAGTTCTGGCATCGTGGTCCACAAATGGAAATGAAAATTCTGTTCTGACAAGCCAGCTTTAGCACAAACTTCAATGGGCTCATATGCAGGAATAACTAAAACATCCTCATGGGCAGATTCACCTCCTGTGGGCTGGACCGTGGTTCGAAAGTGCCTAACAGTTTTGGACTGTTCCATGGTCAGTCAGAAAAGAACAATGGAGTTCAAAGGTCTTTGTGCCACGTGGCAACAATCAGATGGCCTTCCATGGGCCACCTCTCAGAAGGACCTTTTGGTTGTAGTGGGCTGGTCAATCCCTTCCAGCTGTTTATTTAGAGCAGCATTTACTAAGCCTTACTTCTTTTTACAGTGTTCCTGCACAGTGCTTGAGCTGAGTTTGATTCTGGCTCAGTCTGTGTGGAGTTTGCATGTCCTCTGTGTGGGTTTCCTACCACGGTCCATAGACGTGTAATTCGGTTTAACTGGCCTGTCTCAAGTACCCACAGTCTGTGTGTGTGACTGCATTTGTGGCCACCCTGCAGTGGATTTGCATTCCATCTGGGCATAGTTTCAGTGCCCAGTGATTCTAGAAGAGGCTCTGTAGTCCTGTTTAGGATTAAGTGGCTAACAGCAATGGGCGGATGCAAAACAAAATGTCGAATTTTTGCGAAAGAGCTCATGCCCGCTACACACTACACCTTCACCTCTTCCAGGTGATGTTGCAGAATGCCGTTTCAATTCCTCTGAGTTGTACTTTACACTGGAGAGACACGTCTGCTGAATGAATAAATGTAAATGTAAATGAAGTCTACATTTAATACCATCTATTACACCGTACCCAGTCAGGAGGTTGACACACGGTTGCAGGGTCTCGTGTTGAAAAAGCAGACCAGTTAGAGTGAGTTTTTGTATTCAGACAGATTATTTAAAGGCTTCTTTCATCCCCTAGAGCTACGCCATTAGGCTCTACGCGTTCCTCATTGTTCTGCAAAGGCTCCCCTGAGCTGAGAGGCAATTATACAGTGGCATGGTGTAATTTTTCTCCCCTCCCGCACGCTGCTTTGCTCTATGATGGAGCATGGTGTTAACAGGTTCATACAGCCTGACAGAGCAGGAGGCTCGTACAACAGATTGTAGCGCTAACTGCTTCATACAGAGTGAGAGGGAAAGAGAAATTCGGTGTTCGAAAGCAAAAGAAAGCCCTCCGGTGCTCTCCCACGTGTGTTTTCAGGCGGACGCAAATAAAGTGTTCTGTGATGACATGATGCGGAGCGTCTTCTGCAGGTGGTTTACCTAACTGTGGCATGCTGTTATTCTCTAGTTCCAAATGCAAATGGGTGCTCCTGTTGGCTTTGGTTGTCTTAACAGCTACTTTTCTCTTACTCTTGTGGTCATCAGAAAACAATATTAATTCAAATGAATAGACGATAGACTCTTGCTCCTGCCGCTTTGTTCCGTCCCACTTTGGTTCCACCACAGCTTTTTGAATTCTCCTCTTTACGTGTGGTTCCTAATAGAGATCCGAGGCGGGCGGAGCCTGAAGGATGGTCCTCTGCGCCAGTTGCCCCTGTACGACACACCTTATGAGCCAGCAGAAAACGGCAGTGACTCGGACCCTGAGCGACCCCTGTGCTCCAGGGAGAGCCGGCTGCCTCAGGATGATGAGCGGCCACCAGAGGAATACGACCAGCCTTGGGAGTGGAAGAGGGACCGCATCTCCAAGGCCTTTGCAGGTATAAGGGGAGGCACTGTCTCTGGTGTTGCTCAACATGTTTTGTTTGTAAACTCAAAACTCTGAAAGTGTAGATTTCCTTTATTTTGGTCCCACCCAGGTGAGAATTCATAAACGTTACTGGAAACAAATCATGGCTGCCTTTGTAGTACATGTGTTTTGTGCCATATAATCTCATATCCACAGATATTTCTGGTGGATTTCCAGTGGCTCTCAATGAGGGGATGCTGGGTCGAACCTTGTGTGTTGCTGAAGCGAGTCCACGTGTGTGTGTGTGTGTGTGTGTGTGTGTCTCAATGAACATCCTCAGCAGCTGGCATGGAAATGAGTGGACGCAGCTGTTAGGGGAAACCATGAGAGCTGAAAGAAGAAAGAAAATTACTTGGGAAAGCCTTTCATTGATTTCAGACATAACATTTAAAAATCTTTGAAAGGTTTCTTGTCTTTTTTTTTCTTTCTTTTTTCCGGTTCCCTACCCTGTTCCTTGAGCAGCTCTGCTCTGTTATGACTGCTTTAGCATGGAGGCCTCAGTAGCTGACTCTGGATCGGCCTCCTGCAGGAGACATGAAGACATCACCTCTAAGTCCCTCAAAGGTACCACAGGATCCGGGCGGGCGACTGGGGAGGGCCGGGGTACTCATCTACCACCCTCGTGTGTCTGTGTGTATGTGTGGAGTGTGTTTCCTGCCGTCTGTCTGTCTGCGTGCGGGCATGCGTGTATGTCTAGCTCATCCTCCAAGGTGTGCTCCAGCATATTTGCCCCTGTTGTACCCAAATGTGCTGCATGGGATCTGACATTATTATGCACAAAAATGACTTCAGGATCGCTTCTTCAGAAGTGAAATGAAAGCAGTACTTTCCACTAGGGCACTCTTTGTGGGAGCTGACTGTGTTTCCCCATATTAAGACAAGCACAGGTTCCTTTTTTCTTGTCTGTAGTCCCCATGTAGGGAATCCTTTTAATAACTGTTGAAAGTGTGGTAACACGCCAGCAGGTAGTGTAGTGGTTTGGCAACTTCCAAAACCAAAGAAATGGCTGTGTTTCTGAATTTTTGTTTTAGTAGACAAACAACTGTGTAAATAGATTGAAACACATTTAACGTACACAAGCTGTTCTGCTAAAACAGACTGTCTGGCTTGATAAATAATGTACAATATCTGCGGCCATGAGTGGCAAAATTGGCACAGTGTACTTTACGCAGCAGAACTGCTGAAGCGGCAGCCTGTGAGTGTATTGACCTGGGATCGATGGCTTTACGGAGCTAACTAGGCCTCAGAAGCGCTGAAGGTCTAACGCAACATTTCGCTGGCCGTTGACAGACAATGGTAGCTCGCTAAACACTGCTGTGTATCTGCTGCCTTGGCTTGCATACGCGCAGGATACCTTGAAGGACCTCATGACCGAGAGATGCCACAGAACTGCTGCAGGACATGCAGAGGATCAATGCTTTGTGTGAATTTCCCAGGATAACCAAACAGAGAGATCATCATCATGAGCTAAACTGTTGAGGCATCAGTGCTGCTTTGCCACTGCTGTGTTTTGGGTTCGTGGATTATATATTGTACATTAATGAAAAAGATGGTCTAGTTCTGTCCAAGGAGGATCTGCACGTAGGCTGTGGTCAAAGCCTAGTTGCTGTTTTTGTATGAAAGCTCTGAGCAAATGTTCCCTGTTTGTTCCTCTGTGGGATGATGGCATCTCATGTTGGTTTTCTGTTGTGTCGCTGTGCTCGTGTATCCTGCCCCAAACCTGTGCCTCGTCTGACTCTTCTGATCTTCCTACTCGTTCTGTTCTGTAGACTTGAAGCTTTCAGGTGTCCGTCAGGTGCAGTGAAACTTCATGTGCTGCAGTGAAGAGGACACAACCGAACACACACAAATACACAAATGCAGAAATATTATTACCACATATTTTTAAAAAACTAAGAATATTTTAAGTTAAAAAAAGTTACCCATAAACTGGACCGTGTTTATTTGCTATTAAGTTATTATGAGTATTAATCTTTTTTCTATAATATTGGGGGTGCATGGTTTTCAAGCTCCATTTATGCAGTAAACTGTATTCATGACCTCTTGTAGTGCTGTTCCATGGAGGTCAATTTCTAATCAAAGTACCACTGTGTTCAAAAAACTCACAAGCAGCTTCCTTTTCCTCTGTGTGTGTGGGGGGCGTCAGCCCTTACAACGGCAGCCACCAGCCCCCGCTGTGCTTTGAAATAATGCATTCAATAATCAGACCGCATTAAGCTGCATCAGTTTAAATGTACTGAATACGTGCAGTAAATCTGCCATTCATTGTTGATGGAAGGCAAGTAATGAAGGGAAGGAAAACATAATCACAATAAGATGGCTCAAAAACAAACACCCCTACACCGCAGAGCCTGAACAAAAAGGAAGGATGCGCACAAAACAGCTCAGACGTGAACGGAAGAAGCACCTGCCCGTCTAACAGCAGGGTTGCCTTTTGTTTTATAATTGTTAACTATTATCTTTCTGACCCCTTTGTCCAAGGTGCCCTGCAATATCAGGTTTGCACACCAACTTATTTTCAGTGATTTACAGTGGTTTCATTTATACAGTTAAATATTTTACTATATCAGTTCAGCTTGAGTACCTTGGTCCAGCATACAAACAGTGGAAGGAGGGGTTTGAAGCCAGGTTCTTGGACACCTCTTACCCCTGTGCCATCTGCAGTCCAACTTGATGATT
The DNA here is from genome assembly GCA_018136845.1 of Heterotis niloticus. Taxonomy (NCBI): domain Eukaryota; kingdom Metazoa; phylum Chordata; class Actinopteri; order Osteoglossiformes; family Osteoglossidae; genus Heterotis; species Heterotis niloticus. Next base: position 25,300,560 of record CM030890.1, read on the forward strand.
GTGACTGGTTTTTTTTTTTTTTTTTTTTTTTAAATTCCTGAAAATGTTTCCACTTCTGAGCAATAACAATGTTGGACTGTTCACATAAATAATACATTTCTGCCATTTATAAGACACCAGTGCTGTCAGCCCAGTTGACATTAAGGCCTTGATGTCACCTTGTTGGACAGCCCTTGCCCTAGACAGAACGTAGCTCCCACCTGCCTCAGCCCAGGCAGCCTCTTGTGTCACAGCCAGAGGTCAGGGAAGGTTTGCCCCCAGCAAGGGCTCAGCTGCAGGACAGGTGCTGCCAAATCAGCGTGGGGTCCTCTGCGTTGGGCTGGAAACAAGGGAAGCTTTCACCGCATCCATGCCCTGTGTGTATGCTCGTGCGTGCGTGCGTGCGTGCGTGCGTGCGTTACACTAAACTTAAACAAACAAGAGGTGATGATTAAACAAACTTGGTGAAAGGTAAGAAGGCCACAGCCCTGTTAGGTTTGTTCAGAAAATGCAGAGCGACAGGTCATCCTGCTGCTCACTGTTGCTGTGTAACTCTGACCATGAGCCAGAAAACGTGATCTCCTTCTGTGACATCGGGAACCACCACGAGCTGTACTGCTGCCAGAAACACATTACGTGGTCTTACGAGACAAGAAAACATGAGGTGGATGTTTAATCATGGCGCCACGAGGACTCCGTTCCCTCACCGATGTCAGAGTTATGTGTCTGACCGGGGCGTGACCTCAGAACCACGGTCCCACTGGCGGCAACTGGGGAGCCCAAGACCAACACCCTCTCATTTTCCTTTTTAGCCTTCGGATGTTCAGTACATATACGACTCTCCTTACAAACATGCAAATAAACTTGTGCCCCTTCTTTTAGCCAAGCAACACTGTTGGTTTTGTGCGGCTTTATTTCTTCACTTAGCAGATGCCAAAGCAACACACCATGTTATATTTTTAATATGAGCCGAATATAATGGTGTTTACTCTATTCCCCTGCACGTTTTTCAAAATTGACCGATTTGAAAATCAGGACGTCTTTATGTATATATTCATTCTGTTTCATTTTATTTGTTTTTACTGTTCCAAGACAGAGTGGTGCTGAAGTGGGACCTGGGGTTAAAACTCCTATCACTGAAAGGAGACGGATTTAATCCTGCCACCTCCTGCCCACAACAAATTATGTGTTTGCCTTTGGATCAGAAATATGACTGATTCAGCTAGAAATTAGGCGTTGCGCTGTTGGACTGTTTGGTACATCTGTGCTTGGTGTGTCTTGGTCTTGGTCTCAGCCAGTGTGACGTGTTATTGCCTGTTCAGTCACAAGCAGTAATAGGCATAGAAAAGAAGAATGATTTGCGATGCTATGACTTAAGACTGCACGAACCCCTGGATATCGCTGTGCGAAAATGTGCCGCGTATCCATTGTAAAACAGCCCCAAACCTTCCCTTCCCTTCTCCTTTCGTGGCACACTGCACACTGTCTTCAACAGCGCAAGTTCCAGTAAAGATGTCCTCTTCAGACCAGTCGTGCTGAGCCGCCCGCCTTGCGAGAGCGCCGGCCACCTGGCTGCGTGCCACTTTGGTTAGTCCGTCAACCCCCCCGCGTCAACGGGAAGTATTAAAGTAATTAATTTAAAGGCCAGCTTGCTGGGTGATGGAGAAGACCGACTGGATCTGATGGTGGGCCATTAGCGCTGGCGGGGCTACACTGTCCTGCTGGAGCGGAAGCAGAACAGGGCAGCTGCCTACAGCTGCAGCAGCAAAGGGTGCGTGGGCTGTGAAACGGCACGCGGTGTTCAGGGGGGTTTATCATCTTAACCGAATTGTCACATCACTGTTTCCTTGTGTGTCATTTTGGCCACTGTCTTTACAGATGTCCTCAGGCTTTAGGGATGGTTCACGGTTGGCGTGGCTCCCGGTAGCACTGTGGTTGAGGAGCGCGAATATTGCTAACTCAGACTCTCATTTCAGCCTTGCTGTCCTCTGCTACTCCTCTGGCCCCGGTTTGTTGTTGCGTCTCGCCTTCTTCCATAATTCTCACTCCTCTTTCCTTTCTTCTCTCCTCCTTATGTGTTCCCCTCTCTGTCTCACCCCTGCAAACCTGCCTACCTCCCTGTGCTCTGCAGTAGAGATTAAAGTGATCAAGGACCTGCCCTGGCCACCCCCTGTGGGGCAGCTCAACAGTGCCGCCCCGCTGGCTGAGGCTGCAGAGGATCACACCCCATCAGGACAGACAGCCGGTGACCAGCACCATTGCGGTGGGTGTGTCACATCTCTCTGGTGTCTGCGACCACCCACCTCACCAACACCTCCTTCACAAAGAGCACATTTGGATGCACCTGTTCACCTTCAGCGCTCACTGTCGACTGCCATGTCTCCTCCTATCATACATCTGTCACTTTCTGCTTCTTCCCTGCTTTTGTTTTGTGACTGAAGGAGCGTCAGTGTTTGAATGATGTTTCTGCCAAAAATGATTGCTTTTTGTTTCTTAAATAATTTGCATGCACTGAGTCGACAGTGAATTTGACATCTGCCGCACAGCTTAGAAAACTCAGTCGTGTACAAAAGACGCTGTAAAGTTGTGGGTTTGGTGAGTGTGCTGACCGCATCTGCAGAGCTCCAGCGTAATCCCAGGTGCAGATTGCTGCGGAGCCTCTTGCTGCTCTTGTACCATTCGAAATTTCATTAATTTCAACTGAGATGAATAATTGTAAGCGCTGCCCCACATTCTTATGTCCTACACAGTCATGCGTTTCTCGAAACTGCCATTTTTGTATGCCCAGAGATATGCAGCAGCAGCTTGAATGGACAGAGGTCCTGTTTCAGTGGCACTGTGCAGTACCCTACAGGACAACATTTTTACTGTGGCACCTGTTTTTGGACGTATGACTGCTGCGACCTCAAGGTGTTGCACCGTTGCCCCTTTTCGTCCTGCTTCCGATTTCCCTCATGCTGTCCTATGTCCTGAGGCAAAGGGAGATCTCCAGCTGGACTCATTCATTGTTGGCCAAGAGGATACAGATTTGACTCCTTCCCTTTGATGCTTACCTTTCTCCCATGCTTTTGTTCTTCCCATGTCCCACACTCTCCCAGCCCCTCTTTTCCATTCACTGTGGGGGGTGAAGTAGTAGATAGGAAGGAAGCTGTAGAATGGGCCTTTGGGTGTCCCCAGGCTTATCTCTCCACACTACATTTACTCATTTTACCAAGACTTTTCTCCCAGGCAACTTAAGTGACTGCTAAGGTACAGAACTTGTACCTTGTACACCGATTTACCCGCTTATGTGGCAATTTTAACTGGAGAAAGTCAGGACAAGCACCTTGCTCAACAGTATTACAGCAGCACAGGGGGCTTCAACCTGGGGCCTTCAAGTGCACAGACAGAGTTACAGTCACTACACCACCTGCTGCCTCAGCTGGGTTCCTGTGAAAACTGCGTCAGTCTGGTTCGTGAATAATATGGATTCACCTTCACCAGGCTCCAACTTATACCTTCTAGTCTGTTCTTCAAATGTCACATGGTTATGTGCACCCAGTGTAACCCGCGGCCACTGTTGGAGAGCTGTTGGAGAGTTGGATTTAGAACTTGACAGGTCTGTTGGAAGTTTCCAAAAGCAGCCTTTGCTCTGCCTGACAAATTCAAGAATGTTTTCAGCACAGATATGGCCCTCCATCACTCTGGCACCATCATCAGAGCTGGTTGCTTCTTGCCAGAAGAGAAATTGGATCTGCATGTAAATGAAGCGAAAGTCTTTTGTGCAACTCCTGCCAAGAGCACATGCCTCTGTCTGCACATACTTATTTGAATGAATGGAATAGTGAATAAACGAATCCCGGAGGTAGACTTCTCTTAGTTGCAGTAGCGTACAGTACACAGTGCATACAAAGTATGCTGTACATACAAGTATGTTCATACAGTGACAAAACAGTGACTAAAAAGAAAAGAAATGAACAACCATATTTATACACAAGAGGGATCGGGATGAAGCAAGGAGGTGCAAGGTGTAGTGAGAGCAAACTCAGTACTTTTCACCACCCTGGCAGCATGAGGATTCACTGCAAGAATGAGCTTCTGTTATGTTTTTGGAGCACCTCACCTGGATGAGCCTCTCGCTGAATCTGCTTCTCTGTTCGGCCAAGGTGGGTGCAGAAGATGTGCATTGTCGATGTCTGTTTCTGTGAGACTTGCATCGTGGAGTCCAGCCTTGCTGCTACAACTAAGCCAGCATTCTGGTTTATGACTGTTGGCCTCACCTGTGGAGATGCTACTGCCCCGGCCTTCTGTTGCAAAAAAAGATTTGACCAGCTGCAACCAACCATTAGCAAATATGCTGCACTGACCTGCTTGCTCCAAAGGACCAGCGCTTCCTCAGAAAGTGAAGCTGCCTGTCCTTTCTTGTCCAAAACCCCAGTTGTGTATGTCCACTCCAACCGGTTATCCAGGTGCACCCTGGGGTACTTGTGTGTCCCCACTACCCACCTTCATTCCATCCAGTTGGAACCCTTGAACCTCCTGAAGTTCACTGCCATCTCCTTAGTCTTTCCAGCTGTAGTCTGTCACCAGGTTCCTGGAGTCCTCCTGGTGGTCCCTGACGCACCAAATTGTACACTCCTCTCTTTTTGTACATTTTTGTACTTCTCTATAAGGAGGTCACAATCATAAATTCTTTTATTTGCTGCAATTTTTTGTAGAATTTAAACCATAAAACAAAGAGACACTATAGTTGTTGATGTTTATTTTTGGTTCATAAAAACTGAATTCAGTGATTACTTTATCAGTATAAATATTGTGTCTGCAGTCTGATTATGAAATTTACATTTGATTTCTCAGAGTTGTATGTTTCTTTGGAGAAAAGCATCTGATACATTAATAAATGTAAATGTATTTTTATTGCATGTATAAATATAATATGCAGGGCTGTGTAAGGCTGACAATTGTGGGCTGAGAGAAGGGGTGCTGGGTTTCCATTAGTTTGCGTTTAATGGCCTCAGTCATGTTTTTTGAGTGTTTAGTACTCACACTCAGAAACATCTCTCCTTTCTGCAGGGGTGTGTGTGTGTGTGTGTGTGTGTGTGTGTGTGTGTGTGTTGGTCTTGAATAGTGCAGACCAAAGTGCTCTTCAGAACTAGTGTCTGTATTGTGAAGTGACAGCAGTGGCACGAGTTGGTGTGGGGAACGGGGGAGTATCAACAGAATTTCCCTTGCCCGTGATGTTTCCATGGAAACTGACTGTGGCACATATACACAGGTATGTACCATGTACATCCTCGTGTACACGCACAAGCACACTCAGCAGAGGCGTTCTTCTTGCTGTTACACCTCAGAATGTGTAATGTCGTGTTAAATTAGGCTGTGAAATGTGCTTAATTGAGGCTGGAGCGCTGGAGATATCGCCGTTTGACAGCTGTGAAAGCTGCTGTAGAAGCTGGACCATTTGGGACTGTCACCCTTATATCTTTTCTACTGCATCAGCACAGAACAGCAATGAATCCTAGAGTTTCAGCCATGGTGTCGAAACCTAGACCTCAAACTGCTACATCAAGCAGCAGACGGGAGCCCCTAGTGGTTGGGTTGGATATTGCAGGGCCATAAGAAACTTTCCATATTTTTCTTTTTTATCCGTACAGGACGCTTGTTTTCTGCCTTACTTAAAGTACATTGGGTAGTTTTTATAATTAGATGCTTTAGTATGGTTTGGGGATTCTGCCTATTCCTGAGTTGACTATTTTCGGCCAATCGGAGAAACATGTTTCTGTGAGTTTTGTGGAGGACAGTTGCTGTTTTGAGTGTCTCCAATAAGCAGAAAACAAATACTCTCTGGAAGTTTGCTCCCAAATGGACACGTTTTGATTTGAGAGCTTCTCTGTAATGGGCCTGTTGAGCCAGTGTTGGAGGAGGGGGAAAGCCCTTTGAGTGAGGTTGTCCATTAAAGTATGCTGGAGAGCAGGAAAAAGAGCAAATAAAAACTACCACTGGATTCAATTTCCTCCACCACCCCCCCCCAGCCCCCCATCAGTGCTGGTCTTTCATGTGTCGCTTTTCAACCTAAAAGCAATCCAAGCCTGCGAATGCAGCTGCAAATGTGTCTGATTTAAAAGGGTGACCTCAGTTAGAGCTGGCCGGGCAAATGCAGCAGCACTAAAGAGGCCGTCTCCGCCAAAGGCTGAAACGGCATCAATTAAACGCGATCCGGGGTGTCGGTCCAAGGTCCGCTCCCTGCGGAGCGTGCGGGATGTCCCGGCCCTCTTCCAGCCTAACGCCGGTGGGCTGCAGCAGCTGGGGGTCTTTATTGCTTTGGCACCCGTGGCTTTGTTCGATTTTTCTCTCGACAACGCAGCGCAGCAGTACACAACGCTGGCCAGAATGACGCCTGCCTCTCTCCTTTGACTGCTTTTATTTAAAAAACAAATGGTTTTGTTCCCCCGCACATTTATGAGCCTAAACGTACCTCCTGTAGGGCTTCCACTGCACTGAAAGCACCGTACTGGAGATGTGGGGGTGGCACAGAGAGACCTAAGATGTCACATTAGCGGTAGCCCTTTGTCCCCCATGCACTTCTTTTTTCGCCTTCTGTGATGTTGAAACGCTGCTGTCATTTGTCACCCCGCCTTGGTTACATGCCTTACACTCTGGGTAACTGTTCAGTGCAGATATGGCATATCACGAGCTGCAGTCAGTGAAGGACACCCAGATAGCAGCTTTAAGGCTCTACACTTTATTTCATTTACTGTGACCAACACCAAAGAACATTAATTTGCTTTCAACTGAAAAAGACCACAAAAAATCTCTGCAGAAAAGGCAAAGTGGTGGTTAAACTGGATGTTATTTTCAGTGCTTGAAGTCGGTTGGTTCTCAGCAGCACGCACTACCAGCATGTCTGCATTCTGCTCTTTGGAGAAGCTGCACTTTTCTGCCCCCGGACAACCAGAGCCTTTGCCTCCTGAGCTGCTGTCCCAGCAAAAGAACGCTGCAGTCCACGGCGATTACTCACAACAGCCTCATGACTGAACTTCATTAACCAGGGTGCACCGGGCTACCCTGCGAGTGGGCTCATGTGGCGCTGTCCTGCCGTTCATTCGAAATTTATGTCCCATTTATTAAAGAACTGTATATTGCGAGCATCAGCAATATCTCCTAGTGTCTATTATTCACTTCAGAAATGTAAGATTTAATAATTAATATCTTGCTCATACAGACTGATGTACATGCCATCTTGCCAATAAGGAGACTGCTTCAAACACCGGTTGTAGTGAATAAAACTTGTCTGAAAACAGGTAATAAAAGACAGTGGTAATATTATCAGTGATCTTCTAAAGAGGGCAGAATTTTATTATGAAGCCTGCAGATTATTGCTTTAGCAAAGAACACTGTGTGTCTCTTCCTACAGTGCACTTTGATGGTACAGACAAGTCCCAAACATCACCCACCAAGGAGGGCAAGGCACGCCATCCCCAGCGGCACTCCAGTGGCTGCCTGGTCAACACCAAGCTGGGCTCCCTGGACCAGTGCCTCCCCACAGTGGGCGAGCGCATCGACCCGTCTCTGCCGCTTGAAAGCCAGTTGTAAGTGTGTCTGCCAGTGTGGGTAAATTGCTTAGGACCTCCATGTTTGTGGTCAGTTGCAGCTACACGGAGTATCCACAGCATTGTCATCTGGGGTGGAGCACAGGTTACAGCCTTTCTTCTTTCTCTTGACATGGTCAGTGTAATGCAGAGTGTCATATGTGTGCTCGTCCTGTTGATTCCAACAGCTGGTACCACGGAGCCATCAGCCGCACCGATGCCGAGTCGCTGCTGAGGCTGTGCAAGGAGGCCAGTTACCTGGTGCGCAACAGCGAGAGCAGCAAGAATGACTTCTCCCTGTCCCTCAAGTAAGGGAGCCCTCTTCATTCCGTCATGCACACGCCTGTGGCCCTGTCTAACACATGTATTTCACCGAGGGTAACTTTCCCAGCAGAGAGGGACACACACACGCTCTCTCTCTGTCTCTCACTCACTCACTCACTTTTTGAGAATCTGCTGCTGCGCAGGTGAAGGCCTCTGGGATAAGTAGTGCAGGTTCAGCAGGGTGGAGAGGGTGGGCTGTTGCTGACATGGTGTTACGGCATACAGAATTTTAGCCTGGGTGGTCTGGCTTCACGGGGGGTGAGGAGCATCCACGGGTGTGTTCCTCTTATGTGGCATCTTAGCATTACATCTGCTCCACCGCACTTCCTGAATATCAAAAGGAGTCTCTAAAGCCACCGTGTAGCTACTAAGAATTCTTATTTGTCACGACCCTTTTCACCGTCATAATGGCGTGTTTTGCCAGTGTGACGTTTCCAATGTCACGTTCTTTACTGCAGACACAATCCATTTTTTTTTTTATACAGAAGAGGAGGCAGTGCAGCACCCAGGTAAATCACACCGGGGCTTCCTGCTTACAGGTATGATGCTGCACCTCCCACAGTTTCAGGCAGAGAGGGTTTGACTGGCGATTTGTGTCACGCGGCTCAGGCTGTTTGTGCTTCGATAAGAGTTTTTCAGTTGTCCATTGTTCTGTTCAAACATTTTCATCTATTCAGCTGTAGGGCTGTGGCACTGAAGTGCAAAAGTAAAATGCGCTTGAAAGTAAGAACTAAATCGGAGGTTAATGATTTACGCTGTAAAACACAAGAAACTGACAGTCTGCAGCCCTTTGGGGGCAAAAACAATAGATTTTGAACTGAAATTTGAAAGTGTAGGTATCTGAGGAACATGCAGGTTTTTTTACTTTTATATTTTCAGCTGTATTTCAGAAACTTTTTTGCTGCATAGAAAACCTTTTCAGGAACTTGTTTCGAATCTGCCATTATCTTATTTCTTCTGTAAGTCAGGCATTTTTCATCATTTCATTTTTTTATGTGTGTGCGTAAAAGCTGATCTTTAACAAGGAAACACAAAGTTTTATTATGTGATTGTGTGGGGACAGAAAGCTTGAAATGTTTTGTTTCTTTCTGAAACGTGACGTGGACAGTTTAACTCCACTGACAAATTGCTGCCATCAGCTGTCTGTTATCATGTCGCTCTGTGACAGTGACAAACATCCAAACAGGCACCCAGCCAGGAGGCACTTGCCAGGACTGCGGCAGCTCTGCTCTCTCCACGTAGTCACACTTGATGTGGCGGTGAGCGGTGGTTTAGGAGCACAAAGTTTAAAAAAAAAAAAAAAAAAAACGGAATAGAACTGCCACTCAGCAAAACGGAAATAAAATGCTTGTTGTATATGCTGCCAAGTTCAGAAAAGCGAAAGGCACAGGAAGAATGAATGCATAGAAGAAATAAGAATAAGAAAGCAGATTCAGTTGTTGGCAGCTGTGCAGACCAGGCTGCCAAGATGTCATCCACCATCAGATATATGCAGTTTTAAGCTCTTCGAGTTGTACCGCTAACGTATGCACAGATGTTTTGCATTCTGGGTGTTAATTTTCACCGTCCATCGGTTTTATTGCGGATGTATTTATTTATTTATTTATTTATTCTCCATTTGTGAATGTAATTACAATGGCGGCAGGGTGTGCGGTGCAGTGTCTCATTTCCCTGCCCTTGTGCTGACAGCACCTGCCGAAAATCGCGTCAGGAGACGCTTTTTCCCGCTCCTGCCCATGGATTGCAGTGGACCTCTTAGCACCAGGCTGATTTATCTGTCCGTCAGCGTTGTTCCCAGACCTGCTTCCTGTTGATGGGGAAAAGATAAAAATTACGGCAGAATGTCAATTACACGCTTGGTCCGGGTGTCTCGGCATTGCGGTAGGCGCCTCGATTACTGCAGGATTTGGAAAGATAAAAATTAAGTGGGCCAACAGTTCATTGTTCACATCCTGATCTACATTTCTATTTTTAATCCATCTGGCACACCCCCAGTCCAGAGTGTGATATTTTAGAGCAGCGTGCAAATTCCCACTGCACGTGGGAAGGCCGTGATTGTCCAAATGTTTATGGGGGTAAAGCTGAGTGGCTCGGCTACAGAACTTTTTTCACGTTATCGCCTGCATGTTTGAAAGGTTACTGCTTTATCCTTGTGTTTTCAGGTTTGCTTTTGGTCTGTGTAACTTGAACGATACGGCAGCCTGACATTTTGATAAGGCAGGGGCAGAGTCACGTGTGAAAGCCAAGGAGGCTCCAAGCAACCTGGAGCTGCTTTCTCTTTGGTTAGCAGGTGTCACAGGCGTTATTTTTTTTGGTGCCCACTGGTTATTATTCCTGCGCTGTTTCTCTGCTGTCTCTCCGCCGCCAGGAGCAGCCAGGGCTTCATGCACATGAAGCTCTCCCGAACCAAAGAGAACAAGTATGTGCTGGGCCAGAACAGCAGCCCCTTCGACAGCGTCCCCGAGATCATCCACTTCTACTCCAGCCGCAAGCTGCCCATCAAGGGGGCCGAGCACATGTCCCTGCTGTACCCGGTGGCCATTAGGACGCTGTAGCGCCCCGCTCCTGTCCACAGGCTGCAGGAGGGGGCAGGAAGTGGCTGAAGCGTTGGTTCTTTCGCTTGCCAGTAGTGAACTTCAGAGGGACACAGGGTCAGAGGTCCATGTATGTTCTCTCACACACCTCCTTGCCCTGCTCTCCATCACATTTCTCTCTCCCAGCGGAGCCCCGTGAGGATCTCAGTGACTGTGGCTCCAAAGATCAGCATGTCCCCCTGCACTGTTCGCCTAACCCTTTGTTAAGCATCCTGAGGTGATCCACTGGGAACAGCTCTATCAGTCAACTGAACTGAATCAGCTGTGAATGACACCACCTTCAGGTCTTCTTGTTGGAAGTCCTTGCTAGAAAAACACTTTGGTGAATAAGGTGGACTTATTGTTCGTGTCTAACTTTTTTTTTTTTTTTTAGTTTAATGTAATATCTATGCCTTTTTCTCTTTTATATATCTGCTGAACATGTGGTCTTCAGATGGTGAACTTTTTCCAATGCAGAGGGAAAGGCCCTGGTTTGAGAAAGTCAGTGCTGAGGAATTTCCCATGGAAGGAAGGGCCAGTAAGCGCTTTGTGGCCGGTAGGCAGTGAAAAATACATTTGTCATTTTTTTTTTTTTTAAACCAAAAACAATGTTGCACAATAACAATGAAAAAAAATCTAAATAATGTTATTTTGATTTAGACCCATAACTTCATACTTTCTTGAATTATTCATATAATAATATATTGTGGAGTAAAAATGAACGATGAGAAGTTGTAGTGGAAGAAGTAAAGGTTTCTGACAGGTTTAATACATTTTTATATCCAAGATGGCCACAAAGCCCCAAATGCAGTAAGCAGGGGTTTTCCAATGCTGATTTGGCACCTTGCTGGCATTTTACCAACAATAATTTCAATTTATTAAACTGCTGGAAAATAATTATTTGGAAGTCACATCTGCTGATGAGTAAAAGGGAAAGACCGTAAAGAAACAGAGGTACGTTTGTGCTTTTAAGAAAGTAAAATATCATTTATGTCTTCAAACAAAAAAATTTTGTTCTCAGTGTAATTAATTCATTTTTCAGTTTTATGAAACAAAAATGAAATATTTATTTTACAAAATGTACTAACATGTTAAGGGACATGTACAGCAGAGGCAAATTTTCCAAAAAAAAAGCTCAAAAACATTGGCATGGCACTGTGCTCAATTTGTTGTCAAATTGCAGGCAGAAGTTAGATATTGAGTTCATTTTTGCTAATTCAGGCCAGAACAAACAGCAGAACACTCAGTGGCTTCTTAGAGGCCAGACTGGGAAACCCTGCGGAAAAGCGCGTTTGTTGTCAGAGGTGTTGTTACGAAGGTGTGCCCCCAAGCTTTCTGTCTGCTGCGTTCCCGCTAGGTTTTGGTGCAGCTGGAGCAGCGCCATTTGGGGCCAACAAGGTTCGAGCACTGGTGCTGCAGGGGTCACAGTTGAGACCTGGTGCGGTGGTGGTACCCATCCTTACCCACTTCTCTCTGTATTTCCATCACAGACAGAATGTGCAGGTTTCTTTTCTGCTGTTTAGAGGGAAGGAGAATGTCTCAGCGTACAGAAAATACCTTCAAAATCTCCACACTGAAGGGGGGACTGGAATGAGAACAAATCAAATACATGTGCATTGTCTACCTCAGGAAAAAATCAATTAAATTCACCGAACGACAGATCAATATTTGCAGTGGGATTGCAGATATAGATTTCTACCCCAAAGCCCTTTTTCCATAAAACTGTCTTTCATACATGCATTTTTTTACTCGTCATAAAGCTGAGTTGAACTAAACACGGTGAATCTCTGCGGTCAGGAGCGGACGTGTTGGACTACGTTTGTGTCACATGGTTTACCGTCTCATTTTCCAGGGCTCCATCTGTGACTGCATGGCAGTATCAGTATGTTGCGGGATTGATACTCGCTGGTCCTCTTTTCCAGGTTACGCTCCTTCCTCTTGGTCAGTGGGAACCCTGCAGTTGCTGGTTTTTATCTGGGGCAGCTGTATGTTGGCCAATATTGGGGGGGGGGGGTGCTTGCTTAACTGTTCCCCCTTCATTGCTGTAAATGAAAAAATTGTCATTATTACCAGATTCTGCTTCTCAAATGTTTATGTATGGACCAATTTTAAGCTAAATGCTAACACACACCTGTCAGTGCTTCATATGTGCTGTGGTGTTTCTCAGTGCTGTTCCTCTTCTGCCCTGTGGATCAACTACTACTAGGTGTCAACATTAGGAAGAGGCTCCAGGTTGGGCAGGAGCACACTTTGTTCCACTGTGGTTGTTGAACTGTTCAGATTCCCTCCTCCTAGCAGTGCAGTGACAGCATGCGCTCCTTAAATGACCGTTTTAGGTCAATGCTGGCAAGACTCTGTTTGAACCTTTTCTGCTGTAACCATCCTGCTCAATTATGGTACGGCTGCAGAGATGAGTGCCATCTCATGACAGTTAAGGCTGTCTGGGTGGAGGGCTGCAGGGACGATCGTTGCCTCAGAAGGGGACGCTGTCTCCTGAGTGAAGGTGCGTAGACCTCCCCCAGCTGCTTGGAATGTGCAGCTGCTGGAGTCCTGGATGGAAGCTGGATGGTGGATCCTCAGGGGGCCATGAATCCCAGCGCCTGTGACTGTCCCACAGAGACAATAAACCATCGTGATGGACAAGAGAGATGAAGACATACTTGGAAGCTTTTGTGTAAAGGCAGCAGCATGCGGCACAGGAACAAGCTCAAGCTTTAATGATGACGACTGCGGGATGTTGCTGAAGAAGCTCCTGTTCCATATCGAACGTGCTCATGTCTACAAATACGGAGTGAGTGAAACTTGGGGAAAATGATTATGGATCCTACTGCACAGAGGAGATGTGATACACACTAACCTTTTGTTACTGTTGGTGTTTGTTTGCTGTCTTCCTCCTGTTGTGTGCATCCCGCTAATGGAGGTTCATCAGAGGCTGACAGTCTGCCCTGGACTGGTGCTCCTTGCTGCGGCCTCCGTGGGGGTCCAGGAGCAGAGCTGTCCATGGCTGCCATCAGCGCTCCCTCTGAGCCTCCTGTTCCTGTAACGGTGTAATGTACCTATCCGTGTCAGTCTCTTGTCCAGGTTGGGGGTTATTGTCCACTTTTTGTTTTTCGTGTTGTTCCCTTTGTATGCACTTCTGTAGCTGATCCATACTGTTCCTCTGTGCCAAATGTGTTTAGTGAATGTACCGTATGAGGATGCGGCCCATATCCAACTGCAATGCCTATGGAAAATAAAGTAGAGTTTATGAGTGCAATTGTGCCGCGCGTGTGGCCCCCTTCTCTCTGCCGCAGCCATTGTTTGCTGAGCTGCTTTCGGTCTGCAGGAAGACCTTGACGGTCTCATTGTGAAATTGTGAAAATCGCCTTCAACACAAAGCAGCCACGAGCAGTTTCAGCGATGGTTGTCATGGGAATGCTATTTAGCCATTGTTGCTATCGCCAAACAGCATTGTCACTTCCATTGTTGCATGAGTAGTACACTAAGTAAACAGGAGACTGCATTGTCTGCATTTTTTCCTTGCCCTGCGAATAACCTTGACTTTACGTTTGTTATCCGAGCTTTGGATGATTATGCAAATATTAAATGTTCTTTGTAGTGCACTGGAATCTGTGCCCATCTCAGCTAACTTTAAGGGGATGTTGGTGGGTTTTCAACATGTCTCTCAGCTAAAACATAATGTCCAAAGAGCATCCTAAACCGTATTTGGAATATTGGTTGCCATGGCGAACCATGAGCCTCTATGCGGCTATTGGAAATTTATGGCGCTGAGGGCAGTGCTGTTGCAGGTGGGCTTTTAGGCAAAACGGCAATGAGCGTAATAACATTGCCTGTCAGAATTTGCAGCCTTTTATGTGGCCCGTTGCCCTCTTGGGAACAATGATACAGTTACGGGTAGAGGCCGCAGCACTTAAGTGCTTGCTTAGAACAAGTCTGTTAGTTCTCTCATAATGGCTTAAAAGGAGACCGTTAATTCACCCACTGATTTGTCACACGTTTCTAAAGCCGGTGAGGAGCTTTTTAAGCCAAAATTGTAGGTCTGTCTGGCTTAGATACATTTTAACTACTTGGTTCAGCAAATCAAGAGCTGAGTTGGACTCTGTGAGACTGGAGATTTGAGTGATGTTTCCACCACGACCGCAGCCCACAGCCTGAGGCATTGTTCCACTTCCACTGGGCAGCGCTGGCTCCTGTTCAACAGGTGGAACTGAGAAGGGAATACACGCACGGTGGCTCCAGTCCAGACTCGGATCGGCAGCAGGTCTGTAACTCACTAATCGGTAGACTGTCAGAGATCTGCATAGAAAGAAGCGTCACGAATTGCTTTGTGGAACCGACCTTTGGCGGAGTCCCTGGCGGCTGGCTCTTTACCAGCCCACTTAATGAAATAATTAGGCAGGAGGATCGAGAGAGCAGGAAAACAGCGTGCGGATTAGGAGGAGAGCCATCCCTCAGCTTTGATAATGCAAAGATCTCTAATAAAGCTCAGATTCAGCAGCAAGGCTCATCCACGGTGAGTAGTTCAACCAGTGGGTGAAATTGCTGATTTTCTCTTTCTTTCTTTCTTTCTTTTTCTCTCTCTCACACACACGCGCACACACACACACACACTTGGTGGAAACCAAATTTTTCCTTTACATTCTGCTCCCTTGCATGCCACACACAATACTGTACATGACCTGTAGGGGTCAGTGTGGTGTCAAACTGGGCCATAAGGCAGCCTTACTGGTAATTGTGTGAAGAGCTCCAGACAAACAGCGCTGCTCCTTGAAGTGGTAGTTTGAGAACGGCCCATTGAGAAGGCCAAGGGGAGCACCTGGACACTGCAGAAGAGCTGTCAGGTAAGTCAGTCACTGAACAAACATCATGCTGTGTTTCCATCTTTGAAAAGGTCATTTTATTTCAGCTCCTGTGAACTGTAATTCAAATTCATCTGGCAGGGCGATGGAGAGTTTTCTTTTTTGCATTTTTGCATGATGGATTGTGCTTTTGTTTCACGGCACGTTTCTCCGTGTCCGAGTGCATTTACTCCAGGTGTTTGTTTCCTCAAAGACGTGTATTTCAAGTGAATTGGTAACACTGAATTACCCAGTGTGTGTGTGTGTGTGTGTGTGTGTGTGTGTGTGTGTGTGTGTGTGTGTGTGTGTGTGTGTGAGGTCACTCTACAATGGACTGAAGAAGAATGAATGAGCTGGTAGGAACCTGGCACCAAACGGACCCTTTATCTCTGAGGACCTCTTAACTGCCCTGCTGTTAAGAGGTGTTAAGAGCTGATGATGAGTATCTGATGGGTATTCAGGGTAGAAAAACAGGTTTTTTACGCGGGGATTAAGCACATCTAAACAAAATGATCTGAGCCACTCTGGAGATGCAGCAAAGCATTACTGTGTACAAACTGCTATCTGGTCTATTAAAGTTTAACCCTGCGAAGGTGTGAAGAAGTCTTGTGGCAGCTCCTCAAATGCATGCATCACTTCGCTACAGCAGGTGTTCATTCTCCAGGAGTCACCTCTTTTTCCATTTGTTTCCTCCGTGCAGCCCTTTGTGTGCACCCAGCAGACAGATCACCCTCTCTGAGGGAATTAAACATCTGAGATTAAAACCCGTGCAGAATGAAAGACACTGACCTATTCAGGACAAAAGATGGTTGAGATTCTGGGCTGGAAAAGGATAGCTTGAAAGCATCGAACTCAGGGGAAAAAAGGCCCCTGTCAGTCACAGGCCTCATTCCATATTCTGCTCAGCCCTGTTCACCTGAAAGCAATTTCAGGTAATGGACTTGTCACAAACAGCCGAAGAATTGCACCATTTAAAAAGAGCAGAAAAACTGGAGACTCTGAGGTCATCATTCTCCTTTTTTCCTACCACATTTTTAAAAACTTGAAGAATTGAACTCCATCCTGTTATTTCTGAGCAGCAGATGCAGCATTACTGGACAATCTCCACCAGGAATGAGACCAGTATAGAGCTTGAATGTGGTACTATCTGAGGAGGTGGGGTGAGGTGAGAGACAGAAACAGCCCCCCTCCCACATCTGGGGTGGCTGTCAGCTGGGCTCCTGGGAAATAGAGCTGGGGGAGTGCAGTGGTAGCAGTGGCTGTGCAGATGGCTGCAGGTGAAGCCGTTTCTCCGTCGACTGCACTGAAGTAATGGGCTCCGGCTCTGAGGGAGGCAGCTGCAGGTACTGTGGGGGGACTCACGGGCAGGACTGGCGGTAGTAGGAGACAGGAGGTTGCCCCCCTCTCACCAAGGGGAGATGTATTGAGGCCAGACTGTTCCCCCTACAGTCACTCCCTGCTCACACTCGCCTTGAACTCCTCATCAGTTTCAATCCTCTCATCCCCCCCAGTTGCTCAATTCCTCAGTTGCCGGTAGCCATTCTGTGATGGTTGTAGCTTGTAGGAACAGGACTCCATGAACCAGACAACTTTTGCACCTTTAACTTCCAGTGATACAATAAATATTCATTTACTTTTATTCACTGAGTTGATGCTTTTCTCTGAAGTGGCTTTCTGTTACTTAATGAATCAGTTTTTACTCAGTGGTATTGTAGCAGAAAGTGGGATTTGAAGCTAAGTCCTTTGAGTCTGATGGTGGCATCTCTAACCCTTACGCCACCCCCTGGCCCCCACTCCATCTGCGGTACATTAGTTCGAGACGACAACAAGGCTGAGCTGCCGTTAGTTGCTTTGCATGAAACCTGCACTAAGACCTTTGTGGAGCCACTTCCCCTTTCCAGTGTGACCAGCTGGAGGACATCCAGACCCCTGGTCCAGGCTGCTGGCAGACAGATACAGAGAGGATGCTGAAGGACATATCCTGTAATCACGAATGTTGCATGAAAAGAGACTCAAAAACAATGTTGTGCTGCACAGCAATAGTAGTCTGCAGCATAGCATAGATGAAAGTACAGTAGATTTGTCCATAAATACCCTTTATCCTCCAGTTTTCAAGCATGGCTCAACAGAGCTCCTTGTTATTGTCCTTTGCTGTAGTTATAAAGCAGCTACCAGGTGTCCCCTTAGTCAGGTCCAGTTCAGAATGCTTCACTGATGTGGCACATGTATTATCAAAGCAATGGTAGAACAACAACTGCATACTACATTATTTTGTAATGAATAAAAAGTAGTTAAATTTCAATATAAACAATTATCCTCGCACTCACTGGCATCATCTGTTAGGGTTCTTCATCAGTACAGAAGCTCAAGGGACTCCGCTTTCCAGCAGCAGTATGTGAGCCTCCAGCCTGCTGTTTGTAATGGAAGAGGAGGGCAACAGATATCTGAGTAATGGCTCAAAAAAGAGGCCTGTCTGTATTTATTTACTTTTTAAGTTCAAACTGTATTGGAATTGGAAGATGCATCATTAATTTTCAATTACTCCAGTGGGACACTTTCATGCCATCTACAGGGTGATCAATCAGGAGACCAATAACTCCAAGGGCGCAGTGCAGACCAACAACCCCAGTGCTACAGTCCTTCTATGAGGCAGCAAGGAGAACCGGGCAGGAAACAGCAAAAAATTACACACAGGCTCACCAGCATGTAAGCGAGACGACGGGAGGCAGGTTGCTTTGATTTGGTCTTCTCTCTGGGGGTTGGAAACTGCCTGATCGAGCAGGTGACCTCGGCACCATAATGTCAAACGCAGAAATTAACAAGGACTGCAAGCTGTGGGGGAGGTTTCCTTTGTTGTCTGTCATCCAGATGTTGCTTGAAGACAGACAAAATGAGCACTGAAGTAGTCATGGCTGCAATAATTATAAAGAGAGTTTAAAGGTTTTTCCCACTATTTTCCCCACAGGGCTTTAAGAGATGGGACTGGCAGCAGTAATGATATATTGAATTAACAGGTGATCATTGTTGAGGTCTAAATCAGTGCTGTGCTGTCATAGCATCATGTCTGTCAATTTGTGGCGCTGTTTTTTTTTTCTTTTCTTTTGGAAAATCTGTAATGCAGCTCGATCATGAATCCTGGCACCTAACGTGCTGATGTCGCATTCCAGTAAACAGAATTCCTTGATGCAGAACTTCTTTCCCCACCAAGAAACAGAGTGCTTTGTGTGTACAGCTGTATGAAAGCTGTATGTAAAATGTAAGCCTAAGTAACAACTGCATTCACACTTTGAGCTCCTTTGTGTGGCTTTCAGACGTGACTGAAATTACCTACAAGTACACAGTCGTATGGTGTATACTGCCATCTACAGTTTATCCATAAGCACTACATCAGTAAAAGGGGGGGTGGGCAGTATTTGAAAACATTCAAAGCTCCTTCAAAAGGCCCTGCCATGGTTTAAATGTCAAATGTGAGACCCACAATCCTTTACTGAAATATATTTCACTTCATATTCCCCATTTAAATTTAAGGTCATCCCAAGCTTTCAGTACACAAACAGACTGCTGACCTTGCAGCCTACAATTAATATAACTGACATTTTCAAGGTCATTTGTCACAGAATTTTTTTTTTTTTTTTTACAATTTTAAGTTGGCTGCATCTGAAAATGAAAGAATTAAATTTTGCTTGTTTAAATGAACTCACTGGTAACAGTATTACTGCCCTGTATGCATAATTGTAAAAAAAAAAAAAAAAGGAACAGGATATAGTCGTCGTCGTCTTCTTCTTTTGGCTGCTCCCGTTAGGGGTCGCCATAGCGGATCAATTGTTTCCACTTCTTCTTGTCCCCTGCACCTTTCTCCGTCACACCCACCACCTGCATGTCCTCCTTCACCACATCCATAAATCTCCTCTTAGGCCTTCCTCTTTTCCTCTTGCCTGGCAGCTCCATCCCTAGTATCCTTCTCCCGATATATCCGGAATCTCTCCTCTGCACATGTCCAAACCAACGCAATCTTGCCTCTCTAACTTTGTCTCCAAACCGTCTAACCTGTGCTGACCCTCTAATATACTCATTTCTAACTCTGTCCATCCTCGTCACACCCATTGCAAATCTTAACATCAGGAACAGGATATTGTACAAAAATAAAAATGTTTCCACACTGTAAAGCAAAAAAATTTTTAATCTTAGTAATATCAGCAAAGATGACACAATACAGCATCTAAAGACAGCCAATTGGGTTCAGTCCACAATGAAGGGAAATTGTAGGAATGCTAGGAACCTCTTTAACATCTCTACTGGGGGGTGGTGTCTGTCCTCACCGTGTTCTCAACAGCCACTGGCTCCAGCTCACGGTGCTCCTCCCGCAAAGATGAGCTCTAGGGCAGCTTGGATGTCCCCACCTGTGGCCTGCAGTGCCCGCAGGATCAGCTCCTCATCCTGGATTCCCATGTCCCGCAGCTGCTGCAGTTGGGACTGCCACTGGTTCTGAAAGGCAGGAGAGGAGGGACTGTCAGCACCTCCCTCTGCTCACGACTATCATGTTAAATGAGTTTTTCCATCACCTCTCAAAAGTTAACTAACAAACACCTCTTAGTTTAGCAGTTAGAGCTGCTACCTCACAATCAAAGGACTCAGGTTAAAATCCTAGCTCCTGCTGTAATCTCCTAAATCAAGATGCTTTACGTTCAACTGGTACATCAAATATAACCTAGATGTACATATGGGTAAACCATTGAAGTAGCTCAACACTTTTGTACAAAAAAGTCAACTTAATAAATGTAAACAAACCAAAGTATATTTATGCTGCAACTTTTATAAATGACTCCAAAAAAGCAACAGTTTGAGACAGGATTTATCTAAGTACAGTGCAGGCTCTCACCTGCAGGGAGGATAGGCTAGACACCTGCAGGGCCTGTTGCAAGGCCTGGTTGAAGAGATCGTTGGTGATAGGTGTCCCAGCAGGTACAGGAGACACCCCAGAGGAGGCAACCTGACAGCACAGAAAGAGTGACAAAAATTGCCTTAAAATGGACATTTGATTGGCAGCATTTTTTTTAAACTAATTTAATTAATCACTTTTAAAAGAGCAACTGAAGGTCTGATAGTCCAGCTGCTGAAAGGGAAGAGCTGGTAGCATAGAGATTAAGAATGCAGAAACCAAAGGATGATCAGTTTAAATCCCCACAAAGGACCTTGCTATTGAACACTACAGAGAAGTACTTATTTGGCTAAATTTGTCAGCTACATAAAATTCCATGTGCGCTGTAGAGAAAGTCAAACATTACGCAAAAGAACCACTGGAGGGAGATGACGGGAGAATCAAATGTGTTTCAAAATGAATACTAAGAGCCACTTGTCTTTGTGCCTTGTTAAATTTAAAAGCCTCTTGAATTCTACTCATTACTGTAATATTACACCTAATTAAGTTACATAGGCAATACTTCTTAAATTAGTGAAATTACAGTCATCATTCTGCATGGTGAGGGACTGCACTGGAAACAAATCTCCCTCGGTAAATGCAGTCTTTTCCCTCTTTGATCTTAACCCTAATGATAATACGCCAATGAAGACATGTGAGCTGTACCTGGTTTCCCGTGGTAGGCGTCACGGCACTGCTTTCAGGAGTACTGGCTAAAGCGAGAGCTGTTGCCAGCTCACTCTGTGTGATTGGTCGGGGTCCAACTGCACCACTGTAGCCCAGGGAGGCTGGCCGGGCCCCTGGGGGGCCTCCTGCGCTAGTAGAAGGTCCAGCACGGTTCCCCTATACACCACAACAGAGAACCAGAATGAGAGCAACCACCTCCACACTGGGTGCCACTGTATGTGAGGTGCAAAACCTTCTCAAAATAACCACTGATGTCCTGACAGCCTCTCTACAAATGCTTAAATTACAAAATCAGATCGGCTTACTGCTTGGAAATCCTCTTCGTCGTCAGACATGCCCTCAAACAGAAATCCCCCTGAAAAAAGAAAAACCCTATGAGGATGGTACTACAATAATAACCTGCACTTGCTCATTCTGCACCACTCCTCACCCACCTGGCATGTCGCTGTAGGAGCTGGAGGACACGTTGTGTGAGGAGGCAGTGTTCTGTGGGGCAGGCACACTGCCAGCCACTGAGTGCAGAACCAGGACAACTGCATTCACTAGTGCTGGGTGGGAACTTATCAACCTGCAGGCCGGATGGAAGGCAGAAACAGAGCTGCTCAGACTGCATTTATTTCAGTCTGAACACTTAGACCTTGACAGACGGCAGAGCAACTGCTAGATTAAACTTCACTCTGTCAGCATATGCAGATGGATAGCTGTGCTTTCCAAAGCAACACTGGGGAAGGAAACTCATGAACAATGAAAAAGAAAAAAGCTCACTTGTCAAGCATGTTAGGGTCTGTAAACTGAATGAAAAGATCTTTGTCCTGCAGCACTCCTGCAAGATGAAATACAAACAGGTTAAACCTAAAAAAGCTGGATATTGGAATGCTGATTGTAACTGGAAACCAGGGTGGAGGCTGTACTTGCCTAATGCCACAGGGTCATTGCTGAGTCCAGGTGTGGCCACAATGATCTGATCCAAGGATTCCTTATTGTTGAGCATCTTGAACACCTAAAAAAAGAGATACAATTTGCTAAACATTTTCCATCACCTAAGATGTCTGGGAACAGCAGAATGGTACACAATAGAGTTCCGTCTCCCTTTCTAGCATGTCATACATGGCAAGAACCATCGTCGCATGATTAACTAATTCTAAAGAAATCATTCCCCTTTTAAATACATTTTTTTTTTATTTCATATGGGGCAGCACAGTGGCGCAACAGTTAGCCTGGATGCCTTGCAGCACCTGAGTTGAAAGATGGACGTTCAGTGCCTGCTCAGCCTGTGTGGTTTCCATATTCTCCCCTATTATCACACGGGTTTCCTTCGACAGTCCAACTACCAACTACTCAGGTGAAGTGCTTATAGTGTGTTTGGGTTACACTGCTCTGTTGTATGGAAAGATACATAAAGTAATTTACTAGCTTAATGTGTCACTGTAGGTTAGCTTGGACACAGGCAACAGCTAAATATAAATTAAAAAAGTTGTTGTTGTCGTCTCTAAAGCACAGTTGTTTAGATCCAATATTGGTGATTTTGTAGAAAAAGAAAAAAAAATGTTTAAAATCACATTTAGCCAGAATCTGCGTTCACACAGCTCTCTCTGTAAGGAGTTTAACTTGCTAAATGGAGTGCTATTCAAAGACAATCTACCAAGAAGCTATCGCACTCTCAAAGACCCAGTAGACTACCAACCCCCCCTGCTCACCGAGTCTCTGTAAGCTGAGCTGGTGTGGAGGGCTGCCTGCAGAACACGGAACTCTCTGGCAGCCATTGTCCTGTCAACAGGTTCTGCATAGAAAATGGGTCACAATGATGTAAGGAAAATAATATTCACCTTTACACACTTTGCTTTATTCATACTTAATATTCAGGGCACCATGTTGGTGGGTGTTGAGCACAAACCATTCTGCAGCTCTTACACCTCGTGCCCATCTTCATATGAGACAAAGTCAGCAGGACTCATCACCTACCTGGCTGGACCTCTGGCTCTGGCCACGACTTCTTCAGGATGTGCACGGTGGATCCCGGCCGGACCCCGTAAGAGTCCAGCGTGAGATCGTCCTTCAACTTGCGGCCACAGTAGACCAGCTCTGCAAGGCACAGCGGACCACTGTTCAGGTTCCCCATCCACGACCGAACGTAGATTTGACTTCCGAAGCAAAGACACTCACCAATGAGCTCTGGATCGGGCACGGAGTCGGGCAACTGCGCCGCCACCAGCTGCTTGAGGGTGGCTACCCGGTACTCGCCCGGGGGAACGTCTCCGGGCTCCGCGTCGGGGAACTGCAGCACCGACTTGGGCAGAGACGGCTGGTCCATGAGTTTCAGCGACAGGCGCCACTCCTGAGCTGCCATCCTCCTCCCTGTAAGCGGCTGCTCCCTCCTCCCGTCTAACAGCTATTTAGTGCCTGTTGAACGACTGGAAAAACACAGAAACCCACCAGCCGAAAGACCAAAAAAAAAAAGAAATAACAAAATACGTAGAACTGTAGTCACTCTGACCAGTAACTGTGCTGAAGCCACAGCAACACAGACTTTGTACTTGGGATCGCAAGTTCAAAAAATAAGTATAAAAAAACTATAGCCTAAAAATAACAAAATCCTGGACCAAACAGCACGCAGGCCAATCCTTGTTTACAAGCGTCTGTAACCCGGAACTCCTTGGGAAACACACCCGGAAGTATCCCGCTGTGAAGAGCATGGAACAGTTGAAACACCGCCCCCTGCTGTAGCGGAGGGGGACGAGGATTGCTTATACGTGTCTCCGTTTCAGCTGCTCAGGGATTCCCATCCCAACCGGTGAAAATTCCGTTGTCATTTTTAAAACTTAATATTAATGTATCAGTTTTTTCTTTGCTTTTTATTATAGTCTGGATATCGATTTTTACCCTGTAAACACTCACTGTGATTATCAATTTATAACACATAATCTAAATCAACACTGTTACAGCATATGTGCATACATTTTAACAAAAGTGTGGGGGGCCAAACAAGCAAAGGAGAGAGGCACAGGGTTTAATATATATATAGAGAGTGGCTCCAACAGATTCCATGTACAACAACTGAGGTCTCTGTCCAGAAAAGTGCAGTTCTAGGAACAGCTAAGATACTGCGCAGAACCCTCACACTCATACACACACACATACATACCACCCCCCCAAATTGGGGGAAGATGAGAGGGGAATTTTTATTTATATATATATAAAATTCCCCTCTCATCTTCCCCCAATTGGCCAAAGTGTTATTTATATATATATAAATTAAAAAAAAACACTTTGGCCTTCACCTTCCACATTTGTTCCAGTTGTTCCTTCAGGCCTTGATATTCAGTCTTCTCATGCGCCTTCTTCCTGATGTTGCTGTCAGCTGGGATTGCCACATCCGTCACTGCTGCTGTTTTCTGCTCCTTATGAACCACCACTATGTCTGGTTGATAGGCCAGCAGCTGCCTGTCTGTCTGGAACTTGAAGTCCCACCGGATCTTAGCTCTGTTGTTCTCAACCACTTTCGGTGGTGCCTCCCATCGGGACTTGGGGACTTCTAGCTCATACTTGGCGCAGATGTTTCTGTATACTATCCCTGTGTGTGTGTGTATATATACACACACACACACAATACAAACGAACCTCCGACAGGGAAAAATCCTGGGCCCAATAAAAGATGCCATCAAAATACAACTGAACCAAAATTAGTGCATAACAAAACTCAACTGGCACTAAACATAACTGACCCACACTAAATGACACGCTAGGGAAACCTATACAGTACACTGGGTGATCAATCTAGTAACACACAAACACAAAGGGGAACACCAAAACAACACTTAAACATACATCCATAAACAGCAAAAAGGCCAACAACATGCCCAGTGCTCCCAAAATTATACAAATACTATTATACAGAAAACTGAACAAAGAAATCCTTAACAAGAAAATAATAAACAATTACACCCGAAATCATTCCTCTTCCCCCTGCTGAGGACTCTCTTGGTAGAGCTGATAGGGATTTAAAGGGAACCCGTGTGACTGCTACTGGTTTTTCCATCACATCTGCAAGCATTACACCCAGCCTCCATCCTGCATCAGGTAACAAACACGATAGTACAGGCCTAGTAAACCACATACATACAAACACCAGTATGCCTTTCTGTAAATAAAACTCTATTCTGAAATGAAGTAATTAAACTAAATTGTGTATTATGCTTTTCAATTGTAATGACAGAAACCAAATAATGTTAATAAAATATAAATATACTAAATGATTGCTATGCATGAATGTATAGGTACAAATCTAATTGAATACATGTACATAAATCTAGATGTTTATACATACAAATAAAGGTTTATAAACTTAGTGCAATACGATTGTGTGGCCAGTACTCTTTAAATAGTTGAATTGATTGCTTTTTAATTATACTAAAAATCTTCCTGTTTATTATGATAAACTTGTCAGTACTGGCTGTCAAATCTCATCCTTGCCCAGCAGTTACTGCAGCAACTGGTGCTTTTTGTCCTCTGTGCACACATATGGCACAACTGTGGAAACCCCAAGTCTCAGTGGACAAAACCCACATATGGAAAACAAGAGTGAGAAGCATGTTTGAGGAAGGACTCACACCTTCAGGGCTGTTATGCTTCATGTTCTCAGCATTGTCCACCTGTGCAGTCCACGTGGGCTTTCGGGTTCCCTGGCCTCTTAGTTCAGAACAGGTTCATCCTGAGAACAGAATACAGCATCTCTTTTACACTCTCACTTCCTGTCTCTTTCATTTAAACCTGTTCATGCTCAGTTAACAGCTATGGTCCTCAACTTTTACATGTCTAAACACAGCAACTGCCTACCTTATTACATACAATGTATTTATTCTGATGTTCTTTTGAGCTTATTTTCTGTTGGAACTCTTTAGGGTATTAATTATTAAAAAGGAGTTTCAAGCCTTGAATGCTACTCTTTATGGGCAGGAAATGCCAGAGTGAACACAAATCCACTTAGCATTTAAAGGCCACGTTAATGGATATATTTGGTCTATTTCAGTTTGATTTAACTCTTGACTGTGACTATTCACCATTTTAGGGCAATAAAAGAGTGAGCACACAGACAGTGCAGATCAGACACAAATGCTGCAGGAAGCCATGATGTCCTTTTTACATCCCTCTGCCACTGTAAAATAGTAACATGGCACTTTACGTCTCAGGACCTAAAGGTTGTATGTTTGAATCCCAGTTCCTGCAATAACAGCCTTGAGCAGTGAAATTACCCTGATTTGCAGCCCTAAATGTAATTGTACTGCAGTTTGCCATGGACAATAAACACACGCAAATGTCTTACAGTTGTATCATTTTCCATTTAGGGCATCTGGACCAAATGAGGCAGCTGTGAAAAAACAAGAAGAGGAAACAGGTAGGAAACAGCAGGCGAGCAGCGTGGTTGGAGCTGGCCCATATTTCCTTCCCAGACCCAAAGAAGCAGCGGCAGGCCGGCAGGCCGGCACGTAGAGCGGCTGCCATCCCAAAAGCCCACGTCTTCTCAGCTGGGGTTCGATCGCAGTATTCGTCTGTGTCGATGCACTGAAAGCTACCTAGTTGTACAGCAAAGTAAATCATTTAAGTGTTAGCAGCTCGGTGAACAAAGTCCCCCCTGTGAGCTAAATGGAGAAATAAAGCGGCACTAAAGTGGCAGGATGTCATCGGAGGGCAGCGGCAACGTTTAAGGGCTGCTCGGACTTGGGAAGGTCAGGGGTTGAGAAGTCCAGAGCGCTCTGCTGCACGGTGCAAAATGTTTCTTTCGTCTCACAATCCATCAAATGCACTTCGTTCTGCTCTTGTTTTATTTCTGCTTAAAACTTGTCCACCATCAGCTAGCCCGCTGGCTAAAGCCAAGCTGGAGGACAGCTGACTCACAGAGAAACTTAACGTTAACGTGTTGGCTTTGCAAGGTGGAGGCGGCAAAAAGCACTTCATATATTACCGTTTTTTTTGTTTTTTCTTCTCCCAAAAACGGGGAAAACGACTAAAATTTGTCAAAACTGTGAGGGGCGGGAGCAGCTGCTGGAAACATAAGCGGGACCCCGAGGAAGAACCAAGGGAGGGGCCGGCAAACTCCAGTATTCCGTCTAAAGAGGGAAAGAAGCGAGGAACGAACGGCGACTTCCTGCGAGGAGCCGGAGCAGCTTGGAAGAAAAGACCCGAAAGCGACTTTGTTGCGCTGGAATGAACGCGGTGACGCGGCGACCCTCGCAGAAGCGCAGTTCCTTGCGGTTCCTTGAGGCAACAAAGAGCTTCCTGTGTTGCTTCCACGTTTCGTGGGCTCTCCCGCACTCCCGTAAGTTCCTCTCTTTCTTTCTTCATTTTCTCTTTTGCTTTGGCTAAACGATCTTTTCCACGTATTCTCCGTTAGCCCTACTTTTGTTTACTCGAGCTGTGCGTCGCGTTGGAATAAAGTGCAAGTTAAATAAACAGGTATAAATATACATTCGGTCACATCTAAAACCTGCCGAAAAACATTGGAAATCGAGTGAATTTTATTTCAGTGGATCGTTTGAGTTTATTCTTCACTTGCTAGCTATAATAATAGTGTATGTAGTTTTTGCAAAGTAACTTTTAAATGAATTTAATCTGCAACTTTACTTACAGCTAGTATATGTACATTAAAGCCTTGGCTGAATAAAGCTGTCATAGTAAAATTTATATATTTAAAAAGTTGTGTATTTAAATGTCTGTTTGCTAGCAAGTGTCTGTTGCGTCCTCATGGACAAGTCTCACATCCTTGCTGTATTGAACATTATGAACTGAGGGCAGAAAGTGAGTACTGTCACCGAGGTAAAGATGGACACCAGAAGAATGTCTAGCCTCCTTGCCAAAGCTCGTAGAGTTGAGGATGCAAAGGAGTGGGACCGAAACACCTTTATATCTACTGACATCTGATTCTTTGCCATGTGGCCAGGATGGACCATGAGTCCTCTGTTATAAAATAAGACCTTTAAAATCGTGTTCATGGCGCAGATGCAAGTTCTCCAGAGGATATCATTTTTATTAGTCTGTCAAGCACTATTATTACAACAGGCACAACATTGTTTCATCCATCCTTTCTCCTTAATTGCTTATCTTGGTCAGGGTTGTGGCACTCTGGAGTCTATCCCTGTACCCTGGATGGCATGCCAATACATCAAATGCAGTACTTGCAAAAGTGATCAAGTACCATTGTCCAGGTCCACTGTCCTACAAACTGTTTTTAGGAGTTATATAGAGCAAATATTAACTTTATCTCACAAGAGAGATATGATGACATGACATCATTTGTGGCACACAAAGAGGAACATTTCAGTATAGGCCATGACATCTGTGTGCTTCTGGGTTATTAAAACCAAGCAAAATAAGAATGACACAAGTTAAGACCTTTCAATGGTTCAGTGCAATATTAAACAGACAAACCTTTTTTAAACCTGTAATTAACACGAGTGATTATTAACTGGAAACTCTGAGCAAACGTCTGTCATAAAGTGGCAACAGAAAGCAAGTGGCGACAAAGACATCGATCATCAAAGAGGAACAGTCCAGGGAAGCACATGTTGAACATGTGGCCACTGCATGAGTCTGTTAACCTGGACAGCAAAGTGAAACGAACCAGAAATGGCAGTAGATCTTAACACTGTAGTATGTCTGCATGCACAAGATGCATAAGCATCTATATAGGCATACAGCCAGAACTGTGATATGGTGTGATGAATCATATTTTACCGTATTCCTAATGAAAGGTTTTACGGCTGTGCAATGAAAAACAGGTACGGTATAGCATTTCAGGTTAGGTTTCAGCAGTAAATGTTGATCACATTTTCCTTGCACAGCATACATGGGTCTTCTTCCTTTTAAAGGCACAATGAGTTAATACAGTGTGATTCATTTGTCCCAGACAACCCTTTGTGTGTTGTGATGATTCGTAAGCTCTTGGGAGGGGTATCTTCCTGGAAGGCAGCATCCCTGCTTGCAGGGCATGTGTTTCCTCCAAGAGGATGAAGTCACTCTTTTTGGAGGCCACCACAACAACAGAGTGTCCTGCAAGCTGTTCAGAACTTTTTTGAGAGCATCTGGAATGGTGGCCATGGCAAAGGTTTCTTTGGCACAGCCTTCTATGACCACTCTTCTCAAATTATTCTTTGGTTCTTAGTCTATACAAATGTTTTTGTAGTTTTGCTTTGGTAAATAAAAGTGATTAAACAAGTTGCTATATGAGGTATGATCATAAAGTTCTAAAACATTTATTTCAAACAACAGTGTATTATCCATACAGATAAACAGCTCATTTTCATTCTGCCTGTTTTTGTCTTTTCACTGAAAAATACATGACTGTCATACCACACCCTTGCTATTCACCCAACTTCATCCCCATGTGATTTCTTCTGTTTCTAAACATTGAAATGGAGCTGAAAGGAAGATGTGATGCCATTTTAAGCATCCATAATATATATGAACAGTTATTTAAAACGAGTAGGTCTTCATCCCTCGCACTCATCTTCTGAAAATATTTGGCAGTTATTGAAGTACATATTCTGAACTTTCAGAATATGTCTTAACAAATGTGTTTCATGTGTTACATAAAATGTTATGGATAAGAATTCAGTTATTTATCCTTAATCTGTTTAACACTGCTGGCAGTACCACGTGCTTGAGTTAGAAAACATAATGAATGTACACCTATACCCCAGTAGCCGAGGGAAATCGGCTCGTAGAAATCGCTTGAATACTGCAAACTTGGATATCGGGAAGCTGTTTCTGTTATTTCTTATGACGACAAATATGATCCGCTTCTTGTTTATCCAAGAAATCCTGGGTGTTTTCCCAAAAATATCCTTAATCCTCTAAAATACATATTTCACTGTGATACAGAATACACTGAACATCATTTGCCTGATCACAAAAAAGTTACTGAGGTAAATAATATGCATTTATGTTCCGTATATCTTGTATGTTTATATGTTCTTTTTTATGAACATTTTGTTCCTTATTATACAATCCCATTTCCAAAAAAGTAGTGAAAGGATGTAAAATGCAACTAAAAACAGAGAGCAGTGATCTGTAAATGCTCTTTTACTCGAATTTAATTCAAAACAAAGGCAAGAAGAAAAGTTTAAAGTAATCAACTTCATTTATTTTGCTAAATATGTACTCATTCTAAATGTGATGCCTGTAACGTTAAAAAAAGGTGGGACAAGAGTGTGTTTACCACTGTGTTACATAATTTTTCCTTTCAATAACATTAAGTCATCGTTTGGGAACTGAAGACATCAATTGTTGTAATGTCGAAAGTGGGATTTTTTTCTCTTCGACGTCTCTGTTGGCATATTTTGTCTTTCGTAATGTACCGTACGTTCTCAATGAGAGACAGGTGTGAACTGCAGGCAGTCCAGTCCAGCACCTGCTCTGCAAAATGTCTATGTATCTTTCAGCATTATTGGCACCTTTACATATGTGCACGTTTCCCCTGCTGTGATAGACAGTGCTTTTGAACCTTGCGCTGGTAACACACTGGATGTTCCTTTTCCCCTTCTGCCCAGAAAACATAGTGTTCATTTTCTTTAAGGCCACAGCACACATTTCCACTTGACGTCAGTCCATTTCAGATGAGCTTTAGCCCAAAGGAGTCGGCAACATTTCCAGGTGTTGCCGATCTCTGGCTTCCGCTTTGCGCAGCACAGTTTAAACTTGCATTTGTATGTAGATGACGGGAGGAACTGTGTTTTCTGACAAGGGTTTTCCAAAGTTTTCCTTAGACTATGTGGTTACATCCGTTACAGAAGAATGTCAGTTTTTTTTGCTCACTGCTGTCTGAGGGCATTCAGTATTGGTTTGCAGTCTTGCCCTTTACGTACATCAATATCCCCAGATTCTCTGAAGCTTTTAATGATGTTATGGACCATAGATGGTGAAATCCCTAAATTCCTTGCAATCGTATGTTGAGAAATTTTGTTTCTGAAATGTTCAAATATTTGCTCACGCAGTTTAGGTGAGTGGTGAGTCTCAACCCATCCTTGCCTGTAAACAACTAAGCCTTTTGTGGATGCTCTCTTTATACCCAATCATGACAGCGTCACTTGTCACCTGTTCACCTTTTTATCTGTTGCACGTGTGAGGAAAAACTCATTTTGAACTTTTTGACCTGGGTAAAAAGCATTTGCAAATCATAGGTTTCTGTTTTTATTTGCATTTTACATGCTGTCCCAACTTTTTTGGAAATGGGGTTGCAAGTAGTAATAGCAGCAAACATTTTGTAGTCAAATTTCTTTAAATAATGAGAAATTTATAATAATAAGAAAACAATAGAAAAACTTTGAAAGTTGCCTATTTTGATAGCGTGTTGTGGTAATGAACCATCACCTGGGGACTTGCTAAGTGAGTAGGAGTGAACAATAGCACAAACTGCATTTGAACGTGGCCACACCGGGCAAAGACTGACAATATAGATGTCAGGTGCAATGTTGTCTGAACTTTGCGCTTGAACTCAGACCACTTTCAAATATTTGTATGATGCGTTTTCTCTTTGCTCAGATGTTATAGCAGTCGTTGTTCTGTGGCTTATTGATTCAAATATCAAAACGGGTGTTGATATATATACCGCTTGCTGATCGGGAACTCAGCAACCGGGAGCTCGAATATCAGGGTATAGCTGTATATGAGAGCAAAGATGACTGACTTCAAATCAGTACTTTTTGCCTCAGAATCCAGTCTGTGCTGCTGATGTATGAGTCTGGGTTGCATTTTCATTCTACTTTATAGCAGGTTGTGTTAAAAGAGGTTTGCTGAATAGAAGAGTTTGCAGAAGTTTGCAAAACTTCCTTACCTAGTTTTAGGATCCAACACAGTTTTTAAATGTATAAACCAAGGCGGCATGTCCTGGGAACCGATTAGGCTGTGAACTTGTGAGATTCTTCATTTCCATGAGGTGAAAAATGAAAGTAGCAATTGTACCTGATCCTGGACTGTAATGTAATATCTTGGGTTATGCAAAGCGGTGACTTTGTCGTAAAATATGATCACTGCTAAGTTCAAGAGGGTCCGCCTTGGTATTCTTTTTTACAAGATGTATGGTGCTATGGAATGTCTATAGAATCCCTCATTTGGCTGACTTTGTGGTTTTCAGGGAAATTAACGCTACTTCTTTTTGAAGTGCCAGATGGGTTTTAAAGAAAACTGTACCACAGGCCACCAAGGTCAGATTTGCTTTATGGTGCATCTGAGAGCGGCATATACCTCGTGGAAAGTTAACACTTATCGACCTTTGAAAGGATGCAGGACCGTGCAATAGCTGTGAGACCACTCAGAATTCAGATGTAAAGTGGGGACCTAACCATTATATTCATTTTGTTTGATCTCAGAAATGCATCAGCCACCTACAAAGTAAGGGGCGAAGGGGATAGACTAAATTAGATTGGGTTCCCTTGGCTGAGGGACAAAAAGGGTTGCTGGGAAACACCACAGAGTCAGAGGCATTGATCGTAGGTAGCAGGAGATTGAGGAAGTCATTGTGTTCAGAAAGGTGTTTTGATGTGTCACAAAGATAAAATATTTTGTATCACTATGGTGACTTGTGCACAGTTTCAAAAGAGCAAACTTAGTTGATTGTAGTTAGTGTTTTATAAGGGTCAGTAACATGAGAGAGCCTAGCAAACATGGATTATTGAAGGAGATTGAAAGGATTTACCCTTACTTGCTGATGTAGTAAGGTTTTTGCAGAAAAAGAAGAAGCAGGGAAAAATATGTTCATAAACCCAGTTTACAAAGTCCGTTTTGCTTGACCACAGTTTTACCACTTGGATTTACAGAAATAAGTAGTAAATCAGAGGTTTCTGTGGATTTTCCTGAGCGTCCCTCTCTATGGTGTGTTGCAGTGAAAAGGTAGTCAGATCCTACCAAAACCCAGCAAAAAACCTGCATGAAGTGGATCATGTTAATGCTCAAGGGCAGGGATTTTCTTTAACGTGTCCCAGTGTGATTCTTGTTCAAAAGGGTCTGGGTCTTGCATTTCTTGTCTGTG
This sequence comes from Heterotis niloticus, assembly GCA_018136845.1. NCBI lineage: Eukaryota > Metazoa > Chordata > Actinopteri > Osteoglossiformes > Osteoglossidae > Heterotis > Heterotis niloticus. The sequence goes on from CM030890.1 coordinate 25,333,466, forward strand.
TTAGCAATGTCTTACTGTGTGTATGCCAATGAAGAAGGCAGCAGAGCAGTTGTCCTACACCCATGATGTTTGCTTTTTCTGTGCCCATGTGCAGCTGGCATGGAGTATTTCTGCCATTTCCTGTAGGGATTTGAGAGCAAAGAACCTCTCCTCCACAACTAGCCACACCCGTCTGGTCGCCCGAGGCACCAGAGGCCTGGGATGCGGCTGGAACGAGATGGAAGAAAAGTAGGAAGGAAGGTGTGGGCTGTGAGACTGGGCAAGAAGTGAAGGGCAGGAGAATTCCAAAAACAGGAACAGAAAGATGGCAGAGGAGCAGCTACTGAATTTCCTGTTCAAAGAGCTTTTCTCTATATACTGCTGTCTTCTGGCATTAGTTTCATGTCATAAGTGGACCCTACAAAGGTAGGGGAGCAAAGGCATTTTGAGGAAGAGTCCTACACCAGAGGATGGGGTTTCAAATCAGTTGCTCCTGCTGTGGTGCCCTTGTTCAATGGTCTTACTCTGAACTGATAAAATATCATGCTGTATAAATGAGTTAAATGCTATATATTTCTCTGTATGAAAATGTCATCCCAGGTGCAATTTAGTAATGATGAATGTTCCTAAATGTCTTCAGCAATGGAATTTATGTCTAAAATTCCAAGTGTATGTTTATTCACAGATCTTTAGAAAATTTTCATTTTTTTGTGTGCTGTTCATGGTTTATTCACCCATGTACCCATTACGTAGAACATTGCATTTATATTAGAAATGTGTGCGTGGCTCTCCATCTTTGTAGATTAAAGTAAATGTCAAGAGGCATTAAGAGATGTTGCTAGATTTGTCCTTAGTCCAATAGTGTCTCTCCAACCATATTTTGAGAGAGCAACTATATATAACTGACACCCCACTGCCATGGCCTTGATAGTTCCTTGGTCTGGACCACTTTAGTCAGATATATTTACCTTTCCTGAGGTCTGAACACACACACACACACACACATACGCACAAACACATAATAGCACAGCACATTCCTATTTCCCTACTTCAGGAGCAAATAAACAATTCAGAGACACATGTAATCATAGTCAAAACACCAAGGCACTCAAAAAAAGCCTTTTTTTTGTTTGTTTCGTTTCACTGAGCACCCAGAGATAACAGCATCATAATTTTTTCCTTTCCTACACCCTTGCACTTGCTGGAATGTGACTTTGAGGCTCATTATAAGTCATCTAAAACACCCTTGGTGTTTGTTGTTGCAGAGTGGTGACTGAGTTTCCCACGCTGTGCTCAGCTGTTAACATGGACCTGCTTTCGCTGCTGTTCCCTGCACTGCTGACCCTACAAGTTTCTGGTGAGTTTTCCCTGAAAGCTAAACAAGGCACCTATGATTCAGACACTAAGACATCACGATACTATATACAACTATTATAACAATATAACTATTGGCCTGCAGTGCAGAAATCAGGCACTTGTTGTTCACAATGTTGTTTGTTACTACTGTTTGACCAAACTAAGATTGAAATATTCAGCAAAATGGCTTCAGCAAAATATCCAGCTCTATAAATGCATACAAAAATGTTCTGTTGGTAGTAGTCAAAAGTGTGAGTACATCTGGTCATCCTGGGCCTACTTATTTAAATCAAACTGGAGGAAAGGCCTGAAGCAAAGCAACACAAGCTGTTGCAGAAGAGCCGATGAGAAGGCAGGCTAGGTGGTTTTGTGCTCAAACATGTTAACTGAATGCCTTGTAAAAAAATTTCAGAAGTGAATTTTTCAGAAAAAGAAGTATACTCAAACTTTAGTTTTTTTATATTGCTCTGAATTCTGTAATCTGTGGAGAAGTGAAATCTTTTCAAGTTAAGTTGTGTGTCGGTGTTCCAGGGCACTGCCGGCATGGTAGCCTCATCAGCCTGCTGCTTTCCAGTGAGTCAGAGTGCGGTCAAGTCTGTCTCCCTGTCTTTGGGGTGGTGGTTTGGTGGGTTAAAGGCCTCTGGTGAAACCACCTTTGAGCAATCTGCTGACCTCAGCAGGGAGTTTCCCGAAGACCGAACAGGGAATCAAGTTTGCTGTTAAGCAGAAGAACGGCCAGAGAGCTTTAATAGCCCCTCCCTGGACCAGCTTAATGCGCCATTTGCACCGTTCATTACAGCCTCGCTGAAGTCGCTCTGAAGTTACTTTGCTGTTCGGCACTCTAATGGATTCTGGGGCTTAGACACACGGCGTCTGTTTTTTCCCCACTAATAGCATCTGCTGCCTTTGTTTTATATGCGGCGTGTAATAAATTTTCTGTGTCTTTGTCTCAAAGGTACGGGTCTGGTTTTTTTTATGCATTTGGATAAGTGAATATATTTAAATTCATGCATACAGAAAGTATCAGTGTTATCAGCAAGGTTTTTAAACCTTATTTGTACGTTTATGTAAGTTTACTGTCACATAGGGTTATCTGTGATTGTACTACCCTATGATTAGCTGTGTGCCCCATATCTGTATATATATTTTTTTACTTAGTTGACTACTTTGCTCAAGGCAACATGCAATGGTAAGTTTGCTCACCAAGCTACTTGTATGTATTTACCCATTTATACTATACATGCGGGTCATTTTTACTGTATTAGTTCAGGCTAAGTACCTCAGTAGTAGTGCTCAAGGGTATTACAGCAGGAAGTAGAATTTGAATTCTGCAGTCAAAGGAGAGACCTCTAACAACTACGCCACCTTCTGTTCAATTTTCTTTTACAGTCAAAATACATTTATTTCAGCTCAAAGTTTGTCATCACCGAGTTCTTCTTTCCAAATATCTGACAGCATGGCCCAAAAATGCAATGCAGTTAACTGAACACTTGGAACGTACCCGACTTTTAAGGAAGTGCTGCGCGTCACTGTGTAGTTCGAGTGCGATTTGTCATAAAACCATAGTACATGTTAAAACCATAGAAAGTAAGTCTGTAAAAAACAAAGAAATGGCGTAAATATTGTTTTTAAAACACTGTATATGTTTCTACAATTTGTGATCGTACACAGTGTTCAAATCCCCCAGCGCTGTCGGCACAGAAAGTGATGTCACTGTCAATTTGAGCACAGAATGCCGCCTTATACGCAGCATTCAGCATTTTAGCTTAATTCACGGTACGCTCAGACGATGCGGTTTCTGCTTGCTTGCCGAGAGCCCCAGCTGACTCATGCTGAAGTAATGACAGGAGTTGCTGAAGAATCAGTCTGATTTTTTTAATGATGCACAATTTACAGCCTGGGCTGAAATGTGAGGGGTGTGAGTTCTTGGAACAGGTTCATACACATCCCAGTGTAGCCTTGCATGAGATCCTGAGCTCACACACATTTCTACTGCCCTTTCCTTTTCTCCCCATGGCAGTAGGATATCAAAATACTTTGTGCGCGTGTGTCTTCTTCTTCTTCTTCTTCTTTCGGCCGCTCCCGTTAGGGGTCGCTACAGCGGATCAAAAGCTTCCACTTCCTCCTGTCCTCTGAATCTCTCTCCGTCACCCCCACCACCTGCATGTCCTCCTTCACCACATCCATAAATCTCCTCTTAGGCCTTCCTCTCTTCCTCTTGCTTGGCAACTCCATCCCTAGCATCCTTCTCCCGATATATCCAGAATCTCTCCTCTGCACATGTCCAAACCAACGCAATCTCGCCTCTCTGACTTTGTCTCCAAACCGTCCAACCTGTGCTGACCCTCTAATATACCCATTTCTAATCCTGTCCATCCTCGTCACACCCAATGCAAACCTTAACATCTTTAACTCTGCCACCTCCAGATCTGCCTCCTGTCTTTTGGTCAATGCCACCGTCTCCAACCCATAAAGCATAGCTGGTCTCACTACCGTCTTGTAGACCTTCACTTTGTGCGTGTGTGTGTGTGTGTGGAGGGAGAAAGAAAGATGCTTTATTTGGTGCAGGAATTCAATTTAGCCCTATTACCCCATATCAGCGATGTTCTGTCTAATTTGATTGCGGCCAGTGAAGTGTCTTTTTAAAAACGATTGAAGGCTGGCGGAGAATAGATTGCTTTTGCTGTGATGCATGCATAATTCGTGATCCATGCTCCTTCCCAAGTAGCCGCACTCCTTCCTGGACCTGCAGAAAACAGGCTGCATTACTGACCAAGTGCCTCATGATTATTTCAGCAAGTTCTAAGACTAAGTTCCATGAATTGCCTAGAAATGAATGTTCGATTGTGATGGCGGTGCACTTCACGAAGGGGCTGGGGCCATTTGCAAGAAATCAGTGATAGGATACTGGTCTGTGGTAACTGGGACAAGTTGTCCTGAATCTGCATTAGTTGAGCGTGATCCAGAGAGGCCCTCACCTGATGAAGAAAGGGATGAATGCTGGTATTATACAGAAAGTCAAAAGCAGAGCATGTGATCCTGACACATTGATCCTTGACATATTATGTTCCAGCTTTTCTCCTACATTTTACTGAATTTATCTCATGGCTGGCAGCCCACTATACACTGGACATTGAACAGCTGGAGAGAGGATCCCAGCATACAGCTGGAGTGTGGACAGAGTTGTCGCTGAGATTTTAGGTATGGTGACTCTGTGGGACAGTGCAGGACAGAAATCTGGTTTTTGAAATCAGACATATGGCAGATAGATATCCAATGGCACGCCAAGAACAGAAACTGAGGGGCAGACAAAAGGGTACAGACCTGAGCTTGATTCACAGAAGTCAGAAACATGCTGAGTTCTGTAAAAAGGCCAGATTTGAGCATAGAGGCATGGTGTGCTGCTCTTTAAATAACCTGCCTTCACATGTCAACCAAATGGACATTTTTCTTTCAATTAAAGTAATTAAAGGGTTTATGTCTCCTCATTGGCAGGACAACCATAGCACAGAGGAAGGAGGTGGTGATCTCTGGCTGTCAGTTGCAAGTCTAATGGCATTGGGATCAAAACACATTAAGGTTAACCAGTCAAAGTGATACTTTTAGGGCAGAAACAAAGTACTTCACATACACAATCATCTCTGCAGATTCTTGATATGGACAGCATACTGCTGTGTCCTGATTTTGGCCCTTGGCTTCAGGTGATGCATTACCTTTACTAATGCTGTCTTTTGGCCCCTTGCTTCTGCGTACAGCTCTGTAATAGCTGACTATTTATCTACTCGCGTCTATACAGTGGCTGTTGATCACACAGGAGACAGCCTGACCTCCTTCTCAAACTCCTCAATACAGAAGCTACCCACACCACAGAAGCACATGCCTAGAGCAAGGAAGCGCATATCATCTGCTTTGTGTTACTCAGAATAAACCACCTCCAGCTGCCTCCTCTCTTCTGCAGCAACTACCTGTTCTCAATTAATTGTTGGAGGAGAAGATGCTGAGTGCAGTTGAGGGTTATGCAGCAGTCGGCGAGGGTTGTATTAACCAGCTGAAATGTCATATACTATGGACATACACTATGTGCCCAAAAGTATGTGGACACCAAGCCATCACACCCATATGCACTTCCTGAACATCCCAGGCTGCCAGATAGTAAAGACTGATTCAACTCTCCAGAGAACGCGTTTCCACTGCTCTAGTCCAATGGCAGCGTGCATTGCACCACTTTAGCTGACTCTTGGCATTGCGCACAGTAATCTAAGGCTTGCATGCAGCTACTCGGCCATGGAAACCCATTTTATGAAACTCCTGACGAACAGTTCTTGTGCTGATGTTGCTTCCAGAGATGGTGAGTGATACAGCTGAGCACAGACAATTTTTATATGCTACGTGCTTCGAGCTTGTGTGGTATACCGCTTGCTTCATGGCTATTGTTGCTCCTAGATACTTCTACTATATAATAACAGCATTTAGAGATGACCAGGGCAGGAATTTGAGGAACTGAGTTGTTGCAGAAGTGACATCCTATGACAGTGCCACGTTGAAAGCCGCTGAGCTCTTCAGTATGACCCATTCTACTGCTAATGTTTATGTATGCGGACTACAGGGCTGTATGCTCGGTTTTACACACCTGTTAGCAATGACTGTGGCTGAAACAGCTGAACTCAATGTCCACATACTTTTGGCTATATAATGTACCCCACAGCTTGAGTGGGCACCATATTTACCCTTTATTGTTTGAGGCTTCTTTTTATGCATTACCCTGCTGGTAGGTTGTTTAGGAGAAACCATTCTTGGCAACATACATATGTTGTTCGTATAAGATATACTGCAGAGCCATGGAAGACCAGAGGGGGGCAGTGTGGTCACAAATCAGTATTGTATGAAATGGTTAGACTAAATGGTTGTGCATGTTGTTTTTACTAAATTTGCCAGCTTTTTCACAAATGCAAAGTTTGCGTGTTTGTCTGTGTGCATGAGTACTGTCCAGTGGGTCATCATTAATAATATCCTGCTCTATCCTGACCTTATAACCATGTCTCTGTATGCTTGAGATCCATCCAAGATTCTTGATTGTGTTTGGATGATTTGACTACCTGCTACAGTTTGTCCAGCAATGAGTTGCAGCCAGTGGCCTTGGGGTGACAGTGTTGCTAGGAACTGTTCTGGTTGTCAGCAACCACTCCAAGGCCTGTGTGGGACAGTGGCCTCATTGCCACACCTCCAAGGCCTTTGTTGACATGTTTGGCTTGAACTCCACAGATTCTCTTAGCTCATTTTCTGCTTTTAACCTGAAGCATCGATCAGCAGTTCACAGTGAATGCGGACCAAGGACAACCTTATTTTTCACCTGCGTCCCATCAGCTTCCATGTGATAGGGCCTCTAAAGTGACAACAGTGTTTGTACACTAGGGACTGTCAGAGAAGACCTCCACAATTCAGCCATGCCAGTACCAAAAGTCAAACGGTGATATCCGGACCATTTGTATTCTACAGCCCGAGCAAATCCTGGATCCAAGTAAGCAAGCAGAAGTAAGGGAAACCTTTTTTGATCCTCTGCAAAGCCTGCAGGAAGGAAAGGGTTGCCCTTCTCCCCAGCTGCTTTCTGACATTTTCCAAAGCTGCCCTATCACTGTTAGTTCCTCTCACAGCTCAAAGGGCCTGTCCTTGAGAGGCTACCAGCATGGACCCTGAAGAAGAGTCAAAGCACTCTTCTGTCGTCAGTGCTCCTGCGGCCACAATCTCAGTGTTGCAGCCTCTGTGTCATCTTCTTTCTCGATTTGTTGAAACAGCCCAGGTGACTTTGAACTTTGAACATTTCCAGGAGAACACCAGGAGTCACAGTTTTATGAGCTGCTAACATCTGTGCTGATAGGGCCGCGCAGTGTTTCTCTGTGCTGTGTAATGTAATGTACGCGGGGAAAACCGCTTTCGGCAGCAGTGGAGGGGATGCTTTATTCTCACTCTTTACTCTTTTTCTTACCTAAAAAACATGAATAAGTCATTTTGGACTGTGCAGTTCACCATGGCAACAGGCAAAGTCAGGAGACCAGAGTGTTTGCAGCAGGTCAAATGCAGGGATGTGCTGTTGGCCAAGCTGGTGGGCTGGATGGGAGGGGGTCCTGCAGTGAGCATCTCACTAGTCTCATGCATTTTTGCACTGTTTGCAGGTGCCACACAAATAGTCTCTACTTTCATTGTTGAGGAGCCCTTTGTCACAGTAATAAATTAACCTAAATAAAGAGCAACCATGTTCGGGGCATTTCGGCAGTATCATTCTACCTTCTGGTTCTTATGGCTACCCTGGTTAGAGCTGTCATCTCACAGCCTCTAGCTCCTTCTTGCTGGTAGAGCAGACAGAGTCCTAGGAACATGTGACAACTGATGCAATAAGTGCAGGCTTTTCTGATTTTTCTTGCATGCAGTAGGAAGGGAACATTAATAATCATAGGCTTCGATAGACTATGAATTATTCAGAATTGGATGGCATGCTGGATGATAGTGATTTTAATACTTTCCCAAATGACACAGATTCACTGTTAGGGGGATAATGTGAAGAATTCATCTTGTTTGAATGGCTTTTGATAATCTCCTCAACCCATAGGTGGCAGTGTGCCTGCAGCTGAATGCCAGTTTGGTGGTGGGTGCTGAGGGGAGCTGTACCAGTCTCACTATTGTGTCACATAGACACACGAATGCAGCAGGTTAACTCAGCACATGCTTTTCTTCATTAACTCTATCGTACAAAGTTCCCTGTTTGGAAAATCCCGCGGAGGCACGCCTGCCGCTTCCTGTGGCATAATGTGGTATCTGCTAGCTGAGCACGACATCATCGGTAAACAACAAGCACCGCGTACAGACATAGCACTCACCTTGTCTTTAACATACAGGTAGTAGGCAGGTGTACACAGAACTCTGTTTACATTCTAAGCCATGTTGTTGCTACTATTTCTTTTCCACAAGGCCATAACAAGCATTTGTTAGCGGGGCTGTTTATTTGCTTAGGACCCGAGTCAAAATGTATTAAATAGCAGTCTCTTATGGAGGAAATAGTACCACAGGGAATTACCGTAATGAAGAAATGAAGAGTACAAATGTGTATGTCAGTGCCATTGAAGGGGTTTGCTCTTCTGATGGAGGGATAGACCCTGTTTATTAGTGTGCGGTGCCCTCCACCCGATCCCAAAACACACCACACACATCCCCACTTGTGTTGGTCGAGTGACAGGAAATAGTTCTGTACACAAGGTCCCCTAAATGACCACCTCATGGCTGCAATAAGAATAAGCCTGTCCATTTGTGAAAATATGGTTGCTGGGAGTATGAGTAAATTGTATACTAGAAGTGTGAAGTGTTGAAAGAAAAATGGAACCCATTTCATGTTTTGCTGGGAAATTTTATAAATGATCTTACTTCCCCTTTTCTCTTATTTCCAGTGTCCTCATCTATCCTGGAGGTCCAGGTGCCTGACCTGCCTGTGGTAGCGCTGTTTGGACAGGATGCCATCCTCAACTGCTCCTTCAGCCCCATCAGCCCATTCAACATGTCAGCTCTGAGTTTGTTCTGGCAGCTGACAGACACAAAGCGCAGCGTACACAGCTTCTCGGCAGGCCGAGACCAGCTGGCAGAGCAGGCCAAGGGCTTTGTGAACCGCACGGGCCTGTTCCACTCCCAGCTGAGCTCTGGGAATGCCTCACTGCTTCTGCGCAACGTGCAGATCTCAGATGATGGCAGCTTTACCTGTTTCGTGAGCATGAACTCCTACAACAGTGCCTCTATGGTGCTGCAGGTGGCAGGTGAGTGAAATACATGGGGATAGGTGAGAGGATGGACAGGTTACACTTCATTTACTTATTTATTTGCATATATTTTTACTGAAGGGGGAATTACACAACAGTTTAACACCAGTGGTGGCAAATATCCAAAATGTGTAAAACAAAAGGAATATCACCATATTGTGTTTGTATTCTTAATGTGCTACAATATGCGATATATATTTCCATTTCGTACACCCTAATTTTGTGATTGCATGGTGTTTTTAATGGCCACAGAACATGTTCTTAATGATAAAAATTAAAAAACTAAAATCCATACAAAACTGTAATGTAGGAAGCACAAAACCTAAATCAATACATTTTACTTTTAACAGTTTTAAACTTAACTATTGAGACATTTCCCGGTGCCTGCATTGCAGAGTCAGTTTACCGGAGGATCTCACTCCTGGATTTGACCAAATTGTGTAGAATCAACTAAAGGAAAAAAAATTTATATTTTTTTTACTTTGTAGGATGTAAAAGAAAGACTGAATTTAATGAATTGATTATGACAATGAATACGTATGCCATTCTTCTTAGAGTGAACAGTTCGATAATCTAGGTTAAACATTTCTTTATTTTACCTGTGATCAATATTAATTTATCACAGTTTCACAAAAGATCAAATAAAGGGAGTGTTGTAATTCCACTAAGTCAAATAAAACAGTTTTAAATGGGGTTAAGTTGGGATTTCTTGGGAAAAAGTCCCACTGTCATAATTGAAAGGTTCTGAAGTCCCCAGCTCATATGTTCAGGTTAGTGTGATATCGAATGATGCAGTTTATTTAGTAAAGAGCCTAATTAAGATCACTTATTTAACAAGTGAGCAGGAACCCTAACCTGCACACATTTTAGGACAGCAGGACCAGAGCAGAGGATCACTACATGGTACACACACACCTGCTGTGTCTCTTATGCAATTACTATAAAACATACCTCATGGCTTGAAATGCAATTTTAGTATCTGACCCAATGTACTGACACAATGATGAAAAATAAGTGTGATTCTCTACTCGATTGTACTAATTATATAGCATTTTTCTCCTCACCCTTTTAAATATTTTGCTCATTTACACAGCTTTATATTTACTGCATTACTCCCTGTTAAGGGTCTCACATCCTCTAAATGAGTTGATCACCATGAACCCTTTTAGCCATTGGATTGTTTAATCCTGGTGGATAAAAAAAAAAACTGCTTTTGGATGTTTTTCCTTCATAATGAGGTACTAATGTGACTAGTTAACAGAAGGAGCCTAATGACCTCGGAGCTGATAAACTTATCTAACTTTACTGTAAATAGTAACAATACTCTTTTACTTATTTATTTATTTATTTATTTTGTACATTTTGCTATGTGTCTTCTGTTGTATTCCATGTGTTTCAACTCCTGTATAAGTAAATTTTCCTGCAGAAATTATTAATCATATCTTTTTCAAAGGTTGCAAACGTAATTACCTTTCAGTCCTTTGACCTGAAGTTCTGTATCTTACTTCTTTACCACCTGTTACAGACTTTGTATTCTTACTTTGTGTGCTTATATAGTTTAGATTTATATGGAATTTCCAGATATATGAGACAGTTGCTATAAATATGTATCTCCAGGTAAGAGAGAAATGTATTTGTGGAGGTAAAAACCATTTGTTCATCTTCAAAAGCCACTTATTCAGTATAGGATCATGGAGATGCAGAACTGAAGAAGAATCGGCCGTGAGGCAGAGCACCCCATGGATAGGAGGCCAATCCATCACAGGGCAATCACACACATTCATTCCCATATACACAGTAAGGGCAATTTAATCTCCACTTCACCCGGAACACGCGTCTTTGAAATGTGATGGATCCCTCGCAGAACTAGAGAAGAACACACAAACTCAAGAAAACAAGAACAGAGACAGAGAACCTGCAAGTCAGCAGCATCCTTTCCTGCCTTCTCCATCTTCTGATGCACAGTCACAAAGACAATCAACTGTTGTGGACAAGCTACACATTAGTCATGCATGACCAGCGCAACAAGAGAAGCAGTAATAAAAAACATTTACAACCATTCAGAGCGGTCAGTGATATCTGATCGATAAACCCTGACCATGTAGGCCATCTAGCTCACTATACTTTGGCTTTGGTTATTAGTAGTTCCTGTGGCTGATTGAGCATAACAAATGGCTCTGGTAAGATTGTCTTACCACATCCCTGTCAGTAAAGCTGAAATCACTAGTGAAGTTCTTAATGTCTTTTACTCCTGGAGAAAAACTGATCTTCCTTGTCGTTCCACTTGCATATCTCTAAAGTGGTCCTTTCTCACTCTTAATATAGTGTTTTTAAGAAACTTTAATATTGCAGAAAGTTGGAAAACCAAATTATTTCTTCGTTGCTGAATGTAATAAAACACAGTGATGACTCATCTGCCTTTAAGACTAATCGGTTTTAAGGTAAGAAATATGGTAGCCGGTGTATGCAGTTAACCTCCCAGATGTCCTCCCTTTGAGTGAGCTGGAAAATTTAAACCTGCCTTGGTTGTCATATTTCTTCTCGTCCAGTGGAGATCAGGGAAAGTTCTCGCTGTGGCGACCTTGGTCTTGTCATGAGCTTTCACGTATCAGAGGGAACCAAAATAAACTAATTTCACATTCCCTAGCTCCCTCCCAAACCCCGGTTGTTTGCTGTGCCATGATTGGCTTTGGGAATAAAACGGGCTGTGTGGATACTGTCTCTCTGGCTGGATTATGAGCTCAGGGGAATGGAGGGCTCTGATTCCATCTGAGGTGTAAAGTTAACCCTGGAGCTCAGCTACAGTACACTGAATTCTGACCAGTAAGACTCTATGGCTGCGTAAAGCTATGGGAGAAACTGGAGTGGTTACGGAGTGTGTCGGAGAGAAGCTGCTGCTGAAATGTAATCACAGTGTTTAACTAAGACAAGTGATAACAGAACTTTGATCAGTGTTGTTCAGAATTGAACAAAAGGGGTAGGTATTTGTTTTTATGTATAACTTACTATTTTCAAAACAGTGTAACAATATTTCATTTTTGTGCCCTACCTAGCTCCTTACTCCAAGCCTGCAGTAACCATGGAACCGAACTCAAACCTGCGTCCTGGTGATCGTGTGTCTCTGACCTGCACGGCATACGGCGGATTTCCCATGGCAGAGGTGCTGTGGCAGGATGGGGGCGGCCGCAACCTGACAGACAACGTGACCAGCTCTCAGGTGGCCAATGAGGAGGGCCTCTTCAGTGTATGGAGTATCCTGCAGGTGGTGGTGGAGCCAAACAGCACCTATGTGTGCAGACTGAAGAACCCAGTGCTGGGAGAGGAGAGTCATGCCTCAGTCACCATCACAGGTTGGTGTCCTCTCTCTGTCAGGCTGCCACTTTGGCTCCTCTGGGCCACTGTAAAGTAGTGGTGGTGTTCCAAGTATGGCTCCTTTTTATGTTGACATATGGTTTTGTTCTAGACTATATCAAAACACAGAAAGACATTTCTGTATAAATGTAAGGAGTCTTGCCCATACATGCAGATCTCAGGTACTGTAGTGGTTCCAGGTTCAAAACCCTTCTCTCTCTGTATCACACTTGATGAACTTACCCTAAACAAGTGGAGTGAACTGCTTAAATGAGTAAAAAAATTGTAAATAGTTTAGCACAAAAATCTCACATTGTAAGCTGACAGTTAAATAATGGGTAATAACACTAGTTAATAAATGTGTGAGGGTTGTCAGGGTTGAATCGAGTCCTTATTTTCGGAGGGAAACATGCGTATTTACATGCAATTTAGTATGATGACAGACACGAACTGTAGTATTTTCTCTGCCATTTCTTTTCTAACGTGATTTCTTGGAATCCTGCTTAGTGATTTCGTATGAGGTAGTAACCCACACGGTGGGTTTTGTACAACAGAGAGAAGTAGTGGTGATGGAAGACTAGTCAACTGGCTTTCAGTGGCAGGGATTTTTGAGAAGTAGTCGCTCTGATGGATGCAAAAAAGGGAAACAGAGTTAACTTCAGCAGTAGTGTTAAAGGATTCCTTATAGGACCTCCTGATATACCTTGGGCCTCCCTTTGCCTTCCCATTTCCAGCATGCCAGAACAGGACTTGGATCATAGCGATGCTATTTGGAGCCAGCTAGTGCATGAATCAAAGCACAGGGCCGCGTGCAGAGCAGCGCAGACGGGTGGGTTTTCACCCCACAGCACCCCCCCCCCCAACTGTACCCACTAACAGTCCCGTCCAGATTCGCGTACTGCTCCACTGGTCCAAGAAATTGCTGGCAGAGGGTTAGCGAGCAGGTGCTGGGAGAGGCAAGTCCAGCCTGGACAGAGACCACGATGGAACCCCCATGCTAACAGGGCCAGCGGCTGAGCACTGCCGGGGGTGGTCATGAAGCCGTTCTGGCCACAGCTCTGTGTAAACCTTTTGGTAGCGGAACCCTCATGGTTTCCAACAAGACACCATTACACGGCTCTGCAGTTAAGCAATCCTAGGGCCAAATGGGTCCTCTTTGACATCTCGGCTGGGTCACACTGCAGATGTGACAGCGGACAGTGGGAAGAGGCTGGCTGGCTATAGGCATGGCAAATGGACAGGACCCAAATTTCCATCTGTAAGAATGCTGGCCTGGCAGTGCCCACTGCAAAACCTTTGGAAGAAAAGAGAAAGAAGTAGTCTGTTCTCTGTAAACCTGCAGACAAAAAGCTATAAGATGGAGGAGACATTGGAGAAGAGCAAAACAAGCCAGGAGCCATTGATCAGCTCAGATCGTGAGGCCTCTACAGGGAGAGGCATTATGTTGCCGTAATTTCCTTCGTCAAACAGGCGTGCCATCAGATGGACTATCCTGTTAGCAGATAAGCACTGGCTTCCTCTGTACACAGTGGGTTGTGAGAGTTTTGTTTGATATAAAAATGTGCTTGTGTTTGTTTACAGCAGCCATTGTATGCTTACCATTTTTCCTAATTAATTTGGTCCGAACACAACGCTCTTACTAACATGCTGGAATTCTTGGAATTGCAAATAATGAGACATTATGAAAAGACCCCAGATTAAAATTTCATAACTGAGCGGGTTTTAATATTGTCCAGTTTTATATGCTAACCAGTTTTATATGATTAGTAAAATTCTGATTATTGCTTAAAATTTCAAAATGATTTCTCTTGGGATCCCAGTCTTGTAAGATTGGCTTGGTAGCCATTATACTAATCGCTACCCTTACAGTGACGTTGCCTTTACCAAAACTTCTCCCTGAGGATGAGGTAAAGGAAATTTGGGAGTATAGTTGTAGGCGCTTTTTACCTCCAGGGCAAAGGTGTGCTGAAGGAAAGCTTCTAACAAGCGCATTATGGGATGCTGCATCAGCATGAATTGAGAGAACAGGGTCCTTGGGGTCAACAGCCAAGGGTCCTTACACAAACCCAGCAAACCTGTCCTCTGTGTGGTTTCGCTGAAAAAAATGAAAAATGCGAGTTCAGTTGTGCTGTACTGAGAATGAATCCACTTTTTGTGAGTTCAATGGAACTGTGACACAAGGCCTATTGTGGAATCTTTTAGCTTTCCGGCCAGAATTTAATCCCTCACCACTCAAGGACCCCTATGCTCTCTAGCTACACAGTATGTCTCCATGGGGCTGATAGTACCACTGGAATTGGTTAAAAAAACTGTCAAATCAAGTGATATGGCAAGCGAGGGTTAGATGCCTTTTGCTGAACACAGAACTGCAGTGCCGAGCTGCGGCTTCTTGCACTTTGATAGTAGGGAGATCAACTAAGCTTTTGCCATCTTGTTTAGCTCAGTGGAGGATAAGTGGGCTCTATCATCTGCCAATGAATGAGTCGCGGTGAGTAGCAAGGACCTGTATGAAGACCACAGGTATGAGTGGTGTGAATGTGAGACACATGCAGAACAAGGCACCCCAGGGAATCTGAGGCTATGCCAGATGCTGATCTCCAGAAAAGGAAAGGTACTGATGCTGAGAATGGGAACAAGAAAAAAACTCAATGAAAATTCAATGCCTTGGTCACTAAAGCCTCTGCTAAATGTGCATGCTCTGAGCTACCTCCCACCATCCCTGCTGTTTCGGTATATAGATGACATCCCTCAGGAGTGCTCAGAAGGTTTCAAGTACACTGTCCCACCAGGTTGGTTCTTCCTGATAGCTTAACAACCTGGAGAGGACCCCTCTTTCCATTTGACATAGAGCCAACCACTCAACATTTAGTAACTCCAGCATTCCTGATTATTGTACTCCAAGTTTGCTCCTCTGTTGTACTCTGCATTTACTCCTCCTGGGTGAATCCTGTTTACTGCAGCAGGAAAATGGATTAAAACCCCTTTTGTCATTCATCAGTTTGCTTTTTGTGTGGTCCTTTGGCTGTTGCCTGTCAGTGGAAACTCAGGCTTCGAAGAGTACATTTACAGAAGGAATGTTAAATCCTTTAAGAGGGATTGGTTTCAGAAAGACCCACTGTCAGTATTTGCTTTGCATTATAAAATCATATTAGTTTCAGCCCTTTTAGACATTTGGTAAAAAAACAGCCATTGAGAAACCTGGCTATACCTTCAAATACTTTCCCTTTAATTATTTATTTTCTTTCAAATGGCCCTTGAAATCAAGAGAAGCTAAAGCTGTGAATTACTGCTGCGTGAATGATGTTTTTGTAACCTTTTGTGAATTTCTTTTATTTCGGTCTTTGAAATTGTGGAAATCAATCTCTCAACGTGCATGAAGGAACATTGTCTTAAGCACAGAGTGTTTTGGTTAGGAGTTACCGTGAGATGGTTTGTCTTGTGCTGTAGGGGCTTTCCCTTCTGACAGATCTAGCAAGCCCTTGTAATTGATCAGTGAGTATGAAGCTGAAACTGGTCAGTTTGGTCACCTCTTGTAATGGTCTGTGTTCTCTCCACGAGCATGGTTTCTGCCAACATGATCTTTCCCAATGTGCTGTTTTCCAGTTTGGTACTCTGATGTGGTTTTCTTCAAGGTGGCTTCCTCCGTTATGGTCTTGTAAATTGTGTTAAGTTCAGGTTGATTTAATCTCTTTCATGCCATCTTCTCCTATGTGATCACCTTCAACATAGGCCCCCTTGATGCAGTTCGTCTCCTACAAAGTGATCATTTTCATTCTAATATGATGTCCTCTACAGAACATGTCTCCAGCTGTCAGTCCCCAGTCAAACAGGTTTTACCTGGCTTGTACTTTTTGACCAAACCAGCCCTGTCTTACTGCAGGGGAAGTTACTGTAGCTTGATGTCTGGAAGGTGTCCTTCTTGACAGAATAATTATCATCACTGCTGTTAAACACATTTTATTTTATGTGGTACTTACCAAGATTGTTAAGATTATGTCTCCATGTCATATGATGTGGCAGTAGATTTTGCAGTTCTCTTTTTGTGTTTAGTATCAACTCTAGTCCTCATTGAATGTTTGCAATTCAGACGCATGCACATTAACATCATTTAATACAAGCACAAGTTGACACTTTTAAACTTTTAAAAATTGTAACTGCAAAATGCCATACAAATAAAAACATTTCCTAATCCTGACAAACTTGCCTGCCCCCTCTGAATGTTGCTTTTACTTGCTGTGCGTTTGTTAATTTTTTCAGCTTTTTTCTCTCTCCTGGAAACGCAGCAGAATTTTGTTTGTGGTATAATTCATTCTGTGCTGTCTTTAGCTGCTATTGGTATTTTTTTAAATTCATGTTGAGTAGTTTATGGTTGGTGTGAGCGCACATTTATGTAATTGAGCAATTATAAAGAAGCACGTTTTACTTAACATATGAGGCCGGCGATGCTGTAAAAAGCTTTGGGCCTTTCTCTAGTTATCTAGTGGAGGCTGGCACACTTGGATGATTATTTTGAAGTCTTCAAAGTTCCTTCTGTTCAGGATCATTATTTTTTGTGATGTTTGTGTTGGTCGCGGTTGATCTAATTTTAGCAGCCAGTTAACACATGTTATGATCATTGACCCTACAGCTCCCTTAGCAGGTCTACTGTGTAGCTTGCAATTATTAGAATCTAACGTTACCAATACATATGTTAGCTACCTCCCAGGGTCTGGACTGCCATGGTAAAAATACACATTTGTTCTTCTGTGAGGAATTTGCAAGCAGTTTTCTCATGGGCTTGTCAAGTGCTCCCTCTTGTCTGTACCATTACTCTGTACACTAATTTACTAGACCAGGTGTATTTTGTACCTCGCTGCTTACATAGCTTGAGATCCAATATGTTGGTCATTTAATGATGACGTAGATGATTTTGCCATCTTCTTCTAAGGAACAGTGGTGTCTGAGCCATTGCACACACTGCTGCTGATCCTTTTTTTCAGTGTCTGCTAGGTTGTGTCAGGCTTCATTTAAACCAAGTAAGGCGAAGTGGCTGAGCTGCATACACTGCTGCATCCGAGAGCAGCTTCCAACCCAGCTGTTTAAATGCAGCCAGAACTGACCATTATCTTTATTCAAGCGCTGTGCAGGGAGGCTGGAGCTGTACTCCAAATGGTTCTGGACAATAAGTGCATCTACTCAAATTTACCATTAGTACCTAAATGAGCCTCAACCCTATTGCCAGTCTGCTCATGCATCCACTAGCAATTATAACTTAAGTGTCCTTGAGGTCTTGTCAAGTGTTTTCTTCTCATACACATTTACAGTGTAGCCAGATATTTATTTATTTATACTTCATTTTTCAGTGAAAGGTTAGTCATATTTTAATGTGACAAATACCTGGTTAATTACTGGGAAGTTTTGAAGGTGATTTGTTTGAGGAGAGACCTTCTTGTCAGGCCATAGTGTAGTACTTGCGTGTGGGGTAAAAAAGAAATTCATGTGAAACCACCAAGGCCTGCAGGAGGAGAAAATGAGAATGTTTTTATTTATTTTTTTTTTTTTAAAGCTTATAATGAGGGCCTCGGGCGAAGCGATGGTTTTAAAGAAATTATGTTGTTATATAATCTCCTGCAGATAACACAAAGGATAAGGCATTTTCAGAGCACAACTTACATTTGTTCACTGAAACTTTGGAGAGATCAAAAGATTTTTTCTTGGTCTTTTCTTGTGTGTTTGTTTATACACGGATGTTGGAAACAGAGAAAAACAAACGATCAAAACTGGAGCTGGTGACAAGGCTCATAGAAGAATCAGCAGTTTGCCTGTCTGCCTTTTTCACTTTAATCTCCTGCTTGTCAGTGCAGCCCCTTCTTGGCAGCTGTTTCTGCAAAAACTGCCTTGCTCCTCAACTCAGGGGACAGACCCTGTAGGGAGCCCTCAAAGCCTGCAGCAGAGGTTAAAGCTACACATTGGAGACCAGTAAGTACACCAGCCATGAAGTGGTGTTTTGCAACAGCATGGTTGGGAAGTTCCTGATATGTGACCTAAAGGTTTGCAGACTGAATTATCATGAATGGGAAACTGCTGTTGTACTGTGGATAGCTGCTTAAACTGAGTTGCTGTAAATAGCCATCTGACAGCACAGGGGGAAGTGTGTGAAATAGCACACTGTGTGATAACTGCACCTGATGAACAGATCAATATAGTAACATGCTGGGAAAGTGGCCCTTGACACTGTTGTGGACCTTAGCTGAGCAGTCTACTCAAGAGAGAAACACCTTGCCCCCCCATCCCCTCCTTTACTCAAATCATGGCAAAAGGATTAGATAGCTGCAACATTCCTGGTGACTGCTGTCACTAGCTGTTGTTTCCAACAAGTCATCAGTTTCTTGCAGAAGCAGCTGAACAAAGGCAGCTTAGTATTTTTAAATGCGAGTTTCTGTGTAGTGGGGTTCAGCTGAGGAGACCTGCTTAATGCGTGTTGCTAGAGCCATGGGGTAAGTGTGACCTTCTGGACTGTGTCCTCCTGCCAGCCTTGCTCCTACACAACACATCACTTGGAAAGCTGCCTCTATAGTATTCCACCTTAAAGATGCGTTTTGCATAATGAGACCACCAGCACTAAAGAGACAACCTCCTCGAGTTTACTTTGAACTCTCGGTGCACTTAATTAAACATCCCATGGGGTCTTTCCTGCTAAGAAAAGAAAATCACATTAATGGTATCTGTAAAGGAGTTGGCCGGAACCTCTATCAGATGGTGTGCGATGACATCACTACACACTGATCAGAGGGTGAGACCCGCCCCCCATGGCTACTAAAGAGCTGAATAGAGACTTACGCATCTGGTTACAGCTACTGCAGATTTCCATAAACTGAGCATAATATTGCTGGGTCACTGCAGAGAGTTTCCTTGGTAACCAACTGTATTTCTGTTATGTAATTACTGGCCAGAAAATGGTTAGGTAATGTGTGTCCCAGTGCCATTGGGACTTTTTAATTTAACAGGACATGTATCTCACAATAGTTATACAAACCCAAACTGTGTGCTCTGATGTTGTGTGGTGTGTTTCTATGTTTGTGTGCTTCTGCAGCTTCCATTCACATATTCTGGGCCATTGTGAGTCTGTGCTCTTTCTAAATATGAGGGGTGTGTGTGTGCATGTGCGCACGCTCTGTGATCACAGGAAGGGCTATTATGGCTTTCCTCCCTGGCAAATGGAAATGGATAAGTCACAGGGACACGCAATGGAGTGGGAAGCATGTTCCCCTAACTGCCAGCAAGACTTCTGTCCTGATGGTGTCTGAAATTAATTAAAAAAGCAAAAACAGCAAAAAAATATATATATATCTCTGAGCTGCTGACAGGACAGAAGGCTTTGCCCATTGTTCTGAGTTTGCCAAGTGCCCCCCATAGATCCCCACACCCTACATCTTGCGCTACCTTAGCAATGTCTGCAAAGAGACAGTCTGATGAAAGCAGACAACATATCCTGTGCTTTTGGGAAAAGATAAATTTTGCATGCAGAGTTTTGATCACCTTTTTTGACCATGATAGGATGGGGTCTGCAATGTGTCCAAAGTCATTTACTGAGCTCAGATTCTTCTGCATAGAAGTTGAAGAAGAATAGCTTATCCTTCCATACCTTCTCTGCCTGACCCTTATCATCTCAGCCCTGCACCCCATCTCACCTGCCATTCCACTTATTATCGTTCAGTGTCTCAAAGCTGCTATGTAGAGGGCACAAATGAGAACGCTTATGTAATCTGCTAAATGTCACAAAGTGACAGAGACTGGGATGGGCCAGTTTTGGGAGATTCTGAAAACAAGGTTGGTCAACACCTCACTGGATTATGCAGCTTTTGTAAATATGTTTAGGTAAAATGAATGATGATATTCCACATTTTTCTGTAATGGCTTGAGAGGGCATCTCATGGACCTTGTTAAGTGTAATGTATACTGTACTACAAGAGCTGTGGATTTACATGGGACCCCCTAGATTATAGGTTAAGTCATTGATCAAGCAGGTTCAGATGTGAGCTTCTAGGTGTGTGCTTATCAACTCACAGTCTCACAGTGGCTCCACTGTGTGGTAGTGTTTAAGCTTACTGAGAACTTCTAGATTTCAGTCCAACGAGAAGCCGTGGTCTTTAAACCATGCTACTGTATATATGCATTTCTATAAATTGTACGAATTTACAGTCTTTGTAAATGACACTACTGAAAATATATTTTCTTTCTTAGCCAACACTTTTATTTAAAGATCTTTTTATCAGTTAATGTGTTTAATATTTTACTGGACATTTTTAGGTGACATACTCAAAGCAATTGAGGAGCACCCCTCTTGGGACATTAAGTCCAAATCTGTGTTCTTAACAACTCAGCTACTTGCTTGGATATATGAAATGTGGATAGGCTACTTGAAGCTGGCCCCCATACAAATGGCACAAATGATAAAAACCTTGTGGCTTGTTAGTGCTATATTTGTGCTGCAGAAATTAGGATTTGTGTCATTTTTGTTTTTGAGATATAAGCCTTTATTTTTTCTGTGACATGACCCTCCTACACCTGCAAAAACGCACAAAACAGGGCATGTTCATTAGTGCTACGTTTGTGTTGGTTTTTGCCTTTAAACCCGCCCTTCTATCATATTCCATTTTGAAGATATTAACGGTTGTTTACATTGCACGTAATGTCACCCCCCCCCCCCACAACTGCCAAAATGCATGAAACCGGGTGCTCCATTTGTGCCCTTTGTAGCTGCAAAAGCAACTCTGGTTTTTTTATTGTCAAGATATTAAAGATGGTTTTGATTCATGACCCTACCTAACCTGTGAAACTGGCCCCCCTACAACCGCCGAAATGCATGAAACGTGGCGCGTTCGTTAGTCCTCCGTTTGTGCCCTTTGCAAAATAAACTTTCTATCTTTTTTTGTTTTGGAGATATTAACGAATGTTTACATCACAGGTGACATCACCCCCCCACACACACACACAAAACCACCAAAACACACGAAACCGGGTGCATTCAATAGTGAATCATTGTTGCCCTTTGCAGTTTCAAAAGCAACTTTCTATCTTTTCGTTTCAGAGATATTAATGATTGTTTACATTGCATGTGATGTCACTGAGCCTATTCTTGGTTGTGCAAAACTGAGCGCATTTTTTACGACCGCTTAATAAATAAATAATCAACAGCTTGACAAGCCAAACAAAAGAGTTTAACATTTTCATTTCTTACCTTTACCTTCCTGTACTGTATATAATAAAAGCGATGCAAAATGTACGTTAGGACACAAATGCTGCTTTTCAAGAAATTTCTGTAGAATAAATAAAACTGGTTAATCTCTTTATGTCAAAAGACTTGAAAAAATTTGTTCAATTATCACGTAAAGAAACTTTTAAAAAGTAGTATCAAAACTGTTAGCAAATTTAGAGTTGATAAAATAGCAAACCTATTATTTATCTGAATTGTTCAAGCAAAAGTACATACCCAGTTGTTATAAGTTCTTGGAGGGAAGGTTACATCAAATTTTGACTGCAACACTACAGTTTAAAGTAAGTTTAAGAAAATCAAAGGAAGATGACGCTGTGTCAGTAAACAAACAGACCTACTTAATACAAGCAGTAATCCCTCATCTTAGGAAGGGTCACATCCTAGATGTGACATCACAGACTGAAAATATTAATATAATTTGAATTTTTTTTAGTAGTGTCTACTATCACTAATAAATAAATTGGATATATAAAGAAAAAATATATAATGATAAAAAACTGCCCTAGGAAATAAACTCGGATAAATAAACCTCGTCAGGTTTCTAAAATAGATAAGGCTGGGACATATAACAACACATACATAACAATTAAAATCTGCAAAAATAACAGAAATGCAACTAAAATGTTTATAAAGTTTATTTTGTTTCTTTTTTTTTTTATTTAGCCGACAGCCATGTACAAGTGTATATTTGTAAATACAAATAGAGCATGCACAGAACTTTTGAAAACACAGTTGTAAATTTGTTTTCAAAAGTTCTGTGCATGCTCTATTTGTATTTACAAATATACACTTGTACAAAGCTGCTTGTTTCTTTACACACAGTGTGACAGAGTGAAAGCAGCAGCAGCAATGAACTGTACTGATTTTACATCTTTCTTGCAGTACAGCATTAAGTAAACAAACAAACTAATAAATAAATACATACATACATAAATACATACATAAAAGCATAATTTAAGGTATGGAGAGGTTTCGCAGCAAGCGGAGTTCATCAGCTGAGAGAGAGAGAGACAGAACAACACTTCAAATGATAAAAGTGGCAGTGGTCATAAAAAATGCACTCAGTTTTGCACAACCAAGAAAGGGCTCTGTGACGTCATGTGTGATGTAAACAATCATTAATATCTCTGAAACAAAAAGAGATTGAAAGTTGCTTTCGCATCTGCAAAAGGCATAAACCGAGCACTAACGAATTTCCTGCAATTTGGCGGTTGTAGGGGAGGCAAGTGACGTCATCCATGATGTAAACAGTCATTAATATCTCCAAAACGAAAAGTGATAGAAAGTTGCTTTTGCAGCTCCAAAGTTCACAAATGGAGACCTAATGAACACGCCCCATTTTGTGCATTTTTGTGGTTGTAAGGGGGCCAGCTTCGCAGGTTAGGTGGGGCCACAAATCAAAAGAATTGTTAATATCTCCAAAAATAAAAAATGTAGAGTTGCTTTTGCTGCTGCAAAGGGCACAAACGGAGCACTGATGAACCTGCCTGGTTTCTTGTATTTTGGTGGTTGTGGGGGAAGGGGCAAGTGATGTCATGCATGATGTAAACAATCATTAATATCTCCAAAACGAAAAGAGATAGAAAGTTGCTTGTGCAGTTGCAAAGGGCACAAACAGAGGACTAACAAATGCATGCTGTTTCATGTGTTTTGGTGACTGTGGGGGGGGGGGGGGGGGCTGAGTGACATCACCCACGATGTAAACAGTCGTTAATATCTCCGAAAAGGAATGAGATAGAATGGTGGTTTTAACGGCACAAACATAGAACTAATGAATGCTCCCGGTTTCTTGCGTTTTTGCAGTTGTGGGCGGGCTGAGTGACGTCACAGCCCTGAAAAAATAAAGGCTTATATCTCAAAAATGAAAATGGCACAAATCCTCATTTTTCCAGCACAAACCAAGCACTAACGAACCATAAGATTTTTATCATTTGTGCCATTTGTAGGGGGGCCAGCTTCACGCAGTTATGTGGATAACCAGTTGCTCCTTTCCTTTCTATGGCTGGACTGGAGCGCAAAAGTGTCATAGAGGTGTCAAGAAACTGTTTACTTTCCATTGGCTTGTGGTGACAAAGATGAGTGTCCTGTGTTCCAGTGTGAAGTCATCAGACAGCATGTGAGGGGGCTCAGTGTCAGGGTTGGTGGGGCACTTTACTTCCCTGGAGCAACAGGAATAGACAATCATCAGCTCCCAAGTTGCTGTATTTGGCATAGTGCTAGTGCAGCTCCACTGTTACCTGTCGAGTCCCTCTACCCAGCAGGGAGAGGTTCAAAAAACACCCATAGCCCTCCATGACTTAGTACTCAGCAACACTCACTGCGGTTTAATAGCATGGCTATTCACACATGTTTAAATATGCTTTTAACCCTTTGCCATAGTTACATGAGGTGTTGTGCTTATGCGCTCTTGTTTTTAGTTAAGAGCCTTACACCTTTGGCAGGGTTCTGTGTAATGGTCAGATTCATTGGATTTGAGAAGGGCAGTTTCATTTAGGTAGGAGAGAAAGCAATGTGAATAATGTGGGTATTAGTGGATGCATGTTTGCATCTGTGTATAGGTACTGTATGTCTGTATTTTTTCCTTGGTTTTGTCTTGTATGTTTACTGTGTGTGTGTGTGTGTGTGTGTGTAAGGTTGTGTGCATGCTTAGTGTTTACTCCTGGTTTGAAGAGATAAGCGAAGGCCAAGTGTCAGTGGGGAGGCCTCACAGTGGGAGAGTAGGAGCAGTAGGGGTGGGGATGAAGGAGATTACCCCATCAGGAGGAGGGACTCTTTGCAAAGACATGCGCCATGGATTTAATTCCCTTGGGTCCCACATGCGTGTTTAGTCTGATCCGGTCACCTCCCCCTCTTGGCACTGCAACTTCAGCAGTCTCAAACTAGGCTACTTTTCGAGCATAGTCCCTCCCCTGTAATTCCCCACAAAAGGCAGGCATGGTAAGGAAGGTCCTGGTAGGAGGGGAGGGAGACAGAGACATGGAGGGTGGGAGGGGGCGATGAGGAGGTTGTCTAAAGCAAAGAAAGAAAAGGTGGTAGGAAAACAGAGCCATTACAGACAAATCTATTTCTGAAGAAAGCAAAACCACATCATCAAACATTGCGAGGAAAATCGGAGCCCACGGGGCTGCTGAGGCTCGCTGGAGAAATGATAGCTGGCAGTGGCATTTGTCTTTATCAGTCTGCCCTGGGGGAGCGGGCCACAAGGAGCCACATTTTAACTCCTGCCGAACAGGCTGATCCAATTAGCACCTCCTCTCATTAGCAGCATATGTAGGAGTGGTGGCCCTTAGTGCTCTGTAGTTATTATTATGATTATGAATATTATTAGTGTTTACATATGGGTAGTGGTTCACATCTCTTTCAGTAATAAGTTTTCATTAATCAACATGCATTTTTTTGTAAGATTTGCAACCATTTATTAGCCACAAGGGCTTTGGCGGGAATGAACATCTTGAGGAATGAGAGCCGTCTGCTTATATCGATCCTGAGGCTGCAGCGTGACAGGAATCATCATCACACAGTCGACTGCTCCTCAAAGGTTGGGAAGAGGGAAAAGCTGGGCTTGCACCGCAGCAACCGAGCTAGGAAAAGACTCCAAACAACTCTCTGATGTGCTAATCAATTGTTAAATTCAGTAGCAATTGCCTTATGCCACCAAATTTATGTTTTATTTTTACCAATCACACAGTGTACACCTGAAGCATAAATGGCTGTGAAATATCATTGAGAACAATGTAAGAGACTATGCATTTTTAAACATTAGGGGAACAGTTCTTTTCCTGTGGTATATGTTGCATTTTTGGTATTAAGGCAACAGGTAGCAAAACAGTTAAGGATGAAGATTTGATCCTGAAGGTTCTCAGTTTTTGAAAATTGCTGCTGTAATAGCCATCTGTTTAAAAAGTCAAAATTACAGATGCCATGGACAAAGGAAACATTGTGCTAATATCCCAAAGGAATACTTAACACTGTGATCTTGATTTTTCTAGAATTAGGATCTAGAGGGCCTGTTTTAACCTTGCAATTAGTTTTGTTGAGTATTTTGTTGAGTATTTTTGTTGGGCTTTATCTAAATGGAGGCTACAAGCCCTTATTTTCATTAGGGTTCTTCTGAATGCCATCCTGTCCGTGGTATTTCCAAAGGAGATTGGTGTCCCTCCCATGTTTTCTTTGCCTCTTTTCTGTCACATCACAAGGAATGGGTATGTCTTCCTTTTAGGCACACCCCCCCCCGACAAAGAAAAAGAGAAGATGATTGGTATTGACCTAATCCGACTCAAAAATACAGTCTCATTCTCCCTGCTGCCTGCTCCAAGTTTTTATAAATGCCTTGTCATTTTTCACCAACGCAAGCCCATTTTTAGACCTTTTTTCAATTATCTGTGCAGAATGGGCTATATGGCTGAGGCCTGTTTGTGTTACAGTCAGTGTGGCAGCTGTGTAGTGGGACTGCTGTTTGTGATACTGTCTCTCTTCACAATGCCCCTG
The DNA here is from genome assembly GCA_018136845.1 of Heterotis niloticus. Classification (NCBI taxonomy): domain Eukaryota; kingdom Metazoa; phylum Chordata; class Actinopteri; order Osteoglossiformes; family Osteoglossidae; genus Heterotis; species Heterotis niloticus. Next base: position 25,359,695 of record CM030890.1, read on the forward strand.
GGAAATCTGGGTAGGCAGACCCCATCTTTTCCTGCTGACCACTTTTTAGTTTGCTCAGTTTTGCCCAGCCCCTGTCAGTTAGTGAAATCTACCTTTCTCCTGGGTGAAATATAGGCAAACAGCTCAAGATAAAGATTTCACTGTACTCATCACAGCGGTGAGGAAAATGTGTGTTCTTTTGATTTTTACATGTAATATTACGTAGTATGTTGTTTTTCAATGGCTGCAATGGTTTCTTTGTGTCTTATGGGGCTACTGGGTAGAGTTCAGTTGCAGAGAAGACTGAAGCCACAGGAAAATGTAATAGTGATGGTGAAGCAGAGGGAACATTGCAAGCATGTGATCTTCATAGCAGTCACGATGAGGTTAATGAGGACTGTGCTGAGAAAGAGAACTGACCCCTCACTGTGTTGCTTCCTCTTTGGACAGGTCAGGGGATGACATTCCCAACAGTGGCTCTGTGGGTGACACTTGGGCTGGCTGTGTGTCTGCTGGCTCTCCTGGTGGCCCTAGCTGTTGTGTGTCGGAGGAAGATCAAGGAGAGCTGTGAGGAAGCAAAAGCAGGTAAGGATTCTCGATGTGCTTACCACCCTTTCCTGTCCACTGTTAAGCTCTTCCATTCTATACTTACAGACCACAATAGACAGGTGGTTCAACCTTCTAAAGAGGACTCAACACAGGACAATTTTGAAATGATCAATGACCAAACATATGCTGGGGTACTAAGGTAACAGTTTGGTAAAATCCTGTGAGCGAGTAACTCTGTGAACCCATTATACGTACATTCATACTGGGATGAGAATCAAGTGAATGAAGTTGTAACACAGGCAAGAGCAGCTGCATGCTGATGCTTTGGCCAATGAATGAAAGCCGAAGGTAAAGCATGGATGGAAATTGGCCACGCTATATCAACTTTGAAAACTGTAAGACTCTACGGTTGCCCAGCAGGCATGATGTGTTGACATTCAGCTGAATTAACTTACAGAAATGACCCGAGATGGAGTCTTGGTTCTTCACTTTACATCATCAGAACCCTGCAAATGAGACTTTTGTTTTGTGCCATCATTTAACAGTACCTAGAGGACAGATTCCATCTTTTCCACATTCTTTGCAGTAATGATGATGGTAATGATGACCATGGTGGGCATGAGACCTTGTGTCCTGTGCTGTGAGTTGAGTTATGACTATATTGCCCCTGAGGCTGGACTTAGACCCTTGTTGAATAGCTTCTGACTTAAACAACTCCAAAGTTTGCCACTGGAGGTCCTCTTTCTCGGTCCTGCTGCACAAGGTCTCCCCTCACAGACTGTTCTGTGCTACAGCAATCCCGGTGAAACAGCTGCAGTATGAAGGATAGGTTACCAAACTGAACAGATGGTTTGGTTGCTGTGGATTGTATTGCAGAGAAGTCCTCAACTGCAGCACAGCTGCAAAACAAATATACCACTCGGAATAACATGGGGCCGAAAATGGATTTGGGCATTGTAGGTATAAATCCCATGTGTTATACTGTGGATGCTGAATTATGGGTCATATGCAGATTATTTAGGTAATGTGAAATGTACTGTACTTACTAATTTAGTACGAGAGAGTGACGACAGGTGGGAGTATCAGTAATTTAGCCTTTTCCAACCTGGTGTCACTGTGGGTAAGAATCAGCAGCGATGGCCTTGTGGTTGCTGCTCAGAGTAAGTGGTTTGAAATGCAGTATCATTGCTGTTGCCAGAAACTCTTACAGGCTGGGGTTGCATGGAAACCTGGAACTGTGCCACTGCTACACACATCACGCTAAATTCTCAGCAGGATTGATCTCATTGCTTGTGATAGGTAGCATTAATGCAGGGCATCAAAGAATGGAGTACCCACAGAATGATAAAGCACAGACTCTGTGTGTGTGTGTGTGTGTGTGTGTGTGTGTGTGTGTGTGTGTGTGTCTCCTCATGCACGAAATGATTCTGGAGGAAGTTCATTATGCAGGGCTTCATCATTAGCTGCAAAGACTAAACGTGTCTCCAGGGAAGGTGAGGAAGAAAACTTTCAATGGATAGGTTGAGGCAAGCACCTGCTCACCTGTAATGAGGCCCTTTCAGAACCAAACAAAAAAAAAAAAACATTTAATTAAAGGTAATTCGCCTGCTACGGAGCATCCCAAGATTTAAAACAAAAACTGCAGCTAACAAAAAGTAGTGTTAAGGCAAAACAGATACAGTTCTATAGGCAACACAGTCAGGAGTGTGTACCTCTGGGCAACCTGGGATGATCTGGACGGAAGACTGAAAGCACAGCAGTACATACGCTTTCTACATCCTTGGGAACTGCAGCCAGACAGCTAGGAGGATATATTTGCTGATTTTCCGCTCAAATTTAATAACTGAATGAATTGTGGAAAAACAATCTGGTGGAGTACATGATTGGGTTGGCCAGAAACGTATCTGCAAGATGCAGGAAATATCACCACAAAGGTTTCTTTTTCCTGGGGACTTATAGTAGACACGTTCTTATTGACAACATTGGCTGAAGCTGTTGCTCTTTCCCCTACTATCACCGTGTGTGTGTGTGTGTGTGTGTGTGTGTGTGTGTGTTTGTGTGTGTGTGTGTGTGTGTGTATTCACCAGACAGAGTATTTTATAGGATTGTGCTGCACAATCCTGAAGAAATATGAGATTATGATACAAATATGATCTCCTACAAATATGAGGTTGGGTGTGTTGACCAGCTGTGGCCAGTAGACTCTGTGTGGTCAGTAGCCATGCTGGGTGTAGGTGCTGCATCTGTTTTAAACTAACACCATGGTTGGCTTGGCCAGAGGAGACATCACATCAGTTAGACAGGAGTCATTTTGGGAGAACTGCCACTTCGGCATCACCCTGCTGAGGTCTTGGTGACACCGCTTAGCCTTGCTCTTAATCAAAACTTCCCCCAAATAGTTATTTTGGTAAATTGTTCTGCAGAAGAGTCTTCACATACGTGCATTTCAATTTGTTTCTCATACTGCGCTGTATAGCATTGCCAACCTGTATATAAGAAGGTGAGGTGAAGGTTGTGAATCTTTATGCTTTCCAGGTCTTTGTGTAGTCAACACCCTTTAAACCCGTGCCCACACCACAGAGAGGTCACTGCATATATTGATTTTGTTGGCTGTTTCAGCAATACACTGTGAATGTATTTCTTAGCTCATCACAAAGACATTTCAATTCATGTCTTATGTTCTATACCCTCTATTTATTTTTCCACACCTCTGGTGACCCATCAGTAATTTATGGGATGCATTAGACCCCTGCCCCAGTCCATCTTGCTTAATTTGGTGACTTTTATGTTTATGGCAGCAGCTGTCAGCTTTTATCCTGGCATTCATTTTTCTGTACTTTTTGGCAAAAAACTAATAAACACATGCTTTTAAGCATAATGATAAGTTTGTTGCTTCTATACAGGATTTGAACTTTAAAATGTTGTTTTTACATGCAGAGCAAAACAAATCCATCATTCATTTAGTGTAACTAATCCCTTAATTTTTCCCCAAAAGCCTTTCCAGGAGGAAGGTTGACAACCAAAGGAAAGCAACCTAACGGTGCTTTCCTTGCTAGCATTGTTAGGTCACATATCATTTGGTGTTTGCTGCTAAACAGAAATACATCTGAAGATGTCACTTAGAAATACATGTCTTGGATTACTACAGTGAGATTTTTTGAGTACAGCCCTATTAAAAATCAACTGTTCCATCTCTTCATTATCAATCATCACTTAAGGGCATGAGTCACTCACAGAGGCATTATGGTCCATCCAGGGCCCAGGTCAAAGAATATACAAATATCATTCCATACCTCCCATGTGGGTGTTTGAGGACTACACAATACAGTCTATAACTGTCCTGGGAGAATTTTTAACTTTTTTAGCATTTTTAAAACTGTTCAACATCTAGCTGTCACTCATCTCAAACACTCCTTTGTAGACATCACTGTCCTCATTCTGACTCTGTTACATCTGTGACTTTAAAAACACCCTCTCCTCTTGTCAGACTGTTCTCCCCCTAAGGCTCTCACTTGTATCGCCGACAGCTCTCTCTGTCAAAACACGTTTCCCCTATGACAGACGAGGAATGCAGCAGTGGTCCCGTGAGGACGTTCTCCCACATCCCTGCATACCGTCACCCACTGGTCGTCTGAAAAGTCAACTACACTTTTGCCTTATTCAGTCAACATGCAGGGCAAACAACCCATTTATGACTGGTTTCATTTGGTATTACATGATGGAGGAGTAACATAAAAAGCTTCATAATTAACCTCATTACCTTCAAATCAACTCCTTTGTCATGCTACTTCCTCTCCTGTTTCTAAGCTCAGCGGAAGTGAATTGGCTTCATTCACATTGTGCCATCCTCTTGACTGCAGCTGGAGCTGAACTGAAATGTAGATAGGAGTATGAAGGAAAGAAGAGCCATAGAAACTCATTTTCCCCATTCTACCTGAGGGTGCGCATTTGTAAATGTTGGCATCGTGTTTAGTGGCACAGATTGTGGCAACAAATACTTGAAATTGAAAGATGCCAACACCTGTAGCACATAGAATGGAACCCAACAGCTGAAACTCTGTCGGTGGACCTATTGTCACACAACGTATTTACTCGCATATGTGTGAATAGATCTGTTTCGTGGAGCATAAATATCGCAACCCATTTGCTTGGAACCACAGGCATAATTGCAACATTACTAGAAGATCGTGTCCATCTCTTCACCCAGTAACCACTTGTCCAGTGCAGGGTCACCATGGTTTGTTTAAGATACACAATGAATCAGACACCAGTCTTATCACGAGACAATATCTTGAGTGGAACAGTGTAGTTATGTAAAAAGTAAACAGTAAGCAAAGTAAGGGTCATCAAAAAAATTCAGTTTGCACTTAAAGCTTTCTTTGAAATGTTAAAAGATTGCATTGCATTAGCACAGTTGTTAAGGACATGGGGTAACAGCCTAAAGCTTACTGGTTAAAGATTCAAAAGGCGTTCTGCTGTTGCACTTAATCTGACTTATATCTGTAAACTACATTATATGGCCAAAAAAATGTGGATACTTGAGCATTACACCCATGTGTGCTTGTTGAATATTCCATTCCAAACCCATGGGCATTAACGTGGAGTCGTTCCCCCTTTGCTACTCTAACAACCACTACCCTTCTGGGAAGTCAGCCACAAGAGTGTCAGTGAGATCAGGATCGAGATACTGGACGAGAAGGCCTGGCTCGCAGTCGGCATTCCAGTTCATCTTAAATGTATTTAGTGGCATTGAGGTCAGGGCTCTGTGCAGCCACTCAAATTCTTCCGCAACAACCTGGGTAAACCATGTGTTTATGGAGCTTGTTTTGTGCATTGGGATGCACCCATGATAGAACAGGAATGGAGCTTCTTCTTCTTCTTCCCCAAACTGTGGCACAGTTGCGCGCAGTTGTTTAGAATTTGTTTTTATGCTGTATGGGTGTGGTTGAAATGCCTCGACTCAATCATTAGTGGGGGGGGGGTCCACATACCTTTGGCCATATAGTGTATCTACTTTTTATGGGGCAGCAGGTAATGTACTGGTTAGTCCTATTGCCTTGCAGTGAGAAAGTTCCTGTTTTGAATCCCACTGTAGCTGCAGGATCCTTTTCCATGATACTTACCTTCATATAGTAAGAATACCTTGTTGTGTAAGTCATTGTAAGAAATTTATTTTAATGTTTTAAATCAGTTTGAGTGGAGTGATTAGCTAAGTTACTAATACTAGGGATAATTTATAGATTAAATGGGTGTGTATGGCTTTTCCTGCTACATCCTACTGTGTACTGTGTCAGCCAGTAAATCTTCTTCTTCTTCTTTCGGCCGCTCCCGTTAGGGGTTGCCACAGCGGATCAAAAGCTTCCACTTCCTCCTGTCCTCTGCATCTCTCTGTGTCAGCCAGTAAATGATAATATAAAACTAAATGCCAGCCCGCTTGTTGGCATTCATTGTTTTCTACCCCCCCAAGGCCCCCCACCAATCCACCCACTTCTATTATAGATTTTTTGGGTGGTTTGTATAACCCTTTTTTAATCACAGCTAATGATGAAACTGGTTATTGTCAATATGGAGGTAATGAGGTCGATGTATGTAACTTAGTTGTAAATCTCAGCATTTAAATGCATCAAGCAGAATATTTCTAATTTGTAGGCATATGGAACGTGAGTCTGCGTTTGCAAAATGCCAATGCGAGACAGCTTGGAAGGCCAGCAAATGGGAATTGAAAAGTGGGATGTGTGAATAGCCTCCGTCTTACATGCATACGTATTTGTAGAACACGCTCCAAGCACGCACATATTGGCATTACTGGCTCTGATGCATGTTTTTCTATTTTGTTTCCCCCTGTACTCTTGCCAGTTGTTTTTTTTTTTTTTTTTTTTTAAACCACAAATAGAAATAATACAGAGAAAAATGGTTTGTTGTTTTAACTGTTGAGCCTCACTCATAGACAGTGCCCAGTACTGTACTGTGGATTTTGCACAAAAGACAACAAAGGAACACACGGAAGGATGACAGAGTTGATATAAATTGGACACCCCATCACTGATGTTTTAGTTTTTTCTTAAAAATGTATTGTGATGCAAAATTCATAGTGACTTGTAAATATTTATTTTGGGTATTTTTATTTTGTATTAAAATATGACATGGATAGAGGTTTAACCTAATGCTATCCTCTGTGTTCTGGACTGCTTTTATGACTTTTTTTTTTTTTTTTTTTTATAGCTGAAGAAGGGAAGCTTGAAGAGGACGATTCCAAAACAGGTGAGCCAACGTGAAATTAGACCATAGCCCCCTTCAGCAGAGGCCTTTTTAAAAGTAGAGTGCATTGCCACACTTTTCTGTTAATCCTCAGGGACAGAAATCCCCCACTGTTAGTCATTTTGCTTTTCCTTTGAACTGTAAAGAATTTAACTGGAGAATCACTGTACTGTGTAGTTTAAATAATATGAAGGTCTTCTCAAAGTGAGACAGAGTGGTTTTTTTTCCCAGAGAGTGGGTGAGAGCTGTACCTGCCTCCAGCACTTGAGTCAGTCCACCGCGTGAGGCAGGCAAACTGGCAGCACGTCATCCACAGACCTCGGGTCTGGTGCATGGCTCAAACCGCCCACCTCCCTAACATGGCATCCCACCTGCATTAGGGCAGTTTGGCAGGGCGGAGATCTTTCTGTCATTTCAGTGCTTCCTAAACACTCCAGACCACTGCTTTGTTTTGCCATCTGGCTGTAATTGTTCACACAAGGCCTGACAATCTCCCGCTCCAAAGAAAGAAGATGAAATAAACCCCTCTATAATCAAGAATAGCGGGACGCTGGTGAGGCACATAGCTGTGATCTTCTCATTATGAGGCCGGGGGCAGGCAAGCAGCGCAGCTCACTGGCACACCATCCTTTGATAGGTGGGGGAGGTGGCCATGGCTTGGGAACTGTTTTTCTCCTCCCCAGAGCCCATTCATCAAGAGCACCAATGAAGGTGCTGGTTTTGTAAACAAGATCCTAAAACTACTGTCACCAGTGTCTTTTTGTCTTTAAAAAGACATGCGTTAATGAAACAGTCTCCCTTGCAAACATTATTTAACGCACAGATATTGAAAACAAAAACAGCCTTATCACACTTAGTTAATGTCATGTCTTACATTGGTTGGTGAAATAGATATGATGGGCTGTATTGTAACATGTCTGGGGTAACTTTTGAAAAGGTATATATAATAGAACAAGTGAAGCACTTTATTGTAACATTGCAGGACTGTATAATAGCACGTAATGGACAATATTGTCACATATGAAGGACTGTATTATGGCAAAATACCGGCCAGTGTTTCCTCACCTGAACCTACCAGGAGACTCAAGGTGACGAGATGACAAACAAACAAGAGCCGACTTCATAAATCTCACCCGTGCTGTCACGGGTTTGGCACTTCTTCCTTCTCGGAGATACAGGCGCATCCATCACAGCCCCCGCAGCATGATGCCAGCCCCCGGCAAGCCCGCCTGTGGTTTCCTCATTAGCGGGGGTGTGTCTGTTTGCGCTCTGTAGGAACAGCGTTTGATTGCCCCAGCGGCAGCCCCCAGAATGCCCCATTCCTCGGACCTTGTCTGCTAAGGCGAGAGTGGGAACCCCGAGGAGCGGACATTAACAGGAGCTAATGAATCTTTTTTCTCGTCTCTGTGTGGCTCCTTCATGCTCCGTTTGCATGCTTAAACTCGACAGTTAGCAGACGCCAGTGCAGTGCCCAGTTACACTCAAGTACCTGTGTGAAGCTTGCGTTTGCCCACCTCTGCCCAGGTCCGCTGCTAGGAGCTCACAGCGACTGGTACAGCATCTGGATTAGCACATTTTTGCCAGACCACGTCAGGTGTGTCTTGCAGAAATTTCCAAAATCCACTAGAAAAGAACAGAAACGGACAGCATCCTACGCGTTCTCCACAAGGAGTCAAACTTTGTGTTGGAGTCACATGTTGTAGTGGCATTGCCTTGCAGATGATAGAGTGGTCAGTTTTTCACTGAATTATTCATGTTGACTTTTAGTTTGCAGTCAGTTCCTTATTTTAATGTTTAATTTTAATGTCCTAATTTAGAGTTCTTGACTTATGGTATATATTCCATAATGAAAAAAAATGCTATTAAAATGAAATGTTGACACAGCACATGGCAGACGTTTTTTGAGGGATGTAAGATGCAATGGCCGCATCATTAACTTTGGCATGACTGACTTCCCATCGCCCTCACTAGGCCGCCTACTTTGCCTAGCAGAGGTTCAGTTCCGCAGGACCCCTCAGGCATGATCGGTAATTAAATACACCATGACGCCATCGGCTTGGCGTCTACTATGGCAAGGCAACGGTTCACGGAAGCAGGGGAGCGATGGATTAGTGCTGATACCCACCCTGTCGTCAGGGGATCCACAGCATTAAGGCTAATAAATAGGCTAACACGGGGCTCGTGATGGAGCAATCTTACCGCGTTTCACCTGGCTGCCCCTATGAAAACAAAGGCGAGTGATTTAGCAGGACCTCCACCAGCAGATTGTAATGATGATATTTTTCCTCCATCTCCCTGGAGACACAGCTTTGACACAGCCCCCTGTGTGTGTCCGTATACATCACCCAGAGGGCCGTTGCTATGATTCCCAGCTCACGTTGCCTCTGCTGACTTCCTGTTCCTAAATGAGTGCACTGCACAGCAACACTGCCCTAACTCTCTTTTCTGTGTCTTTCAGCCATGACACCTCTGAAGAGCTAAAGGGACTTGGGTAAGGTGACTCTCACATGCTCCTTAAACAGTGCCATGCATTGCTCAGCAAGTGCTGGGAGTGCTGTGTGCCCCCTGTTAGCCAGCCGCATTCTTGTTTAGGGATAAGAAAGAGCGAGTATTTTTGATACTTGATTTTTGATGTCCCTTTTAGGTCAGTTAGTCATTCCCCTCTCAAAAAAATAGCTTACAGGTGAAAAGAAAGGTTAGTGTTTATAAATTAGCAACATCCAATTTATCATAGAAGGTAGAATCACGTCTTTGGCAAACTTGAAATTATTATTAATTTTATTGCGATGGAGGGGACCACAGGTCATCGCTGTTGCCAGTTATTTTTGTATGACCTCCTTCACCTCGCTAGATGGTAACTTGGTTACACTTGTTAAGGATGCCAAAGCCAGGTTTAAAAATTCACAGGCGAAATTATTTGGGAGCAAAAAAGCTAATATTTGCTGATGACGCCTGTGGAAGAGATCCTGACTAGAGCCTCAGTTCAGTTTGCAGCAATCCCATATTTTGTGGGTGTATCATCAGTGAGCTATAGTTGTCCAGCATGCATGTAAAATGCACCAGCAGTACTGAGGAAAACTGCATACTTATTCTGTTCCTTCCTGGCAAATTATAAAAAGCACTGTCCTTTGTCTTCAGTGCAGGGACATTTGACAGTCCGCACCAGGCTTAGTGGTTCTGGCTGTGAATCCAGGGATCTGTCAGTGGTATATGATGCCAAAGTAAAGGTACACATGACCTATTCATAGGAACAAATGTTGTATGGCTCAAAAACCGGTATAGAAAGGAGTCTTTGAGAACCTAAATGATTCATGAGGGATGCCCTCATCAAGGGATTCAGACCAGTGTGGAGTCTCAGCAACACTCTGTGTTACAGTTAGCAGGCAATGGGTAGCATAGTGGCTGCAGTCATCACATAGCATGAAAATGACTTGGCTATGAATTCCTGCTTCCAGTTTAGTACCTGTGAGCAAAGGACTTAACCTGAATTGTTTCTGTAAAATGAGTACAAAAGACTGAATACTAGTAAGAAGCTCAGTGTATAACTGTAATATTGCAAGTCCCTCTGTAATATCAGATACATAATGGCTAAAAATAAAATAGCAACTCTTAGGAAATCTAAAGGATAGTGGCTGCCTCTGGGAAAAGAATACTTAGCTATGGCAAAGAATACTGCAATACTTTAACCCCCATAAAGAGCCATTTGTAACAAAGGTGGAATAAAAATACAGAATAGAACATTTATCTGTAATAAGTTCATGATGTGAGGTATCTGGCCTTGTTCAGAAATGAGACGTATAATGGTGTTGCACTGTTCCTGGTTCTTATCATGGAAAGGATTACTTCACATGTAAAGTATAAGGGATGTTTATGAGTTTTTCCACTGGAGGAGCACAGTTACAGACAGGAAAGGTGAAGACAAATTGAACAGAGAATGTTAAAGATCATTAATATTGAATACACTGAGACGGTTGCAGAGTTGGAATAATACTTTTGACATATTTTATTTTACAAGTTGTCTTTGATAACTATATCTATGTTTAATAAAGTGCGTATCTCTATAGTCATGAAGATAATGCAACTCAGGGTTTAAGGTTCATTTTATTGTCTACTGACCTGTTGTGGAATATTATGTATATTTATGACAGTTCTGAATTATTATGATGTATTGTTAATTAACACAGACTGTAGCATAATAAGTCATAATAATACTATTTCACTTAACTATCGACAGTCATGCTATATGTGAGATTAACTTCAATAAACTAGGACAAGAGTTGTATTTTATTAATTTAACATCTTATTTCAATGGGCTTCATGAACGTCTGGTTTCTAGCATTTTTTCCAGCTGTCTTTTTACATTTATGTTTCAAGTTTGTCAGTATGTGCACAGTTAGTAATTATTCACTTCTGAATTTTTCCATGCGCACTGAAGGGAGAAGAGCACAGTGCACTTTATGCAATCTTGCTGCCTCCTGGCTGGATTATTCTCCGTGCAGACTAGACAACATGGACCTGAGATCCCCACTCTCATTCTCTGATGCCGTGCTGGCCACTAAAATTCAGGGACTTAATACAGCATGATGTTTCCCACATCTAGTCCACTACATCCGACACTCACCAGTGCACCCTGTCAAGTCTCTCTAATTTTCACACCTGCACTTCCCAAAAGTCCTTGGTTCCAGTAGGACAGGATCCTCATTCTACTTTATTACTCTCCATTGGTCTCCTGATGAGATATGCTGTGCTGTGCTCTGTATGTCTGGGGGAGGCTTGTTTCTTTTGGGAGCCCCCTCAGCATTGCCTACTCCAGTTAAGAAATGTGCTGCTTGCGAGCACTGACTCAAATCCATGGACTACTCAAAGCAGGGCAAATTCAGCAAATCCAGTGTTTTGTTAAGGACATGCAAAGACACAGACCTGAGTAGGTGATGATGCACATGGTTTTCCTCAAATGCGAATAATTTCCTAATTCAGGTTCCGGTTAGAGGACGGTTTGTATTTCTCACTTCTGTGGTAGAACTGTTCTGATGTAATACTAAAATCTTCTACTTAAATGTAAAAATAGTATAATTCTGAGATGTTGAGTTGTTGAACCTCCAAATAGACGTTTTTGAACATTTTGCACCTGCAGGCTTTTACACATTTGAGCTATCTGATGATCTCTGGATACAAATGATGTCTCGTGCAATTCAAGTGTCACTTGTACTTTTACACACTGCATGAATTGGCCAGGTATTCAGTGCACAGGGCAGTATGCAGGTGTTTGAGGAGACCAGGAGAACATGCTGTGTCTAGAGAAGCAGGGACCCAGCTGTCTGTGATTCAGCCTCAACCCCTGACCTCTAGTTAGCTCGAGTTCCCTGATAACAGAGGTGGTGCCTCCCGTCAGCTTCCAGTGTGGTCCAAGTGTTGTGGAAAATCAGCCAGGCAGGGAAAAATGTGGACCACAAAAAGAACTGGGCAACGTATAGGATGGATTTTGCCTGCCAAGGTGGATGGACCCATCTTTATCGGACCCCTGGTTTCCATAATAGTTCATCATAAGGTTTATTAACGAACAAGTGGCTTTGTGCTGGATTGGAGAATCAAGATTAATGCACTTTCACAGCTCTGTTCAGCTCAGGGGAAATTAACTGCAATAATTAACATCACAGGACCTTGAAGGACATGGATGTAGAATCATACAAATTGAACAAATGGAGTGAAATTCTCTTTTTCCGGAATGGCCAAATTTGATGTAATTGCTGCAGTTTTTAGGGAATAGGGAATGGATTTGTAACTTTGAAATGTGTCAGTTCAAATCTATCCCTTCCTACTTACCTTGACTCGGTCCTGTGAATATTCCCAAATGCATGAATGAGTCACTCTGAATAAATAATATTCATAGCAAAGGACATACACTGATCAGCCACAACTTTAAAACCAGCTACCTAATATTATGTAGGTCCCCCTTGTGCCACCAAAACGGCTCTCACCCATCGAGACAAAGATTCTACAAGACCTCTGAAGGTGTCCTGTGGTATCTGGCAGGTGGAGCCTCTATAGATCAGACTTGTTTTTCTAAAATATCCCACAGCTGCTCAATCAGATTGAGATCTGGGGAATTTGGAGGCCAAGACAACACCTTCAGCAACTTTGTCATGTTCCTCCAACCATTCCTGAACAATTTTTGCAGTGTGGCAGGGTCACTGCCATTAGGGAATACCGTTGCCATGAAGGTGTGTATGTGGTGTGCAACAATGTTTAGGTAGGTGGTAAATGTCAAAGTAAAATCTGCATGAATGCCAGGACCCAAGGTTTCCCAGCAGAACATTGCCCAGAGCATCATACTGCCTTCTTCCCATAGTGCATTCTGCTGTCATCTCTTCCCCAGGGAAATGATGCACACACACACACACACACACACACACACACACACACACACACACACACACGGCTGTCCACGTTGATCTAAATGAAACTGTGATTCGTCAGACCAGTCAATTTTTTCCATTGCTCCATGGTCCAATTCTGACACTCACATGCCCATTGTAGGTGCTTTTGGCAGTGGATAGGGGTCAGCATGAGCACTCTGACACTGTGTATTGTGACACCTTCTGTCATGGCCCGCATTAAGGATTTCAGCAATTTCTGCTCTTGTCCAGGATCGGACCAGATGGGCCAACCTTCACTCCCCAAGCTCATCAGTGAGTCTTGGGTTCACATGGCCCTGTATACCAGTCTGCCAGTTGTCCTTCCTTGGACCGCTTTTGGGACCGTAGGTACTAACCACTGCATACTGGGAAATCCCCATAAAACCTGCCATTTTGCAAATGCTCTGACCCAGTTGGCTACTATCATAATTTGTAATTTGGCCTATGTCTAAGTGGCTCAGATCTTTACGCTTACCCATTTTTCCTGCTTCCAACACATCAACTTCAACAACTGACTGTTCACTCGCTGCCCTCCCACTCCTTGACAGGTGCCATTGTAGCAAGATCATCATTGTTATTTACAGCCTGTCAGTGGTTTTAATGTTGCGGCTGATCGGTGAATTACACCTGTTTTGATATTTGTTATTCATTCATTATCGTTATCGTGTCAAAACAGTTCACCTGTATAGGTACTACAAACAGAAGTTGACCATATGATGGTAACCAATTGAACTGCCTTCCTGCACCAGAAGATGTTCTGTTCATGAATTAAATTGGCTGATTTGTGCTTCATTTTCCCCAGACTTTGTTTATTTCTACTATGAAGTTGTTCAGGACACATTTTCAGCAAGGTTTTTGTCATGTAAAATACCTAAAATGGGAACTATTTTGGCAGAACGGGTCATTCAGAAGACTTTTTAAATCTGCCAACAATTTTTGTAATGAAGCATCAAGATGGCAGGTTGGTACTTTTACTCAGGATACTCTGCAAATGCATCAGTTACCATGGAGTAGCACGAATTATGGCACTTCAATCAGTACAAATGAAAGGGAAGCGGATGTAGTGAGGAGTCACTCATTACTTGGAGCGCAGCGCAGTCCCGTTGCTTTTAACTCACCTTGTGTCCTATAGCATGCGAATTAGTGCACTGTTTCCCCTAAGCAGCTCATCAGCATGGAGTTGGTTGCTAAAGCACCCTGATGACTTTTGGGTTTAGCTTTGCACACTCTGAGCTGCACTGTGACGTTAAGCCCTAATTCATTGGACCGGAAGCAGGGATCATCTATCAAGCGCAACGTGCCGATGACAGAACAGGTTTCACGTTAGGAGAAGCTATAAAGGCTGGGGGTGGGGACGGGGGATGCAGCACTTTATTTCTATACTAGGGGATACAACTCCACAGCACCTGTGGTGACCCAAAATCAAGATATCCACAGCAATTCATGATAACTAGATGTATCGCTTTTCTTCCTCAGGCTCTAAAGTGTAATATCTACTACTATGTATAACTGGACTCACACAAAAGAAAGCTTACGAAGCAAAACTTCTGTAGCAGTTTAAATGCTTCTGTTCTACTGAACCTTTTCTCATAGACTTCTCCAGGTAAAAAGGATTTAGCTGAATTATATATGTAAACCTGAAAGCTTGTCGGCACTTTTTCCCATCTAGAAGTTACACTTGCCGGGCTTCAGCTGTGCGACAGTTAAGTTTGGCAGTGAGTTTATTGAATCTCCAAGGGATGCCGTTTTCTTATTGCTCTACTGGAGTCGACATTCTGAGCATACAGAGTACTTGCGCTGTAACACTGGCGGGCCAATATGGTAACTGGAAATGATATGGAAACGCCAGCTAATGATGCGGTGGTTAAAGTTACTGCCATCCATTTGAAGGTCCCAGATTTGAGCCACCCTATTGTAGAACCTTTGAGCAAGGTTTTTCCCCCAAATAATTCCTCTCAAATGAGTACAAATGGGTAAAGAATTGTTACGTAACATTTTATGTTATTTCGGAGAAAAGAATTGTCTAAATATAAAAATGGAAATCATGAGATATGCTGTATGTACTAAATGGCTTTCTGGACACATTCGTAGAGTTTAATTTAAGGCTTCCGAACACATTTCTGTAAAAGTAGGACGATAACAGCACAGGTTCATGTATGACAAGACAATCAGAGGAACGATTGGTGTGGGGTTTGTAACAGTGGGATGCTTGTCTACGAATTGTCGGTGGCTCCTTTATACGAGCAGGTTCACTCATTTCTGTTGGGCCACTGTACGCAAGTCAGAAAAGCCATGGAAGGAGGATTTTAATTCTGCTCCATCTGTGGTTACTCATATTTCTCCCTCTGTGTTTCTTTCAGGTGCGATGAGGTGGGATTCATGCTGTCTGCAATGATCCTGTGACATCCTATCTCTCCCACCGACATCCTCATCATGGGCAGATGCTAAGCTGAGCAAGGAGTTGAGACGGCATTTTCCTTGTGCTTCCTCTTTTCCCAGCTCAATGAGAACAACTGAAAACTTCACTGGATTGATGTTTGTTTCTGAGACCCATTTGTTTAAAAGGGATCCTGTCCAAAAGAGACAGATCTCGTGTTTTGCTTCTTTGGTATTTTCTACTTCTCTGTCACTTTTCGTCTGGGTAGCAAAACAGTACATTGTGTGTAAAATAAGGGAATCTTCAATGGATGCAATAAAATGAAGAACCCGTTCAGGAAAATGTGGATATCGGTGTGCTCCTGGAAGAATTCAGCTTACTGAAGAACCGGTGAGATGGTTGTGTCTGAGATGGGATCTTCACCCCAATTTTTCAAGGCTTTGCCAATTAACAGCTGCTGCAGAGATAACTTGTACACTCTTCATCTGCTCTACTGTAACTTATAACTTAGGAATTTTAAACCTGATTGTCAGTTAAGCTTCAAAGTGCCAAAATTAAATTCTCAAAGCCCTTAGCGAAATATTGGGAAGAAAAAGTGTATACATTTTTTATGAAGTATCTTCTACTGCAAATGGAAAATCGGAGTGTTTCTGTGTTTGATAACAGTATTGAACTGCAGTTTTTTCCACTTCAGAAAGATTTGTTTGAAAAAAAATCTGGTTTGCTCTCATATTGTACATGACTGCAGCTGCTTCTTGCACAAAATCTTAATGGGCCGTACAGGAACTGGCCAATTTTATGCAGAAATTAAAAGCCATTAGCAGTAAAACAGCGTTAAATATTTTATGAATGCTTTCTGCCAAATTGGAAAGTGGTCTAAATTCACCTTTCAAAAAACTGGTAACTGTGTAAGTGCACATTTCACCTCTCGCCTGCTGAAACGAGCTCTATATTGCCCATTTGGACGTGTGAAAGGAGCCAAAAAGCGCTCCGGTTTTTGCACAGTTTCATTCAAACTGCTTTGTTTCTGCGTCCAGACCGCGCACACCACATCACTGTGAGGAGTCAACTTCAGCAGTTAGCAATTGTGCTGCTTGGTTTAGGGCTTTCCGCACCAAGACTCCAACCTCACCCTGTCACCCATCCCCCTTAGCCCCGAGTTCCCAGTTCACGTTGAGGAAAGGTGTTGAAAAATGCAGCGCATACTAAATGGTCTGCTCCCAATTTTGGCAGTCTAGCACCGGCTTGCGGCAGGTTTCTCTCGAATTAATTGCTGAATTAATTGAATCAAACTACAGAGAGATAAGACGAGGGTTATAACCCCTCATTGTTGACTGTGCAGCAGAAACTGTTGCCTGAGACAGCACCTTGAAAATTGAAAAATCAATGTACCAAGGCAAGAGGACCAAGTAGTGAAGCCGCTTTAATTGCGAGGGCTGTCGTGTTTAGTGCTGCCATTTCAAATCTAATTCTCTTCCACTCCACAGATGCATTGGTTTGCTGGGATGAAAATGCCTCCGAGGTGAATTTGGTCCTCTTAATATGCACTCGCTTTTATTTTTAATTTTGAGCTCCTGCTGTTTTGTTTTCATTCAAAATATGCTTGGGCCATCCCCGTGTAAAGCCTATCGAAAGACTCAGCTTCCCTGCATTAAACCATACCTCCCTGAACTTAGAAGCACAGAAACTGCGTGTTTGAACAGTGCAAGCTGGTCTTGAAATATTGTTTGGATCCAGCCCCTGAGTGTTTGTAACACAGGAAGGGAGACAATGGCTGAGCCTACGTGATTGTCGTCGTCCAACAAGGAGGAGGCAGGGTCGTGGTCTTGGGGGGCTTTGTTAGTGTTCGCGGCCATGGCCGTCTCAAGGCTGGCATATCTTGCCGCAGAGGCACGCTACTTTGTTAGCCAGTTGGGCACTCCTTCACTCCCTGCAAAACATTACAACCTGAAACAGACTTCAAAGCAGTGCAAAAACTTAACTGCTGAAGATGGAAAGTGTAGCGCAGCTCAAATAATGACCTGGGTGTAAAATGTCAACTGAAAAAAAAAAACCTGGATTCCAAGTACACTCAAATTTTCAACGGGTAATGTATATGGATTCGGCGTGTATGGCCTGTAACATTCCCCCGCTGAGCAGGAAAGGGGAAATGAAAGGTAACATGTACCACAATATTCTGTTGGGGGCAAGTATGAGTAGCCTGTGTGTCTAAAACTTTGAACTAAATGAAACAGAGGTGTCTTACTCCCAGCAGAGTGTAGAGTTCAAATTAAAACGCATCAAATAGCTGGTTCTTGCCAGCAGTATACCGCCATGTCCGCACTCTGCTAGCGAAGCGTTGCCAAGTGCTGCCCCGGGGAGCGGTCAGCGAACATGATTTCACATGTCGGGCATCTTCTGTGCTCGGCAGATGAGGCACATTGCCATAAAAGCATTTTGTTGTTGTGTGTGTCTCCGGGTGGCTTCAACACGATATCTTGCGTACCCGATGTGGCCCGACTGTTACCTCCGTACAACGGGCTGTGTTCTTTATCCGCTACATCTGTCATTTCTCACGTTTCCCTCCCAGGCTCATTGTTCATGCCTTCTCTTACTCATCGGCACATCCGCGTTGCTCTGAAACAGCATGCTTCTCACAGTGGGCTCCGGAAATGCATATTTATGTTCCAAGATGAATATGAATGGCTACAGTGCAGTTACCTTCCTAGAGCACTATTAGTTATGCATATTGCACCTCTCTGTCTTTTTTCTCCTCTCTCTTTGTTTTGTTGTAATAAGAGCCGTTATGGAAAAGGTTTGCCACAATTTTCAGACAGTGGTACCCTTTCGCTATGTATTGTGAAACAGTGCTCCTTACGTTGTTGTATGAATGGCTTCCGCTCTCGTAACTACGATAAGAGTTCAACTTGGGTCACCGTTGCCCACCCACCGAGTTTGCAGCAATATGCAAAACATTTCCACGTATTTACGTATTGGTTATTTTAAGGTATGTTACTCCGTTTATCCCTCAGAAAATGTCAGAAACAAAATATGACTGGAAAGCGTTATCGTAAATTTGACTTTATTATACTGTGAACTACCTAGAACTTGAGCTACTTATTTTTTTATACTTTGTGTAAGATAAGGATGTAGATAAGGTGCGTGTGCTCGAGTCATTGCTTGGATGTTTAAGCGTGCATTTTTGAGGAATTGCATCGCACCCTTTTGTATTCTTATTGTCAAAACCGAATTATCAGCTTACTGCCACAAACAGACCTTATACTGTGAATACATCACCTGCCCTGTAAGAAGATGGTGGAACTGCTGATGCTGTTCACAGTGTTTATATAATATGGAAGTCAAATGTGGGAAGTCAAATGTTACCATTTTGGCAAGAATGATAAGGACTTAGCCACTGAGCCTCCATTCCTATAATTTTCTAACGCCTTTTCTACGAAGAGGGGGCAAAAATGGCTGGAAACGCTGGGACTGGGTCCTGTGTCTACATCACGCTGCAGTCTCAGTTCGGTCCGGTGTTGCCAATTTAAGCTTGCAGCAACTTACGGAAGTTGAGTGAAGCTCCCATTGGGAGCATTTGCTTTTTGCCAGAGAGACAGGGCCGAAAAATCAGAACCTTTACGTCTCAAAGGTTAATGAGAATGTCAGGGTTGCGTTGGGCAAAATTGAATTCAACTCTGCTGGCCTGATACCAGAAAATTAGACAGCTATTTTTGTTTTTCGTTCCTGCCTCCTTCCGTGGTCGGGGCGCGGTTTTTGCTAATTAAAGTGTTCTGCTCCATGGAGCTTCAGACTGGTCCAGGGGAGGCGGGGATGCGTCTCATTTCCACCGTCTAACACATCTACCGCAATTGCTTTTGTTTACAGTGAAACGGCTCCCGGTCGGACACTTGCGTGCTGGGACAATAATGGCACGCAGTGTCGTGGAGCCCTCCGGCGAAGGTGACTTTCTCGTGAGCAGTGCGGGGATTGGAGGGTCGCAGCAAGGACAGTCCGGACCCCATCGGACGATGCTGCCAGGTCCACGTCTGTCCTGTTGTAGCTGAAGTTCTGTTGCATTGTTTGTCAACGTGACCCTTTCATGTCCCAATGGGGGTGGCGTGCTGCGTGACATGATACTGTCTGTAAAGTACGTTTGGAGAAATGAAACTGCTTGGTTAGACACACAAGGCAGCGCTTTCTTCCATATGGACTTAACGTGATGACATTCTGCAGAAGGATTTGTAGAAACTGTATCAATTTGTAAGTTCTCTTAATGTTCTGGGTGAGTTTAATGATGAAAAACAGGGGCATTTCTTCCTATAGGGACCAGTCCTGCAGAGAATTACATAAAGCAAAGCACAGAAATAGCACACTGAGAATGTCAGGAATAGAAAAGGAGGGTTAAGCAAGTTTGTAAGGTCAGGATACAATGTGGTGTAAAGGCTGCTGTGCAATGAATCTTTCCATGACCTGCAGTGTCAGCAGGATCAAGCTTTGCAAAACTGTTCAACACTTGCCGAAAACGAAGTCCAAGGCAGCTATAAACATGCCGGAACACGCTCGTGTGCGACTCGCAGAGGTTAGATGTTCCAGAATCAATGACAGTTCAGTCAGTCACAACATATAACTTACAAAAGTCTCCTAGCACACCAAGACCAGTACGGAAGGAGCGAGAACTGCTGTACGTTGACACTAAAGGATTTTCCTCAAAAGAACGAGGCAAAATTCATCTTCATAATAGCTCAGTTAATGGATGCCTTGGAAATATTTTTCGACACGCTCGTCACAGCTATTATTCGGAATCAGTGACCGTCCTTCCCATCTCAAGGAATTCCTTCTTGCTCTGTATGCTTTCTTGCTAATTTGCCTCGGGCCTTGCCGGTAGAGGTTTGATATGGATTTGGCCTTACCAGATTGTCGATTCACAGCCATCTTTTTCTTCTGGCTTCTAGGTCATTCCTTTCTGCAGTTTGAAATGTCAAAAATGCTGAACAAAAAATTGCGTGGAAACACTGAACTATCACAAACCCTGGGAACAGTTCCTCGTGCTGAACAGAACCCAACACATCTAGCTTCACTTAAGCTCATTAAACTAAACATCAAAAGAGGGAGAGTCACATTGGGATATTGCGGAATCTCGAAAGTGCATGCATCCTGCCTTGCCAGCCTGTTTTGAGTTTGCTCTGCCCCTTGTCGCTCTGGGTCCCATGCAGTCGTTGCTCCTCTGTTCCTTGGATATTAAACCTGCCTCCGTCTTTGTGTAGCCTTCGGTGCTCGACATCGCCAAGCCTCCCTGTCTTCCAAGTCACCAAGTCCTTCAGTCATCGTGTTCCTTTCCCATAAACATAGGCCATTTCCATAGACATAACTCTGGTGCTTGAGTCTCACTATGTCCCTGGCATGAACAAACATGAGAGCAAACGGTTAAAGTCAAATAAAATTAACATGAATCTGATTTCCTTCCTGGTAATTATTCTTCCATTTTAGCTAATCTAAACAAGTCTTAATAGTCCCAGTCAATAAGCTCTTATATTGCAATTTGGATTCTCTCCAGGTCCATGGTAAGGTGCGTGTCACTGTCAGCCATATTCAGGGAGCGATTTTGTGAAAATGGTTATTGACTGGAGCAGAAAGTTAGTCTAAAGCGAAGGACAGTTCATCCTAGGGACATGGATGTGAGCTCTCATCAACTTTTCTTTCCCGATTTAACTTTTGTTCATGATCCAATGTACACAGAAATGCTGTAATGCAAAAGAGCATCAAAAATTTCAATGCTGAAGCAGGTTCAGGAATTGCATCTGAATTCACAGCGAATGCTCCCACTGAACTCAGGGAACACTGGGCTGAAAAGGATAAATGGGTTCTTGTAGTGACTTACAGCACAGAGTCAGTGCCAGGTCCCATGAAGTTGCTTTTTCAGTGTATTAGACATCATGATCTATAGCAGGATGGGTTGAGGAGGAAATATTGTCCTCGAGAGGGTATTGTAGTGTCTCGATGCCACTTAAAACTCAACTGACCTTTCATTCTTACAGCTCACAGTAAAGGGGGGGGGGGGAGGTTTGAGGGAACAGAATTTCGGCAGAAGGATCTACTGTAATTGGCTGTTCAATTCCATTCGAAATAATTCTCCGTTTTTAGAATGTTACCTCTAGGTTGTGCTATTTTTGTTGTATCCCCTTGTCCCCACCGCTGTCCTCTAGTGGCCTTTTTAACTTTCAGTCACTGTCTGTCTTTCCTAAACCCTGGGGGTCTCCAGCCGTAAACCTCGCCCTCTTACATATGATGTTGCCTGCCCGCTCTTCCGTTAAAAGGCGGAAGCACGTAATTTGTTTGTTTGTGTAATTTATTTAAACACGCAAGAAAGCAGGAGTCAGCAAAACAAGTAGGTTGCTGCTGTTTGCTTGTATTATATCACTGAAACACAGAAAACAAATAGCAGTCCTATGGTTTTAGTGGCACAGAGTGGCTCATTTCTTTGTAATTAACAAGTGCTTGTGGTCTTTTTTAATCCGCTGCTCGAAGGGATTTCTTTTTCACGACCACAGGCAGTTATTGTACCTTTGTCCATTACAGCACATTTTCACAGTTCACGAAGATGAGTGGAGGTGCTGTTGAACTGTTTCTCCTTCCAGGTCTGAGGCATGAAATGATGGAAAGTCTGTGGCAAATCGGGCAGATGCAAGGATGTTACTGGATGCTGTAAAGAACGGAGGATGTGGGGTTAGGCTGTGCATTTCTCCAAGGTTGGCTGTGACGCACCTTCACGTTTCTTACCCGTAATGCTGAGCAAATCCCTGCGAAGCAGCAAAATTAATGGGATTATAGTAAATGAAATGAATTTATCAAAGCCAGAGGCAACTGCAGGGGGGTATCGCTGCATGGTTATTTTAAGATATTTTAAAATGTGTTCTCGTGTTTTTTGCCACCGCTGGGTGTTTAACACCTGGAAAACCAAGCAAACCACAGGGACGTAATTAGACAGCAATTTAAGCAACAAGTCCAAGGTGAACAAGTTACCAGATGGGTTACCAGCACTGCAAATAACAATATTAGTAAATAATAGCAGCTAAGGAGGAGGAAAACAGTTATTTAAATCTTTCAGGCTTCATTTAGATACGGTGTCCCATACGGTGTCCCAAACCGCACATCGCTGATGTACAGTATGCCAAAAGTTAAACCCGTAGCGTCTCAGTGCACAAACGCATGCAAAGTGACTCATGGCTTCCTACCTGCTCTGTGCTGAAAAGTGAGAAGAGCCTCTGTGGTGCCACTGCAGAGAATATCTCTCTGCCAGGCATCTCTGCTTTTTTCATTTGCGCAACAGCTCTAATTACAGCTCTGGTCACAATGCAAACACGCCATTATCCCCGAGGACGGAGCGCTAAAAAGACTAAACTGTCGGCTGGCGCGTCTTTGGCACAATCCATTCATCCATGGAGACCAGAAGAAGCACCGACAATGGAAAAGTACTAAGCCGTTGCTGGTTTATGTCTCTCATAGTCTGCTTTTTTGGGACTCGTTTCTTTGCCGTGAGGGTTATTGGATGTGGTTTGTTCTGTGTTTTGTGTTTGCTTTTATCCAAAGTTGTTCCAACACATTTTATTTTGTTTTTTTTCCACCTCAATCAGTTCAGGTCAACTGCTTTGCTTTAAGGTGCATTCACTAAGCTTCAGGGGCTTCGGTCGGGAGCTTTCGGGGTACGAGCGGGTGTCTTAAACACGTCTATTTGCTGCGTTCCTCTGTTCTCGGGAAGATGAAACCCCAGCTCTCCGTATGAGGTCCACAGCGGAAAAAATTACATGGGGAGGCTAACTTTAAGGGGTCACGTTAATTTTTATTCAAGGTGGCTCTACTAATGGCTGCATAGTCTTGAAATTGACATGAGTGGTCATGAATTCACAGTCAGTTAGCATCAGAAGCTGCTTGCAAAGAGAGGACTCAAGCAACAGGCAGGACTGTGACTGATGGACCCTTGAGTTCTATAACCAATTGGCTCTATAGATATAAGCCTACGGTGAAGGAATGATTTATGACTGGAATTTCATAAGTATATTGCCCTGGACTTCATCCGCTATCAGAATTTGTTAAACGATAATGTAAATATCACACAGCTCTCCAGTTGTTAATTTATATTACTATTCACCAATTTTGCAATAGTGGCAGACTGTTATTTGACCTTTTGTGAAGTTTGCCATTCGTGATGCTATCTTGCGTTTTCAATATTTTTGCCTCTTTCTTTTCCATGATGTTGCAATCAATCCCGCACTATCTTGTTTTGAGGCCCTTACAATAATGATAATGACAAAAGTCATTTGGAGGGAGTGTGATATTTTTTTTCCCTGCTAATGCAGATTAACATATTAGAGCACAATGATGATTATTTATTGCGATAACCAGACCTAGCAAATGACTGTCACCTAGGAATCGGAAATGGAAAAACCAAAGTCCATGTCATTTCAGATAAGGTGATGGATGACAAGACCACATTATTTGCACAAAATGTAATGAAAGGAATTTCAAATTTCAATCAGGTTCCATATTCCACGGGAATAACGGTAATAAAAATTGCAATTATTATAACCTTACACTAATAATATAATAGAAAATGAATAATGGATTGTGTATTCTGGTCACATTTTGATTTTGACCGATTCTGTATCAAACCCACTAGTTTATTTAGAGGACCCAATGGGCTTTTTTGTTTAGAATAATTTTGTGTTAATGAATGGCGTGGGCACAGACATGACTGAATACTAAAGAGATTTTGGTAACCTTTCCTTTTACAGTCCCCTAATTACTAAATATTTACCCAGTAAATATTTGGTAAATTATAGTATATTGTTGGGTAAGTACTACAAGTAGGCAAATACCAAGAAACTACTGCTGAAATACTAAGAAAAATTTCCACTATTACCCACTAACTGAACTAAGCACCCTGTCGTCGTTTCCAGTTTAGGTTGGTAATAATTTGGATATAATTGCATACTCTCTAGGAAAGTAGGCAACCAATTCTTAGGACACGAGGTACCAGACGAACCAAGAGCCAATGTAATAAATAAATTTCAGTTTATTCTTGAATAATGAATAGTGTATCCAGTGCATCCATGTAAACTATGGTTACTACTACTGCACCGTTGTAATAACCATAGTTTTTTTCAGTGTTTTTGTTTTCTGTGGTAGGGTGTTGTCTCTTTGTACCCAGTTTTGCACTTTTCCTTTGTAGGACAGAATAGCATCATATTTACAACATATTTTGAAGGGTTCTGTGTTTCTTTGAATCCAGTTTCTATTAAGTGTTTATAAGAGCTATACATTTACATGGTAACAAGTTTTTTTTTTTTTTTTTTTTTTTTTTTTGCATTTAAATTCTTTGTAATATCATTGGATTAAAGATTGCTTCCTCTTACAGTACAGTTTAAATTTATTTACTGAGTAAATTGTCATGTTTTACTTGGTAACATTCCGGAACATAGATGGTACAAGTTTGTACTTATTTACTGCATGGAAAAAGGAGCATATGGTAAGAGCCTGGTAATACCATGGAAACAAACATCTGCAAGAATGTAAGCAGCATTTAAGATGCATCATGACACTAGAGGAAAACTGTTCCTGTGGGGGTTGTTACCAGGTAAGTATAAGGTAAATGTTAATAAATCCTTTATAAATGGTTTTAGCCACAAACAATAACTCTTCTTTATCTTTCGGCTGCTCCCATTAGGGGTCGCCACAGCGGATCAGTTGTTTCCATTTCTTGCTGTTCTCCGCATCTTTCTCTCTCACATCCACCACCTGCATGTCCTCTTTCACCACATCCACAAATCTCCTCTTAGGCCTTCCTCTTTTCCTCTTGCCTGGCAGCTCCATCCCTAGCATCCTTCTCCCTATATATCCAGAATCTCTCCTCTGCACATGTCCAAACCAACGCAATCTCGCCTCTCTGACTTTGTTTCCAAACCGTCTAACCTGCGCTGACCCTCTAATATACTCATTCCTAATCCTGCCCATCCTCGTCACACCCAATGCAAATCTTAACATTTTTAACTCTGCCACCTCCAGCTCTGCCTCCTGTCTTTTGGTCAGTGACACCGTCTCCAACCCATATAGCATAGCTGGTCTCACTACCATCTTGTAGACCTTCCCTTTCACTCTTGCTGGTACCCTTCTTAGCCGTGAACAATAACTATGTAAGAAAAAAATAATTTGTTGGAAAGTACTACCTTAATTTCTAGATAGTACATAATTAAACTTGGGCTGTTACCTACATAAACCTTGGATAACTACGACTGTAACTTGAATTGATGAGTAATTGAGGAGGTGTTTCTAAGAACTGGTTGCCTACTTTCCTAGAAAGTATGTTATTATATCTAAGTTATTACCAACCTAAACCGGTAACAACGACAGGGTGCTTAGTTCAGTTAGTGGGTAATAGCGGAAATTTTTGTTAGTATTTCAGCAGTAGTTTCTTGGTATTTACCTACTTATTACCTGTAGAACTTACCCAATAATATACTATAATTTACCAAATATTTACTGGGTAAATACTTAGGGGGACTGCAAAAGGAAGGGTTACCGAGATTCCCTGCATTGATGTTTCTACTGGATATCTATACCTATGCAGTTATTTTCTCTCTACAGCAGATGCATGTAGTTGACAAGAAAGGAATACCGAAGTGAAGGGTGCTGGTTTTGGGTAAGCGCCCTAGTTCTGCTGTGCAGATTAACCTTACCTCTCCATCTTTTGATGATTTTGTAACCAGATTGGCATAATGATTTGCACCCATTTCTCAAGAGGAGATCACAGAGCTGATTTACACATCATACGCTGCCTGCTCTGTCATCTGGGCAAAAACGCACGTAGGCAGAACAGGAGACTTCCCATGAAAGGGAAACGGACATACAGAAAGCCTTTTTTTAATGGGGCCTAACCTAAATTCCAAGTGCAAAACTTGTTTATTTTGCACTAGCTGAAGTTAGATAGACAGGTGGCTTTGCCTTTCAGGACAGATGAAACAGCATGGAGAGAACCAGGCATTGCCCGCTTGGCTGTAGCAAATGTAACACTAAGCCTGAAACCAACCAGGTAGACCTTCAAAAGAAGTTAGAGATTCTGGAATGGGGTGGATGAACAATATATAAAAGTATAGTTGCATTCTATGCTGGATCTATAACGTACACTGGGCATTTGCTACAGACTCAGAGTGGGAGGTCCTGCTAAATAAAACTTAAAACTGTCACTGCAGGCCAAATTCATGCACCTCCAGTAACTGCAATGGAATCTAAATGCTGAAAAGCAAGTTCTCACCCAAAATCCAGACAGGATATTTCAGTCTACGTTAGCACTCATGATGCCTTTTCAGTAAGCAAATAGTCTCAGAATTATTCACATATACATTTTATAGCGATGCACTATTAAAAGTAACATAATTCACTTTGTTTGCTCAAGCAAGTAACGTAACGTGATTAAAAATGAATTTTGTTAAAGGCAATGGTATTGGTGAACCCGGATCGCCTCCTTTAATTGCACTCCAGGTGACCGAGGCCTTAAACATGTGGAAGGAAAGTATTGAGCCAAATTGGTTTTGTTGATTTACTGTACTGGCAAACATTCCCCCTGCTGTCTTGCACGGCATAAATATTTGACTAATAATTTAATGAAAAATACTCTTCCTGCAGTTGTACCAAAAAGCATGGATCTTTGTAACCATGTCATGTGCCTGGTTATTTGCTTGAAGTTTTCACTGAAGGTCAACAGGGCAGGAATTGATGCTTATTTCCCAATTAGTGTGTACACATGTGAGTGCTGGCATCTCTTCATTGACTGTAACTTTTTCACAGCACTCTTTGCTCCTTGGTTTCATTTTTGAGTACTTTATGCATGTATTACAACAAGAGGTAGGATGTGAGATTGGGCCGAGTTGTTCAAGTTCAGGGCAGTGGCTCTAAATATCATGATTTGTTGTTGTTTTTGTTGGTATTGTTATATTTCAATATCATGCTACCTGCTACCTAAATGTTTCATGCTTACGAGGTGGGACTAATTCGTGAAATTGGTCCTGTCACTCAAGTGGAGGTTTGAACTCAAGATTTTCAGGTTGTGCTGAGTTTCATGCAAGTTTGCAGGCCCAGTGAAAACATTCTAACTTTGTAGTTGGACATTTTTATTGGAAAAAATTAGCAGAACAGCAGAAAGCTCCCTTCTAGAAACTCAGCAAAATTCTAGTTATAAAAACCTTTACAGCTTTTTATAGGAAAATTCAGAAATAAATGTATATGTCCACCCATTCATCCACCCATCTGTCTATTAACTGCACGTAAAATTCATGCTTATGATCCTGGAGCACAGGGCACGAGGCAGGGGACACTTAAGACACCAGTCCACGTCAAACAGTCTCACATATACACACACATGCACACGTGCGCACACACACACACAAACCTTTGCTTGTATGTACTCAAACTAAAAGAGTCACCAGTTCACCTGAAACGTGTCTTTGGACTGAGGAATTGGGATACGTTTGGAAATTAACCTGATCAGCAATGTACTGGAGCGGTATGAACATTAGAGAGCAGAAAACTCTGACATGGTCTCAAGCGGAAAGATTCTGAAACGTGATGGAGACTAAATAAAATGATGAGAAAATACTATAGTTAAGTTACTCTGACAGTGTTACCACCCATCCATCACTCCCCATGTCCAGAATCTACAGTTCTTTAAGATCCTTTCCATCATCCTTGGACGGAGCTTGAACACAGTGATGCTGGGGAGCACGACAATCATTAAAGTCCCTCCATCACTGCAAAGACACAGCTCTTTCAGGTCCATGGCTCCTAAATCAACGGCCATCCTCTTCCCATTTTGCATTTCAGCAGTGTTCCACAGTCATTATGACCTGATTTTCTATTATTTAATATGGTTCTTCCCCTCTGTTAATTATTCGACAAGGCTACAGCGTGCAGCAGGGTAAGCCAGAGTGACCGCCACTCTCATGGGAGATTCATCTTTGCCTCCTGAATAATTTTGGAGGCATATTCAAAAGCACAATTTGTGGTGATTCTATTACACAGATGTCACCCTGGGCTCATTAACCTGAATACATATAGCTGGACGTCTTGTATTTATTTGTTGGTAATGGTCTGTATAAAGCAGCTCAGCTTACAGTACACTTGAAGTCTGTTTATGTACTGTACTCATTGATGCTTGATGCGCTTTATCAGCTGCACATTACACTGGACAAAAGAAATACTAAATAAATTTATACGTGCATTTTATGCTGAATTGTGGTTGTGATGCGAGCAGACACACTGTGCTTGGATGGAATCTACGCTACGAGTTCAGTTGGGGTCAGACAAAGGTATGGGTACTGCTTTCCGGCACTATGAAACACCACTTAGTGCCATTACACTCAGAGATGGATTTTGATGTGCGATCTTAAGGCTCCTTTATACCGCAATCCATTTGTCCCGGAATAACTCATTTTGGGTATCATTAGCAAATACTTTTTAGCTCTTTTAAGGAATTAGACTAATTAGTTGTTACAACACCAAAGCACCCAAAGTGACTGAAGACTTATTTCAGCAGTGTGTGATCCATGGCCTGTTTGCAGCCATTGCAACTCTGCACATTCGCAAGCCATATAATGCCCCTGCACGTCAGCCACAGTCCAACTGTTAATAAACTCCATGGAAATAGATTAGCAATGTGTCACGCTAAGCCCCGAGCAGAAATCTGTGGAATGGGCAAAACTCCTGATTCCAAAAGAAATAAAAGAGATAATCAGAGAAAACCCTGAAGCCGGGTGTGTCTGGTTTTTGAGGACAAAGTTTTTCTCTAAAGCTTTTTCTTTGCGGATCACAATTTATCCATCTACAGGACTAAGCAAGGTATTTACTGATTCAGTCCAAGACAAGCTTTGGTATATAGCCACAGGATCCTCCTTGGGGTGCAATCTTCCAACCTTCAGCAATAGGTGCACCTCTCTGACCTGTGCACCGGGTCCAGTTTCCATAAAGGTTCACTCCAATATAGTAAGCAGTGATAGATGAGACCATTTCAAGTGACGGTAACATCAGGAAGAAGAAATGTGAAAAGGTGGAGAAACACCAGGGACTGAAAGAGGAACTGGAGAGAATGTGGAAGGTGAAAATCATGGTAGTTCCAGTGGTGATAGGAAAATTTGGGACTGTGACCCATCGGTTTCAGTCCAGAAAGCCACAATTCCACAAGCAGCAAAGATATTGCATTGCACCCTCAGACTCCCAGATGCCCGATAAGAGGTCCGAGTCTGAACAAAGAAACCACCCAGAGGAAAAAATGGCATTAGAAAGTAATGTTATATGTATAAATGTCACATAGAATATTGTATTATATTGCTATATTATTTTTACAGCCTCTCTCCTAAGGTCTTTAGTATTTGTGTGTGTCTTTGTTTTGCCCAATTAGCTGTTAAGAAGGCATTTAAGAAAGGAAGACTCCTGGAGAAGAAGAGGAGAGAGAGGAATTTGGAAGCCTTGGGAATTGGGTTGCACTACTACTAATAATTAAACCCAAAAAGTAAAAGGAAGCTTTGGTTTGGGCTTCTTTCTGCTTGGGTCAGTTCTCAATCTCTGTGCTATGTCCCAGCCCTAGACTGGGTCGTAACAGTTATATACAACATAAGATATGATACGGACTATTTTTAATTTCAGAATTTTCAATGCTTCGTTTATAGAAGGCAAGTTTGGTGGAAAAAAAGTCACAATTTGCTGCCACCCATGCAAATACATTCAAAACAAGAAAATGTGCCTAGTTTGATAGAGCTACGGAGCTCAAAGCTCAAACAGGTCTAATAGCCTGCTCATAATGGAAATTGCAGTAAATTAGGCATCTCCACTTCTTGTGTAGAGGAAAAAAGATCATAATCAATTTTTTTTCAGATCAATGTATCTTTCTTGTTTTGCAAAACAATAAATGATGTGACTCGTTGCTGCTCCTCTGTAATGTCCTTGAAGACTGTCCCCTAAATTTTGTTTCATCTGTCAGGCCTGCACTCCATCCACCAAGACGTGGATCCTCTCATTTCTGCTCTTGGAAAATTTGCTGTAAAACATTAATGATGTCAGCTGATATTTTGGAAAATGACAGACGCAGCATAACCGGCGGTGCAATTTTTCAAGAACCCAACCTTGTTGACCAGGACTCATCCGCAATCTTACCCCGCATTTGCAGCAGACCAATGTATTTTGGCACTGAATGCTAAAATCGGTATTTCCGTTTGTCTCTCCAAACTCCTGCACTTGACCTTCACACACAGAAATTGCCGTACCCAACAAAATTTCACCACTGTTACGCCAGGGCCCAAAGCCACCCTCCGTACAGTGGCCATCCGTGACCTTCTTTACTCCACATATTCCCGAGTCCCTTTTCAAATTTTTAAAATAGTTTTCATCTTAATTTGCATGAACTCAGCAGGTGAGTGCATCACCTTCTCCTCTCCTCTCCTTCCTTCCTTCCTTTGGCTGCTACTGGAACAGCAGCGCTTGATTAGGCATCTATTGCAGAGCGAGGAAGTAGGAGTCGTTCTGAGAAAGGTGAGAACATGGCGTAGAGCACTGGGAGGGGTGGTATTTTGGGGACAGGAGGGAACATCAAAGAGCACTACGGCAATCTGTTCCCCGCGAAAAACAAGACTCCCACATAGCAGTAATCAAGGAAGCTCGATGCAGACTGCCAGGTTCTAATTGCATCTCTTTCACACTTAAAGTCATTTTTACTATGTTTCTGTCAGAGATATATTTTATTCATGGCTGGCTTCACAAGCCTGAAGCCATACATTAAACCATGATGCCTATGCACACGTGATTATTTTTTTGTTCTTGTCAATTCGTGGACAGTAAGGGTGTTGTTTCTACAAAAAAAAAAAAGAAAATATAAAGGTTAATTAATGTCTGTCTTGTGGGGAACCCTAAATGTGCTATGAAAGCGATTCCCGCTCCCTCTTTCCATTTATTCCAGCAAAGAGCCACTTGGCATGGGAGCTGACAGTTTCCCAGCCATCGCATACGCTGACAGATGGAGGGCGGGTCAGACTCTCTCTTTGAACACCAGGCTTCCTAACAGACCACCTTGCACTGGCTGATCTGGGGCTGGAAGAGCTGTGCGGTCAAATGAGGACCTGAACGTAGTACGATGTGGGGTGGTCTGCTCGGGCCCGGCTCTTGTTAGCGCCGGGTGTCTTTTCCTGTCAAAAACTGCATGGCTGTTTGGAAAGCAGTGTGCAAAAAAAAGTCCCAACTGACAGAATTTTTCAGTAGCGGCCTTTAATATTTCATCGGCAACGTCCCAGGATACACTCCTTGTTTCTTTCTCATGCATTTGGAATCAGAGCCAGTGCGCTTCGACACATCTGCATATGAAGGGAGCATACTGTGCCGTCCACACGTCTGTGATAGCAGACTGACCAAGGGCTGAATGAAGGTCCTGCTCTAATCTGAGGTCAGGCTGGGACCACTGCTGGTTAAGGCAAATGGACTGACCACCTGATTCAGTTCTTAAGCAGGTGAGGTAGTGAGTCCGCATTCAAAGAGTTACTTTTTGTACTGGAAATATGTAGTACCCTTAAATCTGTCTGCTACGTAAACAACAATTCTCAAAAACAGTAAAGAAACAATCCTTTTTCCGGAAATGAATGTGAGCGGTGGACCTCCCCGTTGCTATGTCTCGAAGCGTGGATTCTACACTCGCAAAGACCGTCCACTTTGAGTCTTAGGAAGAGTTTCTACTGACATTTTGGTATGGCTATTACTGCAAATATTAGTACTGAGATACACTGCAGGCTTTTTCCCAAATCTTTAGTATGCATACACTTCGGTATGCTTACAGGAGCAATTCAGTTAATGTACGCGCAGGTCTTCAACTGCAGGACCCCCCTGGAGCTTGAACCTGCAAGTGAAAAGTCTGTTTTCTTAACCTGCTCAACCTGCTTTCTTCAGCTGGCTTGCACACCCCATCTTGTCTTTGTATCACACGGTATATATGTGCATATTCCAGAGCGCTTCCAAGGATCTGTGCCCTTTAAGCCTTAATTTAAACTTGATCATATTTACTATATGAATGATCATAATACATTGATCTGATTTTAGTGGTTACCAGACAAGTCAGCAGTGAGCGGCTACTTGGTTTATTTACGAACTTCTCTGATTTGCAGCAGCATCTGCTGTTCACATCTGTTTCTGGAAAAAAATGTCTTATAGTAAGAGCAAGACCAATGCTTGAAAACTGATTCAACCACACAAAATTTGATTTCCATTTTCATGTTCTTGTTTTCCTTTTTTTATTTCAGTCATTTATTTTCTCCACCACAGCCCACTGTCTAGCCTTTGTTTTGGTATCTTGTACAATTGGTATGATTAGTGTGATATTCACTCACATACCTTTCACTCCCTAAAGTCTGAATCACAACCCATTACAAGTATAAAAAATCCTGTGGCTGTGGATTGCTGCAGCATGGAAACTGATATGAATGTAATGGATATAGAACGATCAGTGCATCATCAGGAAAAAGGCAAAATGCCCCGGTTTGCTGAGGATTCGTCTCATAACAGAGATAGCAGAGACACACACACCTGAGCACTGTCCTTATAAGACAAAGGGGATTATACCAGGATTTGATTCAGGCACTTGGGTTAAACTAAATATCTGAAGCTCACTTTGGAAGACTTTGCTAAAATAAAAATGAGGCCATTTTCAAAGCTGCCTGAATGGCCCCACACTCCAGCAGCTCCTGTTTTGGCTGCTTAATGTTTCCTGATTGTTGCCTTATAGATACACCACTCTGTATGGCCTAAAGTATGTGGACACCCGAGCATCACACCCATGTTTGCTGGTTGAGCTTCTCTTTCCAAACCTATGGGCATTAACATGAAGTCGTTCCCCCCTTTGTTGCTACGACAGCCTCCACTCTTTTGGAAAGGCTTTCCACCAGATTTTGGGAATTTGTGCTCATTCAGCCACAAGAGCATCAGTGGGGTCAGACACCGATGTTGAGCGAGAAGGCCTGGCACATGTTCGGTCTTACAGTTCGTCCCAAAGGTGTTCTGGCGTTTCGATCAGGGCTCTGTGCAGCAACTCAGGCTATTCCACACCAACCTGAGCAAACCCTGTGTTTATGGAGCTTGTTTTGTGCATGGGGGCAGAGTCATGCTGGAGCAGGAAGGGAACTTTTTCTTCCCCAAACTATGGCCACAAAGCTGGAAGCACACGATTGTTTAGAATGTATTTGCATGCCATATGGGTGCAGATGAAACAGCTCAGCTCAGGTTGTGAAGGGGGCCCACATGCACATAATATTTGTACATCTATTGTTTTTTTTTTCCCTTATTTGTTTGCATTTAAAAAAGCTCAAGAATACAAAATATTAATGAGAATATTTTAAAAATAATTTATTAAAAAAAAACCTACACTAATAACTTTCTGTAGCTTAATCGTGTTCCCCTCTGCTAGTTTCCTGAAAATGCTACTAGCAATAATTTGACATGAAGCAAGACTTTGCAGTTGGCAAAATTCATAACTGTCTCTGCCCTGAACAGAACGGTCACAACTTCCTGCTTCAGGGTTGGGCAGAAAAGCCCTAATTGGAATTTTTGATTGATAATTGCTCTCTTTTTTTTTTCCAGGTTGGGCCCCATCTTAGATGCTCATTCAACCTGTCCTCTTCCATCTCCTCATTTTTATTCAAACTGCGCAGGCACCCTGGGCAGCACTGCCGCTGGAGACCATTATTAGCCTTTTATATGGTAATCAAGCATTGTGCCAAGTGACTGTAACTTCTCCCTGACTCCATTTATGCCATCAGGTTGACTATCTTTCAGGCCTCCTCTTGGCATGTAGGACTGCAGTGAGCTTCGCACATCATCATTATTACTGTAGCCCTTCGAATAAATTGTTTCCAGCCAATACATTTCCTGACCAAATCAGGAAAATATCATGAGTGGCTTTCATGTGTTATCAGCTCTGAGACATGACTTCTATTAGCAGCTAATTTATTTCAATATATGCTCAAGCAGGGTAGAAAAGCAGAAACAAGAGCTAATAGATATTATAGCGTAAATGCACATCCCCGGTTACTGTGAGCTATTTTATATATTGTATATTTCTGTTATAAAATGCTATCACCTATATTCCCTGTCCCTGAACTTTTCAACAAGGCTGCTGCCAATGTGAAATTTATTTATTTATTTATAAAACCTTACCTCAGTCAATGAAAAATAAATAACATGAAAGAAGCCAAGAAGTCATAATCTGTAAGGTAATGTGCTGACTTGCTTCTTGCTAAATTCCTGTGACCTGGTGCTTTCAGGGCCTGTACAGCAGGCTGCTGAAAAGGAGACAGGAGTGACCAAGTGGGAAATAATAAAAACATGAAGAGGAACTTTGAACCACCATCCAGCCTTCCCCACGTTCTCCAGAGTGGAATGTTCTTGGCTTTTGAAGTGGGAACTAGACACAGTATGACTGGGCTCTCATTTGCACATCTTTGGCTAAATCTTTGTATGGGAACAAAAAAGAAAACTAAAGGCTGCTCCTGCGGTGCTCGTGGTCTTTCCTGGAGAACAGTATTACAAATTAAATTTTCAAAATCAGGGACCAACAAGAGGTAGCAAGCAATGTTTTAGCCTTGCAGCTCAGAGAAAGTCTCAGCGGGCCTCTTTTTTTTTTTCCTCTGACCGTCTTCTGAGAACAACCCTGTTCCCATCACCTGTTTATTGCACATTTCTTCAATTAGCGTACTTCACCACTGGTAGACGTTCGCTTGACCATCACCTCAGCAAATGTGGATTTTTTTCCCCCTTGATCCCTCTTTACTGTTGACAATAAAGATGCCAAAAACAAAATGCATTTTTTGTGTTTTGAAAAGTGAAATTTCCCCATTCCTACAACTGCCTCCAGGTAGTCGTCCTCCGGATTTACGTTTCCCACAGACGCTTAAGGATTAATAACAGTTATAATTCTACATGGATGGGCTTCTCCACACTACCATGCACCGAATGCTCCCCATCTGCACTGCAAGTCCAGCGGAAGATCACCTTGAAAGCCAAACTGATCCATTAACAGTGATTTAGAGTCATCTATGCAAAACACACATTGCTCAGACCTCCCACAATCTGTTTTGCAAATAAGCAAGATAAATTAGCAATGGCTACCTGTGTAATTGTGCCAAAGTTGTCAGAGTTTTTATTCATGCACAAGCAAGGTTGAACTGCGCAAGGCTAGAACACCAAGGAGAAGCCTGGCCAATAATGTGATTACTTTGTAGAGTACTGTATGTTGTTCCACAACCAGGTAGGACTTTCCCAGAATCATCCTGAGAATAAACTGTGCACAATGCAACATTTGGCTTGGGGTGTTACAGATGATATAGCACTGGGTAAAAACAGTGTCCCATGGCAGGCATCAGCTGTATAAATAGGTACATATTTGAAATTACAAACTCTCTGTATTGTTCTAAGTACCTCCCCTGAATTAATGTTATCTGGATTATTGTAAAATGCAGAGATAACTACAAGATTTCAGGGTCAGGCCACATTGAATGCTCGCTCCAGTTTTGGCTACATGTAACAGGTTTGTTTTGTACTTCTTAAATCTTGTAAAATTCAACAGTGTCAAGAGAAACTCTTGCTCTTGGCATGGAGCCCACAAGACCACATCCTGAGGCTGCTCCTGTGTGCGCTTGTTCTCCCATTTTGATGGGCACGAAACTGCCGCAAAAAAACTAATGGCGTGACAAAGTGTTGTCCAAATGATGTTATACTGTAGTTATATGGCTCAAATAGTTATAGTACCACTTCATCCCATGTATTGAAATGCTGCGTCCTATGTACGCATATGGTGGTCTGCAGCCGATCGCAGAAATGCAAATGCCAGTTCCACACACGCTGAGCTGGATTAAAACCCACAACTAAACTCAAACCCACAGCCCGGGAACCCCGAGTCACCTCCATTACCTACGGTGCCACCATGCTGTCTGTTTCACTTGTACAATTTATTTTTATTATAATTCCTCATACTGCAATGATATTTTTGGGTCAGGGAACCCATGAGGGAAGCCGAGGAACATTTCATTTAATATTGCCTTTGTAAAGTGGATGCTTTTGGCTTTCCTCGTATAAAACATCCGTCAGATGCAGATTTAACTGCTCCCTTGTCTTTGATCAGCTCCCTGTCTGACATCTCAATGTGCCACACATTCATCATAGAAAGTTATGATGTTAATGATCAAAAGCATATTTAAACATTTTATAGGTGCTGCTATACTCTATAGCTGTATAATTAATATAGCTATAGTGGTTTATGCATAAAAAATGAGATGTGCTAATAAATAGACCTTTCCTGGTGCCAAATAGTGTCCGGTACTGTCACGCAATAAATAATTTCACAGATTTCATCACTTTTGTGTAGGTTGTGGATCCGGGAATCAGAATTCTAAAAAATATCAGATTGAATTTATGAGCAGTCCTGGCTCATTGCGGCTCCTTGGCTGTAATTTGAACATGGGCTAAAATGGACTGTGGTCCTCCTTAGGGTGTATCCCCCGCCTCATCTTCTATTTTTCCAATACTGAGTCCAGACCACTGCGACCGCTACACTTTGGGAAATGGCTACTAACCTGAATAAATTAATGTGTACCTACCAATCAGAGCCACTTAAGCCAAAGGTGTTGCTGTTGTGCAGTCACAACCAATGGGAACTAAGTCCCAAGGGGGGGTCAACTTCCAAACTCATTGCAGAGCAGGTTTCATCATGTTCGAAGTAGAATGATGCCACTCATAAAGATACTAGATGGCTCAGACAATCAGGTCTCACCCCCCACGGGCCCGTTTGCTTACTTGCAATTTCAGATTTTCTTAGTTTGTTTAAGTGGAGAAAATGAAATCAACTAATTATGGAAGTGATTTAAAAGGTGCAAATAAAAAAGTGAAATTGAAATGATGAACATTTGATTTACAGTATCGGTGCCTGGGTGTGAGGTTGCTAAAAATGATTACATGTTTTAGTCAAATGACTGTATGCTTTGGATTTAATGGAGAATTATTTGTAAGTAACTTCTTAGCATTTTTTTTGGTTTACGTGCAAAGAAGTGCTCTTTGCGCCGCATACTTGCTCAAAAAGTTGTGGGAAAGAGTCTTTCTGCACTTACTTGAAAGTGTTCCGTAAGGAAAGCAAAATAAATGCTTCATTAATTTGATTTTGCAGAAATATGGAGTCTATTTCAGTGAACACAGCACTCCATTCGTCATCTACGAACAGTGATCAGTTGCCATTATCGGTGTTTGTTTCCGATGTGGTGCCCAGTACCCACTCGCTCTCCAGGCACGACGCTCAGCCATTAGCACAAAAAGCTTCTGCCAAGCACTTTCCTTCCATCAAACCGCCAAACCATTGTTCCTTCTAAGCCAGACACATTTTCTTCATTACTTCCCCAAAATTTTCCATTATTTCCAGCTGACTGCCATGAGGATGATAATTTTATGAAAAAAAGAGAAAGTAAAACATGTTTAAATTCATTTGTCCAATCCATGCTTGGATCAGATCCTCGGCTCCATCGGCGGCTGCCCTGCGCAAAGGCTTGCATGTTAGGAGACTGGCTTCTGACCCTCGCTGCCAGTCACCTTCATTCTGCCCCTTCCAGGACCTTACTCTCCTTCCTCACACCA
Organism: Heterotis niloticus; assembly: GCA_018136845.1. Taxonomy (NCBI): domain Eukaryota; kingdom Metazoa; phylum Chordata; class Actinopteri; order Osteoglossiformes; family Osteoglossidae; genus Heterotis; species Heterotis niloticus. The sequence goes on from CM030890.1 coordinate 25,397,945, forward strand.
AAGGTTGTGCTGCCTTGTTGGGGTGAGCGTGGGGGAGGAGGTGGCTTGTTGACCCGCGTTCGTCTCATCTGATGCAAATCAACCTGGCAACAGAAATACCTGCTTGGTATGCAAACATAAATGTTAAGTTATGTGGAGTGCAGACCGCATCTTCTTCCTGCTAATTGCTCTCCCTGTGGAGCCACAGAACGTTGTTAATGCAAACCGACATGGAGACGGGGAGGGAATGTGGCGCTCGGGCACACAGGCCTGTTGAAGGGCAGACAAAGCACCCCAGATGTCTGGGCTAGTACTGTAAGCGGCAGTGAAATGAAGTTTTCTGGCCAAGTGTTACTCTTTGTGCAGCACGCTGATTCTCCTACGAAAGCGCTGTTACGCCTTTGAATGGCCGATCAGCGTGCATCGCTGGCCTTCTCAGTTGAAGGCTCTTCAGTTCTTCAAGAGGGACCGAGTGCTCAGATTCTCTGGGATTAAAAGATAAATAATAATCAATGCTGTAGCCCTTTGATAAACAGCATAGCTTGATCACAGGGTAGGATATTGAGCAAAAAGCTGCAGGGTGAGGCACCAGCCAGCTAGGTCATGCAATCCGAGAGGGAGCCAGTGTGCTGCTTCATTCCAAGAGCAGATGAGGACAGGACATCTGATTCTGGGGGTTATTAAATCCAAACTTGTACGACTGTTTCCATTTGGTCAAAGTACTGACATTGGTACCATGGAGACACAAGATGTCCTTTGTTCTTCTTAAATAATTCCAAGACCGAAGTGAAACTACTTGTACAAACGGAGACAAATATTTGCCATTCAGTCATCATTGTTTTAGAGATCATGATTACGCTGTCATTGTGGTTGTCATGACAAGAAATCCGTATGGTTTGTTTTGAAGTGTCACTGACAATGCTTATATTACATTCCCTTTTGGATGTAATTCATCGTATTTTTTAATAAGCTCAGAAACAACGCACGCATGGAAACGTTAAAATAACAGAGATGTTTTTTTATACCACCGACATGATGCATAAAACTCCGGATTAGGTTGAAGCTTAAAAAAGGTTTAAAACAAAGTGAAACAAAATATGAAAAATTCCTCCCTCACCAAAGGAGAATGGCTGAGAGGTATGTATGTTAAGTATTTTATCTGCCACAGCGAATGTCCTTCCCTGTCTGTCAGAGCAAGGCGGACTTTTTTCTCCAGTAACCGCCTGTCCTCTGTAGCTCCGACTCTCTCCAGGGGGGCTCACTTGAAAGCACAGCAACTTCACACCTCTGATATTGAGATCAGGATAATCTCAGCTCAAATAAGCCCTCTCCAACATGGCCACAGTCCTCAGCCTGCAGATGAAGGGGCCAAAAAATCTTTGAAAGAGACTTCTGAATGCCATATTTATTAATGCACAGAATATCTTACCTGTGTACCAGTTCTTTCATGGAGGTAAATAAATTTCTTATGTATGGGGGTGCGATTTCAGAGCAGCAGGTGGAAAAGCGTCTGGGAAAAAAATGTCGATCCTGCATCTGGACAACTGCAACCCCACTCGTCAGATGTTGCAAGCCCTGCTCCTAGAGGACTGCAAGCACAGCTACTTTGCATCCCAGCTGAGCTCTTACTCACTCAGCTTTGACTGTCAAGTCAATGTTTCTGTTGTATCCATATCCAAATATGTGATAGCTATTATCATGAATATTATTTCTCACTCATCTGTTCCTTGCTGTGTAGCTAAGTGGATTTGAAGGAGCTGGTTGCAAGGCGTTCTGTTTTCACGGGACATGAAACTAATGAGACTAATGAATTCTCTAATGCTCCCGGCATTCAAACATTGCATTCTGCTGTTCCACATCTAAACCTCCACTGAGCTGCTCAGGTATGGCTTGGGACTACGCAGCAGCTTCAGGGTGTAACAGGGATTTTTAAGCAGTGGTTTAACAGAGTCTGAACAGAAAGCCTGAGCAACATCAACACAGCATGTGAAATGATCCTTTGACAACATGTCTCTGAGCAGATCCGACACGCTTACCCTTCACCTCAGATTTTATTGATTCTTTTTTTTGGCTTATCCTCTTTTCACACCCAGTGAAACATGAATGGTAAATGTAAGTTTGTGTAGGGAGAGCTTGCCCTGGGTGCATTAGTCAGTCTTACTGCGGAAATGTGGGACTTTGTAATTGGTTGCAAGAAATATTTCAGATCACACTACACAAAATATCAAACACATGTTCGAATAACATGAAAGCCGCAGCACATACAACATTTATGCTTGGAGTTCACTGCTAGAGGATCGAGAAGTTCAGCTTTCAGATCGCATGAATATATTTGTTTTAGGTGCAGTGTAGAAGCAGGCAGTTTTGGGTATTTTTTTGCTGTGTCACTAATTTCATTGTTTGTTCACAGATTTGTTCAAACACACAGTAGTAGGCAAACTGCACTCAAGAACAAGTCCAAAGCATTCTCTCTGTCCATAAGGCAAAAGTCAAAAGTAAAAGTCAAAAGAGTTTATTCGTCACTTACATGGTTACTGAGTATAGCACAACCAATATCTAGTTAGGTCATCAAGCCGCACCAGTTGCTTCATTTGTTGGAATGGTTTCTACTTATAAATAATGCACATTTAAAAATTTTATTCAATGCTTTTCTTATTACAACAATACAGTGTCTCTCTTACTCCTCTCATATATCTAATTCTGTTATATGTAATATTATGTAATAATATATACATCAGTAGCCATCCATCCATCCGTCCGTCCATCATCATCAACCGCTTTATCCTGGTCAGGGTTGCCTATTTCAGAATCATTGGCTGCTAGGCTATGAAACTACACTCTGGAGACTCTGACGTCTCACATACAGGCAATTTAGAGTGACTGGTGAACTTGAGATGCATATTTTTTGAATGCTGGAGGAAATCAGGGCACTCAAAGAATCCTACACAGACATGGGGAGAATGTGTGAACTCCACACAGAGTCAATCCAAACCCACTCCTAAACAGCTCAGATGTTGCGAAGCAGCAGCATTATTTTCTATGCCAATGTGCCACCCCTATACATCAATTTGCATAAAATTATTGTATAAGATGAAATAAAGTAAAACTTTATTTATCCTGAGGGAAATTCTGATACCAACAACATGCTCAATGCAAAGACAAGAAGACAGTCATTAAATAATTAAATAAAATAAAATAAATTAAATTAACATATATTATACAAGTATGTACAGGAAAAGTATAAAACAGTATAAAAATAGTAGTTTTACAAGGGCTATAGCAACCATCCAAATTCACAAATGGAGATAATCTAAGCAACCATTGCCTCAAAATAAGTCTGAAAGAATTTCACTGCAGCATGTCATGAATTTTAAGAACACAGTAAAGGTTAGAAAACTTCTAACCTTCTCAGTCATGACTGGGCAGAAGAAGGGCTCCTAACATGTGCAGCCCTGGAATGGCCAACATTGTAATGGACCAGAAAATGCAGTCTTTCACCGTCAGTTGATACAGTCACGGCTGGAAGCACTCGGCAGAATGGCTGACAGACACGGAGAACCAAGCCATGCTGTCCTGGTAAATTATTTCACTTGTGTGGACAGTCCCACACTTTTCAAGCAATGGGATCAGCCTCCAAGCAAATGTTACGTGCTTACTGCCAGTCATTTGTGTGCATGCTAATATTTCAAATATCAGAGTCAGTAATGGATGTCCACTGTTTAGGTTTATTACAGAGATTTTTTTACAACATTAGGCTAAGGCTAGTCTGCTGGACTAAATGGAAACAGCTTAAACTGTGTTGAGGATGTGAGAAATGAGTGAGAAAACAATAAATGGCTTCCTTTTGAGGTCCATCTTCTAAATAAATGTTTGATAGCTGTCGTACATTTTTTGTAATGTCAGTGAAACCATGAAATAAGAAAGGAAAAATGTAAGATTTTAATATATTTACTGCATTTTGGATGTGAACAGTATAGTAAAGAATAGAAGCCTATCAATTCAATTAGCCTCCTGTATGTATTGGTTTTTAAACTTGCATTATTTCATTTCAGCAAATCTTCGAGAGCACACACATGCATGCCTGTGTGTGTGTGTGTGTGTGTGGGGGGGGGGTGAGGTATATGAGCATGTGAATGTGGATGACTGTGTGTTAATGGGAGCTGATGGAATTGCCAGTCCCAACAAAGACACCATTTGAAACGCAGAACATGGCGTGCGACATGATTAATGGAGGGGCTTGGCGATGGATTTTTAATGTGATTAATTGGGCTCAGGACCCCATCTGCAATGTTTGGATGAAAATGAAAAGAGGAAGAAACAGGCGATGATGCTTGGGTGAGAGCCGGGTGGACGAGTACTCTAATGAAGCTGAAAGACGAGCGACCGCCGGGACTTTATTGTGCGACTCTGTATCTGCGTGCACGTGTTAGAGTGTCACACTTCCGTCAGGCAGATGAGGGGATGAGCTGGTGGAATAAAAAAACACAACAATCCCTGCAGAAATGTAATTACCATACAGTATTTCTCATCACTTTCAAACTCGCCTTGTTTAATATTTATTTTTTGTAGTCCATAACCACCTTGGTCTGTAAGAGTCAAGCTAAAGCTTTATGTATCACAATGAGGATCAGCCAGTTTGTTTGTTCATTTACTTAAATATTTATAGAGGCCAGAGTAGCAAATAGTGAGGTGGTTAAGTAGACAGATTTGCATCCTGAAGGTGAATGTCCGTTGTCATAAACTTCAAAAAAGCTTAACTAAATGTTTCAATGGTTTATTTGTCATGGGTGCACCAACAGCAGCATAGCAGTGTTGTGACCATGAAAAGTGTTGCTTCCGGGCATCCTCGGCAAATAAGATATATAAATAAGATATAAGAAATTTAAATAATGAATAATGAAATTAAGAAAAATAAATAAGGAATAAAATGTAAATAAATATACATAGAAGTTATAAATATACATAGGAGTTAAAAGTTAGTGAACAAGAAATAGCAAACAAACAACAATAGCCAAACCAACAAACATTTTAGTAAAAACAACCCATCTGTGCATTTTTGTTACACACACATACATTATTAACAATTTAGCGTGACCAATGAACCTGAAAATACAGATCTTTGGCTTGTGGGAAGAGACCAGGGCACCCAGAGGAAACCCATGGAGACACAAGGACAACATGCAAGCTCCGCACACACAACCTGCTGAATACAAGCTCAAACCCAACCTGCTCAGGCACTGTGAGCCAACAAATCTACTTGCTGAGCCATTGTCTGACCCTAAAAACATTCAGCAAATATATATTTTTTTAATTTTTAAATACTTTTAAAAAATATTTTTATTTGTGCATCTCTTTGAAATAAACTATTTTAACAGTAATGCAGTGGAAAAAGCTGGCGCTTCATAGTTTCTGAATGTAGGTTTGCATGTGGATTTGATTCTGGCTCAGACCTCTGGTTTGCTGGCAGCTCTAAACTGACTTTAGTGTTTGCATGTGACAAAAAAATGAGTGTGAGTGTGTGACTCCTGTCCAGTTGGCTGGTATCCTGTATAGGATGTACTCTGCCTCTGGGCCACCATGATCATGCATTAAGCAAGATGTTGGTAATTGATTGATGGATGGATGGATGGATGGATGGATGGATGGATGGATGGATTTTCATTGGCACTGAGGGCCAAATAGGGGTTATTGTGAAGGAATCCACAGTCAAATCATATAACTTCTGTGAGTTGGTGGATGGGATGAACCTGGCAGGGGCAGGTTTGGACCTGATGGACAGCTCCCTATTACCTGCCCCAAAGAGGCTTAATGTCAACCACCTGGGAGCAATTGGAGGGCATCAGTGACCAACTACAAAATAAGATTTTATGAGAACTGGAGGAAACTGTTTTTTATGTATATAAAGAAGAAGGGCCCATGCGGCTGCCTTTGTTTCTTGCTTTTGTGATTGCATCGCTGGCGTTGTTAAAACTTTTGGCTGGGGCTTACCTTCTGGTGCCTCTTTTCCTTCCACTGTAGCCACATCCGCCCCACCACTGGACTTTGCCTGAAACTACAGCATCGCAATGACACATCAGTTGTTAGTGCCTCCCAAACTTGAAAATGTTAACTGGATGGTCAGCAGATTTGCCCAAGTGACTCAGCGCTGATGCAAATGGCTTACTGTCTCCATTCTGCTTGAACTCTATCTCACTGAAAGGATAAAGTGCTATAATGCCTGCAGCACAATACTTTAATGAATACAGGCAAATTATAAATGAAGTAGCAGTTAATTTAGCAGCCTCAGTAGTATACGATAACACCTTTGTGTAAAAAATGAGGGAAGAAAGTGCAGATAATTCAATATTTTCAAATGGGTAGTTACACGATTTTATTGTCATGGCTGTGAGCGTCATGACTTACTTTTTCAACACCAATTAGATCTCTTACAAATAAACATCACATGATAGCATCCAGGTTGCAGAACCTTTAATTTTATTTATAATGTAACTAGACATTATATAACTATTACATTATTACACTTGTGAGCCTTATTACAATATTTTTCATATAGCAGAGAAAAGTCCTTTAACCTGGATTTGAGGGATATGATGAGTCTGAAGGAAATGACAGAACTGGACATTTTTGTTAAATTGGAAGATATAATGGAGCTCTGAATCACATAGCTATAAATATGGCAGAATTAGACCTGTATGTTTTCCCCCACCTGCTTGTCCTTGTTGTAGACCTTTAGAATCATAACCATGTTAATGGAGCCCAGACAGAAGCTATTAAATGTGTTATTGATAATTATGTTGTATACTGCCTTCGTAAGGCTGTTTCTTGACAGTTTTAGATCCGCGATGGCACTCGCAGTGAGCTTTAGTCCAGCTACTGCTTCAACAAAGCCTGTTATCTTTTCCTCTAAGTCTGCTCTTCCATGCAGTAAAATCACGCCATGTCTTGTCTTAGCTACTGCAGTGCTCAGGCTGAAAGTATAGAAAGACTCTCAGAGACTGTATTCAGCATCCTAGTAATACATCCACCACTTTGTTCTGCCATCTTTGTCACCCTTTGAGTTTCCTGTGAGAATCCTTTTGATGACATAAGGTTGCCTAATAAAATGTCTTTCACCTTGGATGGTGTTGTAGCACAGGTGCCGTGTGACTGTAATTTGGGGGTGCTTAGTCAATCAAACTGAATAAAGAGGAACTCGGGCTGCGTGCACGAGGGCATCTTGAATTCACTTCTCATGGGCCAGAGTGACCATTGCTTCCTCAAAGAGTCCTTGTCTTGAACTTGTTCAGAATTCAAGAACATAATGATTTATATTTGCCTGACACATGTGCGCTGTGATATGATTGCATATGTTATATCTTAGCTCCTCTCAACACCACAATTAGATGTAACTTTTTTCTAGACTCTTGACTTTTAGTGTTGTGTACATAATTTTACATGTCATGTTGTTTGATATATATATATATATATATATATATATATATATATATATATATATATATATATATATATAATAAAAATCTTATCTAACCCAATTTTCCCTATGGACAGTATCTTTCCTCAGAGTCAGGTTGGAATTTGAAGGTATGCCACAGAGTTTTTGCCTTTTCTAGGATTTTGTTCTTCAGATGTCATTCTTGAAATCTGATGGAGCTGCTCTTCCAGCTTAGTGGTCTCAGCCCCAAATGTTCCTATCGCTAATGGAATAACCTTGGTTTTCACCTTCTGCATTCTCTCCAATTCTATTATCAATCCTTTGTATTTCTATAGCTTCTCAGATTCCTTCTTTCATCATTTGGAATGGCCAAATTTATCACCACTGCTGTTTTCTCCTCCTTGTGTATTACCATATCATGTTGGTTAACCATTACCTGTTCATCTATTTTGGATGTGTAAGTTCCAGATCTTGGCTCTTTTGTTCTCCACCACTCTCTGTGGTGCCTCCAATTTAGACTTGGCAGTGTTCAAGCCATATTCCTTACAGATGATTGTGCCACTTTGATCCCTGCCACTTGGTTGTACCTTTCAGCATCTGCTGACCCTGCCTACATCTTGCAACTGCTGCTAGGTGCTGGATTTTCTTAGAGGCATCTTTGCACAGTCTGCATCTGGGGTCTTGCCTGTTTTCTCTGTTTCAATTGACCTGGTGCTGAGAGCTTCTTCTTGTGCTGTCAGGATTAATGCACCTGTGCTGTTCTTCAGTCCTCTCTTTTCCAGCTATTGCTAGGATTTCCTCATGTCAGTCCCTTCATTTCAGCAGGAGTACATTTCCTGGGTGTTATATGGGTGGAAGACTCATAGAAAGGAATTTTTGAGTCTTAATGTTGGCAGCTTGTATTTCTGCCAACTAGTTAACCAACTTGCTATGATAACTGGGTATCTCATGGTTAACATGTCATTTGTGCTTGTATTGTCTGATCCTGTTCTTTCCATTCAGCTGACTCTTTAGGGCCTGTCTTACTCTATGGAGGTATTAGGATACTGCTGTCTTCTTACTTTCTGCCTCATGGCAGCAAATCCTACTGGAGGATCCCTTGTAGATGTAGTTGTCCTGCATATCTGTTATGTGGCCTTATGGTAGTTCATCTGCCTCTGTCTTTATTGCTTTCCTTCTTCTTACTCTCATCCTTCTGCACTTCTTTTGTATGAACAACATCTCAATATTCTCACTATACAGTCAGGTCCATAAGTATTTGGACAATGACACAATTTTCAGTGTTTTGCCACTGTGCACAACCACAAGGAATTTGAAACAAAGAAATCAAGATGTGATTAAAGTATAAGCTTTCAGCTTTAATTTAAGGGGTTTAACAAAAGTATTGCATTGTATACAAAACTAACATTGTAAATCAGTGGAGAAAAGCTTCAGCGAAATAGTGGTTAATAATAATAATCCTTATTTTCCTGTCAGTTTAGTATAGCTTTGTCAAGCAAATTAATACTTGAAAACATCTGAAAACATCCACTTGTATCATTTTGCATTCCTAATCCATAATTGTTCTATTAAATTCTATGCTATGGCCTGTCAGAGGAGAACCATTGCACAGAATTTTGTAGTGCGTAATGTAGTACAACATATATTGCTTTTTTTTTCATTTAGCATTTTGATACATACTGTATGTGTACAACTCAGTAGACTCACAAATAATTTTTTGCTCATAATAAACAGCATCACATTTTCTTGAAAGAGCAATTAAAGGAAGAACAGTTTTTAACTATTAGAGTGATAATAAAAGTACAGTGACAATCTTATTGCCAAAAATCTGGTCCAACACCCTGCAAAAGCCAAAGTTGAAAACCATTTCTCTATTTGAGAAAATAAAATGTAATCAGCTGGGGTGCAGATTAATATATGTTCTCTGCAACCATTATTTCAACATGTAGTTATTCGATTTAATCGGCTCACTTCAACTGGCTGTTTGGTGAAGTCAAGAGTGAACTGCTTCCAGCTTCAGTGAAGTGATTCACAGACACCACATCTTGTGTGTGAGACGAAGTGATGTGACAAACAAACACACCCCCGTTTGACATGGAGTGGACCAGGGTGACCAACGGTCACACCTCCAGTTACAGTGGACAGAGACTTAAAAATCTGCTTTTAGTTCTCATTTTAAGAAGTATACTGCGCAGCTCAAAATGTGAGTAGTTTTTCCTTTTCCTTGATTTTCCACACACCAATCAGCTACAACATTAAAACCACCTGCCTAAAATTGTGTGGGTCCCCCTAGTCCTGCCAAAACAGCTCTGACCCATCGAGGCATGGACTCCAAAAGACCTCTGAAGGTGTCCTGTTGTATTTGGCATCAAGATGTTTGCAACAGATCCTTTAAGTCCTCTAAGTTGTGAGATGGGGCCTCCATGGATCGGACTTGTTTTTCCAGCACATCCCACAGATGCTTGATCGGGTTGAGAGCTGAGGAATTTGGGGGCCAAGACAACACCTTGAACTCTGTCATGTTCGTAAAACCATTTCCAAAAAAAGGGCCACTGCCATCAGGGAATATTGTTGCCATGAAGGGCAGTACGTGGTCTGCAACAATGTTTAGGTAGGTGGTACCTAGGTGGTAACATCCCCATGACTGCCGGGACCCAAGGTTTCCCAGCAGAACATTGCCCAGAGCATCACACTGGCTCAGCCAGCTTGCCTTCTTTCCATAGTGCATCCTACTGCCATCTCTTCCCAAGGTAGTTGATCTAGAAGAAAATGTGATTCATCAGACCAGGCCACCTTCTTCCATTGCTCCATGGTCCAGTTCTGATGCTCACGTGCCCATTGTAGGTGCTTTTGGCAGTGGACAGGGGTCAGCATGGGCACGTTTCTATCATGGCCAACATGTAGGTTTTCAGCAATTTCTGCTACAGTAGCTCTTGAGTGGGATCGAACCAGATGGGTATCAATGAGCCTTGGGCACCCATGACTCTGTTGACTGTTCATTGGTTGTCCTTCCTTGGACCACTTTTGTACTGTAGGTACTACCCGCTGCATACCGGGAACGCCCACCTCGCAAGACCTGCCGTTCTGGAGATGCTCTAACCCAGTCGTCTAGCCATCACAATTTGACCCTCAGATCCTTACGTTTGCCCATTTTTCCTGATACCAATACATAAACTTTAAGAATTGACTTTTCACTTGTTGCCCTCCCACCCCTCTCACTTCTTGACAGGTGCCATTGTAGCGAGATCATCAATGTTATTCACTTCACCTGTCAGTGGTTTTAAAGTTGTGGCCGATGGGTGTATTAGCATGTGCTCCATGCACCAGTCTTTTAACTGCCCTTCATGTTCTTACAGGGATGACTTGATAAGATCAGTTAATGTTTGCAGATAAGTAAACCAGTTTATGTGTCAATTTTAATGTAAAGACCAAGGTGTAAGTTAATCTGCTTTATGACAAGAATGTGTGTAAGTTGTCATTTTGCTGATGGGCTTTTGATAATAAATTGTTAGCAAAATGTAACACATTACATAGTGAGTCTATTTAGTGTTTTATGATAAATTTTAATTGCCTGTTTTACGTTACCTGCACGGGAGAGGGTGTAGTTTCACACCCTGGTGCCCAATGATTCTGGGACAGAGTCTGGACCTCCATGAGTGGGATTCAACAGTTAAGGATAATGGATGGATGGATGGATGGATGGATGGATGGATATTTTATGTTATGTTTACATTATGTTGTGACGTATACTTTTGTAATAGATTCCGAGACAAGATCAGAATGACACACAGGGGCATGCTGGGTTTAGGGAGTGACCAGGGAGGGAATGGTACCTTGCGGATTTGCAGAAAGTTTTGTTCTGCCCCATGCTTAAACAGCTAAGCATCTATATTTTAAAGCTCATAAGAAATTAAACGAAATCACAAGAATGAGGTGTGATGAAGAAAAGAAAAAGACAAACAGCTTAGAATGGCAGCAAATGACAGTCAGGTATTGAAACCATCTCTTTAGTTGTCGCGATTGGTGACCAGGACTGCAACACACGTTCCATCAGCCTTCCTCTTGGTTGTTGTTTTTCAGAGCTCTTGCTTGTCCACATTGTCTCGACCTGGGGCTTGTTTTCCTCTAACAAGGTGACATTATGCACATTGGTGGATTTTGGGGGTGGGAGAGTGGATGTGATGAGACCTGGCCTGCTGCAGTCATTATTTGAACAACATGTTTCAGCTGCTGTTAAACTGGTTTACGTTAATGGAAAATGCCCTTTACTGGCAAATGTTGGGCGGACAAAGTTTTATGTCTGAGCAAAACTACATTTGCAAATTCTGCTCTTCAGACCTATTTTTGTTTTTCACATTACCTGTGAGAATACATAAACGTATTGACCAAGCCAGTATGCTCGGCATCAGTAATAAGGACAAGTTCGATGAGAGCCTTGAAGGACCCTGTGCGGAATTAATTTACTGTAACTACTCATTCACTTTACTCATGTCAATCTTATTCAAGGGAAAGAGTGCCCCTTTCTGCCAATCAATGATGTTATAATGAGAAAAAGGAGTCTGTCAATGCAGTGTGACAGCTGAAATTGCCGTTTACCACCATGAAGTTCAACAGCAACAACTGAGTGTCATTATAGCGTGTTGTGGGATCGCTTTGACTTTTTGTGCATGCACAAAAGATTTCATGCTGCAATTCTCAGGAATTGGCCACAGTTGATTTATAATAATTATAATATAGGTAGACAGTAATCATTTGTAATTTATGTGTCAACAGCGAAAGTCAACTAATTGAAGAGGCGCTTTGAAATTGATCTGGACACTGACAAATGGAACTGTCAGCCAATATAGTTTCTATGTCTTTGGTAGATTATTGGGATGTTTACTGTTTTACCTCCCAAGAGGACGATGCTTTTTTGTGAGGGGACTATGGCTTACCTATGGCTGATAGAAGAAGGCTTAATGAAAGCCAAAGTTGAAAACCGTTTCTCTATTTGAGAAAATCAAATCTAATCGGCTGGGGTGCAGATTAATATATGTTCTCTGCAACCATTATTTCAACAAATAGCCTCAAATCTGATGCTGGCTGCACCTCATTGGCTGGATTTTAATGGCCATGTTAAATGATACGTGGAAAGATACGGTCAGATCCTTTTCATTAATATACAAAGACTGAATGGTCCTTTGGGGAAAAAGTAATTAATATGAAATATATAGCCTAAAACTTCCTTTAAAATCAGCAAATTGGGTTTTCATAAATGTCCTCATTTGTGTCATTTAACAGATCCTAACAATTACTGGGTAATTCTTTTTTGTGCTTCACCCTTAATCCTGATTCGCTTTTAGACATTAACCCAGTTTCTACATTGGCTGTAGGAGCATGACATCCATGCCGAATCGGGAGGACCCTCTCAACAGACCCTGATGCCGCAATATCAGATGAGCATCTCACCAGTTTTGATCTCCGCCTGTCCCTTGCTAATATTAGTCACAGTAACATTATTACAGCACCATACTTTAACATTCAAACCGGTGTCAGAAGTGCAGCAGCACTCAGTGCCTCACAATTCCTCTCATTTGAAAGAATTTGCAAACAACTATAATGTTGGCTTAAGGGAAAAATTCAAAGAGACACCACCTCTTCACAATGCAAAACTTGTTACAGTTAAAAAGTACTCCCCATGGTTTAATGAAACTACTTATTTGTATAAATTAGATTATAGTGCCACAGATTACAATGCAGGTGGAGATCAACCAAATTACAAAAGTGATCACTTCATTGTTACACATGAACTGACTGTACACTTGTCTACAAGAAAGCACTTCTTTCAGCTTGCTCAACTTATTACTCCAAATTAATTAACAAAAATAGCAAGAACACACCTTTTCTGCTCCAAATAGTGTCCAGGCTAACCAACAATAATTCTACAATTGCTGGCTTCCATGTTCCAGTCCAACAGTGACTGCTTGTATTGTTTCAGCTCAAAAATAAGTAATATACATTGGCAAATTCCACAGCAAAATCTTACAACACATCACATCCTAAAATGTGCCTTCCATTGTCTGAGTGATGATTTGGCCTTGCTGATCCTATCAACTAAACCCACTGTCTGCCCTTTGGACCACATACCAACAAAGCTTCTTAAAACTTAAGTTTGTTATCGAACCTATACTCAGGATAAACGGTACCTTTCTATCGACTGGGACGCTCCCTGATTGATGTAACATTCCAATTGTGTAATAATCTGTGCCCGTATTTTATTTTCCTCTCCTCAGCTGTCAGATGGCTTACTTGTCTGACTCTGCCAATTATATTTTCACTGTTCCTGCATATATTTGCTTTTTGGTGCTTTTGCATCAGCAGAGTAGTAATAAATTAAAATGAACTGACGTGAAATGAATTGACCCGAGCCATCTCACTTTCCTAAGGAAGAATGGGTCCACTTGTGTATCCACCCTGTGAGCCTCAGTGTTATCTTGTATCTGGTTCTACAGCACAGGCCACAAGGCAATGACTACTTTTCTGCTGGTTCACTTGGGAATGCATGCCCACTTTCTTTGGATAACCTCACTGTGCTGTGTTGGGCTGCTTTGTTGGGAAGCACTGATAGACAGGCAGTGAAGCTCATTTGTATTTATTACCTGAGAAAGTAGTAGCTGTGCTTGGGTGTCACAAAGATGGTGAAGTCAGGAGGAGGACTCTTCTCCCAGATTGAGTCACTGGCCCTACTATGTGGTCTCGCGTTTCCACTTTCGATGGCTCTGTCCTTGGACAGATTCTTAAACTCGTACTTCATTCAAATACTGTGTACATATATGCAGGATTCTTAAAATGTCATTAGAGTTACTGGATCTTTTACACATGTACAAATTAATAATACGCACTGGGTGCCGGCATTTCAGTGATGCTTTGAAATGTGAAATTTAGAGGTTTGGTTCCGTCAATCGGCAGAGGATTGATTGGTTGCTCTTGGCGTAATTAACCCATGAAGTCAAGTGTGTCCTCCTGTCCAACGGTGGGGGTGAAGTGGCAATGCAACAGCTCGTGGGAGCACACAAGCATGAAATGCCCTGGATCGTCATCTTCAAACCAGGTTTCATATGAGGGCTCGGCCCCGGGCCCAGCAGAGCGGGAGGTGAAAACTACCTGGACTCTCCTCAGTTCTTCTGTCAATACTGATTTCTTTCACTGTTTTCACAACAGCAGCTGGAAAATAGACCCTGTCTGTTCCATTCATCATGGTGCCGCGTAAAACAATCACCCAGAAGGTTTTGCAGTGAGTTGTAATGGGAGCACTTTAAAAATTCCGTCTCACATTTCTTTCTCCTGTTTGCACTCTATTCAGCAATATTGTATTGGACTCACATGTTTAGGCAGATTAGCAGGGGATTTGCATCCCCAACCCCCCACACACACTTCTCTGGCACCCACTGCCATAAATAGTGCTGGACAATCTTGTCGACTGAAGCTTTTATAAACATGCCTGACATCAGGACTCTGATAATTGATGCTGAGCATCAGCCCCTATAAATGCTTAAAACTCAAGAATGAGCTGTCTCTCTTTGTCATCATGGCCTTTCTTCTCTCCACTTTAGCTCTTATTCAGCTGTTCCCATAAAACTTTGCACAGCCATAACAACTCCACCTGCTCGCGCTAATAAGACTGGAATGAAACTGGACTGTAAAGTGTCATAAAAATCTTTTGAGGCCTGCTAATATAAAAAGACCCTGAGGCAGCTGGAACAGGTGCATTTGGTTGTGTAATATTTAGGTATTAGTGCTCCCGGTCTTTTTTCAGAATATGTTCCGTAAATTTTGAGCAGGACAGGAAACTTTATGGCCATTGGTCCTCTGTGGTGATCTCTAACTGCAGCAGATGCCTTTGCTTAAGAAAATCACCGGCTGTATCAGTGCATTGCAATGACCACACCAAAGATTTTGTCCAAAATGCAGAGCTCTCCCAATTTCTCATTATTCTTTTTGTCTTTTTCTTACTTTGATGTGGTTGTTGTAGCGATTTTGAAGGACTCAGCCAGTTGGTTTAGGTCAGGCTAAGCAGAGGCATTTCCATGACAACGAAAGCTCTGAATTTGAAGGTGCAGATCATCCAAAAATTCAATGGCATGGTCCTGCAAGTGACGGGAGCACAGCAAGGGTCTTCCTTCCAGCTTTAGTAGCAATGACATTTATATATGAGTGATCCTTATGGTTAAATGTGCTCACACACTTTGCAGGCAAGGCTCCTATTAGCCTCACTAGAACCCGCAAATTTTAATTATAAAAATATATATAATCTGATTTTGTGAATTTGTGTTTGTCTAAGAAAACTATTTGATTAGTATTTCTGCAACTAAAACACTGTTTATATAATTATTTGTAAAAGTTAGTCACAAGTGAATAAATTGGTAATGACAGATGTTTGAATTAATGACATAACTGTTTTTGGCATTTTAAATATTAAGCACATAACTGCTGTATTAACTGTTTAATCAAACTAATGAATACTGAATTATTCTTTACAGGTTAAGAAAACTAAGAAACCTTTTTAATATATTTGTTGCTGGAATAACACAAGTTGTGCTCAATACTGTACATGGCAGTTGGTTTTTTTCACACATTATAGCCTTCAGCAACACCAGAATCACAATCGCATTACTCCAAGGCAATGCAATTTGAGGATACCATGTTTTACTGCACAAATGATGTCTTATCTTGATATTTTTTTGTGATGCATACAGTCACAAAAATCAAAAATACTGCAAAAATCCACCTTGGCTCTTCTGTCACAAGCAAAAGAATACAGAAACAAAAGTCAAACTCTGGTAACATAAATGCTATTTCTCAGTAGGTTTTTTTATGTACCAGTACTCAGAATACAATAATATGCCTACTTTAGGTTTCAGCCAGCTTATATACAAATACAAGTTCACATTTTGTTTACAACACTTACCACAACAGATGGTACATTTAACTATTTACACATACTGTATGTAGAAGCAGTGCATTATGGGAGAGACACTGCTAACCCTGCTTCCACCATACTATAAGAAGACCTACCGAAATAAACAAAAATGTAACCATATTTTTTCTACTCACTGCATTTTTTGCCAGTTTTTAATATTGATTAACATGCATAGTAGATATGTTTGTTACAGCAGATAATTTTGCCCCACATTGTACTCGGTAGTGGGAGGGTGTGCCAAAGAAAGGATTTGCCCTGGGTGCAAAATAACTTAGGTAAAGCACAAGTTTGCTCTGTTGCCCACTCAAAAAAAGGATTTTCTGGCTGCACTGAATTTAAGGCTTTAGAGAGTGTGGTGGAACCAGAAAGATATCCAGCAAAGTGATAAACTGCCGTCTGACTCCCTGCGGAAGGGTAAGTCTGCCCACAACATTCTACTGTAGTGCCTATTGCAGCCCCTCCCGCAGCTACCACTGAAGCCTGCCGCGCAACTTCTCAACTTCTCATCTATCGTATATTCCTGCATAACCTCTGTCTGCTTTTTTTGATCATTTGCAGAACATTGTTTGCAAGAAAGTAGGCAAACTGTATGAAATGTCTTAATGAATATGAACTCCTGACCTTTTCCTGAAATTAACTGTTGTACCAGTTTGTAATACTGTTTCTGACAGTGTTGTTTAGAAGATTCACAGGAGTATAAGAATCATCTTATAATATTTTATTTATGCTGACATACGAAAGGGGAAGGCGTGCACTCCTGGAAGCTCCCTGTAATGTGCAATAATGCTTGCTTGGGCATTTTTATATTCCACATTAGCTATTAACAAGCAAATCTAAATGCTCCAAATCAATCCAAACCAGTCTCCAGCAAATAATTATACTGTTTTATCCATTCATGAATCATATTTGCCCTATGTGGAACATCTGCATTGTCTGATCCTCCAGAATTGTACAGTCACTGGAACTGCCTGAGTTAATTCTCATTCTGTCAAAACACAATTAAATAAAACACTACAAAGAAGTTTGCATGGCAAGACAACTTTATTTTTCACTGGTTTCACTAGTTTGGCAATATTATCTCAGTTCCTCATCCTCATTCCACTATTAATGTCATTGTCATAATGGTTAGTAGATTAAATCTGGAGGCCTCCAAAATAAGACGAGGATACACATTATGGAAGATAAAACTTAGTTAGCAGAATATAAATCACTGCAGTTATTGCAGGCTTGTATGAAATCCTGTCAAGGAAAATGCTTGTTTACGAAAAAAAAAAAAATAAAAAAAATACACACACACACGCACGCACGCACGCACACACACACACACACACTGCCCGGCCAAAAAGTCACACACTCTAATATTTTGTTGGGCCTCCTTTCGCCATGGGATCGTTTCTTTAAGCTTATGCAATGTCACAACATTTATTTATGTCCAGAGTTGCATTAATTTTTGGCCAAGATCTTGTATTGATGACGGAAGAGTTGGACTGCTGCATAAAGTCTTCTGCAGGACATCCCAAAGATTCTCAATGGGGTTAAGGTCTAGACTCTGTGGTGGCCAATCCATGTGTGAAAATGATGTCTCATGCTCCCAGAAGCACTCTTTCACAATTTGAGTCCCATGAATCCTGGCATTGTCATCTTGGAATATGAAGAAAAAATCCATTGATGGAAAAACCCGGTCATTCAGTATATTCAGGTAGTCAGCTCACATCAGTTTTTGGGCGCATAACTTTGTTGAACCTAGACCTGAGCAACTGAAGCAATCCCACATCATGATACTAAGTTAAGTCCACGTGGTGACTGTGTGTATATATATATGTGTACACATAAAAAATACACATAAAATATGATAAAATATTAAATATAATAAAATAGATAGCAGCTGCTGATGTCCGGGGAGTTGTAACTTTGACATGTCAGTAGTGCCAAGGGATTGTCTGTTTTCATGCCATTCACAAGCATAATAGAATGGAAAACCTGTCAGTTGAAATGGAAAGGATAAGATCTGTACCCTAATTATTATTTAACTCTAACTTTTTCCCATTAAAAAAACTGAACTGCTCTTCTACTGCTTTTAAGTAAGTCCTGCTATGTTGGCAAAGAATTTGAATTCAGAGTACAGGTAGGTTTTGAAACAATTGTCATCACGTATCGATTAACACCTTGAGTTTGTGGCTCTTTTCTCTGCCAGCGTGGCAAAAATAGGGGTCACTAGTTAGCTTAGCTGTCTGTCTTATTACAGATCACTTTGCTGCTTCTGCCTCAGAAGCTCTGGAAACAATTGGTTCCATCTGCCTGACTGCTGGATTCCTTACAATATATATTTTTAAATTTAACTAACACAAGCAGCAATAGTAAAAAAGGAGAAAATTGTGTTAGAGATAAACAAATACTAATCTGTTATTACTAATAAGCAGCAGTGTTTCCAGGCTTTGTTATGCTCTTTTACTTAAATGACAATTCTTTACTTGGTTTATATACAGCTATTTATCACGAAATCTGTCTTTGTTTGCAGGTGGCCATAGATTTATGCTCCATGCTGAAAGTGAGTTAAACACCAATCATTTGGTAAACCCTTAAAATAAGTAATAGGCTCTTAACAATTATATTTTCTGCTGACAGAGGAAAAAAAAACTTTTTACTCACATTTATTTATCTCACATGTAATATCTGTAAAACCAGCTGCTAATGCAGTACAATTAAAATTGAAATATGCTTTTGTGTGTAGAAAATTTATGAAAGTTATTTCTGTTCAGTGGCCTTTCTTCAGACTGACTGCAGGGTGTTCTTTAACATAATATATACAGCTCATTATATTATGAGGTTATAATTCGTGTGACTCGGGCTGCCTGTGAGTGTGAGCTGAGCGTGGGGCTGTGTCAGCTGGCAAGTTGCTGCTGCACCCCCAGCCCCACTGCACCTTGCCCCAGAGTGCACCTGACAAATCTTTGCCGGACCCATCAATCCACCATTCTGTCTGCAGCCATCCTGCCTTGTGTCCTGGGCTTCCGTTCACAGCTTCCAGACCTTGACAGGTAGAGAGGGTATTATTGAGTCTTTTAGTCAAACTCATTCCCCTATCTTCCTTCAGGGTACATCGTGAAAAGAGGACCGAGGGGCTCATGCTGAAATCAGCCAGCAGTGATTCAAGTTAAGGAGTTGGACGTAGCTTGGATGGAAACTGTATCCATGCTTTTGGATTTCTTGACCCTTGCAATGCTGACAGAAGGAATTTCTTCATGTGCAGGAGATGATGAATGGTGACATTAAGAATTTAAACCACTTACTCACCTGCAGCTTGAAAAAGTGAATTTTGTTCCTGTGTGCAGTTGTTTTGAAGATAGGTGCATAAGTACTTCAGAGTGCTGTCAGTGTGCAGGTGTACCAGCAAGTGAAGTAAGTGCTGTCTGTGTCCTGGATAAGTGTGACCACTTAACAAGGCAGCAAGTGAAATAAAGCAACTAATGTAGATGCTGTATACATCTTCATGCCGCCTTAATTCCCATGTGGGTACTGATGCTTGATACTATTTCCTCAGAAGTTTAGTGTCATGTTTTGCCATCTCAGGAATGCTTAGGTGTATTCTTTTTTGTATTCCCAGGCAATAAATATTTCTTTTGTGTCTTTATTTTATAGAAAAGTAAGATTTTTCAATGACACTTCACATTTGGAAAAATTGAGAGAAACATTCTGTCTTAAATTCCAGTTAAATCTCATGTGAGAAATATATATTTTTTTTGTATATATGCTTTCTGAAACTGTTCAGTCCAAACTTCCGCAAATGTTGTTTTGCAAACTGCATGTATAATTTTGTGTTTTTTTTTTTTTTTTCTGAAAGGTTGTTAAAGTCAAAAGGGATAATCCGATTGGTTATGAAAACAGTCCAGAAAGTCAGATGGTGACAAACAACAAGTTTCTGGTTTCTCTTTGAATTCTGAAATAACAAATGTTTGTGAGAACTGCATCTCTGATTGTTGTTTTCCATCAGAGATGGGCCAGTGAAGCACTGGAATGAGACTAAGCCAAATTCCACCAGAACTGCTGTCCTGTGTGGTGTGACCCCTCAGCACCATCCATCACCACAACATCTGCCACACTCTCTGAGATCATCATGGCCAGTTTGTGAGCAATGCAGGAAATAGACAAACACCATGTGCCCTGTTATTCTAGAAAGGATGAGCATCCCTTGATGTTCTCTAAAGAGAATTTATCTACCCATTTATCTGTCTATTTATCTGTCTATCAAACATAATGTTAGCCATTCACCATAAGTTTCCAATCACAGACTTCCCTCTGGTTCAACTGACTGAGCATGGTTCCTGTATATTATAATTTCTGAAATATCACCCAGAAACATTACATATAAATTTACTCATTTTATGCAGACAAAGGGGAAAAGCCTAGATTTTTTAATAATTTCTTGCTTAAGAAAGTAGGATGGGAAGGGACAGGATGGGATAAGATGGAACTGTACTGATTCTCACAGGGAAATTAGCCAGTTCAGCAGCTGGACACATAGGACACATAATTTGAAACACAAAAACAATATAGAACAAAATGCAAAAAATAAGTAAGTAAATAAATAGCAGGAGACTGGATTGACAGGTCCTTGTGACGCATTATAGAGGTAGATCACTTTTTTGTACACATTTTTTTCCCCCAAGATACAGAACCTTTAAAGGTGAAAGGTAAAGCAACAGGGTTCATTCAAGGAGTTTCATAAAAGACAATTTAGAAGCCATTTAGTTGTTTTTTTGAAAAGAGTTTGTATTGTACATACCAGTTTATTAAGTAAATGGCAGCAATATGTTTTACATTTCTGCCTTGAGCTGTTTTTATAGACTACAGGGAATCTGGGAGCGATGTGCTCAGAGCACAGTGCGATTCCTCCAGTCTGGCTTGCAGAGCTCAGGAGTGGAGGCAAAGAGGGGCCTATTTCAGGCACAGTGGGAAGAGGGTTCAAGCAGGGACCAGTAGTGGTCCCCATTCATGGCTCTCTTAGAGCAGAGTCAAAATGAACATTTTACCCAGAAATGCTTGCTAGGATTCAGGCAGTTTCCTCAGTTTGCTTAGATGGTTTATACTAAAGCCACAAAACAGCATTCTAGTCAAGCATATGCTTTTTATGGAGAAGGGTATCTTGTACTTTGCCAATGTTTTATGAAAAGGACCATGACATTTGGTAAGCCTCCAAGAAATGTGGAAATCTATAAAGGTTTGTGTTTAAATAGAGATGTGGAGGAATTCCACAAAATATGTGAGTAATCCCAGTTCGCCATTAGATGTATCATGAACTGCAAGCATTTTTACTGCAGAGGTGTATGCCTACACATTCATTTATTAAAAAAAAAAGTGGTAGAAAAAGTCAGCATAAACATATCTATTCTTCAAAGTAAGCCATGTATAAGGTCAGTGTTAAGTGAAACTTTTAAAGAGGTTCAAATTTGCATTTTGCTATGTCCCTCTGTTTCAAAAACTTCTTTTTTATGGCTAAAAACAGGCATAATGCATTGTCTGGGAAAGACATTTGGAGCTGTCCTCTGCAAGGGGCCATCTTCCGAATGTTTTTTAATGCTGATCAAATCACCAATAAAGAAAAAAGTGATGACTAAGTAGAAAACTGAAGCTGCTGAAACAATATTTCTGTGTGCTCAGGAAATGACTTCAATGCCATCACATATGCAAAGGAAGGAAGGAACAAAGTGTGTTAGTTCTGCTCTTAGTTTCACCAAAACCGGCCAGTGTTGCTGCCACATGATGTCTCACCTCGAACGGGAAGCTGATAAACAGCTCAGATACTTGGTTTTCCGAGTCTGACGTCTGACCCGAACAAGTTTGCTCATTTCTCCGCTTTGGTTTATATGTAAATGTAGAGCAGAGCAGCCCATAAACAGTGTCGCTGCTTTTATTTCACATGAAATGTAGAAATGTACTGTATCTTCTGTGTAAGACTGTACAGCAAGGTTATTACCTTCTTTTTATCCACAAAGGTATTGCATTTATCTGAAAGTTTTTTAGGGTCCAGAAATCAAGAGAAAGAACTGTCACATCTGCCCAAAGGTGAGATACAGAAAAGTATGTTTTCTGGGCAGAGGCAACAAAGGATGTTGGTTAGAGAACAGCATTTTTAAACTACTGTGTGTTTCCTACAAAGAGGGAGGTATGGTTCCCCGCCAACAAGCTCGTAGAAATAACAAAGGTTATCAAATATTATTCATGCGTGTTTTGTGCCTTATTGGGAAAACATATTTGGTAAATTAGCTCATTTGCAGTCCCCTTCATAGTCCCTCCCTCAGCAGTAATTGGTTTCTTTGTTTCAGGAAAATCTTTAGCACTTCCTGACTCCATTGTGAAGCATCTTCATGTGCTAAAGGACAGGGAGAAGGAGGGTGGTGTTTAGTTAATTATAGATGCTTTGTCACTTTTCAACTTAAAGTCAGCCCAGGCTGCCGACTACACATGTGGCGAATGCTGCACTGACTGCGGATCCCACTTATTGCCGCGAGGAAGGTTTCTAGGCGAACTTCGGATGATTGCGGTGGAGGTCTAAAGGACACCTTTAGCTATGGGTGTGAAGCAGTCCTCTTCAGAGTTGTGCAGCCTGTGAACAAGCATCCTTCTCTCGGAGCGGCCCTGACGGCTCGCATTGCTCAGCTCAGCACAATGTGTCACGTGAACTGTTTGTCAGCCGTAACCACGCAACCGACATGCTCAGTCAGCAAGCTGTTAAAGTACAGTATGACGAATTTGCTGTGATAGCATAATTAAAAACTGCTCATGAGAAAGTGTATGCAGGCACTCACAAAAATAGGTCAGTGTACATATGCTGCTGGGAACATTAGAAAGGCAAAATGATCATAGCTTTATTTTTGCTTTTTTTCTACTCCATTTGAGCTACTGCTGTTTTTGTGGTTGTTTTCCACTATCACTTCTACACGTGGCATTCAGGCACTGCTGTGAGATGTTGAGAGCTTCACTGGAAATTGACAAAAAGTTTAGAGTTGTAACACATAGAGTCCTTTGCTGCAGAACTAGCTGAAAAATTCTGTTCTGGAAGTGCAAAAACGCCTCACTCAAAAAGTCGAAGCAGACTTATGCAAACATTCAGAAAAAAATAACCAGTTTAGGAAAAGAATCCAGTGCTAAAAAGAGGCTCTCCTGAAAAAGCCCCTGCATTTAGCTGTTAGGAAAAGACCCCATGCCACTGACTGGATCCACAGAATCAACATTTTTTCATAGTAAGACATGCGTCAACTGTACACTCGCTGACCAGTGAACGAAGGAGCACAGTGGTTATTTTTGGTTATTTTTTTCTGACAGAATTTAGGGTAAATATAAAGACAAGAAGATTGCCAGCCCACACACATCTACACTAGGCCAAGCAGACACACTACTTACTGGTAACAGCCATAACCACAAGCAGGAAAGAAATAACAACTCATTTTCCACTGAATGTTACTCGCATGCTGAAATCATGAAGGAATATTATTTTAAAACCAAAAAATGCTGCAATACAGTATGTACACCATGACTTGTCGCAAATGGCAGCATTAGTCAACCTCATTTTCTGCTAATCTCTTACATCTTCGAGATGGTGTGGCAATCTTAAACTACCTGAGCTTTATCCTTTAAGGAGATGTAACTGTTATAGGGACTGCATGAGATGCTTTCTGGGAGGCAAAGACTGTTGATTATAGCCCCCTTAGGGTACCAGGCTCTAACCATTCCTTTACAGTTAACATAGTAAAATATCTGTTATCAAAACCCCAAAATGAAGATTTGTGCTGAAAGAACTGAAAACTGCATCAGTAGGTTGTGCATCATAATGTTAACATTGCAGTTCGGGTCCCCCATGTGCAGCACCCATGATGAAGGAACTTTACCTGAACCGACAGAGAAAGAACATCCTGCCGCATAAAGGGCTAAATTATTTTAGCAACACACTTCTATGAAGGTCTCTACTTTGCTGGCATCACTGGTGTCCAGTAATGTAGCTAAATGTAGATGCAAAAAGCAAAGTTTCAAAGTTACACTGGACTCACAGCCCATTTCCATTAGATTATGCTCCTCTCTCTGCTGTTAAAGGGATTTGGGAATTGATAAGATAGAGTGTAGCATTAAGGATGTTTTTGTTGATTAAATCCAAGAGATTAAACCAGAATAAAATGTTGTTGAGCAATAAACAGACAGACAGTGGATAAAAACAATTGATAATGATTTGTTCTCTCTCTGTCTCCCTTCTTTCTACCGTGATCCAATGATCAGTTGGATGCAAGACATTTTCATTAAGTAAAGGGACAGGAGTCATCATGCAGGACGTAATGGCTTCCTCTGGATTTTCCATTTGTTCTGGTGTCTGCAGATTTTGAATTATATTTATTATCAGCTTTTATAGTCTGACTACAGGACCCATTTGTAACTCTGCTGGCAGAAGATGCGGGCGGTACAATTGGCTGCGTTCTTGGCATCAGCGTTGGAGGAGAACAATGATCAGATCGGCGACTTTCTGCTACCCGCAAACTGAGTTGCTCTGCAGGCAGCTGGCTGCGCACCCGAGCACATAATGACTGCATGTGAGGAGTTCGCTGCACATCTCATAGGCGACACACTGCCCCCATCCCACCCCCCAAACGTGCCGGATAAGTAACAGCCGTGCTAACCAAGAAGAAAGTGACAGGCCTTAATCTTTCTGCATCTGCATGCACTTGCTTCTCCGCGTGTGGCAGCCTGATAATGTGCCACTGTCACAAGCGCTGAACGTAGGGCTTGCAAGCAGCACCGTGGCCACAGAACAAAAAGGAAAAACGATAGTGTTAGTCTATCGAGGTGACTCTCATTATAATGCAATTGATGCGTGTTGCTGAGCTGGAATTGTTCAGCATGCTGTTCCTACAGCAGACTGCTGCTATTGGAGAACTGCTGATATCGCTACTGGGAGGCGGGAGGCTGTAGAGAGTGCCAGATCCATCAGAGTGTTTGGTTTGCGACCCGCAATGGACAAAAGATTCTTCCGATGAGCATTCTGGAGTTGCGCTTCACTTTCACGTATGAGAACTACTGGTTGCCGCATGTGGCACGGCTGGTTGGCAGTTGCCAAAAGTGTTTTGGATTCACGCCATGCTCAGGTTGTCCCATTTGGATCTCAAACTCTGCACTGACATCAAAATCAACACGATAGAACTTTGTTTTCATGGAAACTAATCTTAACCTTAGGCTAAACTAGATAATTATATCTTACCTCAAAGAAGACTCGGGGATGTTAGCAAAATGCAAAGACAGTAAATTCCTATACGACATCATATTTTACATAAAAAACATCAAATGGAAGCTCTGCTATGAAGGTTGCAGCCGAGAACAAACCCACATCGCGAGGTCTGGCTGCCCCACACTGCATCAGGCTTTGCCGATAAAAGGAACCCGAGACCCAGGGGCTGAAGCAGAGTGTGATAGTGGCACAAAAGCTAAATTGTTGATAACCATATAAGTTCCTCCAGATGTCAGCATGTACAGTAGCTCCGCATGCCATGGTTATTCATATATCTGTGCTGGAAGCTTTATTATGACTCTCTGAATCTGGGAAACTAATTCCAGGGTCTTCCATACTAATTAAGTCTTTGTGAAGGACAAAAATCAGACAAATGCTGCCTGGCAACTGTTGCAGGTAGTAGATTAAGAGAAGGTGGGGAGGATATTTCATCGTGCGTTTATTAATAGCATTTTGCTGTGACAGCGCAGAATAAGGAATGCTTAGCAGATTTTAATTTCACAGATGGATTTTTGAATTAGCTGCATATATGCATGATAGTGTTTAATTAATTTTATATATTGCCTCCGTTCCACTGGTGTTACAACCCATGGGCTGCAGGTAGGACTGCAGTCATTTCTCTCTGCGTCCCTGTGAGATTTCCTACTTTAGACTGAGTTCATGTTCAGATGGATAACTCCTTCGTATGCCACAATCATCCATTGCAAGCTTATCAAAATGCACTTTGCACCTGAGCTGTGGCATGCCATTTACATTAAAATGATTAAAATTTAACAGCACTATGGGTATATCAGAGTAGAGTAAAACCGTAGGGTAGGTGGAAGAATCTAGAGGGGGGGTTGCTCATTAATACATCCTAATTCCAAGAGATAATCACTGGTGGTGGAGCTTCTACTGCAACGTGGAAGTCAAAACGAGAAGGAAAAAGGCTAGACAGGGGGTTATTTGCATTTGAATGTATGGTTTTGACATTTGCTCTAAACATCAAGATGCTGGCCATAACTCTAAAAGATGTAGTTATTGTTGTCTTCGGGTTGCCTCCAAAATAAATAAAATGCAAATGCAAGCAAAACATTTCATCATATGCATGTCACTGATATAATGCCGACACCCAAAATAAGGCAAATCAAGGGAGATGACAGTGCAGTGACAGACCCACCAGTGAAAGAAGAATCTGGCCTTGACATATCTATAAAATATTTGAAAAAATGATTAGACTGTGACTAATTGCCCATTTGATGGTTAAACAGACCATTACCTTTTAATACCTAAAGTAAGGAAAGGGATTAATTAAGCAGAAATGTATTACTGTAGCTTGCCAAGTCTCTTCCTGACACTCTCTAAAAAGGCGTCGGATGGTGATTCAGACCTTGGGGAATCGTTGGTAATGATCTGAATAGATGTCGAGTCTTCATTCACTGGTCTCAAAAAGAATGTGCATGTGGATGGATGTGTGAAAGAAAGAAGGAAGCTTTCTGAGGTTTTTGATTTAGGAGTAGTTTTGGGCTTTCGTAGCTACACAACAATAACGTCATTTGAGCAGAAGAGCGTAACTGAGGAGGGTGTTTCCTGTTGGCTGCTCAGCTCCTTTTCTCAGAATGATCTCTGATGGTTCCAGCCTGGAGTAAAGGTGGCATTCTATTTTGCAGACAAAACTTAGATCCCGCCTTAAAGGTTTTTGTAAGGCAGAGAGAATCTATAGTGTGAAAACAGGAATGCTTTCTGGACACGAATCTTTAGAGTTATGTTTATAATTCGCAGAATTTCTCCCTACGTTACCAGTCCTTCAGACACTGTTGTCTACAAATCTCTCCATCCACCTCTGAAGTCCATATCCCTCAGATGAAAGGGGATGCACCCTTCCGATCCACTAGCCAGCAAGCTGATAGCATTATTCATGAACTGGAGGTCATGTGCAGAAGAGCTGAATGCCACCCACTTTGAGTCATTTTCTTGGAGGACAGAGAAATGAATGAAAATTCAATGTGCCTCTCCATCCCTCCCTCCCTCCCACTCTCCCTCCTTGGAACAAACACACAATTGCGTATATAAATAGCCAACGGCTTCCAAGATACCCAGTATAGCTGTAGCCCTGGATCAATAGGAGGACAAGTCCTGTTCATGATGCCAGGCAATGAGTACAGCTTCATCAGCGGGATATTTATTTGATTTATTTATGTATTTATTTCCGCACAAAATGGCCACTTAGTCAATACAACAAATGTTTACCCTGTTTTACAGCCCCTTGATAGCGCTGCAAAATTTCTGACCTAGCTATCTGGCATGGCAGATTTGACCCTTTTTAAAGCCTTTGAGAGGTACTGTTTAGCCTCTGTTCAAGTTATAGTTTTGCAGCATGAAGCAGTGGCAGGAACACATTATAATAACTAAACAGCTCTGGGTAGTTGTAGTGTTCCGTTTTGGAACCTGAGCTTGACAAGTCTAATTTTTATTTATACTGTTGTCTTCCTGCCTGTCACCCGGATGTAATCTGTGTTATTAAATCTGCATTTCTTGACCAATGTGGGGAAGATGAGTTTGATCACTTTAAGTTATCAGGAGCAATGTCTGGGAGGTTTCAAGCGCTGTGTCAGGAACTGATCGGCAACAAGGTATAGGACTCAGATGCGGAAGGGAAACACAAGACAGAAGGTGCGAATGCACACAGATTTAATCAGGGGAAACTAGAATTCACAAAGGCAAGGCAAAATAGTGTCATGGACTATAGTGAAAGTCCCACGTCGGTGTTGGTCGACTCGGCTGCTTTTATGCCTACGTGGGTCAGCTGATCCAGTGGGTCAGAGGCCGGTGGGCGGGTCCCATGAGCATAGGACTTCACAGAACCCCCCCTCCTATGGGCGGCTCCCGAAGACGGTGCGCGAGGAGGACAGCCCCGGGGACGGGGAGCCGAGTGATCTGGGCGGGCCCTGTGGAAATCAGAGATCAACGAAGGGTCCAATATGTCGCTCACCGGCACCCAAGAGTGCTCCTCCGGCCCGTAACCGTCCCAGTCTACCAGGTAGAACGGGCGCCCGCCCTGACATCTGGAGTTCAGAAGCGAGCGCACCCTATAAGCCGAGGAACCGTCTACAACTGGGGGAGGAGGCAATGACCGCAATTGGTCCTGCTGCAGCTGGGAGGTACGATACAGTTTAAAGAGGGAGATGTGGAAGGTAGGGCACACCCTGTAGTGAGATGGCAGTTGGAGGCGATAGGAAACGGGTGAGACCTGCTGGAGGATTCCAAACAGGCTAATGTATCGAGGGCTGAGTTTCCTAGAGGGCAATTTCAGCTTCAGGTCTTTTGCACATAACCATACCCTCTGCCCCACGCGGAACGACACTCTCCGTCGTCTCCTATCCACGTGGAGCTTCTGTGCCCGCACTGCCCTCTGCAGGTGAACGTGTGCCGACTCCCATACCTGCCTGCTCCTCCGATACCACTCATCAATGGCAGGGATGTTGCTAGAGGTCAGGTCCCACGGGAACAGTGGAGGTTAGTAGCCTAAAATACACTGGAAAGGAGATAAGTTAGTGGATGCATGAATTAAGGAGTTCTGGACATACTCCGCCCAGGGGGAGGAAGCAACTCCAGTCTGTCTGGTTTTGGCTGCAATAGCTTCGGAGGTAGCACCCAATTTCCTGGATCAAGCGCTCCACTTGCCCGTTCGCTTGGGGGTGGTAGCCAGAGGTTACCCCTTGCCGGCCCCAGAAAGCCCTCCAGACTCCGGAGGTGAACTGGGACCCTCTATCTGAGACAATCTCTTCAGGAATCTCGAAGAGCTGGAACACGTGCAGAAACACCAGTTCTGCTGTCTCCAAAGCCGTTGGCAGCCCCTGCAGTGGGATGAGACGGCATGCCTTGGAGAAGCGATCCACCACCACAAGAATGGTGGTATGGTTGTTGGAGCGGGGCAGATCCATGATAAAGTCTAGTGATATGTGTGACCACGGTCAGCTAGGAATAGACAGGGGCTCCACTTCTCCTGCTGGGAGCTGCCTGGGCACTTTCGACTGGGCACATACCTGGCACGTGGCCACAAACTGCACGACGTCTTCCCTCAACGTCAGCCACCAGAATCGTTGTTGGACCAGGTGGAGCGTCCTCCTCACTCCTGGATGTCTGGTGGCTGGAGAGTTGTGCAATCAATGCAAGAGTGTGGACTGTAGGATGACCAGGATGTACTCCTTCCCGGCCGTTTTGTCTGAAGGTCCAGGATCAGTTCGCTGGGCATCCTTGAGGTCATCCCAGAACTTCCACTGCACCGGCGCCACAAAGCAAGATGCCGGGAGGATCGTCGTAGGTTGAGGGTATTCATAGTCCTTGTCGTGAATCCGAGACAAGGTGTCCGCCTTTTTGTTCTTGGATCCGGGTTGATAGGACACCGTAAAATGAAAACGTGTGAAGAACAGGGCCCACCATGCCTGGCTGGGGTTCAGCCTACGAGCCGTTTGCAGGTATTGGAGGTTCTTGTGGTCTGTCAATACCACAAACGGGACAACGGCCCCTTCCAAACAATGCCTCCATTCCTCCAGCGCAAGCTTAATCCCCAGGAGTTCACGATTACCCACATCATAATTCTGCTCAGCGGGAGACAACTTCCGAGAAAAGAATGCACAGGGATGCATTCGGGGGGAGAGCCATGCTGTTGCGAGAGAACTGCCCCCACACCTACCATAGTGGCGTCAACTTCCACGACGAACTGCCGGTTAGGGTTTGGGTGCTGCAACACCGGCGCAGAGGTAAACCGATTTTTCAGTTCCTCGCCTACGTCGTCCGTCCACAGCAGGCGTCTGGGATTCCCGCACAGGAGCGCGGTTAATGGGGCTGCCACGGTACTGAAATTTCTGATGAAACGCATAGAAACTGGCAACCCCCAGAAACCACTGCAGGTCCTTCACTGAAACGGGCTTGGGCCAGGCTAGGACTGCCTTAGTCTTACCTGGGTCCATCTGCAGCCCTTGTGCGCTGACAACAAAACCCAGGAAGGACACCTCTGCAATGTGGAACTGGCATTTTTCCCCCTTGACATATAGGCCGTGGCGTAACAAACGGCTCAATACTTGATGCACATGTCCTACATGCTCCTCTCACGTCCGCAAGAACACCAGGATGTCATCTAAGTACACTAGGATAAATCGGTTTATCAAGCCCCCCAGGATGTGATTCACAAACGCCTGAAAGACCGAGGGAGCATTGGCTAGGCATTACTGGGTACTTATAGTGGCCTGTGGCCGTACTAAACGCTGTTTTCCATTCATCCCCCACCCATATATGAACTAGATTGCATGCACTGCGCAGGTCTAGTTTTGTAAAAATAGTAGCCCCTTGGACTCGCTCTAGTGCAGCCGTAATTAAAGGGAGCAGATGTGAGTAAGGCACAGTCACCCCATTAAGTCCCCTATAGTCAATACAAGGATGCAGACCGTTGTCCTTTTTTTCCACAAAAAAGATCCCTGCTGCGGCTGGAGAAGTGGACGGTCAGATAATGCCTGCTGCTAATGCTTCTGCAATGAATGTTTCCATAGCCTGATGGTTGGCAACGGACAAAGGGTATATGCGACCTCGCGTGGGGGTTGTGCCTAGCAGGAGGTCAATCGCACAATCCCAGTCTCTGTGAGGAGGCAATATGGCTGCCTTACCCTTACTAAAGACCTTGGCCAGGGATTCATATTCAAGGGGCACATCTGTGGGTCTGTTCAGAGCGGGGCTTTCTATGGACGTAGCCCGAATAGGGAGGTCCATGCACTTGGGGGTATACTGGGGCCCCCATGCCACTAACTCCCCAGTGCTCCAGGAAAAGTGGGGGTCATGCGCCGCCAACCAGGGGTAGCTCAGAATGATGGGGCTCTCTTTGGAGTGAATTAAGTAAAAAGAGAGCGTCTCTCTGTGCAACATGCCTATCTGCAAGTTCAGACAGAGCGTATGCTCCTCCACCAACCCTGTGCTCAGCAGCTGCCGATCCAGGGAGCTTATGAGCAATGGCCTTTGGCATGGTTGTGTTGGCACCCCGGCGGTGTTTGCCCAACTGACTTCCATAAAATTACCACCGGCGCCAGAATCCACTAACCTTGGGCATCAATTGTCTGATTACCCCACCGTAATCGTACAGGCAAAAGTAAATGTGTAATATGTCCCAAAGGACTACTCACCATGCTGACGACTGTTTCGGTCGCTCGCCAGAAGGGGCAATCCGAGAGAAAGTGGTTCGCTTGTCTGCAATACAAGCAGAGCCCTTCCTGGAATCTGCATCGCCACTCCGCCAACGATGAACAACCGCGTCTGAGCTCCATCGGCTCCGTCGGCGCTTCCAGGAGGGTGGGGAGACATGTGCAAGCTGGGTGTTGAGTTCGATGGTTCGCTGATGAAAGAGGTTGTCTGTGATAATGGCGGTTCTGAACGAGCTTGTCCAGCGACCAATCTTCTCCCCGGTAGGCTATCTCTGCTTGTAGGCGAGGACTGAGTCCGTTGCGGAAGGCAGAACAGAGGGCCGTCTCGTTCCACCCACTTCCGGATGCTACAACGTGGAACTCGAGTGCATACTTGGCTACTGTCCGGTCCCCTTGCTGTAGATGCAGCAGGCGATCCCTGGTGGCCTGTCCTGCTTCAGGATGGTGAAACACGGCCTTGAACTGCTCCTTGAATTGTTCGTAGGATATCCCGGTCATCTCAGGGCTGTCCCAGAACGCCATAGCCCACTCCAGAGTGGGTCCCGTGAGTAAGGCGATGATGTATGTAATACGGCTGTATGCTGAGCGGTCAGCCTGCGACTGGCTGGCGAATACCAACTCACATTGCAGGAGGAACCCTCGGCATTTTCCCGGTGATCTGTCGTATCAGGCTGGAGTGGCCAGACGTGGATCTGCCTGAGGTAGGTACGCCACGGCCGAATCGGTTGGTGGCGGCTCTTCGGATGCCCGCGTCTGGGACTGGAGAATCTGCAGGACCGCTTCCATGGATTCGGACAATCGATTAAGTGTCTGCCCATGTGCTGCTTTTATGCCTACGTGGGTCAGCTGATCCAGTGGGTCAGAGGCCGGTGGGAGGGGTCCCATGAGCGTGGGACCTGACACGCTGTTGTTTGGATATCTACAAAATATGGAGCAGGCTTCTTCGTGATCAGAGCCCATCAAAACATTTTCTTATGTACAGTAGTTTTTAGTGTCATCGTGTGATTCCTTAGCTTCTTCTTCTTCTTCTTCTTCTTCTTCTTCTTCATCTTTCGACTGCTCCCGTTAGGGGTGTCACAGCAGATCAGTGATTACTTAGCATCACCTATGTAAAATATATTTTGCTGCCAGCAAAGCATATGCACCATAAACTGTTTGTGAATTCACATATATGGTACTATGAATTTAAAGTTCAGCTGAGCAGTGTGGCTCAAATATTATCTTTTAAACTTTTAATCTCAAATCTCAGATGGCAACAACCTTTTGTAATTGTAATGATCGGGCGGGCTTCAGATGCATCACATTGCAGAATTCATGCAATTAACAAACTGTGGCAGAAATGGTGCTTCATTGACGTTCAGACCTTGTACTTGTGAAAATACATGTTTCTCTTAGAGGAATACGTTCTTCAGACAGAAGTTTTGATGCATTGGGTGGCTCAAATTAATGGCTAACCATACTTGTAATGAATTAACCAGTGCACTTAGGTATGATGGTCTTCGCAGGATCTACCACTGCTGGGCACCTATTGGTCTCAGTCTCTGCTAACATGATTCAACATGATGCTATGAAGGATTGATGAGTCGCTGCATGAAAGAACATGAACACATCCATATGCACCTATTTTGTACCCATAGTGACAGTATATAACATATTTAATATATTAAGCAATAGTAATTTTTACATGTTTTAACTAATTTGATGCCTGTCAGGTGCTCTGAACTACCAAAATCGGACAAAATTGGTTACCTTTCTCTGAAGCTGGACTTTGAAAGAAATAACTTTAACAAAACATCTGCCAATTGTCCCACTGGATTTTTAGTGTTTAAAACTACACACTAAACTAAATAAGCTGTACATGTTAAATTTGTTTAGTTAATATTTTTGTGATACACTGATGAGATATTCCAAGAAATTACATATGGTAGAAAGACATGCAGGAAAAAAATGCATGAAAATATATGAATTAAATTATACAGGGCTTTATTTGCTTTACTTGCCAAAAGCGATGTAATGGTACAAAAAAACATGTAACTAATGTATTCTCTTGGCATAAAGTGTGAAGCCACAATATGAGATGCAAGCAGCTCTCTGACAGGAGACTGCGGCTGGTGTGGAGAAGTGGTTGGATTTAGCTGCTGTCATTCGCACACATGAGAATGAAGGAGGAAGGTGAGGGGCATACTAAAAATAAGAGCTGGAAAAAAGACTCTCCAGAGCCTAAACATTTTTGTAAGAGACTTCACTGTTTTTCACCTTGAGCAACATCTCCTTAGTGGTCTTTAGTGGAACAATATTCAGCAAGTGCAAATAAAACCAGAGGGAAATTTTATACTTTGAAAGAAGTGAACTGCATACCCAGGACCAACTGTGAAGTTGGGTTGTGAAGTTTTGCAAGCATCTTGATTGGCATGAGGAGCAGCAAGTCGTGGTCTCTGCCAAACATGATCTTCCGTTGATCACTCCTCTTCTCTGCAGACATAGATGTTGGCTCTTTATGATGCCTGCTGATGGTCCAAGGATCTGTTAGACTGGATCCCTAAGAACCAAGGTCTTTGATAACCCATCATTCACAGTCCTCACAGTCAGCCTCATTCAGCATCACTTCTCAGGCAATCACTGGGTGTTATTGTTTCACTACCTTTGACCTGTCTTACATTATGACATTATGTCACATGCTTTCTAGCCTCGGGTTCCAGTGGGGACGCTACTGGTTTTCAAGGCACTCTAGCTGAAGAATGCAAGTGTAACTTGCACCTCCAACCCTTGGGCATATTGCTAGATCCAATGTTTGTGCACTCACTCTAAACGTATCATTATTTCCCAAGTATTTTGTCTCAGTTACTTCTTTGTAGATTTTAAATCAGTCCTGCTGTGAGTCTGCCTTTATTTGTTTGCTGAGCAACATAAAACCAGTATGCTGTACATGACAAACCGGTTGTCATGCCAACAAAAGCATTTGTCTGAATGGAAGTAAGTAGAAAAATGTGGTTGATTGTTTCCATTGAATCATGGAATGCATATGTGACTGTGCTGTCCTCTGACTGACAGGGAAAATACAACATTGCTGCAGCAAAATGTCCTATATCATAATATGGAACAGTAATGAGTAGTCTTCACATGTAATTTTACTTAATTCTAAGCAAAAACCAAGAAAAAAATTAGCTTCTTCATGCTGCTGATGTGCAATAAAAGCACACAAATACAGTGAAACCCTTGATCAGTTAGGGTTATGGATTTCACCTATGAGGAATTCACAAACTGCTGTGAGTAGGAGGGTGGAAGAACATACGGTGGCTTCAGAATAAAAATAGTTTGTTCAAGCCGCAGCAGGCAAGAAACAACATGGAGGGAGATAAAATGTGTCGGCCCTCGCTTGTTCTGTTCATTAGTCTTCCTGTAATCCTCTTCACCTTTTTGATTCATGGACCCTTTTTAATCAGCACGGAAGACTTCTCTACCTCCATCCACATCAATGCTCACCCCCTTGAGTTTTTTTGTTAAGTAGAAGGAAAACATCAAGACTGTTCATACTGCGTGCTGCCTGCGCCACTGTCATAAATGTGCTGGAAGGCTGCACGCTAATGGCTTTGCAGGAGGAATCACTTGAGCTTCTTGGTGTAGTGATGAGATATTAGCAAATAATTACGCTATCATGTAATCAAATTATTTCACACAGAACCCACCTGCTTGCTTTTGGCAGCTGAAACTTCCTGTTTTTCAGAAGAATTTCACAGTTGCATGAGAATGCGCACACTTATCTTTCCAAGCTTGCATCAGTATAGCGGTCTGGGATTTTATACGACCGGAAATATATTTATGTGGGAATTTGAAAAGCATAGTATTATATCTGTATTCTGCCTGCAATTGACAAATAAAACAACGAGTGAGTCCACTGTGCTGGGGAACAGGGTTGGAAGGATTCAGAAACTGTTGTCCTTACCCACTTGATCTTTCCCAACATGACTGCGACTTCAAACTGGAGAGTTAGAGACTGAGGCGAGATGCACATGACGGAGGCCCGAGGGAATTATGGGTTGCTATTGCCACTGCATCATTTGCAGAAAACAGATTATATTTTGCTGTAAAATTGCTGAACACATCATGGTGAAGGTTATGACTCAAGCTATGGATTGTAGAATTATGACCCATGTACAGGAGTAACACAGATGTACCTACAGAGTGTGTGGGAAAGTGTGAAATGGAGAAATCCAAGGGGCATGCTGTCAAGGGCTCTGAAACATATGAAGGCCACAGAACAAGGTGGTGAAGTTAACAGAAAAGAAGCCAGAAAAGAAACTAAGCTAAATTAATGGCTAAACTGTTTATTTGGACTAAAGTGTAGGGAAAGTAAGACGTTAATGATAGGAATAATTGTAAAAGCAAAAGGCCACTGCTGAAACTTTACAAGACCAGGGTTACAAAATCAAAGTGTGGACCTGGAGGTTAATTACAATAAACTGAAGCCCAGAAAGGGACTTTAGTGGGGGTCAAACCCAGGAAGCGGTAAGGTGTTTGAAAGAATTGCAGGAGCCCAGATGTGTGGGGGGTTCCAAACATAGCAAGTCCCCCTTGATGAGGACGTCTGGGAGACGAGTCAGCACCACCGGAGCACCGGAGCCACATAGAGCCACCAACGTGGGAATAATTCTATGCAGTCTGTCTTGAGATGGATATTGCCTTTATGAATGTGCCCTTTGTTGGCCTCCCATTAGAATTAATGCATTGTTGTCATTTCACCCCTTTCCAGACCTGCTGCTTGTGTTATACAGTGTTTCTGGTGCTATTCTGTAAATGATGATGTATAACATAAACACAAAAAAGAGGTGAAGCCCCTTTCTAAGAGGCAATACAGCCCCTGCCAAAAGGTCATCCTACAAGTTACTCAAGAGCATTTGAGCGCTCAGTCTAACAGAACCTTCAAGGTCCCAGTTTTTTAACTGGACAGGATGGGTTCCGTTCAGTACGTCACATCTGCTATTGTCCTTTAAGGACCACTTGAGAGACTGGTGTTTTTTTCAGAACATTCTTAGTCAACTTTATTTCCCTGAGTCTCACAATGATGTTAGGTAGTCCAGGCATTTTCCATATAGCATTTATTTATTGAATGTAATTTTTTTTGGTGTATTAATCTATCACTATGTATTTCATATTAAATAGCACACCATCTCAGGAGTTTCACATGAAATCATACAATATTCTCTGAGGTTCCTCCAAAGTCCGACTCAGAACTGGTCCTTTGTTTTCTGTTTGGCTGGGATGTAGGGCAGTACAGTTTGAGTGCTTTTGTCAGAGACAGTCTGTGTGCTGCTGTTCCGTAACAGTTTTTTCCGGCTACCTGGGCGCAGAAGGCCTTTTCTGGTGGCCATTGTAGCCTCCAGTCCAACCTGCAGCCCCGCAACCCTCTCTAGCGAGTGGGATGAGGCAGAGTCAAGGCAGTTATAGAGAGAATGATCAGAGGAGGGGAGCGTGGGTGTTGGCGAGGCTGCAGGTGGGCTAATTGCATCATCTGTGTCCGGTGTTCCTTCCAGCCCCTCTTCGTCCTCATCGTCATCACAGCACAGTGCATGGTACAGTATCTTGTCACTAAATCGGACCCGCTCCCTGGTGCCAGAGGTCCGGGATGTCTTGTGGCTGTGCGTTGAACTCGTAGCCTCCTCACTAGAGGAGTCCGGGGTTCCTCTCAACGGGCCATTGGGGATGGGGAGCCCCCCATTCATCTGAGAATAGGCCGTGGCAGTGTTTGGCAATAGAGGCGGTGTCCTGCATCCACCTTCCCGCACCAGCTCTGCTTCTTCTGCCAGTTCTGCTGGCTTCTGGTTTAGCCCAGCGCTCAGAGATGAGCTCTCCAGGAAGCTACAGAACTCCCAGCTGTCTGAAAGCACATCGGGGTTGAAGATGTCCAGCCTGAAGGTGTCACCAAGACCCCGCTCACTGCTGGAGGTGCTGCTCACGGTGGCCACCGTCCAGTCATCCGGCTCCAGATCAAAGTCAAAGTCTGATGTCAGCTTGTCGATCTGACCCACCACCTGCCAGTGGAGGAGAGGGAGAACGCTGAAACGCCACATTACCTTCAAACAACATCTTACTAGCAGCAGTTTATAAGGACAGAGCATCCTTGATGCTCTTTATCATCCACAAAGAGAAAACGAACGAACTCCTAATTCTAGAGACTGAGATGTGAATGTGGAAGATCACGGTGTTACTTCAGAAAATTAGAAAAAAAACAGGAAATCCCATTGACTCTTGATTGTATCCTCTCAAAACAGCTCTGCAATTTAGCTACTTTGAACCTCTCAAAGCTCATAGACTGAATGCTTGACTGCTGTTGCACGGCAGAGGCATCATCAGCTGCATCTGAACTGTGTGGTAATTGCTCTCTCTTTGTCACAAAGAATTTACTTTGTGCTCTATGCAGCTTGTTCAGAAATGTAAAGTATAACATAAAAAGCACAGAAAACAAGTATTCCACATCAGGGATGAAATCAAAATTCACCCTTAAAGTCTGCTGACAGTCAAAGAATATTCACAAGAGCAAGACTGTGATGTCACCAGGAAGGATGGGGTGAATAAGGTGCATAGATTGATTGTGCATTATGTTTGAAATGATGCCATCTGATCATTTTGCACGCAAGCCACCAGGGCCTCAGAAGGTTTACACGCACATTTTGTCGGATAGAATAATTTGCTAGTCATTGAAAGTGGAGCAAACACTCCAAGGAAATGCTGACTGCCAAACGGCCAGAAAAGGCAGTGGGGATTTCAGCACAACCTGAGCTGTGGACTCAGGAATGGAGCACTTTGAGAACAAAAGTATCTACAGATTCTCTGCCAGTGAAGAAGAGATTTGAATATGATAGCCTGTAGTCACAAACTGAAATCTCTCTGTTTGTATTAGCCCAGTGCAATGAGTATTTGGTGGATTATTTGGGGTTTTTTATACTAAATACGTGCATAACCATCATTGCCAAGCACCTGTGCTACAAAACTAGTGTGTGCAGGCCATTCTCGGGCTGAGGGACTTTGATAAATCAGGGCAGCCAACATGTTTCACACAGGAAACTACTTGCGATCTTGTAGTTTCGAAAGTTTTGAAAGAAGAGTCCCTCCTCTTCCATCTCTCTTCTCTGGATTAGCATTTCCACTGACCATGCCTCACCTCCTACCAGAATTTGCTTTGTCTGAGTTAATAGGTTCTGCCAAATTTTTCTAGGTCACAGATGTGTAGGAGTATGGGAACAATAATGAATAATCTCTGTTCCCCGCTTTAGGAAAAATCAAAGAGCTGAGTAGTGACTGAACAGCCAAACAGAGTTAAGGCACAAATAAAGAACTGCATGATCAGCAAGGGACAGGCTGGGTTTTAAATGTGGGGTGCAAAATGGAGCCCTGCCACCATAATTACAGGCTGTAGTGTAAAATCACATCCTTTTGTTTGGCTTCACAACTTGTACGATGGCTGAGATTGTGGCTGAATGTCTGTCTGTCACTCTTCGCATCAGCAACAGATGCAGTGCAGCTCATTTTTCAAGGACTTTAGGGAAAGTATCACCCTGAATCATAATAACCAGCCACAGAACAAATCCACAGGTTCTTGAACGTGGACTTGATCTTTGAGGACAGCAATAGGACTGAAAGATCTAGCGATGCCAAGCCAGGTTCTGTCTAGCTCTATCTGTGCAAGGTTTTAATGTGGGGCAGGAATGGAGAAAAAGCATTTAAACACATGGAAAGATTGTGAGATCGTCTCCCAGATGTGGTGTTGCTGGATCAGAGTTTCTCTGAACCGCTTAGGTCAGATAAGCAAATAGTTAAACAATCTTCAACCTCTTTGCGGAATCAGAGCCACGATATAATGCATAATACGGTGATGTATGCTGTGTGACTCTTGGGATCGTTCATATACTGCATGTTTGGTCTTTGTCATCGATCTGCCCTTCAAGAGTTTTTCTGTGTCAGCACTGCTGCTGCAGTCAGCTTCTGTGAGTCAGGCAGTCCAAGCCAGGTCACACAGCAGAAGTAACACACATTGCTCTCTGCTGCTCTGGACCTCAGGCATCCACCAAAGGTTGCTGGGAGTGCTCCTGCAGCATGGGTCTAGGCATTTATAACAAGTGCAACATGACAAAAAAGTTTACAAGTTAAAGCTAAAAAAAGCAGTCGTTTGTCTATTAAAGAGAATCCAGAGGTATCACGGCTGGGGCCACACTGCAGTCTTGAGACGTGAAGAGCTTTTTGTCCGTGGTGCACCTGTTTTGTTTTGATAAACTAAATTGTTTATACACACATTTTTACTGTGACTTCAGGTTTTGTAAAGCATCGCACTCTGTGGTTAAATCAAGAAAATATCTCCCAATACAGTAAATGAAACTGATTCTCAGCTTGTACCAGTGACCTTTCCCCAAGGCTAAGCAGAATCTGACAACTGGCATAGACACAGAATCACTAAATCAGCACCCTGGTGTACATGAATAGTGAATGAGAAATGACTCCCATTTTATTGAAGGCTGTATAGTGTCTTAGCCCGTTTTGCATCAGATGAAGGAACTATGCCGAGCAGTGCTGTCACAGCACTATTGACAACATTTATAGTCTGAAGATCCTGTGTCGATTTTAACTCTTCACTTTTTTCCAAATCAGTTACCCAAATATCATCTTCATCCAATTCAAACCAATTAGACAGCATGCAGAAATAACCACTGTAATGTCTTTGCTAAAGCATATAAAAATACCATTTTTGAAATAATTAGGTGTTCATGCTGTATCCTTTATTGACTCTCAGTTCCATATTATTATCAGTCCTTCTGTTGTTCTGTTGTCTGAAACATTTATGCACCACAACCCACTGAGATAATTAATATTTTCCATGCCATTCTTCACTGGGTCATCACTCTGAATGGCAAGGATTTGCTCAAAGGAAAAAAAATATATATATATATATAAAATATATATATACTTAATATAAAGCAAGATTTTATATATATATATATATATTAATGTGTCTGGAGCAATTATGTGCTGTAGTGGGGAAGGCGGGGGCTAATTTGAGGTCAGGGGTCCGGTGTGTGTGTGTGTGTGTGTGTGTGTGTAAAAACCTGCAGGAAGTGGAGCAGCGCAGACAGGACAGTAGTGGGTGCGTGTTCATTCCTCCTCTCCTGTGAACAGGGGATTTGTGAGAAAAGACTGCTGCATTAATATATATATATATATAAAAAATCTTGCTTTATATTAAGTCCTGACATTCGACTTGCTCTGTATTTATTAGACTGCTCTATTTTAATGTTAAAAATTTGCAAATCATGTGTCATTTACTTGGTAAATGGAGGTTGTACAGGATCAGGTTTAATTGTGTGAATTTAAAAGACATTGTCCATATTAAACAAATGAACAAAACTTGCAGTGATAGACAATGAAAGTACTTCACAGTGAGAGGAGTGATGCTGAGCAAGAGCGTGTGCTCATTATCAGCTACCAGCCATCTTGCTCCCTCAACTGGCCTCATTCCAGCCTCTGTGGAGACTCTGTTCACGCGTCCAGGCAACGTGCTAACAAAGATCACTGTAATGAGCGTGGATCCAGAGTCTTCACTGACAGCTGGGTCATCATAAGCAGCACCTGAAGGCTGTTGCATTATGAGCAGTTATTGACCTGGCTGAGCCAGAGGGCCTCGTTGCAAGGAAGGGAGCTGCACATGGAGGAGGAATGGGGATCAGTGCCTGCTCCTGTCTTGGGCACTAAATGCCAAGCAGCCACCATCTGAAAGCCATTTTATAGCACCTGTAGGTTGCAATGCTCAAAATCCAAGTGTTCTTTGTTGTCTCTGCAGCCGTATGAGGACCGTGTAAACCAAAAGGGGTTATTGTGTAAGTAGGTCAAACAAGGAGCTGCTCAGCCACCGACTCTATAGCTCCAGGTAAAGTTCCGTCCAGACCTTTTATGCCTCTTGGCAGTTACGAACTGCAGTGATGGCTGCGTCACAGACGTTTTATTTCATTGGTGAGAGGACCACCTGTGAAACCAAACTGGGGCTGTGGCTAGTATTTTATGGCGTGGCAGTGAGCTGATATTAGCTGCTCCTGGGAGAAGCCACAGCGCTCTCTTTACACCTTTCGCTCCGTCATGTCCAATTCATGGAGCGATCAGACGTCAGGAGTCATTCAGTTCTGATTTTTCATAACAAACAGAAATCAGTAAAAAGAAAGCTCCAGAGAGAACACAACAGGAAAAAAAATGTATTCTTGAAAAGACAAGCATTATAGTGTAGAGTATTTTTCTGGTTCTGTGCTCCTTCGGCTTTCATGGAAAGTCTTTCAGAATCTCAATTTTTTATTAAATGGCCATATATCTTAACAAGGCCTTGTTCAAACGGAGCTGTCATCCACTGACCTTTGGCTATGACCAAGACAGTTGTCTGGGAGAAGTGTGACCTGGAAGGGGAGGCATAATGTAATAGTTTATGAGGTGCACATTTTTACACATATTTTTATATGTAAAATAATGC
Source organism: Heterotis niloticus (assembly GCA_018136845.1). Classification (NCBI taxonomy): domain Eukaryota; kingdom Metazoa; phylum Chordata; class Actinopteri; order Osteoglossiformes; family Osteoglossidae; genus Heterotis; species Heterotis niloticus. The sequence continues at coordinate 25,440,254 of CM030890.1, forward strand.
AGTGACACAGAGCATTTTTTAACTTACAGTTTTACCGTTGCTCTCTTTTTTGCTTCTTTTTATTATCTTACTCATGTTAATCTATCCCTAAAACTAGTAAAATCAAGGCGCTGACAAAATGCCTTTCTGGTGCAATGTCAGGAGTAGAATGAAACATGCTAAACAGAGCCGTTTTTGGTGATGAAGGCAAGTGACATCCCAGGTCCTCTTTTATTAAACTGAAAATGAATGAACCATTACTGGTTTAGCAAATTTTCCCATGGATGGCATCATTGAGGTCACCTTATCAACAAATCAGTAAACACAGTCACTCTGAGAAGAACAGTAGGTAGTGGGATTGCTGTGGCAGGACACAGGTGCTTAGTCCATATCAAGCTTGAATGGGACACATTTAGGAGAAAGCCACTGGCTCATTACCCAGGTGTCCTTAAGTAATGAATGATCCAACAAATGATCCAAAAGAGATTCATAAAAAGAAGCACCAGAGGTGGTGAAGAGTGGATTCACGTCAAGATTTCTGCAGCTGCTGGAGTTGTAGTGTGCAGAAATCTGCTTTATTAAAAGAGCAATGAGTGGTATGGAACCAGCATTGTTTTTTTTTTTTTTTTTTACAATTTTCCCAGAAATATTTTAGGACCCCAGCTGGTTCATAGGAAACACAGCCTTTTACACCCAAAATGTCCTGCTCTTACTCTAAAGTGTCTCTGAAGGTGTGCATTTTATGCCCTTTGATTTACTAACCTTCCTAATTTGTGCGTTACATGATCGGAGTTCAGAGCTAGCATATTCATTTCTTCAGCTGTAATGTACTTACACCAGTTTGGAATTTGTACGGTTTAATGTTATGTTGCACTGCCTTATGTTTATTCATTACACCCAATATTTCCTCCAGTAAGCCAGTAATATGAAAATTATATAACATTAATTTCTTTCCAGATAAGGTTAAAAATTTAAGGCATTATTACATTTGCTGCACATTTTAATCCTTTGCGTTCAAAAAAATCAGTCTGCAAGATGACACCAATATCACCTTAGTTCAGGACAGAAAAAGTATGATATTTCTGAAGATCTGAGCCCCAACCTATTCTTTTTTCCTTTATTGGTGCATAAACTGAAAGTTTTAATTTGTTGACTGTAAATAGAAAGCTGTGGTATCTCTGGCCATAAAACATATTGCAGCAGCATCTGTTCAAATTCTGTTTATATTTCTTGTGACACTGCTTGAGTTATTTAACATACAGACTTTGAATGCACTTGTCCTCATTTTATGCTTTGGATCCTCTTTGTATTTTGTGTTATAATATTAATGTGCAGAGATAAAGCAGGATGCATCAGATTTTGATTAGGACCGATCCTTGCTGAAATATGTATCTAGGTGCCAGACTTGCTGATGTGACATTAACCCACATATTCTGAAACCTGTCATTCTTCACAAAAGTATCCTGTCTGACAGTGTGCATGAAGCTGCTTGTAATTTACACATTTTGAAAAGCGTGGCACCTGTGATTTCATACATATGGATCATGCAATGACAAGCATTTTTTTTTAGTATATGCACTGTATATATGATTTCCAAAGTATTTTTTTGTTGTTTTGCTGTAACAGCTCTCCTGCACTTTGACTTGATGGCTCTGCAGAAGGTTCTGTGTTTTGGAGGGTAGTGCAGCAACTAAGGAAAAAAAGTCTGAGATGCTGCCAACTTGACCAGTGCAAGGGCAGGTACATCTGGAGGCAGTTCTTATTGATGTTGGACCCGAGTGCCTATGCAGTGTGCAGTAAATGGACAGTGTGTGCATATTAACAGCACACTGACATTCCTACAGCGGTGGACTCTTGAGGAAGCGCTGGTATGAGTAGGGTGATCTGGTGACTCTCTGACAGCATGTTTTCTGGATTAAATGGTCGATCGAGAAGGCAGAACGAACAACAAGGGGAGAAAAGAATTACGGTTCAGCCTCCCTCTCACGCCGTTGAAATGTTGGTGCACAAATGCAGTGACGATAAGGTGTAAGGCAAATACGGGTTAACAGGTAATCACCTCTTATTCCCTCTCAGTATTTGCACAAACTGTGCAGGCATGAGCGAGCACGCCAGGCCATTTCAATGGATGTAATCAGCTAAACACCCCTTTTCATTTTCTATTAGAGCTATTCTGTTTTACTGTCCACTTGATGTGTGTGAATATAAGCGGTTGTAGTGGTATTTGTTGTGAAATGTGCCCCAGTTTGGCCAATTGTTTCAATTTATTGTGCTGTTTGTACTGTATGTACATAAATTGTACACCATTGGGGATCGGAGCAAAGTGAAACATAATAAACTATAATGAAAACACCGAAGCAGCAGTAGCTGTAGGCATGTAACAAATTATTTTTGCATGGAGACAATATCCGCATCCTTATTCCAGTAGGATTAGCAATCACAAGTCATTTTTGTTCCCTCCAACTGTTGATGGGTGTCCTTAGCGTGAATCATTTTTCATGGTCTGTTCTACCTTCTGTGAACCACATGGCCCACTCACACACACTGTCATGACAGTAGATCATCTCCACATACTGATGCAGTGTCTCTGGAGCCATTTCCTTCAGCATCCAAAGCTGGCTGATGATTCTCCATCCTACTAATCTGTCATTCATTATCAAGTTTTTTTGCGATGCGTATTCTCTTATAAGCTAATTCGCCAGTTCAGGTATGATGTCAAAGGTCAAGCAGCGACACCAAGAGATTCCGCTCATCAATCCCCGTTTAACCTAAATTTGACAAAATTTTTATTATATGACAGCTCATCCATATCTTCTTTAAAATAGGCAAAAATGCCATAGCTATCAATTTTTCTTTCTGGAAAATTAAGCAATCCCGCGATCCTTGTACACGACTCTGATTTGCAGACAGCCGAGACTTTTCAAAAAACAGCATTTCTTGGCAAAAACCTCTGTGTTCTTTTTTGTCAAACCATTATTTTGTTTGTTAAATGGTGCTGGCAAGTGTGCGTTGGGCTCAGAGCCTAATTAACAGGTGCATGTGCCGTGTCGGCTTTAACCAGTGTCTGAGTTTTGTCTTTGACTGAACTCTTGGGAAGAGACCGTCGCTTTGAGAAAAGTTTCATTGTTCAGCATTCATTCTTGACTTTTCTGCTGCTTTGGCAGTAGTACAACATATATTGCTGTTTTAAACTTCATAAATGTTTATTATGGTAACATTACTCTTTTATCGTCTTCACATTTCCACTGATTATTTTGCCCATTTTTAACTCAGCTCCCAAACGGTGTTTAAGAAAGCATCTATTTCACATCATGCTTCAAATACCTGGGCGTTCATGTCACTGAGGACTTGACATGGACCGTACACGTCCGAGCTCAGGCCACTAGAGCAAAGCAACGGCTCTACCACCTCAGGCAGCTGAGGAAGCTACAGGACTCTCCGCCGATCCTTAAAACGTTCTACTCTGGTGCTGTACAAACTGTTCTGACTCAGAACATCATCTCCTGGTTTGGGAATAGCTGTGCTCAAGATATCAAGGCACTGCAGAGAGTGATCCGGGCAGCGGAACGCTGCACCAGATCTGATCTGCCATCCCTACAGGACATCTACACCAGGAGATGCAGGACCAGAGCGACTAGGATCATCGGTGACCTGTCTCATCCCAGCAACCATCTATTCATCTTGCTGAAATCAGGCAAATGCTTCAGAAGCGTTATGGCCAGAACGGAGAGGCTCAGGAGGAGCTTCTATCCATAGGCCTTAAGACTTCTGAACCCAGACATGCCATCACAATCCTCACAAACCAGAGTCTACAATATCCGTTGACCGCTCCCCTCACTGTCACTGTCCCCATAATGCAACTTAAGGTTTTATTTATTTATTTATTTATTTATTTATTTATTTATTTATTTACTTATTTATCTATTTGCTGTTTGTTTCTTTTCTTCTTGGTGTTTAGTTGTTTGTTTGTTTTACTCATTGTAAATTTTTATGCACAGTCTCCTATCCTGAATCTGGGCACATTTCACTACATGGTATACTCAGTAACAAGTACGCGACAAATAAACTCTTTTGACTCTTTGACTCATATGGATGCTGGAAAGTTAATTTTTGTGAATGGATAAGATGCAGCCTTTGTTGTTGCACACATACTTTTAAACATGTTTACAAACATCCAACTGGATTAACTGCCGCAGAAGAAGGTTGCCATATATAGCTCTTAATCCATTCAGGGAACTGTTTTTATAGTTCCAGTTGCTCTACACTGTGTGTTGCATCTTCTGAAGAGAAGCCCCCAGCATCAAACTGACAAACTCACTCACTGACCTACAGTCTGCAGAAACCAGCCAGAAACCAGGACAGCGCCATGTAACCCAGAATGGTGTGTGTATGTGACACAGGTGTGTCTCTATCCAGGATGAGAGCTCAGCCCCATGTGACTCTGAAGGTTGTGTATGGGGAGTCAGCACTGCTTGGAGCATATTCTAACGCACTGGCCTTGGGTGGGAAATGAGGCTGCTTCTGTGAGACCACCAGGCTGGTGCATGTCCACACGCGACATGGACAACTCCCACCCTCTGCATCTAACAGACCTCTTTGCTAGTTGTTGCTCTCAGTTCACTCATGATGGCGGGTTGTACAGTGTTTGTGATGCTTTTTTTATGAAATTACCATTTTCCTTTGTAGGCATTTCCTTGCTTCACATACACTTATGCCTTTGATCCTGTGCAACAATTAGGGACAGAGCGAAATTTGTAATAGGTTAAGTGTGTCATGCAAACATACAAATATGAGTTGTCCGGCCTGTCGGCCAGAAGTGTGTTTGCAGTTGTCACTCATGCCAGCTCCAGGGTGCATTACAATAAACTGGCCATTTCAGACACTGTGAGCCATCACCCTGACATCAGTTCTGTCAGCATCTCTAGGGAGCAGATCCCTTCTGAATAGTCAGGCATTTCAGCAGGCGACTGTGCAGACCCCTTAGAGTTGGTTTCTGTGGCATCTGCGCACGAGTTGCACTGTTTTGCAATTGGCAAAAAAAAAAAAAAACAAAAATCTTTTGTGCATTCTGTACTTTGTTTTGAACTCCGGCCTCTGACGCTGTTGTCAGTTTTAGTCCTCCACCATGTCATAAAATCTGTTTTGAGAGAAAAGGTCTCTCTCGAATATGCGATTCCTCTCCGCAACACCATTAATTTCCATTTCATGTCCATTTATTTTCTGTTTTTCATGAAATGGTATCTAGTCTCCACAATGACACTTCCATTATTGTTATCACAATTCATCTGCATATTGTTTTTGGCCTGTCTAATCTATCTGTTCAATGTCTTTAATGCAAGAGAATATCTTATCTGTGTGTACAGTATGTGTGTGCTGGTGAGTTTATGTGTATGATGAACTATTCTACAACAAGCATAGCGTTTTGGTAAGTAAGTCAGTTTTAGTGGATTTCCAAGCGTCTAACATTTGAAATGAAAAAAGTCCAAAGTTTTAAAACTCTCAAGTACCTTAAAATTTGACAAGCCCAGTCGCTGTGATATGAATTAGCTTTTTCATATAAGATGTATAAATGTTAGTTTGTTTACAAAAATAACAGCATACCCTTCCCGCTTATTTCCTCGTGTGAATCGTGCAGCAGATCTAAGTGTAATAAAGAAATACTTTTGTCCGCACAAGCCTCGAGCTATATCGATAGTCATCTGTTCCAGAGCGGAAAACCGACATCATTTGTTTGTTGAGCTGTCAGGAACGTCCATTGATGAAAGCGGTGCAGACGGAGTGGAAGCAGCTGACACGGTGGCATTAATATGCATACTGCGGCACACGTGGTGTCAGCAATGGACATATGTGTCACAGATGACCTCAGTGGCCTTTGCAGATGGGAATGAAGCACCCTGAGCATGGATAACTGTGTGAGCAACCATCCAGCTGACATTTGTTTCTTCTTAAGCGGTCACTCATCACTGTGGCTTGGCGCCGCTATTGCCGTGCCATCATCTCATTCCCGCTCCATGCCACCTCTCGTCTCACTTGGCCTGGGGCTGCCAGCGTGTGAATTTGCACCGCCTCTAATCCACAGCTACAGGGTCTCGGGCATCTGAAGGCAACTGTGTTATTTATGTCCAGGGAAAGCCATGCCAATGTGGCTACCATGTATTTCTCCTCTGGGTGTTGTTTCAGCCCTCCTCTTTGTACGAGTTGTTTATTTTTACCAGTTAACACCGTGCAGTTACTGTATTCTATGCTTATTGGATAGAAGTGTAAACAAGTGTGAATATTTTCTAATTAGCAGAAAATTTGCTTGTATTCATACTTTGAGGCTGAAGTGAATGAAATAGATGTCTGTGTCAGTTTTGTTTTGATAAGAAGTCACTCTGATGGGTCTTCTGTCTGCAGTTCTAGACTTGCACGGAATTAATTGTCGTGCTTTAACTGCCTTGTTGCATCTTGGGATAGCTTATCGGCAGAAACCCCGTCCCATAAATAAAACGTGCATTGCCACTGTGCACCACTATGAGCTGAAACACTATTACAAAGTCTTTGTTACCATCCTGTACAAAGACATTAGGAAGGACTAGGTTCATTCAGGTGTAGCAAAGGCACAGCTACAAGCAGGTTCCTGCTCACAGAGGGTGACAAAGTGCCCACACGCTCTCTTCCAGTATGTGCTGATGTGAAGTGAAGGTGATAATGCTGACATAGAAAATGGTCACATGTAACTGTGATGCCAAATGGATGAAATCTACTTTATTAAAAGAGCAATGAGTGGTGTGGAACCAACATTGTGTTTTTTCTTTGCAATATTCCCAGACAAATTTTAGGATCCCTGGCAGTTCAGAGAAAACACATCCTGTCAGATCACAACATATCAAATCCCAGTGGCTGCTGAGGGATCTCTCTCCCAGTTGCTGTCTTCTCCCTGACTAACTTCATACAATATATTATTCCTCAGCTTTTCCAAAAAGAGTACTTTCACTTGCACATTTATTGTCTGATATGCATTGTCTACTATACTGATCTAATTTGCATGTTCATACATATTTATTTAAATGCAAACTATGAAATAAAATAATGTATTGATTGTGTGTGTTTAGGACATTTTGGTTAAAAAGTTACATCAACTTTATTATAAATGTTGAGAAAGATGCTGTAGTGAATGCATTTAATACAGGTATGCGTTACTTCATGACATCACTTGATGGGGATACGTTCTGAGAAATGCATTGTTAGGCAGTTTCATTGTTGCGCAAACATCATAGGGCGTACATGTGCTGCATCACATCCGTTTTGACTTGTATTTGGCACAGCCTATTGCTCCTAGGATACAAATCACCGTTATACATGCGGCCCGTTGTTGACTGACACGACGTTATGGGGTGCATACCTGTACACCTAACTTACTGTCATGGCTGTGGCCGCTTCAGCAAACAGAGATGCAGTTCACTACTGCCGCCCGTTGCATCACAAAAGAGTGTTATACCACATATCGCTTGCCCGGTAAAAAATCGAAATTCAAAATTCAAAGTACAGTTTCTATTAAATCCGTTTCGCTATCCCACCATGGCAAAATTGAAAAATCATAAGTCGGGTCAGCATACAGTAAGTCGAGGACCATCTGTGTTGTTTTTGTTGTGTGTGTGTGTGTGTGTGTGTGTGTGTGTGTGTGTGTGTGTGTGTTTCTATAAATTGTACGTTGCTACTGTCTCTGGCTTCTATTTTTTCATTCATTTATACAGCTGGACATTTACTGCAGCATTTACTGCTAAAGATTTCTTGGTTACCTTCTGTGAGCATATCACCCACTACTATGCAACTTGCATTATTGGCCTTCAGAGCAGAATTTGCTCATAAAATTTGGATAATGCCCAAGTTATTATTTCCATCTGTTACACTCTTTGTTATCCACTGTTCTGTTATTACTCATTATTGCAACCCCCCACGTTCAGAGTCCCAAATGAGTCACAGTTTTGCAGCTTTTTGATATTGCAACACAAGTGGATTTGTTCCAGCACTTTGGACATTTTTGTTTGTTTGTGTGTTTGTTTATTTCTCCCGGAACTGGTCATTGGTGTAAATATCGGTTAGTGGAATATGGTCAGATTTTGGTGCAGATGTCTGTACAGCACAATTTTGTATGAAATGACTTATTAGTTATTGTGTGCTGAACCACATCCTGCACTTGCTTACCTCGAACAAAGAAATACTGGTAAGGAACAAGAAGGATGAGCAATCATAGTAGGATCATAATGGATCAAAATCACTGGTCACCTCAGTAATCTACTTGACTTTGGTTTTATTATAATTTATTATAAATTTTGTATGCTATATGCACTGCTCATTGCCTACTCCTTGAAAAAAACAGTCTTTAGTTTAACTCCAATATGATATAGCAGTCATACAAATGTGGAGTCCATATTATACGTAATTCCTTTCTTACTCTGGTCTGAGAGTCTCAGGGTACAGCACAGTATTTTTCCTGCTCCTAGGATTGTGCTCTTTTTCTCTAGGACTGACACAGATGTTGCCATTGCAGGGATTTGATGGAGACACTTTTCCAGCTTTGTGATCACAGTCAATTCCTGGTATTTCTCCAGCTTCTCATCCTTCTTCCTGATATTACTGACATTTGGAATGGCCACATCTATCACCGCTGCTGTGTTTTAATACTTATCTACAACCACCATACACACACACACACACACACACACACACACACACACACACACACACACACACACACACACACACACCTTAAGTGTACATGCAGTGCACCAGCTAATTAAATGAGCTTTTATAGTACTGATGCTTTTGGTAATATTCCTCCAGAATTAAACAACATATCTAAAGGTACATAATTCCTTAAAGTAATTAACAAAATGTTTAGGTTTGTTGTTATCTTATTTTATTTTTTTTCTGGTATTTTGAAGACTTTTAAAATAGGATGTGAATTTAAAATGCTACATTTGGTTTTGATGCGCAAAATCCATCCATCATCAGTTAACATTCTCCCATTCAGGGTAGAAAGAGTGTGATGCTTATCCCATAGGTGTACAGAGTAAGGCAGGGTACACAATGCAAACACAAGCCCTCGTTCAGTCATACTTTCAAGCACTACTTTGAGTCACCAGTTCACCTAAAATATGTCTCTGAATTCTGTTAGGAATATATGTGAATGCAGGGACAAGATGCCAACTCCACACAGGCTGAGTCAGATTTGAGCCCACATCCCAAACTACAATCCATGATGGATCCTTATCCGGAAGATGTAACAAGAGATGCTGAAAATGCAGCTCTGAAAAGAGATTTCCAGAACAGGCAGACAGACCACCAGCAGCACTTAAAGCATAATGAATGCACTAGAAATCCTGCTCTCAGTCTCCAGGCCTCATCTGGACCACCTAGGCCCCACATTAACATTCCGCCCTCGTCAGGGCCAGGCTCACCGCCTGTGCTTCCCCATCCTCCCTGTACTAGGTCTTCACTTTAGTTCTGCCTGCTAATGGAAAGGCTTGGTTTCTGTCAGCTGGGGATACCGTCTCTGTTTACTGAGCATTTTGCAAAGCGGCAGCAATTGGGCCTCATCAGGTTGAGACTGCAAATTGGCCTTTAAGGGGCTATTCTCTATATCCGAATAGCGCTTTTTACAAATGTCTTGACATGCCGGCACCCTTTGCCTGCTGCTCTTGCTCAGAAGGCTGTGTAGAATGGGCAGCAGGTCAATTAGTAGTTGAGGGGGTTGCCTTGCAATCTGCAGGTCTCTGATTCAGAACCTGCTGCTGTACTGTGGGGTAAGGTACTTACCCTGAATTGCTGTAAAAGAAAATACTCTGTATTATAAACGTGAGGTGCATCCATAACATTTTTGGGTGCCTTGGCCAAAAGCATTAGCTAAATAAATAATAATGTACAAAGTACAAGCATACGAAGATACTGCATTTCACAAAAGCATGCCATCGGATATTAGATTTTACCGTGGATTTTGGAAAAGGCATCAGCCAAATATTTTAGCAATAATTCTGCTTTTCTTGTTTTCTGCTGAGATAACTGATAGCATAGTAAATATGGACTGTGCCATATCCAAACAAAATTGACTAACACAAAAAATGCGGCAATTACGGCTTTAAAAGTGCATCAGCACTAATACTGTGGTGTTTTGGGAAATGTGGGCACAGAGGCAGTCTCATTATCTCAAATTCCATTTCTATAATGGATATAAATTCTGCACTTGAAAACTATTGCACGTTCTCAGGTACAGTCAACACTGTCCTGGATAACCAAATGCATTGTTTCTCTGCCCTGACCTTGGAGAGAATAATAGCATCTTGAATGGTGAAGTAGGTCACGCTGATTGTAGCGTCTATAAAAATAGCTATGTTTGAAATGATCATTCTGTAGTTATTTATACACCGAGCTGTCACCAGACTGTTGAGACAAGTTCGAGTTAGGAGGGTGGCAGATTGTTGATGTGGATGGGATCAGTTTGGGATTTAGTAGGCTCATGCTTAGCAGCACCCCTTCTTAAATGCTGAGCGGTCCTGCTGGTTTGTCATCCTTTAGTTTGTCAAAAAGAATCTCATAATCTCATGTATCTCCTCCAGGTACCCTGGCATTAACAGAACATTCATTAAAAACCTTTTCTCTCTTCTGCATTGAGAATAAAAGATGTGTTACAAAAGAAAACACTGAACATCCATCCTACACTGCACTTCTGAGTCATAAATATTTACTTTTAAAAGGGAGATTTTGAGAGAAAATCGGCACCAGTGTGACTCAAGCCAGACTCATTTCTTGCACTCCTCAAGAGAAGTCTCCTAACAGCAGTTCATTTTGGCATCAGGTTCCGTAGAAGTTAGGAAGGAGTGCAGCACCGAGAGGATGCAACGAAATGAAAGCAACCGCATCTTCTTTAATAGGCATAAAGCATCATAAGTAGAAGTGGTGATATTTACACATCAACCACTGTTTCAGTGGAGGACGACTCCCAGTAGAAACGGTTTTATGTGGACACAGAAGACATTCACGGAATGTATTTATTTTTTGTTGCCCTCTTCCTACAGAGTATTTGCATTTTATAAAGTAGTAATTTGTCAGAGAAAAAAAAGATCATATTCAACATTTTTTCCTGTAAAACAATTCTTCTTCCTTTCCCTCACTGTATATATACTGTGTGTGTGTGTGTGTGTGTGTGTGTGTGTGTGTGTGTGTGTGTGTATTGAGTACATGTATAAAGCGATCAATTCCTGATTTTAGCATGATAAAGGATTCTAAACCAGTTATCTAACAAAACACACTATTTGGAACTTTGTTTTCACAGAAGTTGCCTATTTTATGTGAGATTATTGCTTTTGCTGCCCTAAACTTTTGTTTAAAATTCTCTGGTCCAGTACGGGACGATTTTTAGGTTGCACAAATATCCTTTTTCCTCCTCCTTCTAAGGATTGATAGGCATCCAGCTAAATGATGCATAGTAATGTGGTGATGCTGCACAAACGTGGTCAGACAAAGTGAGCATGAAACTCACAAGGAAGCACTGAAACAGTTAACAGGGCACCAGTGCAGGATAAGTTCATAGCAGTATTTAATACAGCTTAACACAATGCATGCAGATTTTTTTTTTCTGTACACTGTACAGACCTGTATGGTATTTATTTGTAGATTTTAAGTTGATTTTTATTTTAATTTTTTTAAATTATGGATATGCTTCCAAAAAAATTGCTTACAGCAAAAGTTTCCATTCTGTTACAGAAATATTAATTTTCAAGAGCTGCTACAGCAAAAATTTGGATATGTGGAGATATTAGGGATTGCTGTATACAGTATGTTTGTCATCTGACTTATGCAAACCACAACAAATTTTCATTGAAGGGAGCAAATGTTACACTTGCCTTGGTGAGCCATTGCATAGCAATAGGGCATAGAGAGGAGATCTGAAACGCACCAAGGCTTGTGAAGAAGTTTTTTTTTTTAAAACACTTTTAAATAATCATACAAACAAAGTCATTGTAGAATATATAATTCTTCTAATCACCAGATCCAGAAAACTGACCAGAGTTTATGTAGTTTTTGCTACATGACTCCAGTTCCTTTCTTGGCTGCTTGTGTTTTGTCCTCTCTCCTTCCCTCGCTCCTTGACTGCAGGTCCTATGTTGGATGCAGAATAATGGTGTCTACCCGCATATCCACGTGTCAGCCAAGTGCTACGTTTTAACTTTTTCCCAGGGTAGTGACAACAGAGGTCATTGTATTTGTCTTTTCTCCACCTCCTTGTCCCTCCCTATCAAACTTCTCTGTTTAGTCCACAATAAAACCAGCTCTTGGCCAAACAAGGACAAGCACTGTATCACTTTTTTTGGCCCCAAGAACAACCGTTGCACAAAATTTGCTTAAACTGCCAAGTTTACCTCCTGTTATTTTCATCACTGTAAGAGGCTGAAAACCCCTTTATTGTTCACAGAAATCCCATAATGAACTCAGTTCTGCTCTTTACTCTATGTCACTAATTATTAGCTGATGTTGGGAGTACTGGTCCAAGTTTCAGATTGTAAAACTGACATTTTATCTGCTCTGCTGTGTTTCTAAAACGTCCACTATAACAATCCTGATGTCAAAAGATGTCAGATAAATAAATTAATACAGAGTTGGTGTCCAAGGTTGTGTAAATTAGCACAATATCTCAAACTGTGTTTATTCTCCTGTATTCTTCTGGAGTCACATTTAAACATTCTGTCAGTGAGGTTACTTGCTTCTTGCTGTGAGGTTTGAAAAGACGTGCATTTGACACTTTGGTTCCAGAATATGACAGATTCTTCTACAGTTTGTGGGAAAATAGGGAGCTGCTGGAGTCTCGAATGAGAGCAAACAGCCTCTCCAGGGCACTACTGCACATGCACTTCATAGGAAATTGGTAGCCTGTATGTACCATTTTTAAGCGGTTGGGAAAAAATCTGCAAAAAATCTCTTATGACCTTAAGGAGAAAGCAAAATCTTTTTGGACACAAACATTTCTCTCATAGCCAGTTTAATGTTATTTATGGTCATTTAAATAGAGAGGAACGAGCATACTGAACAATGCTAAGTCTCTGTCTTAACCTGTGATATTACTTCTGTTTTACTCTCAAGTACCATACTGCCAATTTTGTGTATAATGAGGCAACATATCCTGGATTCATTCAGAGGATGAATGTAGACCAAGGCAACTTGAATGACATCTCTGACTTCAACAGTGAAAAATGATCACTACCTTTACATCCAGAGTGCCAAAAAGCCAAAGTGAGGAAGGCAAAACCATTATTTCCAGTCAGCATCTCAGACACTCCAATGTACCCCTAACCATTACACTTGGCAGCTTAATCCCGAAGAGAAGGAAAAGGGATCTGGCATTGTATTTACATATTAAAGGCTGACATGTCTGTTCATTCCTCCCTCACAGAACATTAGATGTGGACACGATGTCTTTGCCATTACAGGGAAAGATGTACTGATGTATTAGATAAATGCATAAAGAGCATTTTACACAATGGGTTGTGGATGATGAGCGTAACAACCATCCTTTTCTGAATAAAATTCTGGTTCAGAATCATTCATTAAATAGCTCAAACTCTCTGAAAAAAGTCTAAATTATTACATTTTTCAAAGTGCTTCTGTTATACCCAGAAAGACCAGGATGCTATTTCTAGTGATCCAGCACATGTGAGAATGGTGGAGCCATGCAGGTAGAATTGATAAACTACCAGGGCTGTTTTTATTTATTCCTACATTTTTTTTTAATGATATATTTTTTTTTTTTGTAGTTACTCTGTAAGCACTAGTATGAAGGGTAAAAAGAATGCTAGTGTTCCCCATGTTCATCTGTTCTCATGAGAACCAGGTTCACTGACACCCCTGGGCAGGCACCCATACTGTCAATTTAGGGTGGGGACCTTTTGCTGTCATGCCACATTTAGTTGGAGACTGGAGGTCAGTACAGATTGTTCGATCTCTCTTCCTGCCCTGTAAAGTGAACTGCACCTGTAGTCCCTGTGTTTGGCTTTGTATAGGCTGCATGGAGAACTGATGGAGGATCACCATTAGCGGTCACAACAGAGAGTTTTAATGCCACTATGGCATGAGGACATGATCCAGCAAGCTCGTTCCTGCATCCAAAGAGCATACAGTTCATAGTGTGATCCTGATCTTGTACAGCAGAAGGGGGATTGGTGACTCACATTAGCGTGTCATGTCTTTAACAGTCATGCCGGGACCCCACTGGGTTCTGTTAAGTTTACAAAAAGGCAAGTTGCTCTCCTTGATTTTCAGCAGGTTGGCTACCAGAGCAGCCCCCAAAGTGGATGAAAATGACCAACTGACTGGCCTTCTTGGGCATAGGAAGAGGCTGCAATAAGCAGGGCAAAAATCTAAAATGAAAAAAGAGCAGAAGGATTTCTTGAACTTCATACACTCCATGATAAGACTAAATGTATTTCCAACATTTGTAATACCTGCTTTCACAGAACTTTGTATCACTGAAAATATTGTATTGTCACCTTTATATGAAATGGTTCACATGCACAACTAAGGAAGTCATGCACAACTAAGGAAAGTGCCATTTTTGGTAAGCCAGTTGCCTATCCAGAACTGGGCTCTGCCATTTAAAGTAATATAGCCTTTTACTTTAAAAATCTTTCATTTCAGTTCAGTCTTCATGAATTTTCGTGTTCACTGCAGCTAAGAATTCTGCTGCTAAGTGATGATGCAGTTACAGTGATATTGTATGTGGACTGTTGTCTCCTTGTACAGGATTTATGACTCCACCATCAGATCCATGAAACCCAGTAATAAACCATTGTGACTCCGTGCTATGCAGGGTATGGACATCATAAAAGATATGGAGTGAAAAAATCCTACATAGTACAAAGTAGCTCATCCATAAAATTATAACAGGAGTGAAAAAATAAGAGGAATTTAAATAATGAATGTGATTATGGTTCAGCATACACTGCACTGAAGTCTGCAAGGGAAATTTTCAGAGGTGCCCCCTACATGACTTTAGCTACTGTATGTACTTTGTGGCGCTGTGGCGCACAGTTTTATGTAAGTAGCCGTGGCTGTTACGTAAACCACAGCATTGTGCGTTTTGACACCTCCCAAGCAGTATAAAGTGGTTCTGTGATGCTGCAGGGCTGCTAGTGAAGCTGTGCTCGCATCAGACATTGATCCACTGGCAGTGAAAGATGGGGAAAGAGAGAGAGAGAGAGAGCGAGAGAGAGAGAGAGTGTGTGTGTGTGTGTGTGTGTGTGTGTGTGTGTGTGTGTGTGTGTGTGTAAACGTTTTGGGGATCCTGCTGAGACCTTTTCTGGAAAATGTACCCACAAGGAAATGAAAGCCTGAAGAATAGAACTTGTTGGAGTTTTTAAACTTGTTAAAGGGGTCAAAACTTTTTATTTCTGTGTTGCTGAAGCAGGGTTAGAAGTAACTTTTAGCATTACAAACAACAACAAAAAATATGTAAAATTATAAATGAATTAATACATTTGTATGCTTCTGAGTGACAGAAATAGCCTTGTCAAAATAATGGGCAGGCAGCAGGATATGATGGTTAAGAGGCTGAGTTTGTCCCCAGGAGGTTACAGGTCTGTGTCCCAGGAATGCAGTGCTTAATTTACGTATAGTCAACAAACTGTCAAGGAGCTACTGTGGACAAGAGCATCGGCTAAGTGCGCTGGTGGCTGTGCACTGTAAAAATCAATGCATCTTATATGACATTTTGGACTGAGTTCTAATCCAGCAATTATGTAGACGTATTTTTTTGGTATAACTATTGCACTACATTAAACATTCATCACTTCACAATATGTCATAACACAGCTTTTTGTGCAGGTGAAAAAAAACATACAATATATTTTAAAATATTTTTAGATATAGTGAAGGGACCCTTCCCATTACTCCTTGGTAAGAATTTGTCGGAAACCACAGCAAGTGTCCCCTGTACTCCGCATCCCCGCGATAATGCTCCCCTGACAGGCACCATTGTGGAGCCAAACCAGACAGGAAGGTTAAAGCTGGGTTAAAGCAGGGCTTGATCTACACCTAACTGTGTCTCCAGCGGCAGAGGATTTCCTGAGGGGATTTTGCAAGTGTTGGTGACATTCCTGGGCACTGATGACCCAGATGCACACCTACCTATGTCCACAACCTTCTTATATAGTCTGAAGCCACCTTCTCTATTAAGACAAAACTTAAAAATAACCAGAAAAAATACACCTCAGGGATGTGATTCTGTGGCTGAGTCCACAGACTAGTGGGAAATCAGGGAAAACATCACCAAGCTGTACACGAGATTCTGATCGAGGTGAAGGGCTTGTGTGGTTGGTCCAGAATGTCTAACTGCTGCAACTTGCTACACGGCCCATGATCAGCCAAAGGTCCAGAGGAACTGCTTCAGAGGGCTGCCTGGCACACTGAGCTGCAAAGTGCGGCGTCTTGTGGCGCGCTTGGCCCAGTGGGCGCCCAGAAGAAACCATGATACAGCTCACTGCAATAGCAGGCAACATTATCTCAGTGTGTGTCTCTGGCTGAGATCCTTTCATCTTGTTACCATGGCAGCTTTCTAAACACAGTGGAGGTCTGACCGCTAAACCTGTTATGTAACTATGCCAAGTTGCCACCTAAGGAAGGCCCTCTGTTTTCATCTGTGTGGTGCTCTGCTTCTCACTGTGGCTGTTTAGCAACAATAGACCTGCTCTGTTTCTCCAGCCTAAATATCTGCGTGTTGCCTGCTGGGTCATTCTCTAGCTAGGTGGGTGATGGTGCCCTGTTCTCAGCTGCTATCAAAGAGTTAACTCAGAAACACACACCTGTGGTATCCTGCTCCAATTCCAAGCCAGCGGGCAGTAGCACTGTGATGCCAGCTCATGAGTTCAAACTGTTTTGAAGCCAAAACTGTTAACTTGGAATTTCAGCTTTCAAGTACTCACTAGCTCCACCTATCCCCTCACCAGGGTACTCAGTAAATCAAAACTATTCGCTATTAGCGAAGTACCATGTTGTACAGTGGCTGAAAACATAGACTTAACCTGGAGGTTGCTGCCGCAGTACCTTCAGAAGTATCTAACTGCTTGAGTCAAAACAACCATGTGTTTAAATGGGTAAAACAACGAAACCCTTTAGATGAAAGCATTAGGTAAACAAAGGAAATAATAATGACGATAAAGACAGAAGCCGTAATGGAGGAGGGTCTCACCTCCCGCAGCTCCTTGGCCACTTCCTTCAGCTCCAGGAGGATGCCCTCCAGCTGGTCGATCACCATCTTCATGTGGCTGCGGATCTTCTCTCTCTGGCTCGGGGTCTCAGAGTGGTCCCGGGCTGGAGCACTGCTGAGGGACATCCTTCACAGGGCTAGCAGCTGGACTGGCTGGGGGGCCACCGAGGGGTCCATGTCTCTGGCCGCTGGGGGGAGGCGCAGTGCGAATGATCCAGACGGGAGCTCCAGCGAGGCAGGGAGGTCTCAACATCTTAAAGAGCGCCGGGCCGGCGGATAAGAGCGTCTGCTTTCCTGTCGGCAAGCTGGCGTCCTCGTGTGTCACACACACTTCCTTCTCTTCTCTCTCTCTTTCAGCAGTGAAACAAAGTGTCAGAGAGAAAGTGGCACATTAGATGCCCAACTCCAGGGTAGCAGGCAGTAAGAAGCTGGTGTGCAATGAGAATATTGGCACAGAAAGTAGGCTTATCATTGTGTCTGTGTCTGTGTATGTGTATGTGACTGTGCAAAATGTTTCCAAAATATTTGAGTACAAGACACTTGAGTTCTGGAGCTGCTTTTTCATACTCTAGTTGATGATATTCAGTTCTTTTTATGGAACTCTAGAAACTGTTTCGAGTTAAGCGGACTGGGGGTTGTGTCAACGTGCCCTGCTGTGCTACCGTAATCCATGGCTGACGGACCGGCGGACCCAGTGCTGTTCCCATGGTTCGCAGTACGTGATGTGTCACTGGGCACAAATGACCTTCCTTTGTAAATTTACCCAGCCTGTATGTTTAACAGTTTTTTTCTGCTTTAAACTTTTGAAAACAAATCCTGGCCCACGATATCCTGGATGGTGCCGCGTTTCCCACAGAGCAGAGCACATAAAATTGTGAATCTAGAGCTGTGCTCTGTCAGAACATCTGAATTGTGTCCTTTCCTCTCCAGATGACCAACCGTAGGAGGCAAGAGGAGGAGGAGCCACTGAAATCTCTGATCTCTTGCTAAGGACCACTAATCCCAAGCTGGGAGCAAACAGTAAAAGGGATTTCAGAAAGGAAGCAGAGGCTCTGTGACTCACGATCAAAGCGCAATAGTGGGGGGCGATGCACCAAGCGATGAGGAGGAGGGAGCACAGGACCCCAGTGGAGAGATGAGTCGCCCTCACTGTCTCTCATGCTGGTCCAGAGCCGCTGATCCGTTTTGACCCAGAGGAAACCGACCACGTCTGATTCACGGGACTGCTGACAGTGGTCAGTGGTGCCTGAATCCAGTCAGCAGAGCTGTGTGCCTTCATCTCTTGCACTTTTCTGGAAAAGTGTTTTGCTTCCTCCCAAGCTGTCATAAAGAAGTCCTCGGCATATGAGAAGGCCACTAGCCAGAGGTTCATCCCTGACTGAGCCAGAGGTAAATCCCAAGTAAAGTGCCCACCCCCCCAAAGATGGTACAAGCGATGGGAGAAGAACAGGCTCACGTTTGATCCGTAGCGATGATACCGGAGAGAAGGAGACTCACAGCTGTCCCCCCTCCCTCCCTGGCGCACTCACATTCCGCCAACACGAGCACAGCCGAGCCCAGAGAGCAAGGGAGTCCAGGAGAGGAGAGCAGCTAAAGCTGGCTGTACTCCCGGGCCCGGTGGCTTGTCAGCTTCTCCCAGACCCCGCAGGCCCTCCTTCTCCCTCACATAGGTGCTGCAGTGAGCAGCTCGGTGTCCCCGCTGTACTGCACCGCACCAACAAGGGCCATCTCACACTGCAGGGAGACCAGCAGCCAGCCTGCACACATCCCTCTTCTTCTGTTGCTGTCTCGGTCTCTAGTCTTAAACACATACGTGCACGCGCTCTCGCACTTCGCCACCTCGCTCTCCCTCCCTCCCTCTCTTTCTCACCCTCTCTCTTTCCCTGCCTGCTCAGTCAGAAAGAGGAGGGATTTGCAGCTGAAGCTCAGCAGAACGGATGGAGATGTGGAACCACAGAAGCAGCAGCCGAGCCGGGAGGTTGTTGGTACACACTTCGGGAGGGGCAGGAAGCTTGGCTGTAGGACTGGGACTTCATGCTCCTCCTGTTCCTGCCTCTGCTGCTGCTATTCTCTCCTCTTGATAGCACTGAGGGAGGAATCCTCTGAAAGAGTGCAGTGTTGGGGGAGGAGGTTGCAGGGGATGTGTGTGGTGAGGATGAGGCTAAAGATGTTTTTACCCCGAGCAGGGATGCTGCACAGCACCCTCCCTGCTCCCTTTCCCTACCTTCCTCTCTTTCTCTTTCTTTCTTTCTCTCTCTCTCCTACCCCAACCCCTCAGTACTGTGCCCAGGGTTCTGCTCGCTGGCTGCTGGGCGACAGGAGGTGGCAGCTGGAGTAACGGGGTTTCACTATGGGGGAGGGACTGCTCTGCTTAAAGAAACAGCTTCATGCCCTTTCTGCAGCTTTAAAGCATGTGAAAATGCTGCACTTTCTCCAGATTTGACCGTTTGCTGTATAAAAACACAATTTAGAAGCCTTAGAGCCAAGAAGCGTGCAGAGAGTTTTGCTTCATAAATGCCTCTCCCAGCTTTGGAGGTGAGGTGATTTGTGCAGATGCTTGAACTGATCATAAAAATATTCATTACTCTGTTTCCATATCTTGTAAATTTTTTTTTTCTGGACCTGTTCTCATAGACACAATTGCCAGGGTTTCCACAGCCTAACAAAGCTGTTTTTTTTTTTTTTAAATTAATAATACATTTATTTAGGACTGTCCTTTTTTCCTTGAAAAGGATTCAGACGTAGCCATATGCTGTCAGGACACAGCCATGGAGCAGCTTGGTGGCTGGCAGTGTCTCCATGTGTCCTCCACTCATACTTGTGCTTTTCTGTGCTCCACTAGGGTGGCCCAGTAAGCCAAGCATTGCACCACCTCAGCTGCAGTTTGCGCTGAAGCCTAATGCTAAAAGTTAGTAGCATCAAGTGTATGAAGTGACAAACACATCAGTTTGCAACTCTTTGGGGTTGTGGCTGCCAAATCTTGGATTTGTCAGTGGAACTCAATTTTTATTGCTTAGTTGTTACTGCAATAGACTGAAGTATTGATGTTGATAATTTTCCAACAAACCCAAAGGATGTGAATGTGCAGCTTTTAGGTGCCCTTGTGAAAATCACTAGGTTACAAGTGACATTTTTTTTAAATATAAATCACCCCTGCACAAAAACTTATGTTGATCAGTATATCGGGGAATTCTCCTGATGAAGTCACACTGGTTGCCACACAGTGGAGCTGTAGTGCAGTTGAGGTGCTCTTTGAAATTGTGCAAAGCAAAATGGAGACTCAAGAGGTACAGGAATTTGAACCTATAGGGGGAAAATGTAACACTATATTCAACGAATGTTAATAGGAATTTCCTGTCATAGTTAAAATACTTGATTTTTCACTACTAGAGAATATAAAATTCATAAAATTTGTTTTCTTTGTGAGCATGGATGAATTCCATGAACACGAGTGGGTAACCGTGGGTCACGGAGTGGTGGAAACTGACCAACCCTCAAGGTTGTGTTGAGTCATAGGTGGGCTGGTCAGTAAATGTATATAGGAGACCCCGCAGTACCATGGTTTGGTGCTTTGATCCTGGCAGCTGATCAGAAGTGATTCAGAAAAACATCCCTTTTCAGTATGCCAGCTTTATGTTTAAGCATCCTTTGCCTTGTAATGTGCTTCATTTGTAACACTTAAAAATATGGGTGATAAATAAGGAACTGCTGGAATAAAATCTAATGGGGTTTTGTGATTGTAGCCAAAAGTCATCCTCCAAATTGATGCATACAACTCATTTATGTTTAAGAAATAGGTGTCTCATGCTGAGGTGCAGAAAGGGATGACTCAGTTTGGTACATCACCACTCAGAAGAGGTGCCGTGGTTAAGGTGTTTAATGTAGTAAACACCAGATGTAAATAATAGGTGAAAACTGCCATTGGATGTCTGTACTACAAAATATGTAGTGGCGAAGATGGGTATGTTTTAAGGGAAGTTCTGGTTCAAAGAATGTTAGAAATGGTATAGCTGTTGTTATAGCTGATCTTATAACTGTACTGTCATTGATGACAGTTTTAAGGCTCTTTCAGAGGAAAAGGACTGAAGCTGTTCACTTAGGTGCCCTTTCTGACATTGCGTACATGTTTCTGATTGTACATAATAGAAAATTATGTGCAGGTACAGTATGTGAGTGTGTGATTGTATGTTCGGCATCTGCACATGTGGACTCTCCTTCTCTAACTCCATCCTCTGAAAGGAAGAGTGATGCTGCCTAACGCAGTATGATGGGTCGCAGCTAACTCTCCGTGAGGGGTTATCTCCCTCCAGACATGTTGCTTATTTTAAAATCCCTTTAAAACTGGAACTGTCGTCGTGTTCCCTTTTTTAGCGTGTAGATAGAGGCCACTGTACCAAGATAACTGCATGTCCTGGTGCCCCAAAAAATACTTGGGTAAAAGGGACCATTGTGGCATTTTAAACATTATATATTGGTTGTGAGCTGAAAATAATAGTAACATTACCACTGACATGGAGATTAGAGATGTGATGGCACCATTCTTAAAGGAGTTTAGCTCATGCAGTTTTTTGTATTGAGAATCAAAGTACTCTTCTCAAATCATAATAAAGCTGCAGTAATGTTGAAATAGGTGAGCGCCCACTTGTTTGCTATTTTTCCTTCACTCTGCATACAAACATTACCACAAAATTAATAACTTAGTTCAGTTTCACCTCAGTTCCATTTGTGTTTGCATAGCACCCTTTACCACAGCTGGCATCAAAGCACTTAACAGGGAATAATACCCACTCAACTGAGTGAAATGCAAATATTGTCACTAAGGGACAATTGAAAAATAATTTTGGGGGTACCAAAAGGCGGCAAAGAGAAGAAAGAAAACCAAGGCTGATGAAGGAGAAAATACTCATGGTGGCCCAAGGTGAAATGGCTGCTTGCCTTTCCTTGGTGCGGTAACACAAATTACGGAAGTGATGCGTCTGATGCTCTGTAATGCACTGGTGTTCTGTTCCCACTCACTATGTTTCCAGGACAGGCTGTGGATCACCCTCCACTGCGCAAATGATTGTTGAAAATGAATGAAATAATAAATATTCTAAATACTGTAAACCAATTCGGAATCATTCAGGTGACCCTATATCTGGTCAACATGTGATCATCAGTGGGTCAGACAGCAACTGTCAGGAGCCTGCCAGGTAGGACCCGCCCATCTGTAGCAGCTGCACCGGATCAACCCCTCAGCACAGAGATAAAAGGCACGGGGCCGGACAGCTCCGGCACAGGATCACGACTGTAGCTAACCATGCTCACAGAGTGTTATCCCAGCGATTCCTGGTATTACTTACTAAATGTCTTTGTCCTTGTGAACCCTAGTCCCTAATGTTGTGTCCGCACTTGGGTCCCTTGTCCCGTACCCCATCAGATCCTTGACAGCAACCATAAGGTCTCAGCCTAACAACTGAGACGATGAAGGACAAAAACATATATGATACAAACAGCATGGCATAAAAGAAGACACTTTTGGAAAACATTTCACTGAGACTTCCACGTCCATCTTTTTTTTCTAAAGACTCAGAAAATTACCCTTGCTTGCATCCCCACCAATTCCTGTGTTTTCCTTTTCTTCTCTTTCTCCTTGAAGTATGTAAAGCAATAATGACCCTCCCCAAGCCCTCCCTCACCCTTATCTCCTGCTGGTGTACATGTAGGCTTGTGTTTGCCAAAAGCTCTCAACAAGTGTAATAGAATTGAGGCGGGGTTAGCAGTTGGCCTTTCCCCAGTCAGCCCAGCATCCCCTGTGGATTCCTGACAAACCGGTTGGCCTCATTGTGCATTCCATGCCAGTCCAGCCCATATAGGTCATCTCTCCAGCTTTTTCCAATTGCTTTCCCTTCCTTGCCTTTCATTAGCTTCTTAATTTACTCCAACTGTGCACCAGGGGGTGGCACCTTCACCTGTTTTATTTTTTTTTTTATCTTCTTGTTCGGTAATCTGTTAGAAGTACAGTCACCTTCACTGCCTGGTTATATTTTTAACAACTGGGCATCATTATTTGACATACGGACTGAGATCCATATTTGGCTTTGACAAATCTAGAGTTTTATACTCTGCTGTCTCTATTCTTATGGTCCACTGGAAGTGCTTCATTCAAGTTCCTTGTTTGTTTTGCCTTGCACAATAGAGTTAAAAAAGAAAAAAAAAAACAGCTTTGGGATTTTTTTTTCTCTATGCAACAGCATTTTGTTCAGGCAAGTTGCATGTGGCCTTCTGCTACCTGCTAATGATGTTTTTCTAAAATTCCTCAAGAGGAGTCATTATTTTGTTCAGATATTCAAGGGATATTTGAAGTGGAAAAGTGCATGAGGAAAGTATATAAGTATATGGTCTGATTAAAAAGAGGCATGATAGATTGGATTGAAGTCTACAGTACCATTTTAAGTCACACCCTCATTAAAATGATTTCCAGAATGCCTATGAGGCAATTTTGGTGGAAGAGGATTGGGCTCCCCTCTGTGGGGCACGACTTAGGGGCGCTGAGTGGAATTTGCTGAGGAATGATGGTGGTGGACTCTATGAATAGCTCCTGCTCTGTCCATGGAGAATACTCTTCCACTGGCATCCTCTACCAGCACAGCCTGCATTTGTTATGTCACCTTCTGCTGCCGCCCAGCAATTCCTCACCCCAGGGGCAACAGGCCGTGTCGGCCTGTAAGAACACCCCAGCTCGAGGGCGGAGAGAGCCATTTCACCAGACAACGTATGTCAAATGAAGGTGCCACAGTCCCACTGTGTGAGGACTCTATTTTAGCGCAGTATGTACAAAGAGGGCAGGGCACACAGGGGCCAGGAGTGCTGTCACTGACACACACTGACCCACAATGTTTATCTCCACAGAGGACATCATGTAAGGTCTCTCTGGTGAAAAAGCAATGATGGCACATTATGTGTGGTCACAGGAGGAAGTTAAGCAGTTTTTTGGAAGGGTTGATGGGTGACACAATGGAATTTGGCTAATCCAGCTGTCACATCAAAAGCAACGCACTTTAGGAAAGATATGGAGAGAGTGTGTCACAAACAGGTGTGTTTTCATTTTTCGTGTGTGTGTATGTGTGTGTGCGTGCGTGCGTGAGAGAGAGCAAGAGAGAGATAAAGAGCAGAGCAAATTTTTATTATATACAGTGGCTGCTTGTGATGACTTGTTAACTGTGTCAAGACAATGGTCATCATAGCTGTCTGTCAGACCACAGTGCAGGCTGATGAGTGAGTCTGTGAAATCTTGCAAGCTGTATATCATTCCACTGTGAAATGGGGTTTATTACACTTTATTTGAATGGATGCTCACTAGCTCGGTTCCTGCAACTGGAGTCATAACTTGGGTTATATGACCATTCATTGGACATAGAGAGCAACTAACCTGCATTTTTAATTTTACTTTTGTGTTTCTTAATCTGTTGACCAGAAATTGTAAAGTTGGCTTTCTAGATTGAACATCTGATGGCATTTTAATGCCTTTGTTTACCACATTTTTTTAACACACAGGTTTTCATGTAAAAGCAGGCATGTTTTGTTTATGAAGCAGCCTAAAAAACAGCCCTCCTTTTCACCTTGACCCGATGCTACATCATCGTTACAGTAGAGAGTTGCAAGATTTATGGACTTGGAGAGAAATGAATTATGCGGTATGGGAGATGCATGCTTTGGCCTATGTAGATATCAAAAAGCACTACATTTGGAGGGCTTATGACATGGAATCATTTCTTGTTTATTATGTAGAAGATTTATTTGCAAAAGCATTGTTGCTGTTGTTGACAAGCATTGTATTTGGAACCACGAGGCATGCATTATTGATGGTGGTATGGATCACGTTTAAAAGCTGTGACAAGTGCTGCATGTGTTTGTTCAGCTCTGAAAAAAATCCTGATTAGAAGATGAACTGAGGACCTTGGGGGGCAGAGTTTCATCATTGTCTCACAAGGAAGGGGGTGAAACATCTATTTATAATTAATAAGCAATTTACTGATCAATTTAATGTTAAATAATGCATTTATTTTACCCCAGATAAGTGGAATTTAAAAAGCAAATGTTGCTAGGAAAGAATAGAAACATTCTCCTGCTGTTTAGGTTTCACTCCCAAGTAAATATATCTTCAGAGACCGTGAGCTTGGGTAAAAACATGTCAATCTGAAAAAAAAAAAAATTACAGTGAAGATATAGGGGTGAGTACATGCTTCAGCAGGATGGTAGCACCCCGTAACCCCATATCTGAGGAGAACAGCTGGAGACTGGAGAAGCTGCACCACCAGTAGTTAGGACACATCATACCAGTGTGAGAAATTAGTGTGGATATTGATGCCTAGAAGATGCTGTTGTCCAAGGGAACTTACAAAGGTGGCAGTTTAGCCCATTTCTATTTATCCATCTTAATATTTCAGGAGAAATACTTTGCCGAGGAATAGTAACAACAGAGCCCCTTTTTAATCGTCCTTAACTGTTAACTGATGCTAAGCGTAATGGTCTGCCATGGCCAGTGATGAAGATAGAGCCTAGAGGACTGTTGTTATAAAGTACTGAGGAATTATTTTGTATACGGTAGTGATTCTTTCATTCTAGGTAGCTTTAAATGCAGAGATGCAGTAACTTATCACTGATCATTCATAGACCTTCATAAATAAAGTGTATAAACCCCCACTCCTGGACTGCACTATATTATCTGTATTATCTAAATCACAGATATTTAATGCAGGCTTAAGCAGACATTTTTACCAAGGCAGAAGATGATAAATTAGATCATTGTATGTTAAAAGCACAATTTTTTGCAGTTGTTGACATTTTTCCTGCAGGGCTCTGGAAATCTTCCTGTTCACCTAGTGTGCTGCATGAAAATGCATGTTTAAAAAGCATGTAAAAGCTGGCAACTGTAGTCTCACAAACCACTAATGTATTTTTAACTCGAAGACAGTGATGTGAACTTTAAAAAGGGTAAATTACTGTAATTTACACTCCATGCAGCTGTCACATGCAAAGCAGCTGTGCAGTTAAAGGGAGAACTCCCAAAAGTAATGCCAGAGTGAAAGTAAAAGGGATTATTGGATTAAGCTACAGTTTTTAAAAATTTCATATGGGCTTATATCTTTCAAAAACAGTAACAAATAAAATTATTAGTCTTTAGGCTGACCCTAAGTGGAAGACCAGGATTTATAGTTAGGAAATTATGTGATGGAACTTCAGTGGGAGGAAATCTTGAGCAAGGAGTGCACCCTTACTGGCCTTATTAAATATCTAACAGTGTATGGTAAATGCATAGGACTCCCTCCAAGTAGTGTTACAGTATCAGCTTAGGACACACAAATTGGTAATTCACCAACATCACGGCACCTTAGGAGAAACCATTTCTAAAAAATCCATTGCATTACAGAAGTCATAAACACATCTGCAGAACTCCTCCATTTAAGAGGGCACACACACTGTGCTTTGTGTGAGCGATATACCTGAAAACAAGTAAACGTATGAGCTACCAGTGTAAATGAGACAGAAGAGGACTTGTCCTTTTCCAGTAAACCCCAAACCTGCCTGAAACATGCATCCCTCCCTTCCAGCAGGCTTCTCTCATTGTTTTCTGAAGGCTGGACCATAGCCATAGGAGGTATTTTGTTTTCTGGAAAAAAAAAAAAAGAAATCCATCCAGTACCGAGTGGGGGGCATAGTAGATGCAACTGGGGCATGGGATCGATTCCTGCCTGAGCTGAGCTGCCCTTAGAGAGATACACTCCTTGCCGATCGGAATGGAGTGGAAAGTGACCTGTGATGTTCTAACAGGCTGGAAACGCCGGCCTTCACTGCCACTAGTGTCTGGTGTCCATTGCTTCTGCAAGGACTGGAATCAGCAGAAAGACTGACAGGTAGAGAGCAGCAGAAACCAGCAAAGGGCCAGACTTAAATATTAACATGTTTGATCTGCTGTGTTTTCTTATGCCTTGTCAGTCATTGTCAGGTTGGACAATGCAATGTCATCGTGGTCTGGTGCCTATAACAAAAGTACTGGTTGTAAGGAGGGGTACATCCTTGGCAAAATGCCAGTCTATCACAGGGCAGTCACATACACCCATTCACTCACAAATACAGTACACATACTAAGGGCAATTTACAACCACCGATTCACCTGAAACACGTCTTTGGACTGCAGAAACCAGAGCACCAGAAGTAAACCAACCAGCAAACACAAGGAGAACATGCAAAACTCTGTACAGATGGAGCCAAACTCAAAACCATGTCGGAGCAGCTTGGGTTCTGAGAGGCTTAGGATGACCCAATGGCATAGCAGGGAGCACTGGTTATTAGCTAAAGTTATTAGCTTTAATGGCCAAAATACAGTCTTAGATTCATGGTCCAGGGCTACATATGTGTTCTCTGTTTCAGTCTGTATTTCTAAGCAAGAGGTTGATTACCCTTCTCCCTTGATAGTGAACACCAAGTGGGAACTCCATTCTGCTCGTGTCCCCTTCCTTGCTTTTTCACGATTGTTTTCTGCCGCCTTCATATTCTTCTTTAATACGTGCGCCTATTAACAAAGCAAAACCCTTGTGTGATTAATGGCAATGTTGCCAGAATTGTTGTCCTGTTCTATACTCTTATTTTTGCTTCATGTATTGTGTTTTGCAACAATAGTCGTGTAAGTCATTCTGGATAAGGCTGTTAGCTGAATGAATAAAACGTAAAACGTGTGCAGGGTGCAGAATTCATTTTTATTTTCTGCCTTTGTGGTGAAGAAACGCTTTCTTTTCTCTTTAATTAAAGTTATTTATCCACAGCTGTCCTCTGGGCATTGTTTTGGGCCTCACCTTGCTAGTGCATACTCAGCATCTGTCCAAGAACCCCAGCCTGGACCAAACCGTACTATTGACTGACACAAATGAAGACCTGGAACAAACAAGCTCAAAGGCTTTTTGAGTGTTTCTTGAGGTCACATCAATGTTTAAAGTAAGTTATCGCTTAAATCTTTACACAACAATCTGATCTGGAATCTGAGGAAAATTAAACATTTTAATTGGAGATTCAGGCTGTTGACTTTGAAATTCTGACTAAAATTTAAAACCTATGTTAATCTTAACCTTGTTTTCTTCTCATTGTCCTCTTTTCTTCCCCATAAACAAAAGCGTGATTAAAAAATAGTGTTTCCAACCCCTTTCTTTGGATCACAAGGGGTCCCATAACTAGAATTGAAGAAAAAAGCAGGACTGGTCAGCTTTGATGGTACCGTTGTGTTTAACTGAAAGAGCAACACTTATACAGGTACATCCAAGGTTTGAAATGTGTGTCATGTCACGGTTGGTGAGAAGTGCAGCTCACCTGATTTCTGACTACTTTCACTCTGCCCAGTGGGTTGGTGGCCAGCGACAGCCGTGATCACTGTTTCACCCTCTGCAGCCACCCTCATTCCACCTGGTTATGCATGGTCAAATGTTCAGAACTGATGTGCTAGTATTAAACCTCTTTTGCATTTCTAATTGTTGCAGCCTTGGTCAGAAGGCCTATAGAGTGTACGAGTGTGTACGAGTGTGTGTGTGTGTGTGTGTCTTCAGTCTCCTATTAACAGGTGGTAAATTGGAAGCAGAAGAAGAAAATATTAAGTAAATATTAAGCAACTGCTGGAAAGGGGTGAGTGCTGTCTTCTTGGAAATGTTTTCTCCTGGTTCTTCCTGTGGGTATGTGTGATCCAGTGTACAAGAGAATACATTTGTTTTTATTTGTTATGGTAGTTTAGTTTACATCAAACGAAAAGGGATTTTTCTTTGTTTTTTTGGCTTTGCTCATCCCAGGGAAAATGCTTGGTTGCATTAATTGCAACAACAACAACAACAACAATTAAAAAAAAAAAAAAAATAATAATAATAATAATAATAATAATAATAATAATAATAATAATAATACAAAAAAGGGGAAATAACTTCTCACCAGGTTTTGATTTCTTTCTGGCCGGATCAAATCTGTCCTCATTCCTGTGTTGTGTTCCAAACCTCAAATGGACAGTAGCACTATATTTATGGAACTTTTTTCTGCTTCAGATCAGCCTTCTTTCAGTGTTTGTCCATTTGTATACATGTTGGCAACCTTGCAAAGACATTTTTGAAAGACCCTGACTTTCTGAGGATGTCCAATGCTGTTTTAAATGATGATTGTTGTACAATAGTGTGTTAGTGTGTTGCCTGTACATAGAGAAACAGGTTAGGCTTCAGGCTTCTGCATCGGAGATAGGAGTGATGAGCTCGCGCAGCTGGCGTTCAGCTTGGTCAGTTCCTCCCAGACTTCAATCAGATTCTCTGTGAGTGGAATTTTAATTTGCATTGCACTTCTCAATGGTCAGTGTTCCCTTTTTTCTTTTCCAGAAACTTCACCCAGTTAGAGAGGTTCATGCACGGAGATATAAACATAGCAGGTGTGGAAAAACTTTTTTTTTTATTGCCAAACTACATAATTTCCACTTCTACTTTGTGCAGAAAAAGATGCTGAGACATGGTCTGGACAAAAGTAACTAAACACAAACCTCAGGGAACTGGCTGGGCATATCTTATTACTGATGGCTATGACAGGACTATTTCTTTGGAAGGTCTATTGACATTACCTTCATATAGCATTAGATGTAAGTAGGCAGCAGACTGCCAACAGAGGACACATGGATTAGCTCTGCTGGACTTGGGTGACTACTATTGAACCCACAACATGGAGAACTCAACAGTTTCAAGAGACAGGAGTATGCATCTTCCCACATCAGCTCAGCAGGCTTTTAATGCAAAACTCATCATCTGTCCCCTAGACCTGTTCTGCTCCCAAAAAGCTATGGCACCGTTATTGTACATTAAATTTATGTATGTTATTTTGAATAATTCCACATTGAGCTAATGACAAAAAAAAGTGACCTACAAAAGTTATTTTAATTTTCTTTATTTAGCTGATACTTTAATTTATCCTAACATACAACTCCTATAACACTGTAGACCCTTAAACAGTGGTGTGGAGCGGACTGGCTATCAATGCAAATGTTGTGTGGACAACATGACCAGAGACAATATGACTCTGCTGAGGCTTTATAAGTAAAGAATTTTATTAAATGCATCCATCCCTCTGTGGCCTAATGTGAAAAAGCACTGAGAAGATAAGGCTGCAGGGAGCTGGGCCAGGGAGCACATAGACATGTGGAGGTAATTTAATTGGAACTCCAGCACTGGCTGCCTGACAAGATGGTCACACCAGTTATAAACAGGTGAGGTGCTATAATCTGAGAACAGATGACAGAAATAGAGCACACTTTTAAGCAGCTTTCCATTGAAGTGATATAGGGAAGACTTTCATTTAGCTTTCAGTGAAACATAGCAAGATCTGGAAGCTTCATGTGCTTTTAGGGCTTCAGATGAACCAGCTGGAGTGGTCAGTAGGGTGCAATTAGGAATAATCCTGAGCATTTGGTATGCTGTGTCTACCAGGACAACTAAAGGACCTCAGCAGCTAGTGCCAGAGTAGC
The DNA here is from genome assembly GCA_018136845.1 of Heterotis niloticus. Lineage (NCBI taxonomy): Eukaryota > Metazoa > Chordata > Actinopteri > Osteoglossiformes > Osteoglossidae > Heterotis > Heterotis niloticus. The sequence continues at coordinate 25,470,982 of CM030890.1, forward strand.
CATAAAAAAACAACCCAGAGGTGCATTGAAATAAAGCAGTCTGGAAGTCCTTGTGCTCCACTCTGCTTTAAAACTTTCATATTTTATGAGTATGGTGTAAGAGATCTGGTCTAACCTTACCCTGCTTTACATTTGACCACCTGTTCTACTTCTCTCCCTGCTTTGTCTGCCTAACTTACTTGCTGGCTCAGTCCATTTTATTATGTCTGTGCTTTGTAGATCTCCATCCATGTCTTTAAGGTGAGGTCAGACTTCATTTTGCAGTAAAGCAGCAGGTTTGGGAATCTGACCTCTCCCAGAAGTTTGTGACGATGAGTAGATGGTATGAGGACAGCCACACAGACTCAGTTTCTGAAACTCACCCATTCCCTCACCACTTATCTTTCGCTCCATTACCTAAGATCCAAGGAGATGAAAAGGTCTGAAACCACCTTCCCTCTCCAAACATTAGATTTATAGATATTGATGTTTTGGTGATATTACATTCTAGGATACTGGGCAGCAAGTTTTACCCAGTTAGTGGTTCACTTCGCTCACTGACTGAAGAGGCCTGTCTTCTTATAGGTCTATTGGAATACACTGCAAAAGAATCTCTCCTGTTAGCTCTACAAACAGGATGAACATGTAAAAAATGGATGATTAAAGGCTGACTGGAGCACCTGAGCATGTTGAGTGGTGTCGATGTCTGAAAGCATCATTTTGAAGGTGTATTTTGAAAGTGAATCCTGATGTTGGTGAAGAGCCTGGGGTCCACTTCTCCCAAATAATCTATCTTCTGTTTTCACTATTGTCTAACCTCCATTATGTTGGAGGTGAGAAGGCCAACAGAGTTCTTGATGTCTATGAGGTCTTCAACCTGTAATAGTCAAAGTCAAAGTCAAAAGAATTTATTTGTCACGTTACCAAGTGTACCATGTAGTGAAATGTGCCCTGATTAAACAGGAGACTGTGCATGGTTACATTCCAGAAAAAAAAAAAAAAAAAAAGTATGAGTAAAAAAAAAAACAACCAAACACCAAGAAGACAAGAAACAAATAACAAATAGATAAGTAAGTAAGTAAGTAAATAAGTAAGTAAGTAAGTAAGTAAATAAATAAATAAATAAATAAATAAATAAATAAATAAAACCTTAAGGTGCATTGTAGGGACAGTGACAGAGAGGGGAGCAGTCAATGTATATTGTAGACCCTGGTTCGTGAGGATTATGATGGTATGTCTGGGTTCAGAAGTCTTATGGCCTGTGGATAGAAGCTCCTCCTGAGCCTCTCCGTTCTGGCCATAATGCTTCTGAAACATTTGTCTGATTTCAACAGGTCGAACAGATGGTTGCTGGGATGAGACAGATCACCAGTGATCCTAGTCGCTCTGGCCCTGTATCTAATAACCTAGACCTTTGATCAATGTGGCTGAGCTCTCGATCACAGGTGCCTGACCTGGGTTTAACCACATACTGCTCAGGTTCTGTATGTGTCTATGACCATTTTCCATCCACACAACACTAGTAAACCTGAAACAACAAACCTAGTGAGAAGGTCCAACTAGGAAAGAGGCTTTCTTGAAAGTAAACCATATTTTTAAAGAAGCAAAAATCAACCAAAGCCTTTTGTTTACTATACCACAATACTTCATCTAGCACTCGAGAAGCATTCATGACAAATAATAATAGCAAAACACAGAAAACAGCCTATTTTTTTAATTTATAAACTGCAAAAATGTCTCAAGTTTTAAAAAAATATGATAAATTATTGTGATCATTTATTCTAATGGATAAAATGAAACTGTGGTCACAAAAGTACTGCTAAAGAAGGCAATATTAATCAAAGCATTACTCTACTATTATATATATTTGGGTCAGTGTGGGGCTTGGCATACTCTTTTATAGAGCAACTTACTGAGAAAAAAATTTATATTCATCCAAACATTTCCCATGCTTTGCAAATGTATGTGTGGGTCATTATTACATGATAAAGAGTTGTCAGTGCATTGCCTTCCCATACAAGCCACATTTAAATGACCTGACAGTCCTACAGCTTTACAGATTTACTGATGGTCTATGGGAAAACAACCAAAATGATATTTCTAAGATGTTCTGAGATTCCCTAACAAAACATGAATCTGGTCTCAGAGCTTCTTTTCATGGAGATGGATGTTAGTTTTACATTCTGTGAGCAACGTGGGTTGCCTGTTGTATTGACAGTCTCCCCACTGGCTGACTCAGTGATCAATTCCCCACCAGAACAAAAACCAAATGTTGTTAACAGTCTATGGGTAATGAGCTGAAAAAAGCTTTTATTTTTCTTGCTGGTTTACTATCTTAAGAACCTACTGATAGATGAAATGCATATAATATTTGTTAGGGTGAGTCTCCTCTAAAAAACATAACCTATAGCGTTACTATTAGAGTCACTTGTAGATGAGTCCTGACAATCGGAACTCTTTTTTTAAACTTTTTTATTGTGTTTTTTTTGCTACCGTTTATTGGTTTATAGATTTCACAGGAAAGAAAGACTTTAGTCTTTCAGCCTTGGCATTTAAGAGTTCTGTCACAGGGCTCAGGAGTAAGAGGTGGGGAGCTCTCAATGACCTGGGAGTCACATGAGTCCTGAGAGGTGTAAATGCCAGACTCACCCCCCGTGGGAGAAAGCAGCGAGTACATCCTAGTCAATGATCTCTGCTCTCAAGTTCTACAATTCCTGCCTTGCTTTGGGAAGTCATACACAAAAGAAACAACTAAAATCTAACCATACCATGGCTCCCAAACCCACTTGGACCTGTTGACACTGGGGAACTGTGTGGTATCAGTAGGGCTTTGCGATTAACAGAATTTGCACATTTGTGTTTAGGGTCTATTAATTTACAGGGAAACAAAGCAAAGACTTTTTTTTCTTTTAGTCACAATAAGTGAACCCTATTACTCTAGTTCCAAGTACCTGCTTGCCTGCAGTTTAACACATAATGCAAGGGTGTTTAGTGCATTTTTTACACTATAGCCTTTGGAGTTGGAAAAATATGAACTCCCCATTTTTAAGTCTATGTATAAATACAAGGTCAGAATTTTTCTTTAACAAAATTATGAGGACAAGATGCCTGGAATCTTATGACCATAGCAAATAATTAGTAGAGCATGAAGACCACACTGTTGAAGTATTTAAGTACTATGAAGTACCTGGACAATGACGACAGCAATAGAGATTGAGCACAATTTGGTGTGATAGCTATAAAGCTATATACAAAATCGCATGCACTTTAATACATTCAGCAGGAGTCAGTGAAAATCTGAAGGAACTGAACACTACATGGCCAAAGGTACTGTATGTGGGTACTTGAGCACTGCATCCATATGCACTTGTTGAACATCCCATTCCAAACCCATGGCTATTAATATGGTGTTGTTCCCCTATAACAACCTCCACTCTTCTGGGAAGGCTTTCCACCAGATTTTGGGAATTTGTGCCCAATCAGCCACAAACACATCAATGAGGTTGGGCACCAATATTGGGGGAGAAAGCCTGGCTTTCAGTCAGCTTTCAAGTTCATCCCAGAGGCGCTCAGGGGGGTTGAGATCAGGGCTCTGTGCAGCCACTCAAGTTCTTCCACCTCAACCTGGGCAAACCTTGCATTTATGGCGCTCACACTGTGCACTGGGATGCGGTCATTCTGAAACAGGGAAGGAGCTTCCCCAAACTCTGGCCACAAAGCTGGAAGCACACAGTTGTCTAGAATGTGTTTTTATGCTGCATGGGTGCAGCTGAAACCGCTTCAACTCAATCATTAGAAGGGGTGTCCACATACTTTTGGCTGTATAGTGTATAAGCAATTTTTATCTTATTGTAATTTAAAAGAAAAAAAAAAAATATATATATATATATATATATACACACACACACACACACACACACACACACACACACACATACACACACACACACACACACGCACACACACACACACTTTGCAAAGAGACCTGCATTTCTGGCAATCTATTACCTTTTATTTAGCCTGCAATTAAAACTTATTCCAGTGTTCATTGCTTTCCAACTTGATATCCCTGCTTAATGAGGCATTGCAGCAAATATTGGAATGATCCTTCCATGATAAGTTCTTTTGATCGTATTCATTCTCTAGGTTTATTATGCAAGATAAAAAGCACCCTTAGGGTAAACTTGCCTTTAAACTGCACAATGTTCATCTTATAATTTACTCTCTACACGTCCTTCCTCCTTCTTCTCTGGCCATTGGGAGCTTTTATCACCAGATGCACCTTTACAATGGAAAAGTGCCCTGAGTGTTGAGTGCCCTGGTGACCAGGGGTCAGGGAAGTTCCACAGAGATCCATGTGTTAATGAATGCATACCAAAGGCAGACCCACATTCTAGCACAGTTAGTGGCAAGCTCAGGACCCAAGTCTCTAGTAAAGTGCATAGTCTCTAGTAAAAGCAATCTTCTGAGTCATATGTCCCACACTAACCCCATGCTTCTACAGAACAGTAGTCAATTTCCGAAATGTCAAACCCCTGTGGTGCTGAGCCATTGATGAAAACAGGGATACAGAAGACAAAAGAGGCTGTCTTCTTTCTGCTTACTGTCCTGGTGAACTATGAAGGTACAGTGTGCTCTACATTTCTTTAGAAAAACATGTAGTCACGCACTCAAAACAATATGTATACCACATAAAATGTAATTTACATGCAAGAGTCAAAAATCAAAAATACTTTATTATCATACTGTCTTGCAGAACAGGTGCACAAAGAAGAATGAAATTAAATTCCTCCTGTTCCTCAGTGCATGACACACTTAATAGATAAAAGAAGGTAAATGCACTGCTCGGCCAAAAAAAAAAAAAATCACACTAATATTTTGTTGGATCGCCTTTAGCTTTGATTATGGCACACATTCACCATAGAATCATTTTGATAAGCTTATGCAATGTCACAACATTTATTTCCATCAAGAGTTGCATTAATTTTTTGCCAAGATCTTGTATTGATGATGGAAGAGTCGGACCGCTGCATAAAGTCTTCTCCAGCACATCACAAAGATTCTCAATGGGGTTAAGGTCTGGACTCTGTGGTGGCCGATCCATGTGTGAAAATGATGCCTCATGCTCCCTGAAGCACTCTTTCACAATTTGAGCCCGATGAATCCTGGGATTGTCATCTTGGAAGAAAAAAATCCATTGATGGAAAAACCTGCTCATTCAGTTCATTCAGGTAGTCAGTTGACCTCATTTTTTCGGCACATAACGTTGCTGAACCTAGGCCTGAACCAAATGAAGCAACCCCAGATCATAACAAGTTAAATCCAGGTGGTGACTTTTTTTGGCTGGGCAGTGTAGATACAAAGAAATATGTAGATAAGCAAATGAACAGATGAAACAATAAGAGAACAAGTACAGAAATAAAGATCGAGCAGAAAAGTGCAAACATAATAAAGTAATGCACAAACAGTCAGTTCTAACATCATAATACAATATAAATGTGCAAGCAGTCAGTATTGGTCAGTAATCTTGTTGGTTAGTAATCCTTCTCAGTGGTGGTGATGGGGATCAGACCTGGGCTATCTAAGTTTAGTAGCCTGACAGCCTGTGGTAAAAAGCTTTTCCTGCACTTGGTGGTTTTGGCCCACAGGCTGCAGTAGTGTCTGCCAGATGACGGCGGTGAAGACAAAGGGTGGAGAGGGGACCGCATTGGTGTTGCTAGCTTTCCTTGCACAGCCCTTGTTATAGATGGTCTGGATGGTGGGTAGTGGGGTCCTGGTGATAAACTGGGCAGTCTTTAATAACCATTGCAGAGCTCCATGGTCAGTGGCGATCCATATAGTGCTATTATATTCCCATATTTGTATATATTTTATGTTATATCATGATGAGTACAGTCCAGTTGTGGTTTAATATCCATCCATTGAGCAGTTTTATGACCCCACACCTACAATAAAGGCAGTCAAAGGCTGAGGGTCAGAGTCTGTCACACTCAGTAGCTGTGTGTGTGAGTACTAACCCCTTGGGATGGTATAATTCACAGGGTGTGCATTCACTGAACAAGGCAGAAAATGCCTAAAATTTTAGCATAGAATATATTAAACAATGTGATGCACTATTTTGTCCTTGGTTCTTTCCAAGTAAAACTTTCACTTAACAGAGGCAGATCCTTGTCACCTCCCATTACTATGACACAGAATATGCAGGGTGGGTCCTTCTGATGCAACATTAGAAATTGCTCCAGGTGACCTCGGCATTCTGCAATATTTATGCCTCTTACAACATGCTGTGATTTAGTGTTACAGTGAGGCAATAAAATACTTTGGTTAAGCTAAATAACAGAAATGAGATGGGAAAGAAGTGGGAAAAGAGCAAAAACAGATTTCCAGTGATGGTGATTAGCATTTCTATGTTTTTTGAACAGTTATAGCATTCTCTGTATGTCAGTGTCTTGTATAATTTAACATTATTGGACCTACATGTATTTTTTCAAATGCATATTGCATGTGTGTAAACCTTGATGCTATTCTTTTTACTGAAATAATCAGGATTGTTCATCTACAGTAGTGTTTGAAAGTTAGTGAACCCTTCAGAATTTTTTTATATTCCTTCATAAATGAGACATAGAACACTGTCAAATTTATACACAGGTGAGGAGAACACAATTGAACAAATGAGACAAAAATATCATACTTGGTCATTTATTTATTGAGAAAAATGATCCATTGTCAGAAAACTTTGGAATAGCCTGCCAGATAAATTATATCACTTCCTTACCTCTCTTTAAATCTAGTTTGAAAACCTACCTTTTTGATCTACCATATCATGCATGATGCCTGTTGCCAAGCCTCTTGAGTATGTACCTTGCCAATGCCCCCTCTGTTTTCTGAGCCGTTTGTGCTGCAGGTCACCTCGCCGTGTCTGCTATGTCAGTGGGCTGAATAGACCCGGGCCGGATATAACACAGGACCAGAACATACTAAGGGGACAGGTGGAAAACCGATCAATTCGATTACAACGATTCACGCTGCGGACGCGGGAGGCCGTGCCTGACTGTGAACTGGAACTCTAAGCATACCATACTCCATATACCACAATGACAAAAATCTACAACTCTTATTAACATTATTATGAACTGGCTATTACCCATGTATAGAATGCCCAGGAGGGGTGGGCTTCCACTGGCACACGGACCCCCAGAGGTTTATTTTTCTCATTCTCTAGTAGAAAGGAGTTTTTTGTTTTCCTCTCCTGCTTGGTCAGATACCAACTGTACATGTATACTACCCTTGTCATGTTTGTTCAACACTGTGTCACTGCAGTGAGAAGAGCACTATACAAAAATAAAAGTGAATTGAACTGAATTAAAAATCTGTGAGTGGCAAAAATATGTGAACCTTTGCTTTTAGTATTTGGCATGACCCCATTTTGCAGCAATAACTGCAACTAAACGTGTCCGGTAAGTTTTGATCGGTCCTGCACTTCGACTTGGAGGAATTTTAGCCCATACCTCCATACAGAATTGCCTCAACTCAGAGACGTTGCTGGGTTTTCTCAAATTAACTGCATGCTTCAGGTCCTTCCACAACATTTCTATTGGATTAAGGTCAGGACGTTGACTTGGCCATTCCAAAACCTGTATTTTATTCTTCTTCAACCACTCTTTGGTAGAACAATTTGTGTCCTTGGGGTCGTTGTCTTGCTGCATAACCCAGTTTCTCTTGACATGTAGTCCATGGACAGATGTTCTGACATTTTCCTTTAGAATTCGCTGGTATAATTCCTTTTCCCGTCCACAATGACAAGCTGTCTTGCCCCAGATGCAGCAAAACAAACCCAAAACAAGATACTACTGCCACCATGTTTCACAGATGGGGTGAGGTTCTCATGCTGGAATGCAGTTTTTTTTTTTTTTTTTCTCCAAACATAACACTTCTCAATTGAACCAAAAATTTCTATTTTGGTCTCATCTGTCCATAAAATATTACCGTACTCCAATAGCTTTCAAGCTTGTCCACATGCTCTTCAGCTAACTGTAGATGGGAAGTAAGGTTTTTTTTTGGAAAGCAGTGGCTTTCTCCTTGCAACCCTGCCATCCACACCACTGTTGTTCAGTGTTCTCCTGATGATGGACTCATGAACATTAACATTAACCAATGTGAGAGAGGCTTTTAGTTGCTTTGAAGTTACCCTTGGTTCTTTTGTGACTTCACGGACAATCACAGGCATCGCCCTTGGAGTGTTCTTTGTTGGTCAACCACTCCGGAGGAGAGTAACAATAGTCTTAAACTTCCTCCATTTGTACACAATCTGTCTGACTATTGATTGGTGCAGTCCAAACTCATTTTTGTAGCCTTTCCCAGCATGATGAGCATGAACAATTCTTTGTCTGAGGTCCTCTGAAATGTCCTGTGCTTGTGGCATGATACGCTGATACTGAACAAACATGTTTGAAGATGAAACCCTTGATAGAACCCTGTTCTATTAATACAAACAGGGTTCCCATTCACACTTGATTGTCATCACATTGCTTGACAACACCTGACTCTAATCTCACCTTCAAATTTATCTGCTAGGTTCACATACTTTTGCCACTCACAGATATGTAATACTGGGTGATTTTCCTCGATAAACAAATGACCAAGTATGATTTTTTTCATTTGTTTATCTGGATTCTCCATATCTACTTTTAGGGCTTGTGTGAAAGTCTGATGATGTTTTAAATCATATTTATGCAAGAATATGGAAAATTCTGAAGGCTTCATTAACTTTCAAGCATCACTGTATATAGTGTTTGTCAAGTGTGAAATTTAGAATATTTGTATTTGTCTGCAATATTTCAGGACAATATTGGTCCTAATGAGCTAGACTAACCTGATTCGTAAACTCCATTGTATACCAATACGGTATATCTGTTCTAATTTCAGTGGTAAATTTAAAAGACAGTTTGGAAGATGATACATGGTATACAATGAATTTAAAATTTGGACTAACAAACCTTTCAAAAAACTTTTCTGAGAAGTATTTAGTGTTCATATTTCCTAAATAGAGCTAGCATGCCAGTCCAAATTTTGTACCAAAGCTTCATTCAATTTGTTGATAGTGGTTGTAAATAGCAAGCACTGGTGGAAGTTATTTAACTGCCTGATGTAGCTTTGGCTGGGGCTGTTTGCTGTGCTTTCTTATTTAAAGGCATGCATACCATCCTCCTGTCAGTCTTCCCTACTCCTCCAATAAGCTCCCTTGTGTAATGATACTGAATGATTCTTTCAGGGCACCTGGTCTTCAGAGGCTGTCCAACCAATGCTGCCACTCCACTAAAATAAAGAAGTTTTAAAAATGTTCACTTAGAAGTGCAGGCATGAAGTTTATGCAAAGCACCTTGATTATGACTAAAGGCCAGAGAGAAAATTTTAACAGTGAGTGGTTTTCCTCTGGGACAATTAATTCAGTATGAATACTATTGATGTTTAACATAAAGGATTTCAAACAACTTCTGTTATGCTCTTTCAACATACAAATTCATCAAAGAATTCAACAACACATCTGGCTTCTCAACCGAATCTTTTCCCAAAATATAGTTTGTGCTAAACTTTCTTATGCAAAATTTACTTCCATTTCAGACATTTTTTACATATAACCACTTGGCGGTTAGGTCGTAATGCACATTTAACTATAGCAACAATAATACAGTACATAGTTACTGATTTAAATTCACTTTAGAGTTCCATGTCATTGAGTTTTATATTCTCTTCGCAAATTGCTTTGAAGAGCAATTAATCAGATGGACATTAAAACTTGAGGAATGTAAAAAGTCATAACCATGCTCAAGGCACTGCGGTGTAACTTGATAAAGATGCCAGTCTTTAACACTTAAATTGGTGTCACATAATGGTGTCTATTTTGGTGAATCGATCTTGTTATGTATCTGTACATTCTGGAGTTGTTCTTTTTTCACATCGGTGTTGTTTTGCAATCTCCGTATATCTAGACAATAACCAAGAAAACGAGTTCTTGCAAACTTTCCAGAAGCACGGCAGCTACTGTGTATCTAAAACCAAGGTAGCTTGGTCTTTTTTGAAATGAAGCCGTTCTTCAATATCTTGTTGTGTAAGCAATTTGAAATAATTAAAGTTGTATATGCATAATTAAAAAATACAGCAGTGTCCTTGGTATTTCAAAGCCAGTGGGTTACCTCTGTGCGGTCAACAAGAAGTTCTGAAGAGCCGAGATCTAAGCTCAGTGAGATCTGAGGAAAGTAGTAAAAAGGGTTTTTGTTCGCTCCTGGCTGCGAAAACATCCCCGCATCAGCAGCACGTATCGGCTCTCTCAAGCAGCAGGCAGTCAGAGAGGAGTGGGGCGGAAAAGAAGGGCTGCTGGGAAGGCCCAGATGGGTGGAAGCATGGGGCATGGGCCACAGAGACTCCATTTCTGCACCACCTGCATCTCCAAAGAACTTGGGGTGTCTAAATGATGCAGCAAACAATGCACATTTTAACTGGACACCAACTTGGGTATGGAGTACATAGGTGGATCTCTGCATCCGGATACTTTGCGTCATTTCCTGACTGTAAGAGGCCAATTATGATGATAGATGGCTATGATCCAAAGGGCTGGGATGACATTCTGCATTTGACTCTCTTTCCAGCTGGCCAGTTTTCTTCCTAACCGATGAATGGTCGTGTCAGCAAAGCTCCATTATCTCTTTCCACACCAGTTCCACTTTCCAGTTCTTAATGATTACTGCTTGTGATGTGCTTTTCAGCTTCAAGGTTGGCTTTGATATGACGTGCAAAGGAAACAGTAGGATGATCAGACCAGCATGTGAGACAGTGATGTGGGACCCTTGGCCATGTTCACAAAGCCCATGTGAGGCGTCCGGCTCCTGAAGGCCTCATTGCTGGGGGCTTCCCTTCAGCGCAGCACTTCTCAAGGAGATATGCAAAGTCACCATGTTTATATTTCCACTCAGCAGCTCGGTGCCACTTAAGTGCACGAAGTGGGTAATTTGTTTACCCATGGTCTGTCCTTACTTGTCTTCATGCACGTCTCATTCCAAACTCTGTAGAAGGTGTCCTGCTGGGACCCGGTACTTGAAGTGATGTCACTCCAATGAAATCATTGATGCCGGCTCCTTTAGATGCCGCTAACCTGCTTTGCTCTGAACTGAGGCTGTGAACATACTTATTTTGCAGTTTGGTTTTACTGTGGGCAAAGTTTTCACTGGCTCTGTTTCTAGAACACAGCCCCTTGAGTGCTTTGTTGAGCACGCATATAACTGCAGAGCGCAGCGTTAAATCAATTTTAGACATACATATCGTGTGGGTGCAGTAATGGTCATTGTGCTGACATGAGCTTCACTGGCTGCTAGTTTTTCTACGTGTAAACTTAGAGCCATACAGTGGGTTGTGTCTTGGAGAATACAGAAGTAATGCCTTCTACATTTGGTATACATGAGTCGACAGCAGTGTTTAACAGAGAGATGGCTGTGACGAGTGCAGTCTTTGATGTTACAGAGATCGCCACGTGGCTCTCATCCCTTTCTGGCTGCTGGAGTTGCAGGACACGGCGGTTTTAAGCATGTTCAGTAGCAAGAGCTACGTGTTGGGAACATGTTTAGCGCATTAACTCAGTTCAAGCAGTGCCTCAGTCCACAGACTGTGATGGCTGATGCTGCCATCTCCAAGGGAACGCGTACGTCTTTGCCAAGCGGCCGTCTGCTGCCACAGAAACTTACAGGTGTTCTGCCAGGGGCATACACAACAAATGGACAGGAAGGAGGAAAAACTTCAGTTGTAACCTTTGCTGGAAAATGAAACCTCTTTGCAGAGTGTGATTTCTGTAGAGACCAGGGACCCCAGGAGTGGTTTGGAAAATTGAGACACATTGCAAACAAGCAAAGAATTCAGAAAATGCCATTTTGAGAACATTTTCCACTACAGAAAACTTGTTACTAATGTCGACCCGACACCAGCATTTAAGTTAAAACATACAGGATCTTTTTGCATTTATGCCATATATGTTGCAAAAAAGTTACTTCTGTTGTTATGTGATAGCTGTTCCTTTGCTTATATCCCTACAACATTCTTTTTTAAATTTTGCTATTCAGATTTTTTTGTGATTTTTGCAATTCTGTTTTAAAGTTTTTATTAAAAATATTAGATTGTTTATTTGTTTACACCTCTGAATGATAATGTTTATTTGTTGATCAAAGATGTACCTGTAGCTTTTTAAAGGTTTGGGATGCTAGAAATGTGGATAAACATATTTTACTTCAGCTGATAAATCATTTGTAAAACTGAATCCGTTCTCAATGGTCCATTTTAATGGGCTGAGAGACTTTCTCAAGATAGGCCATTTATAAATTAATTTTTATTTGTTTTACAAATGACATCTTAATTATGTTGTTCTTTTCCACACCTCATTTACCTATTAATTAATTTTCCAGTTTCGTTTATGATGAATTATAACTTTCTGAGCGAAACGGCCGTGTCCAGCCTGGTCTTGTGCTTCCACAGCTCTGAGGGGTGCACCCCTGTTCACACTCCAGATGACCTTATGATTTAAGCACATGGTGATTGATTGGACAGGAAGGCTGCTGGATACAGAAGGGGGATTGTGATGCATCGCAGGCCTCCTCTTAGCTCTGGCCTGAGTGGGTCTATTTTTCTCCCTGTCATCAGTGGCTCTCTATGGAACCATGTAGGGTGAGATGAATCATGGGAATACGCTTGTCTTTGTGCGTTTGTTCTGAGTTCCAGCCCCACTAGCCAGCTGAGTATTACTCATACCATAGTCTCCATTACTATTGATTACTTATTTATTTATTTTTTTACAGCGGCACAGCGGATCGCTCCGATGCCCTACTGCTTTTGCGTTCTGGTTTCCTGAACATAGGTTCAAACCTGGCTCTGTCTGTGTGATGTCTGCATGCCTTGCTGATGTTTGTGTGGGTTTCCTCTCATAGTTGATGTAGATACATAGTAGATGTATTTCATGTGAATTGGAGACTCAAAACTTTGTGAGCATGTATGAATGAGCATGTGATCCTAAAGTAAAGAAATTACTGATTCTGGATGGCTGGATGGATGGATAAATGGATGGATGGATTTTTAACAATGGTTCATCACCTTAGATATGAACAGACTTCCAGTTGTTTGATTAACATACTGCCCAAATGGACTTTCCCTCTTCTCTTTGTGCTTCATAATGTTGAGCCCTGCCCTTTATCAGTAAAGTTTTAAGAAGAGACACATCCATTACTATTAGGAAATCAGTGAAGAGTGTGTTTTATTTAGCACTACTGCAAAGCACTGTATCATAAAATTATTTTGTGTATCTTAGCTTCTTACCTCTTGGTTCTTGTGTTCATTTTAGCATGTGTGTGATATTAAATATTTTCCTCAGTGAATGCCATCAGATTAGCACAGGAAATAAAGCTGCATCACCTTCACACATCTCGCACATGCAAAATAATTCATTTTCAGCAAAGGGATTTTAATGAAATTTTAACAGCCTGTTTAATTTTAAAACCGAATTCAATTCATCTCACTCAACCAGGAATGCAAATATGCAGTTTGAATCATGAGCCATCCAAAATTTGGTGTATTGCTCTACATCTATTTCACTGCGGGTAATGCTCCTTATCTTCTGAATTGCTGCCTTAACAGCCTTAATGAAATGATCCAACTGGATTCTTCTGTATCCTTTCTATGTCTCCAGTCATCCCCTGCTGCACTTGCTAGCCCCTTGTACTCAGGAGCTCATACCAAACTGGAACATCACTTTGTTGAAAATGGTTTAGAAGCTGCATGGCAGAACCAAGTCGGTCCCCACCGCAAATTCTTTATCTAAGTTGGTCTTGGATGTCCCTAATAATAATCAGTATACCCTTCCCATGTTTAATGGGATCCGTACAATGACAAACCACTACACCAGTTTTCCATACCGGATCAGTCGAGCCCCGGGTTAACAATGACCGCCGACAGTATTGCTAGCCGACAGGGTGCTGGCGGAAATTGGGCTACTGTTGGCCGAAGAAATAGAAGAGGCCGAAGGAAAAGAGGAGGAAGGCATGTCCGGAGGAAGGAGGAGAGGGGAAAGGTTAAGAGAGTGGACGTGAGGGTAGGAACTTTGAATGTTGGTAGTATGACTGGTAAAGGGAGAGCGCTTGCTGATATGATGGAGAGAAGAAAGGTTGATATATTGTGTGTGCAAGAGACCAAATGGAAGGGGAGTAAGGCTAGGTGCATCGGAGGGGGGTTTAAATTGTTTTACCATGGTGTGGATGGGAGGAGAAACGGGGTAGGGGTTATCCTGAAGGAACAGTATGTAAAGAGTGTCTTGGAGGTGAAGAGAGTGTCTGACAGAGTGATGGTTATGAAACTGGAAATTGATGGTGTGATGCTGAATGTTGTTACTGCATATGCCCCGCAAGTTGGGTGTGAGATGGATGAGAAAGAATAATTCTGGGGTGATATGGATGAAGTGGTGAAGAGTGTACCTGAGGGAGAGAGAGTTGTGATTGGAGCAAATTTCAATGGGCATGTTGGTGAAGGGAACAGAGGAGATGAAGAGGTGATGGGTAGGTATCGTGTCAAGGAGAGGAACGCAGAAGCTCAGATGATAGTGGATTTTGCAAAAAGGATGGACATGGCTGTGGTAAACACGTATTTTAAGAAGAGGGAGGAACACAGGGTGACGTACAAGAGTGGAGGAAGATGCACACAGGTGGACTATATCTTGTGCAGGAGGGCCAGACTGAAGGAGACTGTAGACTGTAAAGTGGTGGCAGGGGAAAGCGTAGTTAGGCAGCATAGGATGGTGGTTTGTAGGATGACACTGGAGATCAAAAAGAGAAGGAGAGTGAGGGCAGAACCAAGGATCAAATGGTGGAAGTTGGAAAAGGAAAACTATAAGGTGGAGTTCAGGGAGGAATTAAGACAGGCACTGGGTGGCAGTGAAAAGTTACCAGTGTGCTGGGCATCCACAGCAGAAGTGGTAAGGGAGACAAGGAAGGAGGACAAGGAAACCTGGTGGTGAAATGAGGACATACAAGAGAGTATACAGAGGAAGAGGCTGGCGAAGGAGTGGGATAGACAGAGAGATGAAGAATATAGACAGGAGTACAAGGAGATGAGGCATAGGGTGAAGACAGAGGTGGCGAAGGCTAAAGAAAAGGCATATGGTGAATTGTATAAGAGGTTGGACACTAAGGAGGGAGAAAAGGACCTGTACCGATTGGCTAGGCAGAGAGACCGAGCTGGGAAAGATGTGCAGCAGGTTAGGGTGATAAAGGATAGAAATGGAAACGTACTCACAAGCGAGGAGAGTGTGTTGAGCAGATGGAAAGAGTACTTTGAGGGGTTGATGAATGAAGAGAATGAGAGAGAGAGAAGGTTAGATGATGTAGGGATTATGAATAGTGGAGTGCAATGGATTAGCAAGGAGGAAGTTAGGACAGCTATGAAGAGGATGAAGAATGGAAAGGCTGTTGGTCCAGATGACATACCTGTGGAAGCATGGAAGTGTTTAGGACAGATGGCAGTGGAGTTTTTAACCAGACTGTTTCATGTAATTAGAAAGTGAGACGATGCCTGAGGAGTGGAGAAGAAGTGCACTGGTACCAATTTTTAAGAATAAGGGTGATGTGCAGACCTGTAGTAACTACAGAGGGTTAAAACTGATCAGTCACAGCATGAAGTTATGGGAAAGAGTAGTGGAAGCTAGGTTAAGAAGGGAGGCGACAATTAGTGAGCAGCAGTATGGCTTCATGCCGAGAAGGAGTACTACAGATGCGATGTTTGCTCTGAGGGTGTTGATGGAGAAGTACCGAGAAGGTAAGAAGGAGTTGCATTGTGTCTTCGTGGACTTAGAGAAAGAATATGACAGGGTACCTAGAGAGGAGTTGTGGTATTGTATGAGGAAGTCGGGTGTGCCAGAGAAGTATGTAAGAGTGGTACGGGATATGTACAAGGACAGTGTGACAGTAGTGAGGTCTGCAGTAGGAGTGACGGATGCTTTCAAGGTGGGGGTAGGATTACATCAAGGATCAGCTTTGAGTTCTTTCTTATTTGCAATAATAATGGACAGGTTGACAGATGAGATCAGACAGGAGTCACCGTGAACTATGATGTTTGCGGATGACATTGTGATCTGTAGTGAGAGTAGGGAGCAGGTTGAGGAGACCCTGGAGAGGTGGAGATATGCTCTAGAGAGAAGAGGAATGAAGGTCAGTAGGACTAAGACAGAATACATGTGCATAAATGAGAGCGAGGACAGAGGAATGGTGAGGATGCAAGGAGTAGAGTTGGCGAAGGTGGATGAATTTAAATACTTGGGATCAACAGTCCAGAGTAACGGGGAGTGTGGAAGAGAGGTGAAGAAGAGAGTGCAGGCAGGTTGGAGTGGGTGGAGAAGAGTGTCAGGAGTGATTTGTGATAGAAGGGTACCAGCAAGAGTGAAAGGGAAGGTCTATAAGATGGTAGTGAGACCAGCTATGCTTTATGGGTTGGAGACGGTGGCACTGACCAAAAGACAGGAGGCAGAGCTAGAGGTGGCAGAGTTAAAGATGTTAAGATTTGCATTGGGGGTGACGAGGATGGACAGGATTAGAAATCAGTATATTAGAGGGTCAGCACAGGTTAGACGGTTTGCAGACAAAGTCAGAGAGGCGAGATTGCGTTGGTTTGGACATGTGCAGAGGAGAGATGCTGGATATATCGGGAGAAGGATGCTAGGGATGGAGCTGCCAGGCAAGAGGAAGAGAGGAAGGCCAAAGAGGAGATTTATGGATGTGGTGAAGGAGGACATGCAGGTGGTGGGTGTGACGGAGAAAGATGCAGAGGACAGGAAGAAACTGAAACAATTGATCCGCTGTGGCAACCTGTAACGGGAGCAGCCGAAAGATGAAGAAGAAGAAGACACAAACATTTTATCACACAGAAATCATTCTAAAAAAATGTGTGAACACAAATAGTTGGTGGACTCAGTTTTAATCAGTTTCAGCAGAATCGGAATATAAGCAGAGTTTTTAAAGTGGATGCAGACATGGTCTGAAGACAGCGTACATGAGAAGAACCTGGACAAGAGCAGGGTGTGGTGACGTGAGGGTACACTACAAGACAGCCAAGGAACCCCTGCCCTTACGCTCTTTTTATCTCCAAAGGGATGTGGTTCAGATGTGTGGAAGAAGATCCACAAGCCCTCCAGAAGACAGGATAGTTATGTAGTACTATTGCTTTATCATGGTAACACAGTACTTTTACATCACCAAGGTGTTTTTTTTCACTGCCTGCTGTGTGTTTCACTCTGCAGGCACTATGCTTCTACTGTAAAAAATCATGCACTGACATGCACTGAAAATCAAATAATAAATAATGAAATTAAGAAAAAGTAAAATATCCCACTGCAGAGTATGTGTCAGTGCTGCCACCTTTGGACAGAAGGGTCATTGTGGCAATGGAATGAAGATTATGGAGGAACAGAGGGATGCTCAACTGTCAGTGTATGGGCTCTAATGTAAAAAACTACTAATATCTTGTAAAAAAAAAAAAAAAAAGGCAGTTCAGGAAAAACCTACAAAAAAGGTGCTCAGTTCTGCTTGCAATAACCTTGCACATTTTACATTTTTGTAGAAGTAGTTGTAAAATTACCAGTATGATTATACTGAGGATAGTGCATGTGGCTCACAGCTTTCTCCCACAGTCCAAAGACATGTGGTTCAGCTGGATTAGTGACTCTAAGCTGCCCACAGTGTGAATGTGTGAGAGACCGAATGTGTGCGATTTCCCTGCAGCCAACTAGTATTCTGTCCTGGATATGAACTGCCTCATGTCCTGTGGTTCCGGGATGGCCTGTGGACCACTGTGGCCACGCATTAGACAAGCATCTACTCATAACAGACAGCTGTACATAAGACTGAAACCAGAACCAAAACCAGAATTGCTCTGGACTAATAAATGTGTTTCTGCAATTAATGCCAGCAGTGAGATATGCAGCAAAAAGCCTTATCGTGGGCTCATACATACTGTACTCTC
The DNA here is from genome assembly GCA_018136845.1 of Heterotis niloticus. Taxonomy (NCBI): domain Eukaryota; kingdom Metazoa; phylum Chordata; class Actinopteri; order Osteoglossiformes; family Osteoglossidae; genus Heterotis; species Heterotis niloticus. The sequence goes on from CM030890.1 coordinate 25,488,997, forward strand.
AATTTTTGAAGCATTTGTTCCTAGCTGTTTATCTATTGCCACTGATGTCTACCCTTGTCACTGTTTCCCCCATTATGGTTGGTGGTTTGACCCAATTTCCTCTGTCCTCAGCAAAAATCCTTTGTTTCCAAGTACATTTTCATCTGCTATAAATATGATTTTGAAAGCCTATCTGTCAATCTGTGTGTGGATGTCCAGCCAAATTCCATTTTAATCGGATAACTGGAAAATGTTTAATGACTAAGGATAAAACAACAATGGAGAAGCAAAACCACCTCTCGCTCTGGGTTTACATCATGTGAGAGCTTTCCTGTCTACATCTCTGCTAATTTACAGCACCGACAGCATGCATTTATCAGCTGATGTACAGGGACAGGAGACACTCAGCAACACTTTTGGTTTCAGCAGAGACCAGTGGAGGCCCAAATCTGTTTAGGACACATGCTGATTCAGAGAAAGGGCTTCTAGTCGTAATCTTTTGCTTTTCTGTCCGGAATCAGATGAGCGCTCGCTGCATTGTTAGCACAAATAAATGTTAGGCAATTGAAAACCTTGAAAAAAGGGGACCCTTGAGGACATTGCACGTTTTTTTTAAAATGCCAAATGTCGAATGACATAATTCCCTCAGTTGTTTTTGTGAGGGTGGGGTTGGGGTTAGGAATTATTATTGCGTTAAGTGAGTTGGTGTGTGGTCCCCATAATGATGTGTGAAATTATGTGTTTGTTGAGAATGTTTTTAGAAGAGTGTCCTGCGGCTGCTCTGTTTGTTGAGCGGCTGCCAGCCACAGGGTCAGTGGGTAAGCATTCTAATTGAAGAAATAATTGTCTTCCAGCTCTGCATGACAGTTTTGTCTATTTGGCTCATTCAAAGGCCTTCAGTTGCTTCTAAAGACAGTTCACTTGTGCTTTTTTCACCCAGCAAAGAGGCAAAGGTCTTCATCATGGGGCCTCATTCACATTTGCATGATGGCTATAATACCATCACCGTTCATCCTTGGCACGATGCTTAACTTAAACGGAAAAGAAAATTCTTGAATGTGCCTGATAACAGAAACCTTATCGTTACTCAATCCATCTTTGGGCACAGATTGCATCATGTGAAATTTGCAGTTCTAAAACTCAAAGGTAGGATTCCGTTTCTTTTCTACACTGCAATCCTGTTGAGATTATTGCATTTTTGAATACCTTTTGTAATGATGAGCAAAAGACCAGGTAATATCTCGGATAAGGGCACAGACTAAAGGTTGCTGGTGCACGTCCCTGAAAAGCCATCTTTTACTATGCTTGCAAAAGATACTTAACGTCAGTTGTTCTGGTAGAAATATCTAACTTCAGAAATGGATAAAACTGTTTCCTTGAAACGCAGTGCCAAGCAAAGCAATTAAATAAGTGAAGTAAAAATAGCGGATATCAGAAATTAAAAAGGCAACATCCTATTTTATGAAAGAATAAATCTAAACACTGCACTGATGGATCACTGACAGCTATTTCTGTAAATATATTGCATATTTTCCTACGCCCTTCAAGAAATGTTTTCTAATAGCTGGCATTCTGAACGATAGGCCAATGAATTCATTCAGTCTCTACATTTATTCTGCATAATCTGTTTTAGCATCACATGGTGCACTCAGGCTCCATGAATGAAGGAAATTTCAGGTGTAGAAAATGAGGTCACCTTTCTCCCACACTGTGAAAATGGCAGCGCTGCTAAAGTGCTTTTAAGGGGCACTCCATTTGAGAAATGTGTCAGTGTACCTAACTAGGATGGAAACAGAAAAACAGGCTTGTATTGTGAAATTATCAGATCAAAGCTATGACTAAATGTCTTCCATTTTTTGGTGTATTGTGGCAACAAGAGTTACTGATTCATCCAAACCATGCTCTTGTTGTAAAGGTCTACCTCAAAAGTACTTATTTGTTAGGGTAAGATAAGATAAGTCAGAAGCTTTTAAAACTTTATTTCTTCCTTCTCTACAGAAGACACCAGTCAGATGTTCAGCAGGAACCCAGTGACAAATACTACATCCAGGTAGCCTGATATATTTTGTCCCTGATTTAGTAGAACAAAGAAATTTTAAAACAAATCCAAGAACATATCTTGTTGAAATCCATTATACCTTAGCAACAGACTTCTGAATCTTTTACAAACACAATATACTAAACCAATGGAAGATGGGCTTATGTAGCCTTCTGGTTGAAAAAACACTGAAGTGTCTGTAGTGCAGTGTCAGCCCCTGAAGTGGAAGTTAGTAAGCATAAGCAGGCAAAAGCATGGCCAGTCATGGGTCATTGTCAGGGATTGTCATAAATACTGCCATCCCCTAATAGCGTGCTGCTGCACACGGCACGGGAAAAATGTGTATGATGCGCCATGTTTTTGGATCGTGGCCCGATTGGAATAAGAGTGCTCCCTCCGTGTAAGGCAAATGTCACCTGCTCCTGAATGGCCAGTGATGCCAGAGATGAGGAGCAGTCTTGCCAGAGCACAATGGGACACTGTGCCGACTGTGACAGGCTGAGCAAGGCTTTGTTATGCAGTCTTTTATTTCCCCTTTTCAGATACCGGCTTGAGCAATGAAGAAGACCTTGTGGTTAAAGGCGGCACTCAAACAACGTTTGTCTTTTTTTTAAAGAACCGTTTTGGGGAAATGCAACTCCCACATCAAAACCCCTTGCTACTTTTCATGCTATGCTGGCAAAAAAAGAATGTTTCCCACCCAGTTCCTACAATGGCAAATTACGGTACTGCTTAGTCAAATGCTTTTGTCTGTGTGTTAAATTGAATTAGGCACAGAGAGCCAGTTTTAATGATCTGTAATGACTAGGTATAATATAGAAATCGACCAGCTTTTTAATTTGACATTATATTCTTTTATGAATATTTCTTTAATCAGGGTCACATTAACGTGGGCCCTTGAGGCAAAAAATATGAAGGGTTAGCAATTTTAAGGAACGAAGGGACTTCTTAAATGTATAGCTCAGTGTTAAGAGCACATTAATATGGGGTGGCTAGAGACCATGCAGAAAGAATAGCTTTTTATTGAGGTTCACATGCTTCTGAGGGGCCACGGCATGGCGCAATGCATTCAATTATTATGTTACACTAAGAGTTGTGTCAACATACAGGAAGCTCCATCTTTTGCAGGTATCATTACCCATTGGAAGTTACCAGCATTTGTTTGGAAGGTACCATCTGCTTTTGTGAGGTGTCATCCTTTATTTGGCAGGTATCGTGATTTCTCAGAAAAGTACAAAATCTACCTGATTATGCTGGTTCTTAAACCATGTGTTGCCTTGCACAGCTAAACTAGAAATGTGATTAGAGTGGCTTTGGTGTGTCAGGAATTCTTCCCAACAGACTTTAAATAAAACTTGACATGCAGTCATGAAAGACACAAAGACAATGTCTTCACCTTATCTCCAACTGAGTGCCAGTCAAGCCTTCACTGATGGGTATTTAGAGAGAAGAAGGGTAGGCTTTGAACATGTACAAGTCCATCTTTTGCTTTATTTGTCTCTTGTTATAATCTCTATACAAAAGTTAGAAGTGCAGCCAAAAATCATCTTGTAAACAGGGCATTTATTATTGACATTTATTGTTGCCCGTGCATTTCCACCAGGTAATGTAGTGAAATAAAGCTTTCTAGTCCAAAACCCTTATTAATAGAGAAACTGCCCATTTTTTGCAAGTTAGGGACTGATATAATTATTGTCCCTCAGACATGAGCAGTTCCAATTATTAGTTGTTGTATCATTTAGCTCAATAACACCAGTGCAACAGAGCGAGGCTTGGACAAAACGCAGATCACACTTCAAATTCCTTACAGACAGAGACACACCTCAAGATCGATGCAGATCCATTCAGTTACTCACAATAGAGTAGTCCCAGCATGCTTTTAAAAAAATAGAACAAATCGCAGGAAAAATGCATATATAGAATTCTGAACCAATGGATGTGACACACTCCTTAGAAGCCTCAGGAAAAAAGTTCCATCATACAGCTGCAATGCTCCTTATGGCTGAATACTGAATAGAGAAGAGCAGAAACATCTCCACTTATCCTTGTGCATGCAGTAGGTTAATGAAGCTTTTGCATTAGCTCGATCCACACGGTCACAGAATAAAATGGACACCTGTTACACTACATGTGACATGCATAAGCTGTCTTTACTTTCAGGCAGAAGCGTTTAAAAAAATCTCTTTCCACCTTGTCATCTTATTCAGAATCATATTTTTTTGATTCATGTTTGATGGCTATTTGAAAAAGCTATGAAATGGTAACATACTTTTCAGTTCTGTACACCATCTGTTTGATATTGACCTGCCTTCCCTTCCATAAAACTCTGCATGTATTTTTCCAGGATTTTGTGGAGCCATTGAATGAAGGAATCCTATTATGAGGCTGTCATTCAAGATCTGGGTCCCGGAGCAACATCGTATCAGTGCTCACCCCCCTCCACATGTCAATACTGTGGATATACCGGTCCCTGCAGGCACCGCTATCAAATTTTAAACGTCTTTCAACACTTGAGTTTACAGTATCTGCTTATGTTATTCTAGCACTGCACAAAATGGGGGTTGGGCCTAATTCCGAAGAGCATCGTTCTTGTTCTGAATGAGCGCTCCGATGCATCCCCCCACTCCGAGTCATATTAAATGTGTTTTAATTTGGTTACAGGCATGTCCTTGTGCTCAGCAGTAAGTCCTAGGTGGCCTAAGTGGTCTTTCTACCTTTACAGCCCCTCCCATTCTCTGAAATGTGCCCCTCAAGAGCGGAAAGCAGGATCATGCCACTGAGGGACAGAGTGACTGCTGGGATGCGAGGCCTGGTGGGGGCAGGTTCTGCACATGCGGTTCCTTGGTAAAGCAGTTAGGCTGAGAGCAAGGCTGAGGTTTCCATTGGGACGTGTTTCGCATACTGAAACGGTACCATGATTCTACCCTCCTACGGCCCTCCCCTGAATACCAAAGAGGGTCGGGCTGGATAAAAAAGGTCCAAAGCGGTTATGCAGCCTTTGCCTCCTTTCCTCATAAAACAGGGCCATTGTGAATTTTGCAGGATAAAATTTTTCTGCGTCCTCTCTGACCTTAATCACTTCATTATTAAATCCAGCCTTCCAGGCACCAGTGACAGTTTAATACCTTTTCTTACCAGGAGGAAGTTTTTGAGTTTCCCGCAGGAGGTTACCAACGTATCGATAAGTTATTGATGTTCAGCCGTCCTCTCCAGCTGCCTCTGGCCTCGTGATATGTGGCTCCTTTAGAAGGCTCACAAAAAGCCACCACATGTCAGGAACCAGCAAAGCAGGGCCCACCTACCCAGAAAAGCTGCATCTGATCAACCCCTCAACGCAGAGATAAATAGCACAGGGCCAGATGGTGCCAGCACGGGATCTCAACCGTAGCTACCATTGCTCACCGAGTGTTATCCCTGTGATTCCTAGTGTTACTCTCTAAACTTCTTGTCCTCGTTAACCCTAGCCCCTCATAATGTGTCCACACTTGGGTCCCATGGCCCGTCCCCATCGGATCTGTGACAGAAGATCCCGTCTTGACAAAGACGCAGCAGACATGGAAGACCTTTGACGACTGTCTCAGCGCAAGAATCGCTTCTCAGCATGCATAAACAGACCCTCGACCATCTGTCCTAGTCCATGACTGTGGCGCTCCGTATCCTGCAGTGCCAGATGCCTCAGATTACAGCCGTATCACCTACGTCATTGTTCTCCTTACAGGGCCCACTCTCGAATGGGTGACGGTGGTCTGGGACAGCCCCAAAATGGCGACGACATCCTACTCCCAATTTAAGACGTAGTTCCCGGCCGTGTTCCACCATCCCGGGGCGGGACAACCCGCGAGCGATCGGCTGCTGCATCTCCAACAAGGCACATACATGGTGGTGGAATACACACTGGAGTTCCACGTGCTGGCAGTGGCAAGTGGATGGAATGAAGCGGCCCTCTCGTCCGCCTTCCGCAATGGGTTGAATGCCCACCTACAAGCGGAGATCACTTACCGGGGAGTGGATTAGCCATTGGACCAACTCGTCCACACCGCCATCACGATTGACAACCTCTTCTGGGAACAAACTGTCGGACTACAATATCTGGCTGATGTGACCCCCACCACCTTTCTGGAAGAGCCTCTGGAGCCGAAGCAGCTCGGACAAGGTCGTCTCTCTCCGGTGGAGCGACAGCACAGATTCAGGGAGGACCTCAGCCTGCGCTGTGAACAAGCGAGCTGCGTTCGTTCATCTTGCCCGTCCCAAATCGCAGGTGGAAGGTCAGTCGGCATGGTGGTGAATAGCCCCCTGAAGCACAACACACACCTGCTCCTGCCTGTATGGTTATATTGAAGAGACCATGTAATTGACACCCGAGTGTCGATTCGGGAGTGGCGGGGAATTGTATGGATGTTTCGTGGGCGAAATCCGCCGGGTTGCCGACACAACCTTGTGTAATGCCGCTCCACATCAGTTCCCTAGACGGGCAGCTGCTGCGCACAGGCCTTGTAGAAGCCACTACACACCATGTGGGAGTACAAGTGGGCCTGGTACATAGAGAGCAGCTCCCTTTCTATCTGATTTCTTTTAAGGAGAGCCTGTTTATACTTGGTTACCCCTGGTTAGCGGCTCATGACCCCCATTTTTCCTGGAGCACTGGAGAGTTAGTGACATGGGGGGCCCCAGTGTCAGGCCCGTTGTATGTGCCTCCCTGTTTGGGCCACCTCAATAGAAAGTCCAGTCACTGAGAAGCCCGTACACATACCCCCAGAGTACCAGGACCTAGCTGAGGTGTTCAGCAAAAGTAAGGCGGCCACATTACCCCCTCACCAGGATTGGGATTGTGCCATTGACCTCCTGCCTGGGTCTTCCCCCCCTCAGGGATGCATTTATCCCCTGTCCCCCAGGGGAACATAAAGCTATGGAACATAAAGTACATCTCTGAGACTTTGGAGGCTGGCATCATCCACCCTTCCACGTCGCCCGCAGCTGTGAGGTTCTTTTTTGTGGAGAAGAAGGACGGTGGCCTGCGGCCCTGCATAGATTATTGCTGACTCAATGCTGTCACTCTACCTTACCCGCATCCACTCCCGCTTATCACCGTGGCACCAGAGCAGGTCTACTTGGCAACCATCTTCACTAAGTTAGACCTGCACAGTGCCTACAATCTAATCCGCATCCGTGCTGGCGACGAGTGGAAGACAGCATTCAGTACGGCTACAGGTCACTACCAGTACCTCATCATGTCGTTTGGCCTGGCCAGTGCTCCCTCCGTCTTCCAAGCCTTTGTCAACCATGTTCTAGGCGAGTATGTCAATCGCTTTGTGCTGGTCTACTTGGACAACATACTCGTCCTTTCCCGTACCCGAGAGGAACACATAGAACATGTTAGGCGGGTACTGGAACGTCTGCTGTGCCACGGCCTGTACGTGAAGGGAGAGAAGTGCCAATTTTACCTCTCTGAGGTTTCTTTCCTAGGCTTCATTCTGAGTGCACAGGGAATGAAGATGGACCCAGGAAAGACTGAGGCAGTGCTAACCTGGCCAAAACTGCAGACAATAAAGGAATTACAGCGGTTTTTGGGGTTCGCAAATTTCTACCGCCGGTTCATCCAGAATTTTAGCATCATCGCAGCCCCTCCGATGGCCCTACTGCGCGGGAACCCTGCGTGGCTAAATTGGACCAGCGCTGCTGTCTCAGCCTTTGAGGCACTGAAACGGAGTTTCACCACTGCCCCTGTGCTGAAACATCCAAACCTGACATGACAATTCATTGTTGAGGTAGACGCATCCATGGTCGGGGTAGGGGCAATACTGTCACAACAGCATGGATCCCCTCCCAAGACACACCCTTGTGCTTTCTTTTCTAGAAAGCTTACCAGAACAGAACAAAATTATGATGTGGGGAATCATGAGTTACTGACTATCAAGCTCGCCTTGGAGGAGTGGCGGCATTAGGTAGAGGGATCCACACTCCCCTTTGTGGTCCTTACTGACCATAAGACTCTACAGTACCTGCAAACGGCGCAGAGGCTGAATCCCTGTTAGGCCAGATGGGCCCTGTTTTTCTCCCGGTTTCATTTCACCGTGTTATACAGACCTGGTTCCAAGAATAAAAAGGCCGATGCACTCTCCTGGGTCTACGAAAAGGACCACGAACTAATGGAAGCAACAAAGATCCTCCCAGCATCATGTTTCGTCGCCCCAGTCCAGTGGAGGTTCTGGGAAGACCTCCAGGAGGCGCAACGAGCCGACGCGGGCCACCGGACAAACCAGCTGGAAGACGATATGTTCCCGCTCCGCTGAGGTCTATCCCGCTACATTGGGTGTACGAGTCCCCATCCACAGGGCATCTAGGGGTAAGGCAAACTCTTCACCGGCTCCAACAGCAGTTCTGGTGGCCCACTTTAGATGTAGCACAGTACGTGGCCGCATCTGAGATATGTGCCTAGTTCAAAGTGCCTAGGCAACTTCTGGTGGGGGAGTTGGCACCGCTACCCATCCCTAATCGACCGTGGTCCCATATCTCACTGGACTTCCTCACAGATCTGCCAGCGTCCGGTGGTAACACCACCATCCTAGTGGTGATCGACCATTTCTCTAAGGCCTGCCGCCTTATCCCACTGAAAGGTCTTCCCACTCCCCTAGAGACAGCCGAGTTGGTTTTTATCCACGTGTTTAGGCTCTTTGGACTCCCGGGGGAGATCGTGTCAGACCAGGGACCTCAGTTCACCTCGGTGGTCTAGAAGGCCTTTTGGAGAAGACTAGGGGTCCAGGTAAATCTAACCTCGGGCTACCACCCCCTAAGCGTTATCCCTGTGATTCCTAGTGTTACTCTCTAAACGTCATGTCCTCGTTAACCCTAGCCCCTCATATCGTGTCTGCATTTGGGTCCCATGCCCCATTCTCATCGGATCCGTGACATCACAGACATGACATGCATGAACACCCTGCTTCCTACGAGGGCTCCCTGCATTTTTCCTTGAATTTTATTTTGTGAAGCACAGGTGATAATGGTTGCTTTGAGTAATGTAAAGATGCACATCTGTCTGGTATAGTGCACTAATGTGCTTCCATGCATCACAGACACCTAGTGAAAGGAGTGCAGGGGACAATGGCGTGACGTTCCACAGAAATTGCCCAATTTACAGCTAAAAGGGGAAAGAAGTGCTGCAAATGCAGTTCCTCCTTGAAAGCATCTGTTCCCCAACTTCATGTGTAACGAACATCTCCTGCAGACCCCAGAGCTCCAAGTAAAGCTCATTCTGTGGGACTGGAAAAGAGCTGATGTCTGCACTGGAGTAGTAAGGACACTGTTGTTGCTGTCCCAGGGTGCAGACAACACAGCTCTTACATAGTATTCCCTGAACCAAACTCATGGGGCTGTTTATGGGCCATTCCAGACTGCAAACAGAGCTCCTTCTCACTATAACAAGGCACCCAGTCACACTAAATGGCTATAACTCTAGAGGTGCATCCATTTCTTTCATCTATCCTTCCTCAGCTTCCATTTTTCCTGAGAGTCCCTGACTGCTGGGCATACAGTATGTTGTCTTCTGTTACATGGTACAACACTATTCGTGGAGTTTTTTGGTTAGCTGAAAAGGAGAACGACTGTCTAGTCCAGAAAACAGTACAGTTTTCTCTTGCCCTCAATGTACCCCCATGATAGGAAATATCAGTAAGGCAATGGCTTTTTAATGAGTATTTTCCTCAGCAGCTGATATCTGAGATGGACGCAGCACACAGCTTGTATATGAGCAGCACTGGACAGCCAAGATGCCATTGCTGTCTCAACCCCACTTAAACATGTGCATTAACCATCAGAGGGGAGGATGTGACAAGCCCACACCCAGCAGAGACCCCCAACAACAGCCTCATTCTTTCCTGCACCAGCTACTGGAAGCCAAGGATGATGCTGCACTAAATGCTGCTCAGCAAAAGTTACAAAAATCACGTGAGTCACTTCAAATAGAAACTTTATCAATGACATTCATTTTGTTTATGTCTGTGGCATATTTGCATGGAATTGGTTTCTTGCCCCTCAATATGCCACCTGCCTTTCTGGGAATTAATCTGTTATCACCTGAGTAATCTCTGCTCTAGCCACCATTAACATTCTTGCTGTGGCTAAATCCAGTATTGAGCTAATACCTCTTGCATAATGTCGCTATTTATTACATCAAAAATTTGCATGCTATCAGTTAAACATTAAATAAACTGGCAAACGGTAATGAACAGAAATAACAAATATTTGTAACAGCAAAAGTACAAGAGTTTAGTCTTAGTACTGTTATGAATTATAATTATTATTCCTAAGAGTTTGTTCTTCTTTCTCTTAATACCTTAAAAATTCATTTCTTTAATAATAGAGGAACGAAGCATGCATAAATGTACAGCATGTGTACCCCTCCAGACATTAAACTTTTAGAATCATTTGGTGTCTGATCTGTGACGTCTATCCACTCTCTGCTCTAGTAAGCAATTGACTGGGTCATGACAACAGCCTGGGTCCCTGTCCCTAACCCTGACCAGGATGTGGATCCAGATCTGCTGTCACCATGACAGCTGCGCAAAGAACCACTGCATTCCCATCAAATCAACAGTCCACAAAACGGCCAGCTTGTGTACTCAGTCAGGGGACTTATTCACAGTGGATTTGCTTTTTTCCTGAAGTCAGCCCTTCCCGTCGAGTTGCCAAAATAAAAAACTAACTGATGCTGTCCACTGGTACCTGGCTGGCCCTGCCTGTGACATCTCCACCACTCAACGTGTTTTGAGTTCATTAGCTGAGCGGCCTTATCTATTTTTCAGTGCTGGCTCACTGGTGCTAATGAAGACTAGACCTTCGCTCGGTGCTCAGGGCCAGCCAGATAAGGCAGCCCTCAGAGGGCCCAGAGTCATCAGAAAGGGGGGTTTTTACCACTTTTACCACTTGTTGCTACTATTTCTGAAATGTTCAGTTGTTACATGTCTCTGGGCATTGTGCTTGGACCTGAGCACTTGTACTAAACCATAACAGTGCTGAGGCTAACTTGACAGCTGCATTGTATATTTAATGACTGTTAATTTTTTGTTGTGTGTTATACTTGTTTCTTTATTATTTGCTTGCATGATTGTTTTGTGGGACGCAACAATAAACAGAGCAGCGTGAATGTGTGAACAGCTATTTGGCATTTTCAGTTTTCTGTCTGTGTTTGTCACTTACTTACCGTGGGGGATCAATTCTCAAGAAGCCTCATCCTTCTGCATCTTGTTCAAGACGAAAGAGTTGAGTTATCCACAGCTTTACTCATTTAGCATCTTCATTGGACTGAAGGAAGTGAGACAGTTCTGAGGGGTGCTATCATGTTGAGATGCCACAGTGAAGTCCTCTATTCCAGCTCAGGAGAGGTCAGAAGACCCTGGGTCCGGTCTATCACCAACAGCATTACATACCACCCCGGTATGTAAAGTTGGTCCAACTTATTTAATTTACCGACTGTTTGCACAGATTGCTACCTTAAGATCTCAGTTATTTCTTATTTTGGTGAGAATGCATTAGTTGTGTGTTGCTGGCCACATAAGGTTAAATTTTTATTCCACTTGGACTTGCTGAGGACTAAATGAGGGATACCTGGTTCGTCAAATATAAAACGATAGAAATAAAAGACGGGAAAAAAGTTACTGATCTTTCAGGCACATAAGAATGTCGGCACCCTGAGCGCCGCATGATTTGAACACCCTTCTGGCTATACTGTACTATCCTTGTAGGTGAAACTCTGTATGAGAACTTGATTGTGTACTTGACAGTATTATTGTTCTTCCAAAAGAAGAGACACATAAATATACAGTACTTGCATTAGAAAAAAAATTGCGTTGTGTTGATGTGACATCCTGCATTTAATTGTTTTATAACCATTTAAAATCAGTAGAGGCATCTGGCACCTGACAGGTCTGAGCTGAGATATCACTGTGACAGAGAATGTTAGGCAGCACAGTGGCACACCAGAAAATGCCGATGTCCCCCTGCAGCTGCGCAGATGGACATGGAACTGATCCCTGCTCAGTCTGTGTGAAGTTTATCCCATGTTTCTGTGGGTTTGCTTTGTCTTTCAGATGGAATGGTCATTCTAAATTGGTTGTGGTTGGCAAGTATGCGAATGTGTGGTCCATTGCGCTAGTGGATAGATGGGTGAATGACTAGGCAGTTTAGTGCAGTGTATATCTAGCAGGGTAAGTAACCTTGGAGACATCAGCACAATACTGCATAATAATCTTTGTACAATGCTTTAGAGAAAAACACTTTGTAAATGAATAAATTCAATGTCAGTCGATACAAGAGAATTTGTCCTAGCTTATGAGCAGAAATGAACAATAAGCTGAGTGACTGCCCCTTTGGACTGGACAGAATCTGTCCAGCTTGTTTATTCTATTCCACTTATGGGTTGGAAGAAGGCTGACCAATATGCAGCCCACCAGAGGACAGTGACGCTGCTTAATAAACACAGAACGATGCAATCATAGTAAAATCTTGGCTTGCCAGTCAGTTATGATGAAGCATTTTGCACTGAGGGCTCAAACCAACATTTTGAGGCTACAAAGAAGCTCTGTGATCAAATACACGTATCATCTAAAAAAGGGCTTGTTTTCTTTTACAGGCGAACAGCCTGTGCTCACCTGGGGGTAGACCAGAGTCCCCCCTCCTTCCCCCCAGCCTGGCGAAGATGCTCTTTTTCCTTGGGAAATGGGCCGACAGTGGCAGCAGATGGCTCTTTAGTATTCCCTGATGCAGCCATTACGATGAAAGATGATGGCTCCTGGCTCCTCGTCGCTGGGCGCAAGGACACCCCAGTGGATGCAGAGTTTTTTGCCGATGAGTCACAGTGTGGAGGTGACATTGTGAACCAGCAGATATGGAAATGTGCTTTGGCACAGCCCAGGGGCCTTGTCATTGGCACAGTGTTGGCTACTCAATAGCCCAAGAGGCTGTGCTTCACATTCCTACCGTCACATAATGTGTTCCTTTGAAATTGCTACCCTGTTACTCAAAAAACCATTACTCCTCCCTCATAAAAACATCAATTTAATCTCTGATATTTATCTGCTTGGTAAAACACAGCTGTATGTTGTTGTGTTTGCTATGCTCTGTTGTGTCCAAAATCTATGTTTTGGACCCCTCTGATGTGAAGGCCAGAGTTTGCATCTCTGGAATGAGAAATTTTAACTGTTGGCTTTTAAGTGAATTTTATTGTTTTATTCTTTTTTGCTGCTGCTGCTGCTGCTATTGAGATGTCACTCTGCTTTTGCACACCCCAGAACCAGGAAAGAAAAACAAAGACCTAATTTTCTTTGCCTGCATCCACATCTTGTGCAGAGAGTGTACAATACTGCAAACATCACCCTAAGTTCTCACAAGGTCTTTCTGCTCCAGCTGGCAATTCACCTGCTAGTAATGACTTTGCTGTCTGCAGGCATGTCCATGTCAGCTCCCAGAAAGCTTTCTTATTAGGATTGCTTAGTTCAGGAATGACCATTAGAGAGAGCATCTACAGGTGTTCCCAGTGGACACACGGCAACTTTTCTTGTGACGTAAAATCAGCTCTTGAACATACTGCATGTATTTAGGAACAACGGAGGTGAAGGGTGATGGTCCTGAATGAAACGACAGAGTTATGCAGCTTGATGCTCAGCATCCTCCACAGACAGATAGAATTAATGGAGCTCACACTACTCTGGCAGAGGTGCCACATGTTTTGAAGCGATCTGGTGCAGTTTGGGGATACGCTTGCACAGGCTTTCTGGTTCTGTTGGACAGGGAATACAGACAGACAGAGAAAAGTATAAAAACGCTTTTATTGTGCGTAGAAGAAACACTGGTCACCTATAGACACCCACAAGACATACAAATGTGAAGATTGTACCTGCACCTTCCCCCTAGCAGCAGGACCTTTCATGTGTGTCTCCACTCAAAACTAGTGTGTGAATTTCATTATTACCTCCCCAGCCCTCCAGGGGCAGCATTGCATCATATGGATCAGTCAAGTGGGTCATTTGCTTCTTGCTGCTGTCAGTCTCACCTAGTGCTTGGGTTGCTGCAGTGAGCCATTGTTTCTGCCTGGTTCTTCCCTCCCGAAGAAAGAGAGCTATATAAGGAAGCAGGCCGACTGAGGACAAGTGAATTCATTATAAAATTACTCAGTGTAAATGTGCAGTCTTCCAGGGAACTGCATGCCAGACCTTCATGTTGCACAGGCTGGGTGCCAGAGCGTACAAACGTGGGGTTAAAGGGTTTGTGGGGAGTAGAATATCAGCCAAACAAAATACCCTGGTCTCCCCAAAGACAGAGCTCTGCCTCATTTCAAAAGAACACATCTAACTGCTAATGTCAGAAGCACAAGCACAATGGGGTGTCTAACAACATGCACTGAACTCTTTCATTTTTAACTGATCTGAAGGCAACTTGGAGTGGCATAATGCTGCACTGGATAGTGGGGTTGGATGTAGGATCCAGTCTATATGTTTCCTCCAAAATTTGTATTTATTTATTTAGCAGAACCTTTCATCTAAAGCAGTTTTTCTGTGCTTACTATGTAGAATTTTGCTGTAACATGCCAAGTGTACACAAACTGAGCAGGACACAAACCCACGTTCAGTCATGCTGCCTAAGTACTGCAAGACACTAGCAAGACTCACTGTGCCACCAAGCTGTCTGCATGGTCCAAAGACATGTGTTATTAGGGAAATGGTGACTCTTATTTGGCTGTAGTGTGTGTTGTTGTCCTGCAGTGGACTGCCATCTTGTCCAGGGTTTTCTCTGTCTCACGGCCCAAGTTTTTGAGACATAGACCCCAGCAACCCTGCACCGAGACAAGCACTTATCGGTGATGAATACTGTTTCGACCCGGCTCGTTGGCTAGGGACCAGCAATAAGGACCATAGCATTTTAAGTAAAAAAATAAATAAATAAAAATATAGGTGGTAGGAGAAACCGCCTTTAACAAAGGACCCCAAAATACGGCACAGTTATCCAATTTTAACAATGACAAAGTGTAATTTATTTATAATGAGGAGTGGTGAAACCAAATAAGGAATTATATACAGAACACACACACAAAAACAAAAGAACCAAGCACCAAACAATTTGACATAAAATAGGCGGTTCCCAACTCAAAGACCAAAATAAAACAAAACGGACATCCCAACCTGGGCCACCAAAGAGAAAACAGAAGACAAGTTAAGGCCCTGTCGACCGACACTAAAGACTTCTCCAACCAATGCAGGGGTGGGAGACTGCCGCTTCGCCTGGTGTTTCTAGCATGTGTGAACAAGGGTCGTGGAGTGTTGGCACAAGGTGCACCAAGGGGGTTAGACGCTTGCCGGTGCCAACACTTTACAAACACAGGCAGACAGCAAAATCCCCTCTATTTTCAATGTCATAGAACGCAAAAGCACGACCAAGACAAAGCTGCTGCTGCTGCTGCTGCTGCTGCTGCCTCCATGGTGGTCCGCGCAGATAAGCACTTGCAGGGGTGATGTCATCCACCGGCGGTCCTATCGTGGACTGGCTCTGATGGACCTGTTGAATGCCAAACCCCTATGGAAAGACTGCAAGAATGGGACAAGGTCCCCACAGCCCCCCCCCCCCCATAACAATACACTGAAAGTGAAGTTTACAGAAAATTGCAAGTTATTTTGGAGAGAAGAGGCTTCTAGTGCTTTGAACCCAAGGAGTGTGCCCTATTTCAGCACAATAACATGACTTCTGAAGGATATTGATTCATGAGCAAGTATTTTCTAGAAAGCTGCATCATAAAAGTGTGTCTTAAGACATTGGTTTTGTTTCTAGGCCTTAATTCAGCCTTGCTGAGTGAGTTAAACACATAAGGCAGAATTGACTGGGTGATGGCAGACAGCAAGGCCCAGCCTGTTTACAAGTATTCACTATTGGAAGTGTGGCTTCTGGAAGGACAGTGAGAGTCAGTCTCCATGGAAGCGATCATCAAGTGCATTAAAAGATTCAGAGCAAGGTTACTTTTTACTTTCTTCTTTCATTTGTCCAGGTATCAGATAAGTTTTTAAGGTAGTCTCACTGTCCTTCCATAAGTGTTTATGCTCAAGAAGTCTGCATTGATCAATTCATGTTACCAGGACATAAATACTTACACAAATAGTTTTCTCAAGGGAAAGTCACATTTTAATTATTACATATTCACATTTATGACATCTTTCGTTTTTGTTTTAATAGCCAAATTTAGATTAAAAAGTTCGAGCACTTTAATGCCATGTAGACTTGATTTAAAAATGTTTCTAAATTAAATTGTCAGGTACGTGGATGCATTTTCTCAGCTGCTGTGTTGAATGGTGGTGGATGATGATGTCTTTGTTAAAAGCTGGGCTATTACATTGTTTTGCACTGCTCATGGCTGACTTGCATCATCGTACTGTCATGAGGAAGTTTAATCATTCTTGCTTAAAATGTTTTACTCCCTGGCCTGGACCACTGCTTTATGTACCGTCCTCAAAATATGCAGAACTCTGCGCATACACAGAACTGTAACATTAAATGTTTACCACTCCTAGTCTTTCCATTCCTATAAATTGTGAGCCAAATCAATAAAGTAATAAATTATCATGGAATTAGTGAAAGCATCAAGAACTCTGGTTTTTGTTTGAATGAATGTTCAGTTAAAGAACAAACAGACTGAGTGAACGTATTAAAAAAAAAGTCAGGAACAGATATGGTTGGTTTGATTCAATAAGCAGAATCTTCTTGTGCAACTTAGCAATGTGTGGCTAACTGGAACACCTAGAAGAATCAACAATGAACAATAAACATGGAGGGACTTGGAAAGGGCCAAGTTGAATGCTATGCATCCTCTGACCCCTGCTGCTTCTCCTATTCATGTCCTGCATGTCTGACTCTTGGTCAAGACTTTCTCCATGTTGCTCACACGTGGAGAGTGCTGAAACAATGCTGGACCTGAGCAGAGCAACTAGAACGAACTAGGCACCCCCGCCCCCCCAAAAAAACATTTTCTGTCACAGCACAGCTGGACCCAGTGTTTGTGTTTGTCATGTCCAGAGCAGCAGATGGTCTACTGCTTAAGGAGCTGGACATGTAATCAGAAGTTTGTTGGTTTCAGGGAATCTCCAGCACTCCAGCTGTCCAAAAGAATTTTAGATTATTGTTTTCATAAAATAAATAAATATAATGAGGTGTCCTCTATGCCACTGCAGGTCCAGTGAGTCCACTCCCTGTCTGGCTGCACTTCCTCGACTGGTGGCATAATCCCCATGACCCTCCGGCTCAGAAACACACGCGGGTGGCATATAGAGTGCAGCTCAGGTTTGCGGAAAACTACCTGATTTTTCAAAGATGAATTTTTATTTCCCCGGGCCTCCTAGTTTTTCTCTCCTCACCCAGCATGTCCACTGGATGCTTTCGTTCTGCTCCAGCTCAACTCCAGCATCCACTCAAGTCTCTCAACTATGACCATCTAATCCTGACTCCTATTTTCTTGTGCAGCACATGCTGAATGTGTGCTGAATAACATTCTGAGTTGATCACTGCAGACCAGCTGTATTGTATAAGCAGTAAAGCTGCTCTATAATTGCATCTATCAACAGGTTAACTGCTTATGTCATAAAATGTATGTTTCTCTGGAACAAAATAACTATGCTGACCCCAAGTGAGACATCTGCATCTTTGGCAAAACAATGCTTGCATTTTGTTGAGGTGTGACAGGAAGTTATGATGGCATAATTAGAGATTCTGCTCCATGTGAGTTGGGCAGCATTATTAGTGCATCATTACAAGTTAAACAAACACAGAAAATATATGATTGTTATCCTTAGGTCAAGTGGAGCACCAAGCCAAGGCGACATCGCCATCTACTGGTGGAGACAGAAAGACAGGAACACTGAAGTATTAATGAAAGCCAGAGGGAGAGCTGCAGGGCTGGGGAAATTGGCAGCTCCCACATACAGTTGTGTCCTTGCAGAATGATAATATGACATCTGCCTGCTCTTAGAAGTGTATTACAGCCTTAAGGGAGGACAGGTCTGCAGAGGGTGGGAGCAGGACGTTCTGTGTGTACACACCATTCCTTGCTCTTCTTCCTGTGTCCGACCTCCTCATTCCAGTAGCGCTGGAGCAGACGGTGAGCAGGAGCCAAGAGCATGATGGCAGCTGACCGTCTGTTTTCTTAAGGCATTCGTGCACTGTGACAAAGTTGCCACTCACTTGACAGGCAGAAGGAAAGTGTAGCCAAAGTTTAAATACACCCGCTTGTCTCATCTGGGGATGAGAAATGTGGTCCATTTTGTGATGCTCCCTGCCTAGCCTCCATGTCTACCCGAGCAGGTAAGCCTGGACTGGCTGTTGTCTCACACAGCATGACCCTCTATGTGTCATTCATTTCTAAGTGTGCATAACCAATGGACAGTCACGCTATTCCCTGCTCAGTGCTACATGGACGGCTGTCTCATAGAGCTTAATGGGGCCTGCACACAATCTACAAAGATCTCAGAACACTTACTCATCCTCGTGTTCCTGAACATGTTGCATGACCACATACGGTTCCAGTCACCACTTGCTGTCATTTTACATCACTGTTTTTCACACAGCATCCATTCAAACTCAAATCCAAATTTATTTTCTCACCAATATAATATTAGTTAAGCATTTGGCTCATTGGGTATGTGAACTGTACAGTCTTTCAACTTTTATAGTTTCCCAGGCGCCCCTTGCTTAAAAGAGATCCTTTGCAATGTGGGCTGCTGTTGCCAGTACTCTAAGCAGACAAGCACTTTCATGGCATCAACGCTTGCAGCTGATCCACACTCACAGGAAGCACCTGTAGTCCACACAGCTTGGCCCTTGGCTGGCTTCCCCTGACAAGAATGTGAGAGGACGGAGCTCTGTGGGTCACTGGAAGGCCCATACCAACTAATTTGTGCGCCCACGTCAGGATTAAACAGGGCTCCATTTGACTATTTGACAAACAAATAAACATCAGGGAGATCAGTGCTGCTCAGTTTCCTTGCTGGTTGCGTGTGTCTTGCTGTGCCTTGTAGTGTAGATCCATTCCCAGATGCAACAGGACTGGCAAAGGAAAGCTGGTCTCAGAAAGAGCAACTGATAAAGGGTGATGGAGTGTGCCAGTGAATTCATCTACAAGCACAGATCAGTGCCCTCACTCAAAGCAGCATGTGCTTTTTATTATCACCTAGGCCTGCAGCTGTGTGTTTACAAAAGCAATGTCACCTTTCTGATCATGAAGCTACTGTACCTTTATGTGGCCACATGTCCACTGACTACTGGGCTCCCTGCATGTCCCCAGTGGAGCCCCTAGCCTATCTGTGCAGGCCTGTGCCAGGTGCTGCACGGACACTTCCCACTGACCCAAGGTGTCTCTTCAGTTCAGCTTCTGGTCAGGTGGAGGCTAGTCAGCTGGTTGCTATGCCCCTGCTGCACACGCCGACAAGTTAGAGTGAAAAGAGTTCATTTCTGAAATCTGAGAAGCTCTGCTTTTCCCCAGTTTTGCTTTAGAGGGATGAAAATAATCCAATGTTACTCATATTTTAAGTATGCAAAACTTAAACCAGTGGTCCCGGCTGCACTCTGTAAATACTGTTTAACATGAGTGAAGCCATGCAGCACATTAAACCAATAGTTCGGTCAAGGATAATTTAATTAAAGAGCTGGGATACAAGTCAGCACGGAACACAGGCAGCTGTCAGGGGCAAATGTGAGAACTGAGTACATGGTATTATGTATAATCTTGTGATGCATGTGATCTGTGTTCATGAACTCTGACAGCTTTTGGTTGTGCTGTGTGTAACAGTGATGCTGTAGCCTTGGCATAGCTGGCCATGCTTCAGTCCCGCTGTGTGACTCTGCTCTGTGAGGATCTCCTGTCCTGTGACACAGTGCTGCGTGTTCTGTGAGGAGCACCTTGCCTTAATGGAGGACATGGTACTCTTTGCTGTGTGAAAGGGCCCAGTCAGTATGTGTGTGCAATAGAACCGAACCAGCCTAAAAGTGCGACTGTAGTTCCCTCCCACGTCCCATGTCTTCTCACCTCTTTTTAGACCGTGTCATTTCCTTAGCAAAGCACTTCCATGAGAATAATCATTTGCAGGTGTCCAGTTGAGTTCCATAAACTTTCAGAATGCTGCCGTCCTTTGTTTCATTCATCCTCGTCACAGCACGAGTCATTAACCAATTCCTCGGTTCGGTAGAAAGATGGGCTCTGCCCAAGCGTATTACCCTCCTCAGAATGAGGGCACCCATCCCATCATTTCTATTTTTATTAGCATGTCTGAGCTCTTAGTTACAATACTGACACGTCAGCAGAGGATGCAGCTCAGCCTTGCGCTGTTACTGGCAGCTCAGGTACACAAATGCCCTGGATAAAACAGCTCATCTGGCTGGCTGCAGTGAGCAGGCCCCCATACCATGGTAAAGGAGGAAGCCGCAAAGGCAGATAAATAAGGAAGAGACAGAGATGCAGCTCACTATTGTAAGCAAGCCCATCGGGGAAGTGTGTGATTTATTGCAGGGCCCGGATGCCATTTTGGCGGCAGGGACCAGAGGCCGCCGTTCCGTGTCTTTTTTCTTTGTTGTGACAGGGACATATGGCGCATTCTTATTCTGGTAATCTGCTGGTAAATAAAGGTCAGTCCGCTTATCTCTAAGCAGAAGAACATTCCTGCAAGTTCCTGGTCGAAAGGGGCTGAGATTGAATTGTAATCGGGGGAATAAAGACCTACAGTAAGAAGCAAAGCGCAAGAAGAAGAATATGTCCTTCCCTTTATTGATTCACCTCTTCTCCTCTTGCCTTCTTGAAGGGCATGCTGAAGTAGAGAACCAAATCAAGACTTCCAACAAAACTTTTTATTGTCTTTTATTACACACATATCGAAACTGTAGTGCTGTCTTTTTGTTCTTCAGTCAAATTCAATTGAAATTTATTTGTATGTCATTTGAAGCATCCTAAGAGTGTCTTCATGTAATGGAGGGTGGGCTGCACTGGTGTTGAAGTGTCCTAATGCACACTAATTTAAGAATATTGATCTTTAGCTGACACCATAATAATACATTCTACCTATGAATATGTTCCAATTATGCCCTGCATAGAGTCAGTACACTTTTGACATAACAACAGCCAGCACTCAGCTAACTGTCTCAGTTGATCCATTTTGTCACAAACACAATACCTCCTATAGCGGCATTTCATAACAGCACTCTTTTTTTAGCTCTTTTGACTACTTTATCAAAATTTATAAACAATTTTTTTTAACATTTTAAATTTTATTTTTTTTTATTCATAAAATGGGCTGTTTTATATATCTCTATGCTACAATTAGAGGTATAACTAAGCTATTTTGTATTAAGCTGCACATGTACCCTTTATGCAATATACTGCATGAATGACTTCTTACAGTGCTGTTTTATTTCTCAAAGCACATCTTGAGCACAAACTAAGGTATTACTGTGTTTATGCTCAGAATGAGAATCCTCTCACTGCTGCCTTTTCTTACTGTTTCCTTCCACTTTTTTTACTGTAAATTTACTCAGACTTTTTTTTTCCAATAGAGAGTTATATGTTTAGCGGAAAAGAAGTTGATATCGTGTTATTAGTTATAAAGTGTTATAGCCAGTATTATTCTTGTCTTTATGGTCAGTGTAATATGCAACAGAATCCCACTTTAACATAGTGCAAAATGACAAAAGTGTAACAATGCAATAGTGCATCGTAACCAGTTGTTGTAACTGGAGTAACTCCAGGCACAATCACATGCACTCTCATCATCACACGGATCCTCCAGGGATTTAGCCTTCGCTCTCCCTGTAATAATTTTCCCAAACTGAACTGTCTGTTGATCGTCACCCAGAGCTGTCCCTTGACACCTGACCCTTGGCGCTGCTTGACATGTAGATTTCTTTTGGACTCATTGTTGTTTTGCCTTTCGAGACTGTGAGCTTAGAGACTGTGAAAAGCAGAGAGTCACAGGGTTTAACATACAACTAATAATGAACATTATGCTGATGCTAAATTGCATTCTTCTGTTTTATACAAAGTCCTTCCAGACATCTGTAGTCTTCTGTAGAAGACAAATCCATATATTCATTCTTACTGTGCCCTGTAAAATTGGAAATCACTGTTATTTTGCATTTCTAAGCTTTAGAAAATTTAATTTGATATTAAATTCCTATGCGTGTCAAAGGGTAGATTTGGACAGCAATGTCTGAATTCCAGTATCTGACTAATATTATAATGACTGGCTTTTAATAATAGTTATGGTTGGACTGTGGGACCTGTGTAAGAAGTTGGACTTGTCACTGAAATTGATTTGTACCTGACTGTGCTCAGTGTGTGGGGCATTGTCATAATACCCTTGAAAATGGTACTCGAATCATTCCAGTTAGAATACATGTCCAGCTCTGTAAGTGAACGGAAAGCATCAGCTAAGAAATAAAATAACAATAACGATAATGGTGATGATAGTAATAAAAATAGCAGAGGCTGGCCTTGTATCATCGGTGACTGTGCCTCCCTCGTGGACATGTTCCACATTCATTCAGCTCCCCAAAAGCCATATGACTCATGCTCTCATTCACAGCGAATCTGCTGTGGAAGCGAACGTCATTCATTGCGCCACATATATCATACGCAGATAAGACACTGCCATCACCCCAGATGAGAGTGTCATGGAAACACAGGACTTACTGCGCACTGCTCCCTCTTCTGTCAGTGATAACTGCTAAATCCTCTGTCTTCACTGCAGAACCGTGCCTGCATCTGAGGATTTCTGCGCACCCCTTTCCCTCAGCAATTTTTAGGAAGTTTGACACCAAAGTGTAAAATTTACAAGAAGCCTGCACATTCAACACCAGGCCAAACAGCCTCTAATTTACATACAGTAGGCCACAGAAGGTTGTAAAGAGTCTTGATGCGGGGTGACAGGGCATTTCGTTATTGCTCTTATTTAGCACTGCCAGTTTAACAATAGATTTAAAGTAGAAAGCATGCAAAACAATATATACAACATGAAACAATATAGCCTGGAAAATAAAAGTTTCTAGTATAGATAAATGACCATAGATGGTCTGTATGCATGGGGAGACTGTATGCTTTGGCAGACCAATGCCAGGAAATTTGGGTTAGTTATTACCACAGCAGACTGAATAATTGACATCAGAAACCATTTGCCAGTTAATGGGCACAGTTATTTCCTTTGGATTACAGATATAGGCAAAGAAAACACAACTGGCCAGTGTGCACTTATCTGCCAGATACTGAACCAAGGGCAACCATAAATCATCCAGGCCTTCAACAAAGCCAGGCAAGCATCAGCCCCCTGAGACCCAAAGAGACATATGGAGAATTTAACAGCAATATCTACTAAGTGCCATGCTGGGTGCATGCATGTATGAGCAGCCATGGGGTTTCTTGGTCTTTGGTGGGTAGTCTTTTTGCCTGCCTTATTTTTCCCTTGCTGGTTAAATATCATGCGAAGATCATCTGATAAGTCATAGAGATTGTCAAGTAGATATCTGCCATTCTAGGCAGAGAATGATTTACTTTAAAGGGTGCATAACTGAGACCAGGATTGAGAAGAGGAGGTTAGAGCTCTATGGGGGATTAAGAGGCATCTGTGCAAGTGCCTTCCCTGGAAACACTGAGTTGTGCAGCCTACTGCTGCTTTCAGGGAGCTGTAGGAACACATGCAGGACAATGTACAATGACCCAAACTGAATGTTCTTTACCTCATTAGTACCATTTTTTTCTGTAGTGTAAGTTCAGCCTGCCTTTCTGCTCTCAGCCTTTTGTTAAACAGATTCAAACAAACAGTGTAGAACTGCCATGATTCAGTGTGCTTCCCCCAGATTACAGCTCATATTTATTCCTGAGTCATAGTGATGTGAACTGCTTGTGATACATCAGTCAAGAACAGGCATTAATACATTTTTATTCACTGTGACATAATGTTAGGATTTACAGACAAACTGAGTTACAAGCAGACTTCCAGTCCAAGGTGAGTTCATAAGATCTGGACCTAGTGTACTGATCTCACCTATTTCTTAAATGTTTCTTCTTTTGTTTATCTCCAGAGTTCGTGGAAATACCTACCATTGTTAAAAATGGTGCTTTGTTGCCACCCTTACAGGATCCCCAGATCCCCAAAGGCAGGATATGTATTCTTGTGACGTAAGTCAGGTTGCTGGCTATCATAACACAGAGAGGTCACAGTAAAACTCAGTGGGACCTATAAATCTTTAAGGCCCTTTTGGGGGGAGCAGCTGTGTTATCAAACCTTATAAATTTCCATATGAATGCTGTCTTCATCTCATTACTATTAAAGTGATATTGATTAAATGTTTTGCCATAAAACTCATTTCTGGTTGGTTCCAGAATGTTTCTTTTGTTTAAAATCTGCCCCTTTTCAGTATGCAGAGAAATGCAAAATCCATCACTTACAGTATGTGTGAAGCCTGGGGTCATGTGACCTTTCTTTTTCTCATTCTGCATGTATGGCATTGGGGCTATAAGTAAAATGGACCACTAGCAGCCTCCTACCCCCCTGTTGACAAGAGGCTTGACGCTGCAGAAACTCAGAGACATAAAATGTGAACCACTGGATTCAACGTTCCTGTGTCAACTGCACTGCAATTTTCCCAATCTGGTTTCCTCTCGGTTTGTATTACACGAGTGTACCTTACACAGAAGTGGCAAATGTTGAGGTTGTTTGAGCAGAAAAAAGACTGCTTGTCATGAACTTAAAGGTAAAAAGGTCAGACCTCAGACCTAGTTGGAAACGATTCCATTGCAAGTGCTGTGTCTGTTGCCAACCGGATTTAGTCAGTCGCCCATAAATTTGTGGTGGCAATCCTTCCAGTAAGACTTGGGTTTGTACAAGTAAATGACTCTATTCAAGGAAAATGGTGAGCTTCCCATATCTCCTGCCTCTGTCAGCAATATACACTTTGCTTGATGTGACAGATTTGTTGGCAGCATAGACTTAAAAAGTGTCCTATGCTCATCACATTGCTTAACAAACAACAAAAGAAACAAAAGGAAGAAAAAAACCTTGAAAAATATTTCCCATTTGGTAGGCAAGACCCCCTGGGATGTCACTGCAGTCCCCATATGTAGTGCCTGTTGTAGCTTGGAGCTCATGTTCTCTCCACTAGACCTACATTGAATGTAACTTTTTTCAGATGGTTTCAACAATGTTGGCATTCATTACTGACTCCTTAAGAGAGACTTCCTGTTTTTCTTAAAGCACATATGGACACATATCAAAGCATTATTTCTTTTGGGAAGAAAATGTATTTCCCTGGACAGCCGGTGGGCAGCACAAAGTCCCACAGCTGCTCTTCTACACCCACTCAATGTTCAGCATGCCCAAAGTCCAAAGCATTGCCTTTGGAGTCTAACTTCCACATCCTGCAGGAAAATAACTTGTTACAGTTTGAATGTTTCTTTTTAAGCCAGTTCGAATGGACAGCTGAGATTGAGTTTTTTCTTGATTTCTTTTTTCCTCATACCATCAAAAAGGTTTGAAAGTCTGCCATCTGGAAACTTGTCACACTACAGTACCTTAAAGGCATCAATCAAAAAAAAAAAAAACACAGAATGAAAAATACTCCTTGTATTTCTGCAGATTATGGAATGGAATGGGCTGTCTATGGGATATAGTTGTGGTATTTCTGTTCTATTCAGATTCGATTCATTATTCTGTTCCCATTCCATTCCCACCTTTTCCTCACAGCAGACCCTGCAACCAGAAATAGTGCACTGAAAGATTTGGGCAGAACTTTTGGCCTCTTGCACCTTCTTTCGGTGCTGCACAGATCAATGCCCTCTTTCAGCAGCTCAAACAATGAAAGTCCTGTTCAGCTAAAACATTGTGGGTCTCTCACTACCAGCAGCTATGACACCTCCTTTCTCTGTAGTTCACATCAGGTTCTGTCCAGTGGAGTGTTAGAAAGTGTCAGCAAGAAGTGCTGGAAGATTTGTATTCAGTAAAAAATGTTTGCAGGTTTGTGTTGCAATGGATGCTTTCAGGAATTCAGAGGCAGAAGAAAATGTTACAGGACAGTTCCTTGCAGGTGCAACATGTTCTTCTGACTGTTTTATTTGAGTGTGCCTGCTCCTGCAATGTTTCTAGCTAAACAATTGCATTGTGAACGGCTTTCATGGGGTGAGAGGAGAAATAAAACCCTGTCCTGCTCCATGAAGTTGAGCTAATTCTAAAGCAGGGGTGTTTTTAAGAGGCAGCATAAAATCAGACCAATTCCAGAAATTTGCCCCCATAAAAGAGGCCTTGTCTCAATTCCAGCAATGGTCCTACTGTTAACTCTCAGGAAAAACTCTCAGTAATTGCCTTCCTCTGAGACTGAAAAGTGCCTGGCATTTTAACAGCATGCATCGGTCACCCCTTCATACAATAATAGTCCCTCCATACCATGCAAAAAAGATTAACTAAGCACGATTGGTTAGCCTTTGCTAATGCCAGAGGACATGCTCAGTGAAGCATTAACTGACTTTTTTTCAACAAAAGTACATGCAAGTGGAGGCACAATGATGTCTTTTCTTCTAAAAGAATGGCCAGCCCATACCTCAATACCTTTCATGTCTTTCATGTCTTCATTTGGTTCTCCAAAAAAGTTATATAAAATAATTTCAGTGTCACTCAAGATCACACGGACCCTCAGTTTACAAAACCAAATATATATATATATATTTATTTATTAACACTAAACAACCTGGCAATTAGGTTCTCTACCCTATGTCATGGGGGATCTAGTGGTGCCACAGGGTAAGCTGGTATGTTCTAACTTTTTGGCTGCTTGCCTGATGTGGTGTTCAAATCCAGTTCGGGACTGGATGTGTGGAGTTTGCATGTCCTCCTCCTCCTCCATATTTGCATGTCTCTAAGCCAAAAATATGTAATAGCAACCACTTCTATTCCTCTTTGTCTTGAAAGCCATGTCAGTGGTCACTGAGGAGTTAACAAGGACTTGATGGCCCTTTCCAGTTCCAACCTGCACTGAAGTTTTCACATGGATCGAGTGCTGGAAGTGGTGAGCTAGCATTTCCTCTGCAAATAAAATGTTCATTTAAGCTTAAAGTGATCCAAGTGTTTGCCTCTGATAATAAAACTGAAGAAATTAAGTCATTCATTTTGATATACTTTGCAATATTTCATGGGATTTGTATCTCACAAAGTACAAAATTGATGATGTTCAAGTGGGTATTACAGTGGAACTGGTTTCATTTTTGGTGCTTTAGCTCCTGCACAGAACAAACTCATTGCAAGTGCTGAAAATTAAATCAGTTGTCAGTTTTACGCCATTATCATTGCTGGCTAAGCAGAATACAGAGAAACTGTGATTTATGTTCCTAGAAAGCTCAAAATGTCTTTCTAGATTAGCACAGCAGAAACTGAGAGGGGAAGGAGTAAGACCACAACCTGTTATTTATAATCCATCATCAAAGAAAATGAACTTCAGTCTTAGACAGACCCAGCAGTGAAGACCTGCTTCTTGTCAGTATTGACCTTTCCATAGATAAGGGCAAAATATCAAAAGCAGGTAGACTGAAGAGAGATTCAAATGCACAGCTACTGATAATGCGCTTAGCAATTCTCTTTTATTATTACGTTAGTTTTTTTCAATAGCTGTAAATATGTTTTGTTGTTTTTTTTCAAAACTTTATTTTTTAATATGTTTTATCCTCCTTTCATTACCCTTCATTGCATTGAATCAGGTCCTAAATTTATCGTTTTGCCTGGATCCATCTAACATTTTTAAGGGTTTAATAGTATTTTGCAGTTAAAGATCAGTAGTATGGAACAACATTTTAGACACCAGTTTCAATAAAGAACTGAGTGAATTGTTAAAATACATGGAGCGTATTGACTTTTCTCGCTGAAGAATGTTACCACATAAAAAAGAGTTTCTCACGTTTACCAAGGGAAAAAAATTGTGCTACACTTACTATTATTGCTATGTTCCTTATCAAAAGTGACTGTTCATGCATCTACAGCTTGATACTAAGGATAGGTTCCCACAGAGAGCTTGAAGTAATAATCTTTTGATTGCAAATGTGTGTCCTTAGTCATGGCACAAAATGTTCAAGTGAGCGTGGCTTTGTTCTTTACAGTATGACCTCCTGCCTTGGGGATTGGTGTCACACCTATGACCTAAGCAGACATGTTGGATTTTGATATGTTTCAGGCCTCTGAAGGTATGTTATTGAGAAAGTTCCCCCTTGTATAGCATTTCTTGACACATTCCCCCTTCTAGCCCCTCCAACATCCCTCCTTTCCCTGGGGTCCATGTTCACTGCACAGCTCAGCTTGCTGAGCACCTCTGCCACGGGGCACTTGGATATGATTTCAGGCAGAATAGAAACAGCCTTTCAAAATATTTCCTTTATAACGTAACAAGCTGGAAGTCAGGCGTTTTGTTCCACAGCTGTTCTGACAGACACATCCTAAGGGGGAAAGAAAGAGCCAGATTTACACTGCCTGGGGTTGCTGAAGCTGAGGCTGTGTCCACTGAATGAATGTAATGTGTGAAATGCATTCATGTCAAAGATGGTAACTTCAAATGTTTGCTTGTTTTCTTCAAGTGCACTGTTGCTTCACAGTCTTTCTTTTGATCCCTGTTTCTTTAGGTAACTGAACAGTTCCTGTGTAACATAACTGTGGGGGAAAAAATGGATGGCTTTGTGCAGAAAGTTTAGTGAAAATTGATTATATTTATCCACATTTATCTGTTAACACGACTTATCCCTTTGTTTCAATAGTTGCTGTTTTGATGAAGGAATTTCAAGTTTTGCAGTCACAGTCAGCTGGACATACATATTTCAGCTGCTTCTGGTTCAGGAAATGGCAGCACAAGGTCTCATGAGGTACTTAAAGCGAGGAGAGATCTGATATTAGCGCCCACCTTAATCTAAGTTATCAGCGCAGTCATACTTTCCCTTCTGCCACATGTTTGGACTGAGGAGGATTTACATGGCTGAGTAATGTCTGAAAAAAATCCAATTTTCAAATGATGGTTCCATTTCAAAAAATCCTTTGTCCCTCATGGCAAACTTCAGCAGAAAAACATGTTTTTAATAAATCTGAGTTTTTTTTTTTTTTTTTTGCTTTTTTAATTTTTTTTTTGTTGTTTATATGATGTTATTGTGAACACATGGGGTCCACATAGCAGATTTTTGTTTGAACAGACCCTTACAGTAATTCACATGACCCACAAGTCATCGGACAGTGCCAAGAACAGAGCGGGAAGGGGTGGGAATGCCTCACAAACCAGGGTCTACAATATCCTCTGACCGTTCCCCTCAATGTTACTGTCACTGTCCTTCCAGTGCACCTTAAGGTTTATTTATCGTTTTATTTATCTAGTTATTTATTTATTTACTTATTTATCTATTTTCTGTTTGTTTCTTGTCTTCTTGGTGTTTGGTTGTTTGTTTGTTTTACTCGTAAATTTTTCTGCACAGTCTCCTATTCTGAGTCAGAGCACATTTCACAACATGGTATACTCAGTAACCATGTACAGTATGTGACAAATAAACTCTTTTGACTCTTTTGACTTTGAATGGAAAGTAGTCATGACAAGAGTCATTTTCACACTTGGCGATAAGTAGATTGCAAAATGAGGAGGGATGTAGAGGATGGAGGGAGTGGCAATTTAATACTTGAGGTAGCTTTGTACCTATACGTTCTCTTGTCACACTGACTTTAGTAAAATACACAAAGAAAGACTGTGAGGCTGTAGAAACAGCCATACTTCTTCTGTGTGGTAAAAGTGTGTCCTCACTCCACCACAGGAAGTCAAAACGTCACCCATCCTGATCTTACCCCTTTCTCTCAATGTCATGGTAAATGATACGGTCCAGTGGTCTACTTTATTTCCATGTTTAATATTTTCCAATGGCACTTCTTTGAATTCACCACTGAACACCGTTAAATTTATGCAAGATCATATGACTTTTCAGATGCAAGAAATAAATCCCTGAAGTCCAGATGGTTGTGTGGCACCTCAGTGGCTAAATCGAGCCTGTTACTGCATTGCTGCTTCCTGCATCATTACTTGTTCGAGATAGGAGGGACACTGGGAAAGGCAGAGCAGTGTGGGCTGGAATTTCTTTGCAGATGGTAATGTTGACACTGGAACGTCCACAGAGGCATGGCTATTGCAATTCAAAAAACTAGGCTAGCACTAGGGCCATGTGGGAGCTCCCCAGGAGGAGAAGAAAGAAAGGAAAACTTTGATACTGTTTGCTGCCTGTGTAAGCTGCTGGTGCAGAGCTTGAACTCAGCTTGAGCTTAACTGAATGGTCAACTGCGGAGAAAGGTCGGAGGGAGATGCTCTGGACCCCAAAAAGCTGGAAGAATCACCACAGGCAGAGATCAGCCAGAAACTTGGATTTCCAACACAAGGGCATGGACTAGGAAAGACTGTCACCTCTGAGGGTTAGGAACAACCCTTCTCACCTCTCAGGCACAGGGCTGTGAATGGACAAAACCACCTGGAAGATCCTCATCCCTGGCCCCGATCATCAGGTGCACCTTGCCAGTCAAAGGGATTTTATACTCAACTGCTTTGCTCCACTGTCACTTGTGCTTTTTTAACCCTGTTCATCAATTCTGTGACTTGTTCCTTGTTGCTGGCTGAAACTGCAATTTACGTAGCCATGCTTCCTACAGCTGTGGTGGTGCTGGTGTGTATGCTACTGGCTGGCCAAGTGACAGGCCAGGGAACTGATACTGCGGGACAGCCCTGGAGGCAGATGATCCAGTGGGAGAACAATGGAAGGTTGTACAGCTTGCTCAACAGCGGTGCTGAATATGTTCCTCCTGGGGCCCCAGAGCAGGAGAATGGTCACCGTGTGCTCCTGGCCAATCGGCCACCCAGCTTATCTCGCCGGTCCCAAGGAGGCAATGTGCGCCGGCAAGCTCCCCCAAGGGGTCGGACCGAGACAGTGCGAGGTCAGGCCCGACATCCCTTTGGATTTGGGCAAGTTCCAGACAACTGGCAGCAAGGGACAGCAGGAACGAGTGACGCTGGCAGCCGCTTACAGCCATCTTCTGGTGCTCGTTTCAGAGTCTCCGCAGGCTCCTTGTCAACTTCATCATTATCTTCCTCCTCTGCATCATCATCTTCTTTTCCTCAGCATCCATTTAGTGGACCATCCTATCCACAGTACCCCTTTCCACAGCAGCATCCTTATCCTTTGCCCTTTGACCCCAGTGTTGAGGAAACCCCTGGCCAGGGATTTGAGCCACCTTTCCAGAGAGGTGCTGGGTATTCAACCAACGCAGGAAGACAGAACAGTGGTGGGAGTTACGCGGACAGGGCACATGGTGGTGGAGGCCTGGGGCCTCTCTCACCGCGTGCTCTGCCAGACTATGGTGAGGATGGCTACCGCTACTACCAGCCCTTTGTAGCCACCCAGCCCGAGCCGCCTTTCTCCGATGGGCTGGATCGCAGATATACACACAGCCTATTCAACGAAGAGCCTGCGGCCCCTGATCTAGCTGCTCAGGCAGCAGATAGGACACCCTTGCGCAGCCCCCAGTATGAGCAGTTCCCCCCATTTGGCAGAGTGCAGCCCCACCCGCCCTTCATCCAGCCCATCCCCCCAGGCAGGAACCCTCTCTCCCCCAACACTGCAGAGAACCCCAGCATGGGTGTGGTGAATGGATATCGGCCACAGCAGAGAGGTAACTAGATCCAGACACACACTCCTGCTCTCAGACAGCATACCTGTGCCCTTTCCTCCATATTACTGGCCATACAGTACAGAACAAAAAAAAAAAAAAACAAATTGCACATTTGGCACAAATTTCTGGTGTATTCTCTTTGATATTTCATTAATTACATGCGGTATTTTTCAGACCGTCTGTAAGTCATTCAAGATCTTCTTTGAAGCAGCAAATGAAGCTGTTTATTATTAGTTGCCTCACGAAACTGGGCAGCTAGTGAGCTTTTGTTTCCATCGTAGTATCAGGCATCTTGTGTATAAGATATATATATATATAAAACAAGTATAGTGTAAAGTGTAGTATATATATATATATATATATATATATATATATACTTTGCCTGACCCTGCTACAGGAGGCCATGTGTAAGCAGCCAGGGGGAAGTAAGTTTGGTTCGCAGCTTTCTCTCACAATGTACACATTGTGAAAAGGTGTAGCACATTGTGGTCTTTGAGGCGCTGTGATATTTGTGGGATCATTTACGTCTTGTTACACTTAACTCCAAAATTTTTCAATATAGGAGCATGGCTTGGGATGGGGTGGAGGGAAGAGCATTTGCAAAGAGTGTGGTAGTGGAAAATTCTGTGCAATGTGAGGTGCAGTACTTCAGGAAGCTGAAAAAAATGTTGTTTAAGTGCAGGGTTGGGGGAAGGCAGGGATGAAAAAAATTCTGAGCAATACATGTGGAAATCCAGCCAAAAGAACAGACTTGTTTTATAACGGGAAACACATTTTTTCTAGTGGTTCAATGGTCAGTGCTGTTTGTCAGGCAGTTCCCGGGTGAGTGCGGCTTGTTTTATTAGAATGCTTCATTTCTGTGATGAAAAAAATAGCTCTTGTTTACATCAGGAGAACTCAAACCATGAAGAAGTGATGCAGGGGCTAACTTTTACTGCATTGCCAGGGCAGATATGCCTCGTTGTTTCCAGCACAAGGCATCACTTTCCTCCAGACTTCTCCTTATACAGAACTTTCCTCTCTGTTTCCCGGGTTTGTGCTGGATTTTATAGATGCAGAAGTACCTGGACCAGATCACAGTAGTCATTACCTCCTCATTTTATGCAGTTTGTTTTCACTTATGGGGCATAACACTGTGCTGTGTCATTGAGTGCGACAGAGGACTATGAACTACATTCAAGAACCTCTAAGGAAAATAAACAAAAACAGAATCAAAGCCAATGTCTGAAGGATGTGGCAGAAAATGTTGGATGGGGAGCTTTGTTTTTGACCTTTAAACAGACTTATCAGGTCTACCTCAATTTGAACTACCTCCTATAGTGCCGTTTCACAAAAGTGTTACATTATTTTACCCGTTTTTAGAACTTTATAACAAAAATTTGCCATCTAACCATGCATCATATCCCTAACTTATCCCAGAAAGAAGAGTGTCAGGCCTGTACCGTGGATGGGATGCCAATCTGGTTATGTGTTTAAACATGGTTTAAGGTTTAGGATCACTGGTTTTAAAATTCACCCCATTTTTAATCATGCCAAAAAAAAGTTTGAACTTTTTTCATTTTATATTTATTACCCTTAAAATAGATGGTTTTCTGTGTTTAGTCACTGTTACTGAAGGTATAAATATTATATTTTCTATTTTGTTATACATGCACAGTTGTCAAGTTCCACTTATTCAGTACACTGTGCCAATTTATTGTAAGTATCGTGCTGTTTCATCAGGCTCCATTTCTCAATAACGCATATAGACCATTAGGTATTACTGTAGAAGCAATATCATTTAAATTGAAACAGTTTGATAAACAGTTACACTTTCAATGTTCTCTTCCTTTAATGTACCTTACAGGCTACATTTTTAAAATTATGCACAGCAATGCTACAACAATTAGATTATTGTTACAAATTATTAGATTGATGTCTCTCATTAAAAACATCAAGCTGTTCATTTCCTCTGAGTAAACAAGGTTAGTCCTCATTTCTACCTAAGTAGACATACATTAAAACATATTCATTGTGCAAGTTAATTCCTCACTGCAGTCCAGTGCTCAGTTGTAAAATATTAAAATTAAAACAAAACATTAAGACATTACTTTACAGCCTGCAATCTGCTGCATAAACACATAAAAATGTAAAATACCAGATAAACCCCAAGACATGTGCATGGTCCTTTCTAGTTGGAAAACGGAGTAAATTATGAATGTATTTCATGTATAAAACTCATGAATTTCAGATTTTCATATATGAGTAAAACAATTAGCTACTTTTTTGACTTTTCTTATACTGAATAGTATTTTTAGTACTTGTCAGATTCATTGCAGTACATTTGTTGAGGGTTTAAGGTAACTATTATAGATTTGAACAATAATAAATATTAAATGTTAGGTAGTCACCTCCCCACTGATACATACTGTATTTGTGTCTCATTTATTCATCCATTTCATCCATTTTACACACTCTTTTCTGCCAGTGACATATAGCAATTAACACCCATTTTACTCATATACATCACACTAATTTTCATGTAGTCCATCACTCGTCTTCATGGTAAAATTAATAAATTCTAAGACTTGCTACCATGTGAGCCTGCTGCGTTTGCATGTTACCTGTAATGGCACACAGCAACAGATCTACTGCAACCACAGCAACATCGTACAGCAGCCAGGGTTACAGACTGTACCATATATGACAGAGTCATGTAATACATACACATGTATTCAGACGCGCACATAATGTTGGCAGTTTGGAGTGCCCAGTTTATCTAAAGCACATGCCTTTTAGTCATAGGAATTGAATGGAGCACCTGCGGGAATCCAACACAGACACAGGGAATACATGCCTTGTGAACCAGACCCAAATCCACTCCCAAATGCACAGCATTTACCTACTGGTCTGCCCTGATGCACATCCAAACACCCAAGGTGGGTGGGTGAGTGGGGGGGGGCACTCCTCTCAGGATCCAGCAACTCCATGGCCTGATGATGGTAATCTGGGACCCAGTGGAATTACTGAGTAATGATTACACTAAACCCCACACTGAGCTCTGGTACTGCAGTCACTTCAACTGCTAAGGACATCCGCTTGTTACTCTGAAGAAATACTTCTGTTATGACACGGAGGAAACAAATTCAATTGACGATAAGCATATTTTTGCTTACATTTTCCTGAACTGTTTCAACTTTCTTGGCAGTAGTCCAGTGCAGCATATTGACAGCAGTGGTTTCATTGCAGAAGTCAAGTGTTGGTATAGTACAGCATCAGTTCATCCTCAGCAGTCAGTGGTCAGTGGTTTCTATCCATCCATCCCTCCATCCATCCATCCATCCAGCTGCCTGCTTATCCAGTTAGGTTGTGGTCACTGGATGTCTTTCAGTGTGCAGATGGATAGAAAAACAGAACATTAGTTAACCTCGATGTTAACGCTCTTGTGAACTCCTAGGCTTGCCAGACCTGGTCCCAGATGCGAATTATGTGCAGGCCTCTACATACATCCAGAAAGTCCACATGTACTCCCTCCGCTGTGCTGCAGAGGAAAACTGCCTAGCCAGGTGAGTGTCCATTCGCCCCAAGAGGATCCTTCACTATCAGTGAAGCTCTGCAGGCGGCTCTGCCGCCATAACTGCTTTCCTCCAAATCCTGAGGTCCCAGCCATAAGCCATGCTTTGTTTCTGTTTCTCTCTGCAGAGCAACTTCTCATGTTTGCCTTTCCATAACAATAGCATTTCACATTTTACTGCAGTTTGCTATATTTTAACTTGTGCTCTTACATTCCAGTCTTGTGTTGTATTTTTCCCTGGTCTGGGTTTTACACCATGCAGTTAATTTTACGTTTCACATTCAGAAACTTTGCTGTACGAATGATCCAATAAAGTGGCTCTCATACATCAAGCTGTGTTGGTTTAGCTGCAGAAAAAAGATATTTTCAGAGAGCTGGTCTGAAAGACTATCAGACAGGTAAACCAAACACCTAACTGCAAAAAAAATCACATTCTAGTCACCTTGGGCGAAAATGTTTGCTACTCAGGCTAGCAAAGTTTGTGATTTTCCCCTCTTCTTTCCATCCTTGATTTCAGGGTGGATTACTGACTTTCACCCCTCTGTGTTTCCCCACACGACTTCTCCATCTTCACATAGGAGCATTTCAGAAATTGGAGGCAGCTCCACTACTGGCTCAAGCAAGCATTTTAAAAATCGCAGGCAACTGGTTCTTCACAGTTCCCTTCCCCCCTCATCCTGCTAGTGCTGTACTGTACATACGTAATTACAGACAGATGGCTTGATGTAATTTCCTATTCTCTGCAGCAGGCACGACAAAGTCTATGGGACAAAACATACTGCATTCCAACCGCCAGGAAGCAGCACAGGCCATTCCGTTTGTCAGTCATGTTAGTGCAGGTGTCTGCAAGCTCTTGAGCTGTGTTTATCAGTGGTTTCTAAATTGCTGCATGAGCATTTATAGTGCGAGACATCTTATGTTTACTTTGCCAGTAATTTATACCTCCTTATTCATCCAGACAGATAGCAGAAGATATCTTTTTATTTGCACAGAAGTATGGCTCTATAAAATTCTCAAACCTACAATGACTGTTGAATTTCTAAAGCACTCTAATTTATTTGAAACGTTTTAGTTGCTGAATTACTTAATTGAAGTTTCACAACTCACACAAATATATCAAATGTATGATAATATGAAATTTCCCAATGTATGATAATATGAAATAAGGTCCATCTCTCCTTAAAGGACTTGAGAGACACAGCAGCTGAGAGTTCATGGTGTCCATCCTTGGAAAGCATTCCTTATGATATCATGCCTTCTGTCCTCACAGCTCTGCCTACAGCTCAGGCATCAATGACTATGACATCCGAGTCCTGCTGCGCTTCCCTCAGCGAGTGAAGAACCAGGGCATGGCAGACTTCATGCCCAACCGACCCCGACACACCTGGGAGTGGCATAGCTGCCACCAGTGAGTACAGACTGTGACTCCCTACAGTAAGGGCGGCATCTTCTGCCTTTTGTATTGGTTTGTAATAAAGCCAAGTCAATTCAATTCAGAGCACTCTTCTTACACAGTGTCACAGACAAATGAAGAGTGATGTAACAGAAAGTGGTCATTTTTGTCCAGCATAGCGCAAGCCAGCGAGCAACAGAGGAGAGAAAAACAAAACCTCATCCAAAGAGATTCAAAGATTCAAAGATTCAAAGGTTTATTTGTCATGGGTGAACAACACAGCATAGCAGTGTTGTCCCCATGAAAAGTTTTGTTTCCAGGCATCCTCAGTGCAAATATGGACATAAATATGTAAAGTATAACTAAGTAAGGTAACAGGATAGGTAACAGGATAGTCAGGAGAGGAGAACAAATAAATAATAATAAATAAGAGAGTAATGATAAATAAAAGAGTAGAACAAACGGTTAATAAATAGGGATAGGTATGTGGGGAAAAGGGATATACATCGGGGATTCGCGGGGGGGAGAAGACACAGCAGCCAAACCAACAGCACACAGCAACCAAACCTACAACTACAGACTAAACCTACAACAACAAAAAGTATCAGAGAAATATGCTTGTGAACCAGATGGGTTTCCACAATGGGTGGGACAGGCATACAGACAGACAGACAGACCCTGATCGACTGTTCCACTGCCCAGGGAGGGGTCAGTGGTTTAGCAGTCTTACGGTGTGGGGGAAAAAACTGTTCTGGAACCTTTTCGTCCTTGTCCAAACGCTTCTAAAGCGTCTTCCAGATGGGAGCAAGGAGAATAGTTTGTGGCTGGGGTGACTGCTGTCCCTCTGGATGTTAAGTGCCTTCTTCTTGCAGCGCTGGGTGTGGAGGTCCTGCAGGGCTGGCAGATCAGTCCTGGTGATGGTCTGTGCTGTCTTGACCTCTCTTTGCAGAGCTTTAGGGTCTGACGCACTGCAGCTGCCATACCAGGCCGTGAAACAGCCAGTCAGGATACTTTCAATGGTAAATCTGTAGAAGTTGACAAGTATCCTGTTGTCCATGCCGAACCTCCTCAGCCGACGGAGGAAGAAGAGGCATTGTGTTGCCATCTTGATGATGACGCTGGTGTGCCGTGACCAGAACAGGTCCTCAGTGATGTTTACTCCAAGGAACTTAAAGCTGTTCACTCTCTCCACTGAGGCGCCGGCTATAGAGATGGGCGCATGGCCATTCCCCTGCTGTCTCCTGAAGTCCACGATCAGCTCTTTTGTTTTGCTGACGTTGAGGTGGAGGTCATTGTCCTGACACCATGAGGTTAGGGTTCTCACCTCCTCTCTATAGGCCCGTTCATCGTTGTCAGTGATCAGGCCGATGAGCGTGGTGTCGTCAGCAAACTTGACTATGATGTTGGAGCTGAGCGAGGCGACGCAGTCGTGCGTGAATAGGGAGTACAGCAGGGGGCTAAGCACGCAGCCCTGGGGGGTCCCCGTGCTGAGAGTCAATGCCGAGGAGATGGTGTTCCCCAATCTCACCACCTGGGGCCTGCCCGTCAGGAAATCCATGACCCAACCGCACAGAGTCGGGTTAAGTCCAAGGTTGCTGAGCTTGGCGACCAGCTTAGAGGGCACGATGGTGTTGAATGCTGAGCTGTAATCGATGAAGAGCATTCGCACATACGTGTTCCTCTGTTCCAGGTGGGAGAGAGCCTTGTGGAGGGTGAAGACAATTGCGTCAGGAGAGGGAGAGAAGTAAAGCATTCAGGATCCAAGTGCAAGTGCTACCTGGGTAAATCAGTTTATAGGTAGTTACTTGTTCAGGTTTTTGTTATAAAAAAAATCTGACCTTACCAGTTTCCTGGTATGCCACTACTCGGGATTCTTGAGTGTAGCACATATTGTATGAATAGTAAGTCGATGTTCTCCACATACAAGTGTTTGATGCTCATGTTTGCTCGTGTTTTTCTAAATCATCAGGTCCACATTTTTCCATTCCGCAGTCTCTGAAGGCCTCTAAGCCATCATATCTTGTAACTCCGGTCCATCCTTCATTAACAGATTGTTGGGGCGATGTCATGATGCAGTTATCGTGGTTTTATGGCCGGCCCTTTCTTGTCACGAGAGTCAAATGTTAAAGAGCATTGAGACACATGCAGATTTGGCTGTGGGTATGAGCCTATTAATGTTTGGGTTACCTAATAAGGTGGAGATCATGGTTGCTCAAGGGTTTTCTGTAGCCTGGGTGGCTGTGTAAATGTGTACATGTATAAATGTGAATGCTGTGTCAAATACCTTGTCTTTTATTGCACTCCATGTTAAATCCAGAAACTTTTTACAACGGATCTAAGTTTTTTTTTTTTGTTTTTTTTTTGCATTTTCTGTGTAGCAGAAAAGCATATTGTAATGGATGCAAGCCTTGATCTGTCCAGACAACTGCATCATATTAATAACTGCATAAATTGTTTATTTAGTAACCTGCCTGCCTCTGAAGCACATACAGTCTGAAGCACATACAAAAATAGTCAGTAGAAAGCTGTCTTTGTTTGATTGAATTGTTTTGGTCTAATTTTACTGTTTCCATTTCATTTGACAACTATTTAACACCCAGTAATGAGCAAGATCATTTTAAAATATTTTATGTAATCAATAGTGTTTAATGTACTGTTGCATACAGGTTGTCCAACAACAAATTTGGGAAACTAAAAACAACCAAAACATTTTCTGAAGACATTACCTAAGCAACTGCCATGTCTTTGCACTTCATCACTTGGCCTCCACCCCCTCTGTCTCTCCTCCCTTCAGACATTACCACAGCATGGATGAGTTCAGCCATTATGACCTCCTGGAAGTCAGCACTGGCCGCAAGGTGGCTGAGGGTCACAAGGCCAGTTTCTGCTTGGAAGACACCACATGTGATTTTGGCCACCTGAAGCGCTATGCCTGCACATCACACACTCAGGTAGATTAGCTCTGCCACATGCTGCACCCAATACCACATACCCACTACAGGCGATGGGTTTGGTGTAATTTTGTATGGTGTTTCCGTTCCAACACAAACAATCCTTAATGTGTAAACTTCTCAATGTTTGTATAATTCATTATTGGAAAAAAGATATTTGTATTGTATATGTTTAAAATGTTTAAGGAGTTGTTTGAGTCTTGTGCTTCTGCTGTCATTTCAGGGCTTAAGTCCAGGATGCTATGATACCTACAATGCTGATATTGACTGCCAGTGGATTGATATCACAGACATTCAACCAGGAAAGTATATCCTGAAGGTGAGCACAGAAGCCTTTCTTCCTTTTCTCTTGTTTATACTTTTCACACTAATCATTAATGCAAGGTTTGATGCCCTGGTGGTCTATGTTGTGACTTATTCAATTCACACGGCTCTTTGTGATGTTGCAGCTTTAAGTAAGGTGTCCTAGCCTGAGCTGCTTTATTTACTTGCATTGCTGTACGATACAGTATCTTTTCTAGAGTTAACTGCTTTACATAAGCTGGTTGCCAGACAAATGTTGTAAATGTAGTATAGAGCTCTGTGTTACTTTTGTGTGTGAGTGTAAGAAATGGCTGATTCCCACGACCATGCTTCAGCTCCACGTGAACCCAACATACAAAGTGATGGAGTCAGACTTCACCAACAACGTAGTGCGGTGCAACATTCACTACACAGGCCGCTTTGCTACAGCTTCCAGCTGCAAGCTGTCACAGTGAGTATTCCACATCCTTCCCCACCAGGGCCCAGTAAATCTGAAGTGTTACTGGTTTGTTTGTGGAAGATTTACATTGAAAATTATACACAGTAATATTGTACCTATTCATTATGCACATTTTTTTCAATATCAGAGATCTTCGAGTAAGGCACATGTAATGTGATATGTTGCTGGTTCATAAAAACAGAATTCGAGTTATTGCCAACACAATCCAGCCTTAATTGTTCACTGGTGAACATTGTTGACTTTTGTGACTTCTGACTTTGCAGTTAACTGTGGTTTTATGTATAATAATCTATTTAAAACTGAGCTGCAGACAACTTTAATTGAACAACTGGAAAATAATTATTTGATATTTGACAGTAAAGCACAATATTGTGCACACTTTAGAATTATGTTTAGATACCAGCTAATGAATCAGCTTTTATTTCTTTGTTGCTACAGTGCAGGAGTGAAATAGGCTTTACATGCAGCACATTTAGTTCATTAATTATAAAGATCGGCTTTTATGCTTTCTTTCTGTATTTTCTGTCCTCTCTGAAGATCTTGACTGGACTCTCCTCCCTTCAGCCAGCCACCCTAGTGTGTGCTTCAGGGGATTGTCCATACATTGGAATATGACTGAAAGGAATCCTTTTTAATATCATTGCTGGTACTGTTTTGTGGACCTTTAGTAGACTGACTTTACGCGTGTGTATTTACGTGAGCCCCCGCTGAAATGAATTGTTTGCGGTTCACATTTTTGTCTTCCCCTTTGCTTTTATTACATTTTCAAATTTCTGCAAGTTTTGCGGATAGCTTTACACTGTGTGCATCTCACTGACCTTTCCCTCTGGAGTTGGTTCCTTCAGTGCCTTAGTCTGGCGTGAAAAACATACCAGCCCAGATCCGTTGATGTTCAGCAGCAGTGCATCGTGGGCTAGATGAGGTGGCATTTTTAGCAGGGCTCACCAGTTCCTTTCAAACAACAGACCTCAGTGTTCAGTTATCAAAATGGACAATTATAATAAGCTCTGTTTGTATGTTTACATGTATTATTTCCATTCCTGAACCCTCCTATAAATTTGGATAAACTGGAGGGCCAAAAGAATGGAGCTGAGAGATGTGAAGATGTTGACCTCCTTTTTGGTCCATGTTTTCACAACCGAGGCCCTTGTGCTGGGTTCCTAATCACCTAACACACCTCAGTTTTCTTTTCAAATGAGCACTGAGGCCAAAGTTTTTTTGGTCATTATCACCATTGTAAGAATGTACCTGTTTTACCCACTGAATCGTGTGCATTGTTGATCCTTTGTCTTTTTTTGTTCTTTTTTTTTTTTTTCCAACATCAGTCTTAAATCAGTTTTAAAGACCTTTAGTACTGTGTCTGACCTTTTGCTGTACTTGGGAAAAGGAGATTTGATGGATGCTGCAGTTGTGTTCAGGCGCTTTAGCAGTAGCCGAAAGCTGACAGAGGACAAGTGCTGTTGGGACTCATTCAAGGCCGTTTCCGCTGCACGTCCTGAAGCTGCAAACTGTCTTTATCTGCCTCTCCACAAGGGAGTTACTGATTTGGACCACAAATCCTTGTCATGAATTATCATGAATCATTTTGACCTCTAATACCCATTCTTACTGAAAACATCACATACACTTGAGCATCTTTCAAAAACGCTATAAATATGTCTGCAGAGATCAAATGTAGTATAGATTTTCATCGTGCACACTTTACATATAGTATATCCCACATTACCAGTGAACTCTTTATTACTCTGTCTATGCAATGCTTAATCAAACTTTTCCTGCATTCAGGTGACTCCGTATTGTTTTTGTTTTACCATGAGTTCAGGACCTTAGGAATGAAGGATTCTTGATGTCTGTCAAAAGGCAGACAATCCTTGACATGACTTATTCAAATGTAACTGTTAAAGATGTATCACTGTGATGAATGTGCTTGAAATATGTTTTGTATTCGGTAAAGTAACAATAAAGAAAACAATATTTAAATTGTTTTTTTCTAGAAAAAAGCAGAAATGTTGCAGACTTAGAAAGAATGTAAATGTGTGATCCTGTTTTTTTTTTTAATGGGATCTGGGAGAAGGTTTAGCTGGGAACTTTTGCAGTTCTCTGGCTAAGCGCACTATGAAAACAAACTTTACATTCACCGAGCCTTTCTGTCCATCACAGATTGCAGGGTTCCCACAGTTGCAAGGCAGCAAGTCCTCCCATGTTAACTGCTGTCATTATTCACACGTATCTGCAGTAAGGCATGGCATGTAGCAAGCATATTAGTATGATGAATCTTTGCTCCCATTGTGACTGGTGACTAACACTCTGCATGCCGGGTAGATGAGCTCTTACTGGGCTCAGGTTTGATGTGACGTTGTATTGTCTGTTTGGACCTTTACCAATTCACTCTGGAAGACAACCTAAACTCTGAGCAGTCCTACAGAGTAAAACAGAAGTGTAAAGCCTCCCAGGCAAGTTGAGCAGCAGAATATGGCCACTTAAAGACTGAAG
Source organism: Heterotis niloticus (assembly GCA_018136845.1). Lineage (NCBI taxonomy): Eukaryota > Metazoa > Chordata > Actinopteri > Osteoglossiformes > Osteoglossidae > Heterotis > Heterotis niloticus. The sequence continues at coordinate 25,531,887 of CM030890.1, forward strand.
TGCTGGGTTTGTGCGGTGCATCTACAGGTAGGTAAAACACAGCACCATCCTCAAACAGAAGTTATGCATAAAAAATATAGAGTGTACGTGTCAACCATACTGACTCTCAGTTTGCAAGCGCAATTGAGAGCTTTAGTCTGTTCATAACTCGGTCAGTTTCTAGCTCTTTTGTTTTCTTTCATCACCAAGTTGGAATCAATAAAAGCCTAATAATACAGACACCCTTTGCTTTATTTGCAGGTTACATTCTGTAAAAATCTCAGATACTTATGATAAATAAAAACAATAGGAAGCACCAGACGCAAGCTGTAAACATTATGGAACTAAGGAAAACCCACGCTCCTATTCTCTCTGGCTGCATTTTAATGATAACTACCAGCTGGCTGCATAAATACAGGTCACGTATACTCTGATACTAACAGAACTGTTAAAAAATATGCAATTAAAAGTAAGTAAACCCGAAAATGTTCTATTTTTTTAAATTTACCCTGGGTACACAGTAAAGAGAATGAAAACAAAGTCTGGTTGCCAAGCACAACCTGATTAGCTATCCCGATGTCCACTGTCTTTAGACTTTCTGGCCAGACCGTGTTTCTCCAACGTATGAATGTGGTTTAAATATCTATGAGAAGGTAAATAAAACTGCTGGTGGAACAACAAAGGGGTGACATGCAGGTGGTCAAGGCTGGGGCCTGCAAACGATGACAGCCCAGCACATGCATGAGGGAGCCACACTGGCTCAGCACTCAATATGCTTTTCCCAGCACAGGGGACATACTGGACAGCAACCCACTCCCTCACAGCACCCGGTGGGTTTTTGATCCCAACCACCATCTGGGAAGCATCTGCCCGACTGTGTCGTTGACCTCAACAACACATTCTGTTTGCTGTCGTTCTCCCTCTCATGGGCCGCTGCCCAAGTGTTTGGAGCTGTAAGCAAATAACCCAGCTCCCCAGAGACTCTGGACAGATTCCTATAAATTCTCATTAAGGCCCCTCATCTGCAAAATGCAGGAGCCGAAGGTGGGGCATTCATATTTAGGGCTGCAGGCAATTGGAACAAATGGCTAGGATTTTCCTGAAGCAGAGTAATATCCACAGTTCAATCTCCTGATAGACTATGCAGAGAGGTAACTTCTGAAGCTCAGTCTAAACAAAAGTGTCCAATTCATAATGCCTTTACTGCTTTTTGACACAGGATGTCAACAGATTCACACTCCTGCTGTTGTCCAGCTCCGCATGCATCAGTTATCAGGACAGTTGCCATCATGTGAGGTATGCAATGTCCCTTCAAGGTGGCCTCGCTGTTGTGGTGACAGTACAGCCGTTGCTGCCCGCATTTGATGTATTGTTCTGGTGGGCCTGTCTTTTTCTGGGGTTTGCTCTCTTTGTCTTTGCTGGGTTCTCCTCCAGTTCTGTCAAAAGCACTTCTTCTAGTCACCATCAAAAAGGTGCTTTTGAACCCAACAGCTGTACATGCAATGAAGTTCTCTCAGCATTATGTTCTCTTCATCTGTATATTCTTTCTGCCACTTGTCGAGGACACGCTTTCTTACTGTTGCTGATGCATAGCTTTTGTGAAACCAGAGAGCTCAAGGAGTTTGAGACATCAGACCTCACAGATGGCTTTGGTTCTGGTGGCGCTGAGAGCCCCTCCAGCCTTTTTCTGTGTCTCCTGCAGATCACTGAGTACCCTCTGACTAAGGCTCCGTCACCTGTAACTAACGTGGTCTCGTCACCATGGACACAGCTGAAGAGAAGTGAAGAAGCCAGAAAGGAAGCATGAAAGAATATAGATTGCAGTATGTGTAGTAGTTATCATTTTATTGCCTGCCAAGGTCAGTGAGTGTCATCTTGGTGAACAGTCCCATAATTATCTCACCAAGTCCATCCTGTGAGCAGTCAGATATATGAAATCTAACAGATATTGGGTATCATTTTCCATAATAGAAAAGGTGAAAAAGGTAGAAAACAATCCATAAATTCAGACATTATCCTTTAAGGAAATGGTTCTCGTGGTATCCTTTTTTCCCAGCTGACCCCTATTTTATATGTATATGTGTACAATATATGCTATATATTTATATATAGTAGATATTTGCATTATATGGCCAAAAGTATATGGACACCAGATCATCACACCCATATATGCTTGCTGAACATCCCATTCCAAACCCATGCGCATTACTCTGGAGTTATTCCGCTATAACAGCCTCCACTCTTCTGGGAAGGCTTTCCAGCAGATTTTGGAACATAGCTGTGTGAATTTGTGTCTATTCAGCCACAAGAACATTAGTGAGGTCGGACACCGATGATAGGCGGGAAGGCCTGGCTCTGAGTTCATCCTGAAGGTGTTCAGTGGGGTTGAGGCCAGAGCTTTGCGCAGCCACTCGAGTTCTTCCACCCCAGCCTGAGCAAACCTTGAATTTATGGAGCTCGCTTTGTACACGGGAACACAGTCATGCTGGAGCAGGAAAGGTGCTTCTTCAAACTGTGGCCACAAAGCTGGAAGTACACAATTGTCTACAATGTGTTTGTGATCTGTACCATGAAGTTTATCCTTTGCTGGAACTAAGATGCCGAACCCAAACGCTGAAAAACAGTCCCAGACCATTATTCATCCTCCACTAAACTTTACAGTTGGCACAATCCATTTAAGTAGGTAGAGTTCTCCTGGCATCTGCCAAACCCATATTTTTCTGTCAAGCTGCCAGATAATGAAGACTGATTCAACACTCCAGAGAATGCGTTTCCACTGCTCTAGTCCAATGGCAGCGTGCATTACACTACTCCAGCTGACGCTTGGCATTGCGTACAGCGATCTTAGTCTTGCGTGCAGCTGCTCGACCATGAAAACCTATTTTATGAAACTCCTGACAAACAGTTCTTGTGCTGATGTTGCTTCCAGAAATGGTGAGTGGTACAATTGAGGACAAATGATTTTTACACGCTATATGTTTAAAACCATATCCCTGTCTTTTGTGCCCACCAGTAGTGCTCTCATGCTCTAATGGTACAGTGCCAGGCTAAGACATCAGACTGCTGGAGGTTTTGTACACCTATTTACAGAGGTTAGCTAGTCAGCCAGGATGTCTGAATGGTGTGTCTGGTTTGTCAATGCACATCTATAGATCTCCATTTTGTTCACTCTTATACTCTAAGCAAAGTAGTTCATTGTGATCACTATTTTTTCATATCTATATTTTGCAATAAAAATATTGACTTGAGGCAGTATATTATTGACTGTACAGTACAATATTGTCTTGTGGTCAAAATACAACCCGGCATGTGCTTAAGTGCAATTAGTTGTTAATACTGTATCTTTGCCATTGACCATGATATGTCATTTGCTTTCTATGATAAAACTAAGATAACACAGTGAAGTTACCTGGAGTCAAACAAACTGCTGTATGGTTGTCTTTACTTAATGTTTTTTTTCTTCTTTTCATCTTTAACATTATGGCAATAAGTATACCTCCCCTTCTCTGTGTCACAGTAAACAGAGTACTACAGGAATATTTTTTTCTTCAGTGCAGTCTTTCAGTTGCCAGACTCTTCTATGTTTTCATAGCAGTCATACTTCTAGAGCTGTCTATATCATTGTGTAATTTTATTTCAAACTCTTCAGTCATCTGATCACATTTGGCAAAGGATGAGTTACACAGCACACATATATATATAACATATATAATTTTTGTGCTTTCAAGCTGAATACTCTAATATTGTTCGAAACACCTTCTGCCAGATTTAAACCTTTTTCTGCAGTTTTTTTTTTTTGTTGATACAAGCAAACAATACAGTCTTCATTATCTGCAGTCTCTGTCTCTTTCTGCATTTGGGGAAACCATTTTCATAAATCATTTTCAAAGCACCAGATAGCTCCTTCAGAGGTAAATTGGTGAATGATCCAGTTTGCCTGAAATTACCTGCACTTATACAACACTTTCTCCTTCTGGTGCACTGGAACACATATTAAGAATTGAAACTGATGGTTCATTGGAAACTTTTGGGTTCACTGTTCAAGTTTAAACTTAAATGGAGTCATTAAAACAACACCAATATTATAATCACTTGTAACTATACCAATGTGTGAGAAAACGAAAGAGGACAGTAAGACAGAAGTATACGAATACAACATGAATATGAAGAATACAGAATAAGAATGAATTTGAATACACAATAAAAATGCACTCCATCCATGTGTTACCTTCACCATTAACCAAGTGTTTAAAAATCGTAAGCACTTGGTAAAATGAACAAAATGTTACATAAGAGGCAACATCAGTTTTAATAATCTTACAGGGAAGAAATTAAACTGAACATAAAAAAATGAAAAAAGTAAGAAAAGGAAAAAATAAAATAACAAAAAAGGACATGTGGTAATGTTACAGATTGCTCCCTAAAGAAAAATGAAGTGGCACAAAATTAGCATGTCTAAAAACACATCTACCAGAATGAATCAGCATAAATTTTCCTTTTCTTCAATAGTTCTTTAATTCTCATCAAGATTAATAACTACAACTGGGAGGCAGCAGCATATATTGTAGTATTTCTAATCATGTGTACATAGGCGACTTTTTCACCACTGTGGTGAGTGTATATGGCAGAGTGCCGAGTGGCGCAATTAAACAGACCCAGGCCTCAACAGGTTCACTCCTCCACCCAGTCCCACCCTGTTCACATACTGTGCATCCTGTAGTTCTGGACATAAGGCATAGTCTAAACTACCAACTAGCACAGGCAACACTGGGTTTGTTTATTTGCAAGTATGTGACACAAATGTTTTTCTCAGCATGTTACCGGCTATTTAGACACACTGAATTAAAGTTCTCCAACTGGCTCCTTAGAGCCAGCTCAGATTTTCAATCATGCGAGGCTGGAGAGATGGTGACTGCCAGAAAGCTGTTTCCATCACCACCCAAAAGACATCCATAATGGAGACACCTACACATCATCTATTCCCGTTTGGCGATCCCTAGCAGTCAACGGGCATTGTTTCCCTTCCTCCATTTACACCCAGTGTTAAAATTCTTAAATTCTAAAAATAATTGTTTGCCCACCCCCTGGCCCGCACAAACAGAGAATGGAATCCATCACGGTACATTAGTAACAGAGTTGCACGCATCAAAACTCTATGATTAAAAGGAGATTTAAGAGTAGGACCATTTGTACACACATCACATACCAATCCCACTGCCCACACCCACAGAACGACAAACACAGAGAACAGCATTTCTTCACAGTTACATTTCCACTGAATAAAATACTTGACATATATTGATCTCTGCACATGTTAATTAAAAACACAAACAGAAATGATCATATAAGAGTATCACAGCACCTGCAACTCACAAGTCGTTGAAATTCCTGGCACTATTTTCTCACTACATCATATTGTTAAGACTTTGAGGACATTCTGTACAGCATACAATTTTTAACTGTATAATTCATGTTTTAAATATGTCAAGACTGTCAGGAGAACAGGACATACATCCCTATGGCTGTTAGATGACAGCGTTCACCCCCCCCCCAACATCCTCTGCCCACTCTACCCTTGAGTCCACCTGCTCTTTCTACTACACTTCCACATACACAGCTCCAGCTTGTTTCTAGACATGCTGCTCAAACTCAGAGACAGGATCAGCATCATAGGGGAAGTTACACAGGGTGTCCCTGTGGGGTAATTTTTTACACAAACATTTACACAGACAACATGATAATGTTCTCTATATCGTCACTTCAGTTCACAGAAACCTTCCACTTTCACTTTCATACATAAATCTTTTTTTTGTGACTGGGCTGTGAAGTAGAGTTTGTTGCAGAAAAGAGAAGGAATGCCAACATGTTCTGGGTGCAGAGATAAATTTGATTGTTCTGGGCAGATGAAAGCCTCTGCTTGCCCTTGCTCATGAGAATGTTTGATCCGATAGCAGTGTCCACAGATCTCACATCATTAAAATATATGGGGAAGTCGAGGTTAAATCTTTATCCGAAATGTGTAACTTCATTTTCAAAAAATTCCTTCATTTCTCTTAGCAACACTTTACATATATGAGTTTCCAGTGTAACAAATCATCTTTAAATTTAAATCCTTGAAACTGTGCATACACTCTTAGAACTAACAGGAAGACCAACTGGAAGGTCCTATATAAGGTATCTACCCACAGGAAACTAACTTCAGTCACAGTGTACAACTATGTTTGGAAGCAAAGCCTCTTGCATCCTTCTAACTATCATGTTGGTACAAAGGCGTTTATTAAAGAAACTCGGGGAACCAATAAATTGTAATAATCAACCTTAACATTGTTCAACATAACTGCAATCTTAAGGCAATAATCCCTTTCTGATGAATTTTAAACATCAGAGTAAACATATGTAAAAAAAAAAAAACAGAACTTAAATGACCATAGCCCACTTAACAACAACAAAAACATGAATATTTTTCAAAAGGCAGCATTAAACTTGTGGTAAAATTACATTAATTTCAGATTGTGGTCTGTAAATCCCTCTAACTATATACTTACAAATTTTATGTTTTCTGATATTTTTCATTATCAAAATTGTATTTATTGATACTGCATCAGATGCCTTAAAGCTTGCAAATGAAGCCAAAAAATCATGTTACTGTAATAAATGTTATATGTCATGGCATACGTGGTATTGTGCCAAAGTACAGCAATTATGATATAAGCTCACAGCAGCACTATGTAGAAAACAGGAGAAAAAGAACTTGCAGCTTATTAACTTAAATGTGCAAAATAGTTGTTATTGCTTTCCTGATCTATGTATGCCAGTCCCCTGTAGTGTTAAGTACGTGTACTCCAATACCAGGTAAAGACAAAGTTTAGTATGTCATTGAGAAAATGTGTGCGACAGTGCCATCTAGTGTGTGATATAAAGAAACTCTGGCAAATAAATACAACCTCGTTTTTCCAAAAGAGCTCACTAAAATTGCATCATCAGTATAATTTAGCTGTTTGGTAACTAGAAACTACGTTGACTGTACTATTGTCTGGCCTTCATAAGCAACTTGTGGAGCGTGTTTGCACTGCAAGGTTGGGAACCTACACATGATCTCCACCTGCAGCAGTTTTCAGGTGCCTGCAGAAATGGTAGTGAGCTGTGGAGGCAGGGCAGGGCAGGACAGTACCAGGAAACAGAGGAACACAAACTGGTGAATTTGGAATAATGTAATTTTCACCAAAAATCTGGGGAAACCTGTCAGTGGGATTATAGACAGTCTTTCTCACTTAGGTATATGCCAGCGAAAAAGCCAATGAAAAACTTCACTTACGTTGTAAATTACACCATCTGGGGAGCAAAATAGTGCTGCAAGTTTCAGCTGGGCCTGAAAAAATATCAGAAGAATCCCTTTTTGTGAAATGAATACATGACAACATGTTGGTATCAAGGTTTCTTCACAACGGGCATGTTATACCTATTGACCCTGTGATTCATATAGCACCCACATCCCCTTTCACCCATCCCCCTCCCTTTCCCTGTCCCCCTACATCTGTCTGTCTTAGTTGTAGTTGGGTGTGTCTGAATACTGTGGGGTCTCCTGATGCATGGCCCCCTGGGCAGCCCCCATTGCAGCCTGCTGTGCTGCCTGCTGTACATGGGGGTTCTTCCAGGCACCAGTAGCCCACTCTTGCTGGGCTTTGCTCATGCTGCCACCAGTGCCACGGTAGAAGTTGTGGACCTGCAGTAAAATTGAAGCAAACTTCAAGTTACAAGTCCGTATCTTTAACCACCAAGCTTAGCCATTTTAATAAATCACAGCAATGTTTATATGTAGCAAAACATACACTTTTAAGTACTTTTACCAAATTTGTGATAAAAAGCAATATAGTTGAGGTTTTTACCATGCTTAAGCAGATAGGGAGGTAAGTGTTTTGTTCTACAGGTCATGTGTTAATACCCATGTATGATGATGTAACCTTTCTCATGCAGCCGTCTCTTACCCTAGTAAGGGCGATGAAGGAGAGCACGGCCACCACAGTGAACATGATGGTGGGGATCAGCATGACCACCGCCGAACCAATATTGGTGCTGAAAAAGGTGATGGTTGCTAGCCAGCCGCTGAGCAAGAGGAAAAAGAGACGGAAGGCAGCATGGGGGCAATGTTTAGAAATGCTTCATGCAATAAAAACTCTGCAAAGAAAATAAATGATGTAAAACTAAAATAGTAAGGCCCTTACCACGCACCCCAGCCCGGGATCCCCACAGTCTGGATTACGCTGATCACCACCTGTGCCATAAAGACGAAGAAGAACGCCATGAAGTTGAAGGAGCTGTCTGTTCTGTTGGCAAGAAAACAAAGGTAAACGATAAAAAACAAACATAACAAACAAAAGAGTTAAAAGAGCAAGAACAGACAAGTATTGAGAAAATGTATTTAAAAAGAGGCCCATTGAAAGATCTGGAAGGAGGAAAATAAGCCTTGTTGCAGCTCACTCACTTGAAGGCCTTGTAGATGGGCCGAAACCAGCACACATAGGAGCAGGGCGTAAAGAGAATGAGCCACAAGATGGCCATCCCAAAGTTAGTAGCTCCACCCCCACCACACATCCACGCCAGGCAGCCGATGAGATTGACAGCAAGGGTGGCACTGTTCACTGTAGGGGCAGGAGAGCATGTGAAACTTTAGACTGAGCCACACACTCAAGAGAAACTTTAATAAAAATGAACAAAGAGGAGTGGTTAATAAGCACACTGGTAGAAGAGTATCATGGTGAAGCATTCGTAGCCCGCCTCTGTTCCTCATATTTCCTGTGCCTGATATCTCTTCAGTCACTGTGCGAGTTCAGTCATTTAGCCAAACCTATTAAGAATTGGGGTTAGGCGTGGAGGTGCCTCATACTGCCTAGGTTGTCTTTAAATCCAGCTCAGTCTGTGTACTGCTGGTCTTACTCTGATGCGACACAATGTGAGGTGATGAATAGCTTGCTAAGCAATAATGAGCCCTACAATATCTGCCTAACTCCAAAGATATGTTGCTCCCTGCAGGAACAATAAATTCTGCAAGCACAAAGGGCAGAAATAAAAATCAAAGTTTCATCAGTCTTTATAAAGTGTCCCACATGAACACCAAACTGGGGTTTACGGTGTAATTGTGTACATCCTGAATGGGAGATCAAATACTTTAAACTACTAACACGATAAGGAGTAACCGTGTACACAATAGCTAGCTAACAGCTAGAATCCGACACAAAGAACAGTTACTAAATAGAGAACAGGAACTTGAATTGCTAGTTAGTAAAATGAGGAGAGTGCACAGCATTCTAAATGTTACATTTGTCTAAGGCAGCCTGGATATGAACAAGCACAAGGCAGCATAAGAGGAGAAAGGAGAGTGTCAGCTGTACAATCACCTGTTACTAAAAAAACACACTGTGCCTGGAAGTCAGCAGTGGGAAAACACTATCTCACCAAACAAAACAAAACCCAAGGCACTGAGCATCTTATTTTTTACCTTTTTAAGGGGAATCTGCAAAAAAGGAAAGGCATTCAGTCAGATTAAAGGTGCATTTCTTGTTTTACCAAAAGAGTCCAGTTCACCTTTTAAGGTGTATTCAGTTATAACATTGAGAGGGCATAGTGGTTTAAAACAAGAAATTAGAGAGCTACTAGAGAACATACCAGGAGGCAAATAGGTTTTACAACAAAGACCAAAACTCAAAGGAAGAACAACACAATTCTGGAATAAGATTTTATGAAAGTATGCTAAAATGAGGATTGTGACACAGTAGGTAGCACTGATGCCTCATGGCTCCTGGAATAAAATTGTGGGCTCCAATCTGTCTCAATCTGTGTGATGTTGGCATGTTCTCCTTCCTGGGGTTCCAGTTTCCTCCCACAGTCCAAAGACATGTGTTTCTGCTGAATTTGTGACTCTAAAATTTCCTCTGTTTGTAAGAGACAATGAGTATGCGTGATTGCCCCACGATAGACTGACATCCAGGTGGTACCCTGCTTCTTACCCTATGTTTCAAGGATAGACTCTGAACCTCTGCAAACTTGAATTGACTAAGTGGTTATTGAAAATGGATGAACAGATGGAAGTTAGCACAAGAACTAAACAGCAGAGAATACTTACAGATCCACAGGTAGTATAGCCTCTTGCACATTGTGCGATGCTGATCAGGGATCTCGTTGAAGTCCTGGTAGAAGCATGGCTTCAGGGGAATGAAGCGAGGCAGTGGAGGGAAATTGTTTTCTGCAGCACACAAGAGAGCCATTTAACTGAGCCACTTAGTAACAGTTTCACAGTTCTGAACACATACATGTTGCTACTGACATGACCGATCATTGACACACTGATGGTTTTCTCAAAGTTCCATTAAGTCCAACTGTTTTGAACATAAACTTGAGCTTTAGGTTTTGTAAAGAATGTGAATCCTGGCTATTAATACATAAGAGAGTGCCTTTAATGCAAGAACGAGCGTTGAAAAGTTATAAGGGCCTAAAAAAGTAAGTACTGTTGTACCATTTGTTAAAGATTTTAAGAACTACTGAGCCTTATACATATATGATTGAGTTAATGTGTAAATTGAGTTTCTACAGGTATACTGGCACATTTGTATGTACAACATTGTATTATTAGTTTACATTTAAGCAGTACAGCAGCAATAGCTGGTGCCACACAGCCACATGTTTGGCTGTAAATTCCAGTCCAACTCAAGGTTTTGGAGTTTGCATGTTCTTCCTGTGTTTGCAACCCAAACACATGAGTGGAAGAAGGGAGTGGTGAACCACTTCTTCATTGCTTTACTAAGAAAATCTCACAAGTGTTTGATTTGAGTTGAATTTGACTTGATGGCATATGATAACTACTGTATTTTACATTTATTAATTATTCTGCATCATATTATGCTGTGTTTAACATACAAATGCAAAAACAAAAAATACAAAAAGTGCTGCCAAGTTTCACCAGCAACCACAAGGGTTTTTCAAATTCCTAAGAAAAAAATGACGCCCCTACCTGCCATTGAAGACACCTGGATTTATTCTGCTGCCCTTGTATATTCAGTCTTGTGCTTCCTCTGGAGCCTAAGACACATAGGAGTACATCTGTCTAATCCATATGCTTCATTTTTTTAAATCTCAATTCATATTTTGTTTGTGCAAATATAGGTGCTTTTGTATACACATGGAGAAATACACTGTTTTTTTTTTTGGTTTAGGTACATATAAATACAGCTTTGTGTACATTACAATATTTATATTATTTTAAGCAGCAATATTTTTGAGTTTTTTGGTCTGCATTGTTTATGGTAAACAGTAACTTTGTTGTCACTGGTGTGGAAAGAGAGATCAGACGGATCTTAGTGTCACTGCCCATAGGTGCACATGAATTGAAGGGTGTGCAGTCATTACAAACTATTGACAGGATAATGGAGAGGTCAGTGAAGAACACCAAGAACATGCCAGCAAAAGGCAATGGAAGAAAAATGGACAATACCATGGACAGACCCACGGAAGGCAAAGAAAGACAAAGAAGAGGACGGTGTAAATGGATTTAAAGCTGTGAAGATGTTCATAGAGGTACGACCAAGCGCACTGGTAATATAAAATCTGTAGACACAGAAGATAAAGAGAAAGGAGCAATGATCGGTATTTGTTTGATACTCTGCGTGGGATGAGAGATAGAACTCTGATGTCACCCTCCGTATGGATGTAATGGAGGACCAGTGTCCAGACGGGCGGCCAGGAGGCTCGGACCGCCAATTCAGCACCACAACGCAGGAGAGCGCGGAGCCAGGCTTTCACTGCGCACTGTACGGTCACGCCGAACCACAAAAATGGTAAATATCTCCAAGCAAAAAAAATTATACAGCTCATTTAATCTGAAAATCATTACGGCGGCCTCTAATCGGGCCGCTGGGGTGAAACGCAGCAGCGCGACCGCCTCGATCTCCTTACCTCTTCCTCTGTCCCAGTGTGCACCGCGCGCTCCTTTCACAACACTCAGTCAGTGCTGTTCCATTGACCGCAACGAGCAACAAGACTGAATTTCATCTAATTAAAACAATCAGACTGTTTTAAGGTTTATTTTATTATTTTCGCCGAGGTCGACTTTGGGCGTATAACGTCCTCCGCCCCGTTCCTCCTATCAAGGTCCACTGGTCGGCAAACGTAACCGCTCTACACCAACTGGCTTGGAGGCTAAACTCTCGCGATAACCGCTGCCTGCTGTTCCCGCCCCCAGAGCTTGTGCGGCTTAATGTGCTGCTCTCCGCGGTACTGGAGTCACGGACGTTTGTACCGTTAGCAGAGGAAGAACAGAAAAACTGTAAAAATTATTATTATTATTATTATTATTATTATTATTATTATTATTATTATTATTATCATCTGTCCCTCATTATCACAAACCGCTTTACTATAAGGGTCACTTCGGTCCGGAACCTATCCTGAAATTAAAGTGCGCCGGGCTATGAAACTACACCCTGGATGGGGCACCAGTCCATGACAGGGTGGCCAAACACACACGTCATCACAGACATGCACGCACTACTGGCATCTTAGATAACCATTTAACCCGAAACCCACATCTTTGGACTGTGAAAGGAAACCCACACAGGGAGAGGATACACACAGACTGAGCTAGAATCGAGCCCACTTCCAATCAGCTCAGGAAGTCTGAGGTAGCCCCTGCATTATTATTATTATTATTATTATTATTATTATTATTATTATTATTATTATTATTATTATTATTATTATTATTATTATATCTCAGGAATTATATGATTTTTTCATTTCCATCACTTCTTTTGTCTTGTCTTGCCATTGCCTTAACACTGCAAACTGCCCTTAAGTAATAATTAGCAACAAAAAGTTACATTTCTGGACTAAATTCACCGAGACATATCAGCTTCATATAGACTGACGTTTTCACTATGTAATAATATACAGATAATTAGTTCGGAATACAAGAGATAAGTTTATAAAATGAGACATGTGTACGGATTCAGAACAGAAACAGTGGGGAGATACCATGGGGTGGTGGATACAAATAACCATTTCTTCTAACTCGTATTTAACGCAGGATTAATATGCAATTCTTGTTAAATAATATGTTCGTTCCGGTCGTTGCTGCCGTGTCAGTGTCCAAACCGGAGCAATTCCCAAGGAAACGTGATTTATGGGAATTGTTTTGTGTTTTCTGTCCTCCCGCACAGTGGGGGCGCTCTCATTTTACACTTAACGTTAGACAACCGTTTCGTGTCCATTGGGAGCGCCTCTTTCCTTTTCCCGTCGATTCAACTGCAGTCGTTTTCGGTTCAGAAATCAGGAAGAGCAGCCAGGAGTTAAAAAAAAACTTGAAACAATCGGCTAATTAATAAGTATTAATTTCAGACAATAGTCTCCAGTTTTAGCACCTACAACATCGGACACAACGTAAGGCAGAGCCCCTTGCATCGTTTGTACTAAAAATAGGAATGTTTTATCGCTGACTAACGAAACTGATTGTAAACAGTTACTAATTCAGATTAAATTGAATGGGTTTGTCTGTTACAAGAGATCATACAGTAGATATTCAGGTTTTGGTTTAGGTGTAAGCAATTAAGAGTGTGAAAAGATGAACAATACTTTTTTTTCTTTTTTTTTTAAATAGTAGATGTGTTTGGTCAATGCGTGTGTTTATTAAATTTCTTTTATTCTGAACATTTGGATTATGTATGCTTCATGATTAGGGATGTGACAGTTGCACAAAACACCCTTCAAAACTGACAAGATCAACCCGAATGAACCATAAGTGAAAATTTTGACGTTTGTGTAAAAGAACCCCTTGGAGGACGTGAGAACTCAAAATAATCAATATTTTTTAAAAATTGTCAGGCTGTTTACTGAAGTACAGTAAACAAACTTTGTTTGGGGTGTGGGGACAGCAAAGGGAATGTTTTGGACTTTGAAAGATTAATATTCACAGCCAGGGTCAAAAATAGGTACTTTAAAGAAAATCTTGGTACATCAAAAAGCAAACTGAAAAATGCTGGACTTGCAATCCTTTTAAATGTACTTTTTTCTGTGGAAGTGCAGTAGTCATCACCTGCCGTGGATCTGAAGTCGGGAGACAATAAGGCAGGTGCCAGGGGACAGGTGAAGGAGAGCCTTCCTGGGGGTCCCGAGGTGCTGGAGAAGTTTTATGTAGAGTAGCACTCCTGGTCTGAGCTCAGGAAGATTCTGACAGAGAGCCGGGGCTTTCACAACCACATGGTGCCCAAGCCTCCTCACGAGTTCCAGTTTGTGCAGAAGAATGACCCAGAGGGGCCACACTCTCACCAAGTATACTTCCTGGGTGAGGAAGATGAGGAAGACTAGTGTTTGTGTATGTTTGTTGCTAGCTGACACCTTGAGACCTTCACATATGTGCCTTTTGGAAGTGTTTTGGAGGAGTCTTTACTTGTTTCAGGAGACATAACAAGTTGAATAACTAAATTCACCTTAGATAAGAGTCTTGCTGTTTTCTGTCTGTTCATGGAGTCTCATAATAAGTAACACAGTGACTGGAAAACTTGAACTTGTCAGTAAAACTGCAGGTTGAAATACAAATTTTAGCTAAATCAGTACCTGATTAAGGAAGCAGGAGCTCATAAAACAGTAAACTCCATCAAATGGTGAGATAAAAGCATCAATTAAATATGTAATGGATGGTAACTGTAAGCATTACCTGTCTGTGTTCATGCAGCTATGTCCACTGAGGGCAAAGAGAACTTAATGTTCTACGCAGAGGTTCCCAAGTGGATCAACAAGCAGGCCCTGCTCTTTCTCAGCTGGAAGCCCCTGCTGCTGCACTTTCATGTGAGCTCAGTTTTATGCTGCACAGTTATGTCACAGAACCTGTTTTCAGTTAAGACTGCTGTGTATGCTTTGCTTTGGATGTTCTTTTTTTCTGACTGGACCAAAGTAGCCATACTGATAACACATAACAGTGCAGAAGCTGTTGGTAGCTGCAGCCATTTTTTCAATACTTCTGTTAATAAAGTTGAGGATTACTTCTCAACTGGTAGATATAGTAAATCTGGTTGCTGCAATTACCAAGAGAAAAAGTCTAATTCAAAGTACAGTAATATGTTGAACAGCATGCTAGATGTGTTTTTGAGAAGTGGTGTGCTTAAAGAAACTGCTCTATAAGAGGTCATTCATACAATACAGGTACTACCCATTTTACACACTTCATTTGTCCTTCAAAATGCTGTGCAAATTGAAATTGCATATATATATCATGATGCTATTGTACATTATTTTATAACGAAATAATAATAATACATCCCCAGCCCATTCAAAAACCCCAAACCAACTTTGAGTAATATCA
This sequence comes from Heterotis niloticus, assembly GCA_018136845.1. Classification (NCBI taxonomy): domain Eukaryota; kingdom Metazoa; phylum Chordata; class Actinopteri; order Osteoglossiformes; family Osteoglossidae; genus Heterotis; species Heterotis niloticus. The sequence continues at coordinate 25,547,212 of CM030890.1, forward strand.
TTAAAATACTCTGTATCATGCCAGCATTCCACTACACGGCATGTACATAGGTCATCATGTTGTGCAGCGTAGTACAGACTTGGGGTATTGCACCATCTAATGCAGCATATGCATGGGGCATCGTGCCAAGCCACACAACACACACACACAAAGGGCATCACCCCATGCTACACAACACACACAAAAGGCATCGCATCACACAGCACAAACATTGGGCACCAAAATCCCTGTTCACAGTAGTGAGATGAGATTTGAGTTTTTCTAGCCTCCTTACCATTACTTGATGGAATTAAAAGTTTATTTAGCTGCATTATAGTGAAATTGTATGTATTGAAGCTACATATACGTGTAATTATCTTTATATTGCATAATTTGCAAGGTGGGCATCCCCAGCATAATGAAAAACTAGATTAGTAATACAGGTATCACTCAGTATACAAGTTAAACCCAAAGGAAGTTAATACCCTCCCTCAATATATGCATGTTTGGGTTTTGAAGTTACGCACGTGACATTGGTATGCACCTTGGCCAGAATCCAAATTTACACTAAAAACACAAAGAAGATAATGTAATAACAAGAAAACAACTATTATTATTATTATTATTATTATTATTATTATTATTATTACTGTGGTAGAACATTGATTATCTGAAAGTCAACCACAGTATGTATTTCTAGTGCACTGATTGTTATGAGGTATTATGCTTAATGTATTAATTTTAGATTATTTATTTGTAAAATATTATTTTATTGTAATTATTAAGGTATATGCAGTATAGCATAGAAATATTATCAGTTTGCTGTTACAGGAGTTTAAATTTAAATGTTGACTTTAGCTATTGTGTGGGCTCAGGACAGTCTCCCATTACGTTGATGTATTTTGTCACTGTGAGTGTGTTGGGCAGCAGTTTTTCATTCAGTCTTCTGCAAATCACTGCACTGTGAGGTTATTGCAGGCATTTTGTTTCAGATTATTCAGTCTTCCAGTTTATGTTTGTGACTGTTTCAGCGTGAAATACCATTTAATTTTACTTTTTAAATTCAGTACTGCTGCACTATTGTGTTAATAATGACGTTTACAGCCAAAAGAAACTCCTGTGTTTTCAAAGACGAGATAACAATTAGGAGACTGGGCAAAGGCAAAAACCATTGCATCTGTTGCTTAGATTTTTAATGTTAGCAAAGCAACTGTATCTGATATAAAGAGCAGAAAAATGAAATGTTGAAGTTCGCGTCAAAGTTAGACAGTAATGATAGTCTTATAAAAAACTATGGAAAAAACAAAATTACAAGATGCTGTTTATTTATGGCTTCTGCAAAAGAGAAGTCAAGGTAGACCTGTCTGTACATCTGTTATGCAAAAAAGCATTGCAGTTGAATCAAAAGATAAATACACTTTGTTTAATTTATTATTTATTCATTATTAGTACTATGTGTTGTATTATTTTCAACGTATTTAAACAATGTAGGATAATAATTTGTTTATGCATGAAACCTAATTTTCTCTTAGTGACTATTAACATTAACATTCTAGACTTAGCTAAATAAAGGTAAATAAATTTGCATTATTTCCTCTTTCTTGATGTCCTGTATTTGAAGATTCCCATAATCATTTCTAACTTTCTATCTCTCTAATAGTAAAGGAAAATGAATACATCATTTCTAGCCAATAGGAAACATGAAGACGTTTTCATTCTCAGTTAAGCAAATATGAAAAACAAAGACTTTTTTACTCTCCTAATGACTGCCTTTTGCTTTATCTTTAGTGATTCTCACCAGAGGATTTCTAGTCTCCCTGATATGCCATTAGCTGCCAGTCTCGATGTTATGTTGGAGCACACCTGGAACTTGTCTCTTACCAGCTTCTAACTGGAGCTGCCAACAGAGCTCAGTGCTCTGCATAGTTGAGGACCATTCACCAAAGTACAGTGCAATATTTTTCCTATAAGAAATAATGGTACCTTCCTGTTTCAAGATGGTGGCTCCATCTACACTGTGAAAGATGGCGGCCCACATGGTTTCACGGTGGGGCCATGACCATTGCTTTCTCATGAATTTTTCTTATGAATTTTATACACACACGATACCCGGCCAAAAAAACACTCTAATATTTCGTTGGACCTCCTTTAGCTTTGATTACGGCATGCATTTGCTGTGGCATCGTTTTAATAAGATTATGCCATGTCACAACATTTATTTCCGTCCAGAGTTGCATTCATTTTTCGCCAAGATCTTGTATTGATGATGGGAGAGTCGGACCATTGCGTAAAGTCTTCTCCAGCACATCCCAAAGATTCAAAGATTCTCAACTGGGTTAAGGTCTAGACTCTGTGGTGGCCAACCAATGTGTGAAAATGATGTCTCATGCTCCCAGAAGCACTTTTTTCACAATTTTGAGCCCAGTGAATCCTGGCATTGTCATCTTGAAATATGCCCATGCCATCAGGGAAGAAAAAAAGCCATTGATGAGAAAACCTGGTCATTCAGTATATTCAGGTAGTCAGCTGACCTCATTTTTTGAGCACATAATGTTGCTGAACTGCAGTAATTATCCAACGGAAGGCTCTTATCCATTTGCTTAGTTAAATCCAGGTGGTGAATTTTTTTTTTGGCCAGGTAATGTGTGTGTGTGTGTGTGTGTGTGTGTGTGTGTGTGTGTGTGTGTGTGTGTGTGTGTGTGTGTGTGTGTGTGTGTGTATTTTCATGAATGAGTGTGCATACATGGCAGTATGAATGTTTGCAGTTTTTAGGGTAAAGTAAAAATTGTTTTCAAAACATGTACCCTGACTGTCTGAGCCCTTTTTATTATTTGTTGTGAGTAACCTTACAAGGACACTACAGCCAGACCGGTGAAGGAGCTCTGTGATTCTCTTTTGCAGTCTTGTGATCTCAGGCCAATTTTTGTATTGCATGTCAATTATTATTACACTGCTGCATATTATTAATACAAGAAAATATCTCTTTTTTAATATGTACAGTATATTATTTAGCTCTGTTTTGGTGTTACTTGAACAAATATGGGGTGACTTTGTGGGCTCAGGAGCATTTCAGTTTTTCCCATTGAAACTGTAGTTGCCATTCAATTTAATGGTAATTATATCTCCGACATGAGATTTCCTCTTACAAGCAGATTTCCAGGAACACATTACAGTACACTCGAAAGTACACGGATAACTACAATTAAATGTGTACATAGACACATATGTGTTCAAACAGAAATATGCTTTTGTATTGATGTATCATAGTATTTTCAACGTTCAAACTTTGTCTTTTCTTTAGAATCAACTGCTAAGACCTATCAAAGTGGCAACTTCCTGCCCTACATCCAAATGGACCCAAAACTGTGTCCCGTAGACCCCACCTGGTTCTGTTTTGTCCACAGCTGTGACATTTGGATTGGAAACCTGGAAACGGGGGAAGAGAGGCACCTTACATTTGCCCATGAAGGTAATGCTTCAACACACCTTTTAAATATGTACAAGGGCAAGAATACATCATATTTATGCTAGTATCAGCTAAGGTATTTTTTAATGTATTTTACAAAAGTCTCCATGATTTGAGCAGCATTCATTAGTTGATTCTTGCAGACAATTCCTTCTGTGTGACTGACTTGTATAAAGTGATTAGCATGCTCAGTATAATTGAGATTCAGTCAATTTCTGAGTTTTTAGAACTGTACAGTTTACCCCTGGTTTCCCTTGAATACATGTTCAAGTCTTTTCTTTCCTTTGCATTCAGTTTGCAGGAATGGGATATGTGATTGGCCTCATAGTAGTGATGTGCCCATTGTCTTCAATGGTATGCCCAGGTGTATCCAATATGAAGGATGACCCAAAGTCTGCAAGAGTGGCCTCTTTCCTGATATAAGAGGAGTTTGACCTCTACACAGGATACTGGTGGTGCCCCATTGCGGAGGAAGGTTGGTGTGTTACAGGGTTCCGTGTTTTTTTTTTTTTTTTTTTTTTTTTTTTTAATCCCCAGCTGTCCCTACCTTACTTCTCCTTCTTTACCATCTCTTTTTGTGTTTTTTCCCTATTTATTAGCTACATTTAACATTCACTAACAAGCTGTCTGTGACGTTGTTGAACCAAGCATGAAACTGTAAAGTTGCTATTTAAATTCACAGGAAAGGAAATGGTATTAAATTATTAGAAGGTTACTTAACCTGAATTTTATATGGGTTGCTGTATAAAGAAGTAAAGCTGTAATGCAATGGGGACAGGGAATATGTAAAACATGCATGATAGATGTGCTACTGGTCTGTGTGATGAAGCTGGTGTTCACTTTAGTTAGGTGTTCCTATGATGGTTTTTGTAGAATTAGGTGTGCAATGATTCAGTGACATGTTCTTCCAAAGACCACCCAGCCCCCACTGGGCATTCTATCTAACATTTAGTATTTATTAGCCAGTCTTTGTTGGTCACTCTGCTGCTTATGTTGATGATTGAAACATAGCGGTCTGGGACATCTGCCTTCCTGCTGGCAATTTCGGGGGCTTTAGTGGTGGCAGGGGTCTAACTTTTGCAATATTCCTAAGATGGAAAAAGGCGGACCTTCTTACCTGAGCGATTTGTGACCTAAAGGTTAAATTAGAGTCAATGACGACCCCTAAGCTTTTTACCTCAGTCTTTATTTCAAAACTTAGGGGGTCGAGTTTGTTTGCGATAACTCCGCTGCACCCTTGTTTACTGATTATTATGATTTCTGTTTTTTCTTTGTTTAATTTCAAGCAGTTGTCACACATCCAGTTTGAAACTTCACTTAGGCAATGGATTAGAGAATCAAGAGCATCTGGGTCATCAGGGTGGTCCAGCGTGTTGTCCCCTCTAGTCATGCACGTGACATGTTGGTAGAAGTCCGGCATGACTTGTCTGAGGTTCGCTTTATTAAAGTCCCTCACCACTATGGTTGCTGCATCCGGGTGCTTGTGTTGAGTTGCGCTGAGTGCCATGTGCAGTTCAGATAGGGCTGTGCCAACGTCCACATGAGGTGGAATATAAACCACTATGGTGATAAACAAGCTGAATTCCTGAGGCAGGTAAAAAGGATGGCACTTGATGATCAGATGTTTCAGATGAGGCGAGCAGGACCTACAGAGAACAGAAATGCTCTTCACTTCGCTCCACTTAGTGTTCACCATGAAACAGACTCCCCCACCTTTGGATTTGTTGGCCTCCGCCGTTCTGTCCATGCGAAACACGGAAAAAGAGTCCAACAGAGTCACTGCCTGGTCCGGCACTAGGGGGCTCAGCCATGTCTCAGTGAAACACAGGATGTTACAGTTTCTCACATCCTGTTGGAAGGTCGCTCTTGCTCTAAGATCGTCCAGCTTGTTTTCCAACGACTGAACGTTCATGAGAAGAATGTTGGGCAGTGGTGGGTGATGAGTTTGTTTCCTCAGTCTGTTCTGAACTCCAGCATGGGTCCCACGGGGTTTCTTTGTGCGTAGCCGCGGGGTCTCTTGGTCGCGTCCTTTATCGTCATCTGCAGTCCGGAGTGTCTCAGTCGGCCACGACAAATAGGGTTTGAAAAGTTCAGAAACTACGTAAGGAATCTTGATTCCCAATTTCCCGAAATGTTGCACTGTCATACAGTACCAGTCTCGTTGTATGAAAGAACGGTAAGAATAGATAGAATATTAAAGAAAAAACACAGTCTTCCTGGAGCAATCAGGTAGGCATCTGGACGTAGCCACGCCATCTTGATCAGGCCAAAGGTATGTCGTCATGGGAGCGTAACACCCATATGTGCTTATTGAACATCCCATTCAAAACCCATGGGCATTAATATGCAGTTTTGCTACTGTATAACAAAACTCCACTCTTCTGGGAAGGCTTTTTACCAGATTTTGGAGCGTGGCTGCAATTTGTGCCCATTTAGCCACAAGAGTATCAGTGAAGTCAGGCACCGATGTCGGGCCAGAAGACCTGGCTTGCAGTCGGAGTTCCAGTTCATCCTAAAAGGTGTTCAGTGGGGTTGAGATCAGAGCTTTGTGCAGACCCTTCAAGTTCTTCCACACCAACCTCAGCAAACTTATGTGTTTATGGAGCTGGCTTTGTCCACGGAGGCAAAGTCATGCTGGAATAGGAAAGGTGCTTTTCCCCAAACTGTGGCCAGAAAGTTGGAAGCACACAGTTGTCTCAGCTCAGTTGTTAGGAGGGATGTCCACATAATATTGGCCATAGAGTGTATGTTCAAATATATCTTGCCATTAAGGCTCTCTGACATGTTCTTTTATTTTTGTATTTGCATGTCATATGCGTTGGCTCTTGTGTGTGTGTGTGTGTGTGTGTGTGTGTGTGTGTGTGTGTGTGTGTGTGTGTGTGTGTGTGTGTGTGTTGTATTTAGGTCTTGAGCATTCATGACAATAAGCTGGTCAGGATTATTAAACTGTTGTTACAATGAATATATGAAAGTTATTAAATAATAAGTAGTATTTAACAAGTCCTTGATATTCACAGATCATTGTCCTTCTGTGTGTGTTTGTTTTTCTGCACCCATATCCTGGCGGGTACAGATCACCGTGGAAGAGGAGAGGGGGCTCCTCTTCTTCCAGGGTACCCGGTACAGTCTCCTGGAACACCACTTGTATGTAACCAGTTGGGTGTGGCCTGTAGAGGCCTGGAGGATCACCAAGCTTGGCCTCTCCCACACCTGTTGAATTAGCCAGGTTAGCTAACACATTCTGCCCAGTCACATCAGCAGATGCTTACCTTTTAGATGAGCATGGTGTGTGAGGCTTGGTCATTTTTAAAGTCATACTGGCTTCTTCGTAGATGGTTCCCTATGCAGAGAATGGGTGTCAATAAACCCCCTCTTTGTGCATATAAAACATATTGTACAACTTCCTAGTGTAGGCTAACTTTCAAGGTCCACTCAGCATGGAATGTCACGCTGTTCTGTGATTTGCTTCTCTTTCCCTTTGTCTGTCCACCCTCATCTTGCATTATCACAGCTGTGTGGTGTCTGTTCTGCCACTACTCTGGCCCCCTGCCCCTGATCCAGTACCTGTCTTTCAGCTGATGGACATGTCCGTGAGCCACTTCAGCAACGAGACAAGCCAACCATGTGTTCATCTCTTCCGATTGAGTCTGGAGGAACGGAAACCAGACCACATCCAGGGGGAGTTCTGGGCCTCTCTCATGGAGTACCCAAGTATGCTTCAGATCTTCTCATTCGTCCTTATTGATATTTGGCTTTAAAAAGACAAACTTACTACATCTGCACTAATCAGTTTAAGCAAGTGTAATTTCCTGTGTGTTCATCAAAGCCATCCCTTAAGTAAAAATAACAATATTGATTTGGTTATTGAAATCATTACTGTTAAAGGACTGTAGATACTGTAGTAGTGTAGTTGTAAAATTTGCTATTGTAAATTGTCAAAACTGCAGTCTGCCCCCCTGACTACATCCCCCCGGAGCTATTCTCCTTCAAGAGCCAGTCAGGACACACACTGTATGGCATGTTCTATCACCCCCACAACCTGGTGCCTGGGAAACAGTACCCTGTGGTGATTTTTGTGTATGGAGGACCACAGGTACCCTTACTATTTTTTTAAGCACAGCATTGATTTCCTCAAAACTTTGCTTCTATACCAAAATGCTGCTTTATGTTCTTGCATCACAGGGTTGTGGTGTACAAGTGATATTACAAAGACCTGACCCTCATGTCACTTGAGGTGCAGCTAGTGAATCGGCATTTCGAAGGCCTGAAGCACATATGACTACACCCTAGCCTCATTGGGCTATTGTGTTGTCCTCGTGGACAACCGTGGCTCCTGCCACCGTGAACTGAACTTTGAGAGTGCACTGAAGCATTGCATGGTGAGTCAGACATATTGGGGGTTGGGTTTTCAAGTACAGAGTATGTGGATAGAATTAACTGGTGTTATGGAACCATGATGCCTCAATATATGATCACACACACACACACACACAGCCCAGCCAAAAAAAGTCACAAACTCTAATATTTCATTGGACCACTTTTAGTTTTGATTACAGCACGCATTTGCCATGGCATCATTTTGATAAGCTTGTGCAATGTCACAACATTTACTTCCATCCAGAATTGCGTTAATTTTTCGCCAAGATCTTGTATTGATGATGGGAAAGTTGGACCACTGCATAAAGTCTTCTCCAGGACATCCCAAAGATTCTCAATGGGGTTAAGGTCTGAACTCTATGGTGGCCAATCCATGTGTGAAAATGATGTCTCTTTCACAATTTGAGCCCCATGAATCCTGGCATTGTCATCTTGGAATATGAAGAAAAAGTCCATTGATGGAAAAACCTGCTCATTCAGTATATTCAGGTAGTCAGCTGACCTCATTTTTTGTACACATAATGTTAATCACTGCAGTAATTATCCAACGGAAGGCTCTTACCTATTTGCTTAGTTAAATCCAGGTGGTGTGTGTGTATATAAAATATGACTATATGACCAGTATGGAAAGTTTCCCAGTGTTGTTATTCCTCATATCTAATCCCTGTCCAATTTGTGTGTTGCAATTTGTGCATATATGTGTCCCTTCTGTTTGTCTCCCCAGGGTCAGGTAGAGATTGAGGATCAGGTGGAAGGCCTGGAGTACCGGTCTACACGCTACTCTTTTATGGACATGGAACGTGTTGCCATCCATGGCTGTTCATATGGGGGCTTTTTGTCCCTCATGGGTCTTCTGGAGCAGCTCGACATCTTCAAGGTCAGTCATGCCAAAGTCGATATTGCTTCAGTAGTCTTCAATAGTTGTAGAAGTCCATTGTCCCCACATATATGATTGCCTTGTAATTAGTAGAACATTCTGCCCTGAAAAACAAGGTGAAGTGGCATCCAAATTAGGAAATGAACAATTCGAAGGTGGGGAAATAGAAAATTCATAATCTGTGCCACTCCTAAGGACTGGAATGCTGCATTTCTACTGGGAGTTGCCATTGTTCCACAGATTCGGGATCTTATCTGTGTCCTGTGCTTCTGCAAGTAAAGCGTTGTGCCTGTGGTGACTGCTTGAGTCTGCAGGTGGCAGTGGCAGGAGCTCTAGTCACCATGTGGACACAGTATGACACAGGCTATACGGAACGCTACATGGGTTTGCCAGTGCTCCACCCAGACTGCTACCAGTTAGGATCTGTCGCCCTGCAGGCCCACCGCTTCCCTTCCCAGTGAGTGCTACCATGTTACACCTGCTTTCAAGAGCACACACAACGCACTACAAAGTGGCATTCATAAGTTCATACATACATACACAAATAAACGAAGACATTCCAACAGGATTTTCCCTGATGCAGGGTTCAACAGAAGAGCCTCTTCTTTGATCTAAAGCATCATTATTTTAACAACCCAAAGAGCTTAAATGCAGTGATCTGAGCAGTGATCTGACAATACCCTGGCTCCTCAGCTTATGAACATAGTTTGTACCTAACCCCTGTTCCTAACTCGCTGTGTTTGTGACTTCAAAGTCACTTTTTTCAACAAGCTACAATAAATTAAAATGTAATAATACAGCAGATCTGTATCTTAGTTTTTTCATCGATGCCCTGTATTCATTCTCAGATTTTGCTATAATTAAAAAAAAAAAAAACTTTGTAAAACTTTTATTAATTTTCAGCGGAATTAAAATTAAACTTTAAAATGGCTGAAAATAAAATCAAACTTATATGTTGTTTCTTGTCTTGTTTTTGATCGTTAATACTTATGAAGACCAGACACATGGTGTAAATATTGTCGAAGTGAGTTGAATTAAAATGGTATCACCCTGTTTGGGGGTGTTCCATTGCAGTTTATGAGCTGGACAGATAAACACAGGTCATATTTGCTCTGCTACAGACAAAAATTTTAGAAAAGAGATGCATAAAGTAAAGACTCTTTTGTATGTTAACATGATATGTGTGAAACTTTAAGAACTTGATAGTTCATTAAGTTAGGAGCCAGGGCGTTGATAAAAATATCAATAAAAACAGACCATCTTTGTACTCCTGTGTGTCAGGCCCGGCCGCCTGCTGCTGCTTCACGGCGTTCTGGATGAGAATGTGCACTTTACCTACACCAACGTGTTGCTGAGCCTGCTGGTACGTGCTGGCAAGCCCTACCATCCACAGGTGAGCTGCACATGTACAGTGTCATCAGTGTGGCTAAGAGAGGCTGCAAGGAATATTAATAAATAATATTACTTATATGGCCCAGAACTGAAATAGTTAGCTACGTTTGAGCAGGCTTGTGTCAGTAACCTTTAAAACACACTAGTTAGCTAAGAAGAGATGAAATAAGCCACATTTAGACACAGACATTAAATCTGAATGAAGCATGAATGATAAAAGCTTTTATAGTTAGAATGTGGTTTCCACAACCCATACAAAATGACTTAGCATCCTGTAATAATCTGTGTATAAGTAGTGTAAATTGTTGTCTTAACACCAACCCCCAAAAAGGGTTTTTGTTTCCTAAAGTCAGTGCCTGTTGTCCTGATAGAATTGTTCCCTTGACATGTCTGCAGCTGTACCCACAGGAGAGGCACAGCATCTGCCTGACTGAGTTTGGGGAGCATTATGAGCTGCACCTGCTCTACTACCTGCAGGAGAACCTGGGCTGTCGTACTGCTGCCTGCCTTACTGCTTCCTGATGTCCCACAGACTTTCAGTGGCTCACCAACAGGGGGAGACACACTCCTCACACCAGAGTGGCAGTCAACACAAGTTTTCCAGAGTAACCTGGGAATTTTGCTGAACTGCCATAGGGATATGATGATTAGGGAACCTCACACAGAAAGTCAGTGTTTGTTTTTTTTTTTTTAAAGCAATGGTAAATAAAACGTGTTCCTAGTTAAGTGGTTGGAAAAATGGCTGCAGGACCCCAGTGTTTATATTTCTGTGTCACACAGAGAAATACCAGGAGACTTTGACCTTCCATCAGTTGTGGCCATATTATTTATCGAATGAAATGAAAGAGCGAAGGAATTACTGACACTCATACAAGCTGCAATGGTATAACATTAAATTGTCCACTACATAGTGACACAATTTATGCAGATTGCTGTCCTGTTCCTCAGCTTGTGTTGTGTGAGCAGCATCTTCCAGGGGCCACTTGGAAGGAGGCTCAGGCTTGGTTTCCTTTTGACTGCTGCCATCCTTACAGCAGTCCCCTTCTGTCTCTCTGCTTAGTTATTTTTACCAGGTACCTGCATGTTATGGGGGTGTTTCAACAAAATCTGTTTGTGCCTACAGTTGTACCACTTAGCACCATACATCTCAGAGTCACATTCATCCACAAGTGTAAAGGAAATAAAATACCTGACATACACATATGTACACCTGTATTTTTCCCATCTATTTCCTTCATTCATGTGATGCCTAATTTGTGCTCTTCATTGAATCTTAACCCTAACAACAGCCTTTGCTACAGATGCTGAATAGTTTGTCACAAAATAAAAAATGAAAGGCACATCAGTTATATTAAGTGTCATGCTTGGGGGGATGGTCATGGCATTCCTTTGATTGAAAGTGTTCACTTTCCATGGTGAGACCACTGAACCATGGTGGGTCCAGTGTCTGCCCCGTTTATCCCATATTCACATCTTCTGCTCCTCAATTTTCTTCTGCTGAGGTGCATTTCACAGAAAATGAATGTTTTTGCGATTGCATGGACTGTTTGCATGCTGTTGGGATCCAGTGTCCCTTTGCAGTTAGAGTTCTTTTATTCACTGTTTAGAAGAACACATGCCAACACATCAAGCTTTTAGTGCTTTCACAAAGTTAACCTATTGAATGACAACTCTCAGGGCAAAAGTCCCTAAATTGTTCTGCAATATCTGTAAACTGTAACTAAGGTGCTCCAGTAACCCAGTTTCCTGCCTGTAAACAGTACTGAAGATTAAACAGACTCAAGAACAATGGACACAGTGCAGGTCACAGTGGCTATGACTGTTAGCTGTTGCAATAGCAGGCGGGCTATACTAAAGATTTTCCCTTAAATTATTCAAATGAGTTGTATTTGTTACATTATCATTATAACATTTTTCTGGACACCTTCTCCTGGACCTTCAATCCATCTGGGACCTACCAGTGACTTGCAGAGGAGTTACTCTGCCCTGTTTACAGTGGGTCCTGTTATGCTGTCTGCTAAAACTACACCAGCTCTCATTTTCAACCTTCTGTCATCAACTGGAAAAGAATTTTTTTTTTGCATTTGACTTTGCTACTGCAATACCCGGCACTTTATTCCATTTTAATTACTGCCTACAGATGGTGTCCACAACAGTTATTTCTATATAAATTTTGTTACAGTTGTTTTGAAACCATTTTCCCAGTTTCATTTGCTGACTGAGGACATAGTGGCAATCTTGCCACATTTCTCCCTCCACGTCTCTCTATTTTCTCCACTCAGTTTCAAGAATATTCAGTGACGGTGGCCTGGGTCAGGCCCTTGTTAACACCCAATCCTAATGACATGCAAGTTCAATAGAAAGCCAAAATACAGATAAGTGTGTGTTGGTGGGCCCCGCCTCGTCCCTCTGTCCTGGCTAACAAGGCGCCCATTGACGGGACACTTGAGCCGGCATGCTATACGAGCAAACAGCAGCCCTCCATTCACAGGGTAGCTGCATTTTACTGAGACTCACAATCTACGTTTACGCTAAATAGGGTGAAAGGAGGCTCTCCCATGGAGTATTGGTTATAGCAGTCAAAAGAGGGGCTCTGCCTGTTCCTGTCTGTCCTCCCTGTCTGTCCCAGCCTCCACCTTGTAGTCTACACCCCACATGAGGGTGTAAAGTGCAGGACTATTTTGCAGTCACATTAAACACTTCCAGCAGTGACACAGTGTCACTTTTTTGCTCCCTTTTTTCTTCACCCTCACTTGTAATAATAATTTGTTCCATAGCCTGCTGTGAGTTGGAGTAGAGCTGGCCATGTTCTCCCCATCTGAGTAGGTTTCCTCTTGCAGTCTAAAAATAATGGCCTTAAGGTGAAATGCTCACACTCAGTTGCCCTTAGTGTGTGTCTCTGAGTGTCCTGTAGTGGGCAGGTATTCTCTGGTTACCCTGCCTGGTGCTGTCCAGGACAGGACCAGATCTTGCACACAAATGCAAGGTAAATCTGTACAGAGGAGAGCACAATTTAGTGTCCCAGGGCAAAATCCACCTGTTTCCTCACCCTGGCTGCATTTGAAATGAATGAAATGAAATGAACTTGTACCTAACCAGGTGCGTATACACCTGTGCCTGTGTTTCCTGTCTGTTCAGCACTCCTCCAAACTTGGGAAGAGTATCCACTCAGCTCTCCATTCTCAGTGCTCCTCGTTTACATTTAGTCAGGCTAATGCCAGCCTCCTGCCCAGCAGTCCGTGGTGGCCACCATGTCAGTCTAAGCCTCTGTCTCTATGGATACCGCTTCTCTCATGCCAAGCGTCTCTCGGGTCCTGCTCCAACAGAAAGACCCATTGGGGGTGGGGTCAAAGCAGCAAGTGGGTAACAGAAGCAGCGCCTTCATGAACACTGGCAAATGGACCAGTTGGAGCCATAATCGAAGGTTTTCTCTCCTAAGCAATTTCTGTTTGCTTTGCTTGTGGAGTGCAGCCAAGGGGGAAAGCTTGCACAAAAAAAAGTGTGAAAATCTGTTCAGGACAGATGCCTCGTAACCTTCTTCCTCCACTATGTGGACTTTTAGAAACTGCCATCATTCCACCAATAACGGAAAAATGAGTACACCAGGACATATCGCACATGGTAAAATAAGCCTTTTGTTGTTTTAGAATACATTCAGAAAGGGGGTGTTGTTCAAAAGTGTCCTTTTTCAGTGTGTGATGATTAGTTCTGTGTCTCACCCACACATTTGACCACCTGTATTCTGACAGACTGCTAAGCAGAAGAATGGTTGTCAACACAACAGTTCTTTAATGGAAAATATTTTTTTACTGATCGATGTCAGGAGTAACAAAGGCTGACAAAAGAGGAGTAAGCAGGGAATCATAAATAAAATGAAAGTTTTTTTTTTTTTTTTTTTTTTTGCAAATTAATGTTTTTGTGTAGATAGCACTCAGCAGTCTTGAAAGTAGACATTGGACTACTTGTGGATCCACCATGGCTTTCAACAACGGCCCACCGTTAACTTCACATGCAGATAAAGGGGATGATACAGATTCAGTTTCCTGTAAAATCCACACACTTCAAAACTTCCCATAAAAGAACCCTTGAAGACATGGGATAATTTCCTTAATCTGACTTGAATGGATTGCAACTTCAGAAAATGATTAATACTGAGTACAGATATTACCCACTTGGGCAGGCAAAAAAAAAAATCTTTTGTGAAAAACAAAGGATTTCCTATCATAAAATATGCATAATGTGAATGGGTTATGCAAGAGAATTACCATTATTTACAATCGTGTAAGAGGCACAGGGATTTATCACAAATTTAAAGGGACGTTTAGCATAAGATTTTAAATCTGCATATTCCTCTAACATGTAGAACTACCTCGAGGGGCTTTTTATGCAATTTTCTTTTGTCATTTAGCAGAAGCATTCGAAAGTACCCACTGTTTTACTCTTTTATACACCCACGTACTCCTACTGGATAGCATGTTTCTGCTTCAAGGAGTATTACAATTGCTGATGTGTGGGACTAGAAACAACGCCCTTCAGGTTACAGGTTACTGTACTAACTTGTTTACAGATGTATCCCAGAATCTTAGCGAGAACTACAGATCCCGGCACCCATTCTTACTTGAGAACAGGGAACAGCATGTACGGTGGCGTTCAGCACCGCTGAAGTGAAACGTGAAGGTTTCTAGTTCAAGCCCCGAACCGGCTGTAGTCTTGTACTCGCTTAAAGCACCGCACCTGCCCCGCACAGTAAGACTATCCTGCTGTAAAGACGGCAGAACGATTGTTGAGTTGGTTCTCTGAACACGGCAGGTCGCCTCGCACAAACGTGTCCGCTCTTTACTGGTGGCGCGGTGCTTGGCTGTAGATAACGCAGTTACTAGCGATGCGGCGCGGGCGCTCCTTGCCAAGAGGAAGGGGGCGTCTTCGTATTCCAGCGCCCACCTTGGGGGGCGGGTGGTCCCCCTTGGTGTCGTCAGATGAGCGCGGGAGGTCGGGGGTTCGGGACGTCGGGACGAGGACAGACATGGCGCTGAGGAACGTCTCCGTCTTCTGTGTGCTCTCGCTGTGCTTTTGTCGTCGCTCCTTTCAAGGTAAATGAGCCCACGGCGGTGGACGCGGGTTCAAGCAGCCTGGCTATTTTGAAACTGCAGAATTTTGCAGCCTTTTTACGTGAATGTGCCTCACACGACTTCATGTCGCGTTGGCGCAACATCGTTTGTTAAACACTTGTACCTCAGTTTACCGACACAACTCATAAAAGATTGCTTTTGGTAATTCCGAGTCAGTCACTGCGTCACAGTCAACAAGGTTCTGTCGAAAACATCACACAAAGCTACAATGAATTAAAAATTACCTGTAACTCGTGTTCTTTTTAGCTTCTCATACAATGCACACTGTTGGATGACTGTCTGACTGGATGCCTATTTTATTTTCTTTTATAAGTATGATGCAACACTAAAGTGAAGAAATGGCTGTAAAAGTAAAAATAAACTCGGTTCTTCAAAATTCACAACTCAGATGTTTGTAACATGAGGTAGAGGTGTACATGCACTTGCACAAGGGATCTGAGAGCAGTGTGTTATAAAGCTAAAGTGGGATTTTGTTGCATTTTGATTATGGTTTCAGGGCGAAAAAATGCAAAGGCATTTTGCTTGTAGTGAGACCAAGTTGTACTTGGTTTCCTTGTGTTCCTGCTCTGACCGTTGGGCTTTGAAAATTTCCAGTCTGTTTATATAAAGGAGGTGGAGCAATGAATTTTGTCTCCAGTTTTCAAGAAGTACAAAGAAAATGCCTAAAAACTGAATCCGATCAACAACATCGGCATTTTACAATCGAAGGCGACATTGTCTACATGTTGATGAGTGCATCATAGGGAAAACGCCAAGTATACATTGTTCCTCCCTCTGTGGTCAGGCATCCTGGCAACATGCAAGCAGCCAAATACAAAGTCTTTGCAGCCACATTGGGTCTATGGTGTCTTGTGGTTGCAGCAGAAGTTGCTGCACGTGTGTATGACATTTTATATGCCTCCAACCACATCAACCACTTACTATGATAATCCACAGGCACCAGAACACAACAATTATCCTGCTTTGTACAAGGGACATCTCCAGTTGGAGAAGGTGCTACAAGCTCCACATCCCAAAGACATAAATGGCACTTCACCCTGTAGAATGACCAGCAAAGCCATATAATGTCTGCTATTTCAAAATGACCGCTTCTGGATCTCTCGTTCTATACTTCCTAAAGTCCTTTGGAATAATTTATGACTTTTTGGGCCTCTGTCCACTCTTCTAGGTACTCACCAGATTGTACCAATGTCATCTTCAGCTGCTCATCAGCTATCTCTTCCACAGTTGATCTGACTGTTGGCAGGACTTCCTTCGTCTTTCGCTGTGGGGTGTAGTTGAATGAATCAGATTCTGACTAAATCCCATTTGACACCAGTGCAGATATCTGCAGTAAGTTTTCAATAGCTGCTGTAACACCGGCCCCTCTCAAGAGCAACGACTTCAACAAAAGGTTTACTATAATTGTTGATCAGTCCTGTATATTGGCTTGGTAGAATTTTGATCTATTTCTCCTTACAGAACTGCCTCAACTCAATGATGTTGCTGGTCTTTCATGCGTGAGCTTTGTGAACTGCTTCAGGTCCTGCCACAACATTTCCATTGGAAAGTGTGAACTTTGACTAGCCTTTTCCAAAATACAAAATTTCTTCTGCTTCAAACATTCTGTGGTCAAATTCTTCAACCATTCCTTGGTCAAATGACTTGTGTGTTTAGGGTCATTGTCTTGCTGTTAGTCCCACCTTCTGGTGAGCTTCAGTTCACAACCAGGTACTCATTTCATTACATTCATTACATTTCCTGTAGAATTTGATAGTAAAAAGCAGAATCCATAGTTCAGTCAATGTTGGGAAGCCATCCTGGTTCCATGGCAGTGAAATAGACCCAAACCATGATACTGCCACAACCAAATTTCAAAGTTGCAATGAGGTTCTTGTGTTGGAATGGAGTACTTGATTTTCAGCAAAGATATTGTTTCTCATTTAACCCAAAAAGTTATATTTTCAACCCCTCAGTCCACAGAACATTCTTCTAGTAGTCTTCTGGCTCATCCATGTTGTCTTTAGCAAACTTTAAACAGACTTCTATCCTCCCATGCATATTTGTTCAGTGTTTGCTTGATGGTGGATTCATGAACATTGACATCAGCCAGAAAGACAGCCCTGTAGATTTAGACAGAGTTCTTTTTGATCTCACAGAATATTACACACTTTACCCTTGGAGCGATTTTTTAAAAAATTGGATAACCACTACTGTGGAGAGTAACAGTGCGCTTCATCTTTTTTTTCTTTTTTTTTTTTTACTTATACATTATGTGCCTGATAGTGGATTGACTATCAAAATCTTGAAAAATTGTTTTGAATTCTTTTCCAGCCTAATGAGTATTGACAACTCTTTTTCAAAGGTCCTTATAAATCTCATTT
The DNA here is from genome assembly GCA_018136845.1 of Heterotis niloticus. Classification (NCBI taxonomy): domain Eukaryota; kingdom Metazoa; phylum Chordata; class Actinopteri; order Osteoglossiformes; family Osteoglossidae; genus Heterotis; species Heterotis niloticus. Next base: position 25,564,795 of record CM030890.1, read on the forward strand.
GCTCATCAATTTTAGCATGAAGACTTATAAAAAAAAGTACAATAAAAATAGCCAGTAGTTTTTTTTTTTTTTTTTTTTTAGATAGAATTATTGAAAAATATGTAAGAGTGCTGTGCTGTAGAATAGAAACAGCCATATCTCCTAGTAGGATATTCCGGATAATGGTCTTTTGTGTAGATGGACTTCATTTACTACTACATAAAGAGAAATTCCCTTTTACCATTTTATGATTGTTGATTATTGGGCTCTTGGGACCTGTAGAAACAGAACCAGTAGCATTTGCTACTAAAGTCCTTTTTCTCTCCCATGCATGTGTACCAGGGTTCAATGAGCAAAAAGGAAATACAGTGGGGACTATTGAAGCAGGGGTCAGGAACATGCTGGAGATGTGAATGAGACGTACTCTAGAAAGAAAGTTAAAGTGAATGTTAATGTGTATTTCATTGGGTGTTCTTTGAGTGGCATGTAAAATATTTTAGGTATCAGCCCTGTGAGTCATACATTGTAAATGATAAAGGAGATGTTTTTATAGAATGATAAAGGAACAAGACAACACCTGGAAGAGAGATTATTGGGGATGATGGTTGCTGGGTTGAATTTATCACAAGAACCTACGAACGCACATTCCTTTTGTCTATCTGTCTACTTGCCTGCTTTGTGTCTCTGTCTTGTCGCATCTGCTGAGGTTCCAGGAAGATACTGCCATATGAGTTGATGCTATGGATTATTTGTTGATAAAAGTGCATTTTTGTCTTCAAGGAGCTGTTCTGTAAATGGTATAATTTTAGTAATACCATTACATAAACAGCTCTGCTCTGAGCTAAAAGCCCATGAACATACCATTGCTGTTTGTGAGGTAAAGCATTGTTCACATTCACATTCATTCCATTATTTAATGGAATAGTGGTATACACCACCTTCACTGCAGTGCACGGTGCAAGTTCTGTTTAGCAGTACTGCCTGCCAACTATGTCACCTGCTTAGGGAGAGCATGGTGAAGACTCCTTGAGGTTCTGAAAAGTTGATGCATAGATTTAGATTTTTAATCCCCCACAAATTAAAAAAAAAAAGCACCGTATACTTTAACATTTTGATATGGAAGAGTCATTAGGTCAAACTCAGCTTTAAAATGGAAAAATGCAGAAATGTACTGAAACAGATTTTTTTGGCTTTCATTCCTTGTTGAATTTTGCCACTCTTTACCCATCTCAATTCCTAGCTAAACAAGTAAGAATGAAAATGTAAGAGCTGCAAAATTGTGAAGGAAGTATGAAAATAGGCTGCTAAAATCTGGTGTATGTTGTTCTGTAGAGCATCATCATCATCAGTGGGAGAGGTAGAGTCCATACTGAGCAGCATTGGCGGCATCGCAAATCATCCTCAAAACACAAAAATGTACACTAGAGTTTTGTCAGCTTTGTGTCCATCCAGGTCTGCATAATGTTGACTCACGTGTTGGCTTACCCTCGTCCATGAACTTTGCACCCCCCTGTTGCTTAGCAGGCACTTTCTTATCCAAAGTGATTTACATTCTGCAATCATTTTTGCCATTCATGCAAGTACCTACTTACTGAAATTAATTTAGGCTAGCATTATGCTAGCTTCCTTTTACATAAAGGTGCTGCAGTGACAGGTGAAGCCATGGTACTGTTTTAGCACTGCAGAGCCATAAGCCATGCACCCCGGCAAAATGGTTGACTACTTTGGGGAAAGCTAGTCTGCCACTATATACATCTGTTTCCTTCTAATAATTTGAAACAAGTATATGAATGTATGCCTTAACCACCACCCCAATGGACTATGCAATTTTATTTTTATTTACTATATAATCAGTTGTTAGTATTACTGTTTAGGCGTGGGCAATAAATATGAAAATTAAACTCTTTAAGTATCAGTAAGGCCTTTACCTTTGCACATAGAGTAAAGAAGAGTACTTAAGAGTTCATGTGCATCTCTCTGAAGGTCTGTTATACAGACTGCCTGTTCATAGTTCTGTGTGCGTATGTTATTTTGTGTAGAGCACCTATCTGTCCTCCTATTTGGTGAGTGTATTGGAGAGCACAGGAAGAAAATGTTTGTTGATAGGGGGACAGTGGGAAACAAAAAACTGTTACTCATAATAAGGGCTTTCTTCTGGGACAATTTGACATACAGAGGGGCAACAGGTAGCATAGTGGTTAGAACTCATGGCTTGCACTTGAAGCACCCAGATTCAGATTCCACCTCCTGCTGCAATACCCTTGAGAAAGGTACTTACCCTAAATTATTCAGCTGTTTAAGTGGGTAAATGATTGTAAAATGCTTTTAAGAAAAGTATCTGCTAAAAAATAAAATGTAAAATGTAGGCTGACGTACAAATACACCAAATGAATTTGATTTTACTGCTCTATTTTCAGAAGAACTTTCCATTTAATGTGCACCTTAAACATAGAAAACTAGTAGCAACCATCTCTGTGCCTTCCAGTATATGCTGAATTAGCACACTGCTTCATACCAAAGGGATGTTAATCCTCTAGCCTAAAAATATCCCTTGATTCACCCTGAATATGTGGCAGGGCTTCTGAGAGCACCAGTGTTTTTGGAACTGGCCCAATTCCCCAGATCCAATTTTTATTTTGTTAAACACTGATCTAGAGGTCTCGTTTATTGAACAGGATGTTACGTTTTCAAAGCAGGATTATTGTCTGTGTCACTAAAGGGTGGGTACAAAGGCAAGCCAGTTTTCCTCCACCTTTGTGAAAGGGTTTCTGATTTTGTTTTGTTGACTTTGGCTGCACTGATTCTGCCTAGGTTATTTTTTTACTGTGCTGACAGCAGAAAAGTGGACTAAGTTGGTGCTGACAGCAGGCACTGGCCGGTGCTGTTTGTTAAATCGGGGTCTCGCCAGTTGGAGTGGTGGTGGACACATGGTTTAATCCAGTGGATGGTGCCCTTTCACTGAAACTAATCAATTCACCCAGAATCTAAAACAACAATAATGGAAAAGACTCTTTGTAGTTGTTGCCCAGTTACTTTGAAGGTTAGAGACCAAAGCTCTGATAGTAACTTCTTTTGTGATCTACCTGCACGATTGGGTTAAATGAACCCTCCTGCAAAGTCCTATGACTGGTACCATTTTAGTTGAACAGCAAGAGAATGAAAATATATGCTTATTTGAGTATAAATTTGTTGAAATATCATGTTACAAATTAAAAAGCAAAGCAGAGGAGTTGCAAAATGATCTTAAAGATCAAAAAGATTCAGCATACGAGAGTGCAACCGTGACCCTTGTCATTATTGTCAGCTGCATGTGAAATCAGTATTTAATGGACTGATGAAGGACAGGAGGTGTCATGGCATGGAGCTATAACTTGGTTATGCAGATTCTGCCAAAAGATCCCATTTTCTGTTTGTGTTGCACTTTTTGTTTTGTGGTTTACTCATCAATAAAATGGACTTCAGTGCAAGCAGTGCACATGTATAGACAAATTTTATTGGTAGGTCACACAACCTTCGACAAAAACCTGAGTTTGACTGAAAAAGTACTTATGAGTGTAGTCAATAAGGTGCACATGGTGAACATGGTCGAGAAATAGTTGTGAAAGTATACCATTGTTGACAACATATGGAATTCATTGTGCAAATACTATGATTCTGTATTCCTCCCCTTTCCCTCTGTTCAGGCAGGTCTCTAGAGCTGAGCTGTGGAGTAGGGCCCCTGAACATTGTGTTAGAGCCAGGGCAACACCTCCTGTTGGACTGCCACCTGGGGGCATCAGAGGCACCCACCAACATCACCTGGATGCGGGGTGGCTCACCCATCCTGGATGGGGACACTGTAAGCGTGCTGCCTAATGGCTCTCTGTTTGTGCGGCCTGATATGACGGAGGACATAGAGGGAGAGTACAGCTGTGTGTCTGCTGGCCTTTTTGGAGCTCTTGCCAGCCGCACCCTCAGTTTGCATCTTGCTCGTGAGTATCAAGAGCTCCCGACTTAGGGCGACCTATTGTGGCTTAGCTTTGACAGCCCCTTCTTCACATTACAGGTCCTCTCCAATTCAGTGAGCACCCACAGTCTCAGGCAGTGTCTGTAGGGGGCATGGCACGGTTTCAGTGTCAAGTATATGGCCTACCCATACCCAGTATCACCTGGGAGAAGGATCAGAAGCATATGCCTCCCAAGGACAGGTGAGCAAACTCCTCATCTCACAGAGCTGTAATGCAGTTGAGAGAACCTCTATTCATTTGTTGCAGGTGAGAACAGTATTTGCTGCTTCACTAGCTGCTTTGCTCTAGGTAGAGATTAAAGGTTATAGGACTGTTTTCACTTTCCTTTATTTACTCATCAAGTTTGCATCACCACATTCATGTTGGCACAGAGCCAGGGCATAGTACAGCAGGTTACATTTACATTTTTACATTTGGTGGCCACTTTCTTGGTCACTTCAGCAACAGAGGAAGAACTTTACATACAGCCATTTTACTGGTAGACATCACACAAGTAGCTGCTTATAAAAGTGACATTCCAATAATAAGTGCATGGACAATAATAGTAGATGGCCGCCTTGGACTAATGTACAAAGCCATTGGAGGGAAATGGGTCGGGAAGTGATGGGTTTTGAAACCCTTCTAGAATGTTAAAAGGGATTTAGCAGTTCTGAGGAAAGAGGAAGCCAAATCTATTAAACTGAGGCCAAAACCAATAACCAGTGGCCAGAAGTGGAGAAGCATACCAGCCATGATCAGGCCCTGTAGGAATTTGTCCCTTGAACCTTGTGTAAGCCATAACAAGTGTTGAACCTGAGATGTGCAGCTATTGGAAGCCAGTAGAAAAAGACAAGGAGGAAAGATGCATATGAACACTTCTGCAGGTTAAGCACAAATCATGCACCATCATTCCATATTAACTGGAAAGGCTTGATGGTGGAGTCTGAAAGACCTGACCCAGAAGGAACTGTAGTCCCAGAGTAATGTCACCCTAAGCTGGTTCTTAATCTGAGTGCTGTTAACTTGATGTGGTGTGAGATAACTCTCAGGATGTTGTAGAAGCACCTGTGTTACAGGGTTTTATACAAAAATGGAGGAGGGTGACTACACTATAAACGTGAACTGAGTTTGGTTTAAACCCAGTCCCTATTCAGATTTCAGAGAGGTTTGAAGGCCTTGCAGTTTCCCCTGTACAGATCCTCCTCACCTCCTTTTTTGCTATTCCTGTTTTATGCTACCTCTCCTGCACTTCTTTCTTCCCAGCTGCTCATTCCTCATCCAAACTTGTGTGGAAAACTCTGGATCTTGGAAAATTAATCACATTTGATTGTGTTTGCATATTCTACGCATGAGTACATAAAATGAAGCTGTTGATGTCTGTTATACCACTGGAAAGGTCAACAATTCACACTGTCCATGTTGGGCTTAGCCAAGAAGTGATTTACAGGTGGTGCAAAGGAAGAGGCAGCAGCACAGGACTAGCTCTATGAACATAAAATGTTAGCATCATTAATCAAGAATCTGCCTCTTGGAGAAGGATTTCAACAATAATCACAGATTGGTCAGCTATGAATCATGACCCTGTTTGAACTGAGCTGCCATTACTCACTTGTCAGCAGCTAATCTTATTAGCAGGTCTCCCTGACTTTGCCTGCCTCCATGAATCAGTCTTGATCCACTGAGTTTATTAGATTTACCGCCTTCTAAATCTTTGAAGTTAGGTTCTTCTTGGCCTGTGAAGGAGGGATAGATACCTTACATACAGTATATGTGTGTCCAGGAGGATTAGAGGCATAGTGTGTGTTGTGTGAAGGAAGGTTGGAGATGCTTTCACAAGTGTATGTATAGGGGGAAAGCAGGAAAGCAACCAATAGCAACAGATTGCACCAGTGGAACTTGACCCTCTCACGGTCCCGGTAATAGGAGGTTAAAAAAGACAAATATTGACAAGTTATGCGAGCAGCTAGGGGCCACAAGGCATATTGTGCAACGGAGTAATGAGCAACTCATAGGGGGAGGTGGCATCCAATGTGTCCCTTTCTCCTGGATCTCCCTTAGTCACACAACTGTGTCACAGTTTGTCCTCTGATCTTTGAACAGAGGGACAGTCTACAGTAGTGATCCATACCAGTGACATTTTGTGAAAGTGTCATCTAAGCAAATGAATCATGTGAATAGTTGCATAATGTCTCCCTATGTATCCCAGAAAGATTGATATAAATTCAGAATCTCCATATACAGCTTCATACACCCTTCAGACTGGGTGGTGATCAGTGAGGCTGTTCCCCCAGAATAGCCACCCTAAATGTATCATGAGATGTAAACAAATTACATACATCAGTGACAAGAGCTGAATGTCGATAGAAGAAGACTGAGTAAGATTTATTAAAAAAAAAAAACATGGTCTATGTTTTGTGCTCCTTTTCCCCCTATCCTCCACCAACACACCAGATATACCGTCCTCCCCAGTGGGGTGTTGCAGATCCAGGAGGTCCAGGAAGAGGACAGGGGCACTTACTGCTGTGTGGCCTCCAATGCTGCCCACAAAGTCTTCAGCCAGGAGGCCACACTTACTGTCACACCAGGTATGAAGAAGTGCCTCATTACCATCAACACAATTTCTCCTATCACTGACCTACTTCCTCTGTAGTGACTAACGGGCTGGACATGTGACCAGAAACATTTTGGTTAGCTTTTTTTATTAAGGCTTGAAGAAGGGAAAATATAGTTTTCTGCTAATGGAAATGCTCATTATCAGTTTTCTTGTTTGTTATCTATGGCCTGCAAGTTGGCTCTTTACTCTTTCATTCAAATCAGCTTACAAAGCTTTTAGTTTCACACTTGTGCAGCTCTACACTTTACCAATAGGGCATTCAGGGTAAGTACCTTGTTCTGCAGTGTAAAAGCATAAGAGCAGTCATTAGTTTTGTAGCAATGAAGGCAAATGTATTAGTTAGTTTAAAGGCAATTTGTTATATATAGGCATTGCAGCTTGCCCCAAAATATTTATCATTAACCATGGAATATACCACAGTGAAAGAGGTTATACATGAGTACAGCAGAACATATTGTTTGGTCCCTGAAGCGGGGAGGGGGGGGCTGAGTGCCATCACTCCCCTTATTGGTATGTTGCATGTGTATCAGCATTAACAAACTAACAGTGTTAAAATTTGAATTTCAGCCATGAATAAAATATAGATAGAGATTGTGCTGGTGTTCACACTATGATAAAAAGATTTCTTTGATAAAAGGGACACAAATTTCAAATGAATGGAAGTAAAGTGGTGGACAAGCCAATTTGTAGCGTAATTTGGTGCACCTTGGATGATGAAATGTATCAAGGGTGATTATGATTAATCACAATCTGCTGCATCTCAGCCAGAGAATCTAGTTCACTGGGGGCAGAAAATAGCAATGGGAACCTGAGGAGTTCCAGTACACAAGAAAAAACCCTGTACTCCAAAGAGCAATGAAGTGCTGCTGAGTAATGACTCAGATCAAGCACCAGTATTATTAAAACTGCTGTATAGATAGATGTATGCCGGAAACTTTGAGACATGTCCTTTTCTATATGCTTCAAACACGCAAACTGCCCTCCTCAGGAGAATTCCCAAACGGACACATTATACAAAGCTTCTAGCAGGTAGGACCTTGACTTCACAAAAATAGACATCTTGCCATTTAAAATCCTCTGCCTTCATACATAATCCAGTTCCCCAGCATGTAATCACAATTATTAATTTATGCTATGCTTACTCTTTCCCATGAAGCATACTCACTCTTTAATGAAGCTAATTGTGTGCAGTGTGGGAAAGAAGTCCCTGTCTTCCATATGCAGACTTCGGTTTATCTTTGAAAGGCACTCGTGTCGTATGTTAAAAGTTTTTTTTTTTTCTCACTTGTAAGTGAAACACTGAGATAATAAGCACTTAAACCAAGAATCAGCTAGTTAGAGCAGCATCTGTGGCCTCATGTCCCACTTCTTATGTTAAGCCATGCAATATAGGTATGATATTGCTGTCACTAGTCACATTTTTAAAGTGGACTTGAACACACATATACTTAAGAGTTAAGGTCTGTAACCTGCGGTCAAGACCATTTCTTTTGAGAGAGCCTTGTGCGATGTACAGGAGAACACATTTTATGCTGTTGCACCCTGCTGGTTTCTTTGACTTAAGGTTGAACACTGAAAGAATAATGGTAAGAACTTAGAAATGGGGGTAAGCACTTTCTATGTGGATACTTGCAGGGCCACCCCCTTCACTGCAGGAGGTAGTGATTGTGGAACCCCCACAGGATACGACTGTGATTTTGGGTCACACAGCTATCCTGGAGTGCATGGCACAAGGTCAACCCAAACCATATGTGTCCTGGAGCCGCAAGGGTAAGTGCTCGTTCCAGTCACTAATTCCCCCTGACCTTTGTACCCCAGCCCACATCAGGTACGGAACCAGTTTCTCATAGTCTTCTCTTTTGCAACCCCTGCACAGATGGAAAACCCATTGCTACAGATGTGGTGGTATTGCGGACAAACCTAGTGATCCCAGAGGCACAGCGTCACCATGCTGGTGTCTACATCTGCCGCGCCAACAAACCCAGGACCCGGGAATTTGTACTGGCTGCAGCTGAACTGCGAGTACTAGGTGAACACGTGTGTGGGTCTGAATGCATGTTTGTGTGTCCTTGTGTAAGGCAAATTGCAAAGCTGTACATAGTGACTCATTAACCTCCTTTCCATTTTTAAAAGCCCCTCCAGTAATCCTGCAGCCCCCAGAAACGGTGTCACTGTCTCGAGGCAATACAGCCCGGTTTGTGTGCAACAGCTCAGGGAACCCCTCACCAGTGCTGCGCTGGCTGCGAAACGGCACCCCTGTGCACTCCAGTGGCCGCGTCAAAACCCAGGGCTCAGGGATCCTGCTCATCAATCAACTGGGTATGGCTGACACCGGCTATTACCAGTGCGTGGCCACCAACAGCCTGGGCACAGCCTGTGCTACAGCCAAGCTCTCAGTGGTGGTGCGAGAGGGGCTTCCCAGTGCCCCCCGGCTTGTATCTGCTCTGCCCTGGTCCAGCACCACAGTGTTGTTGAGTTGGCAGCAGCCAGAGCACAATAGTGAGCACATCATTGGCTTCTCTGTGCACTATCAACAGGAGGCAGGTGAGCTGTAAGGTGCCGAGTGAGTGTTAACTTCAGTATATCTTCCACCCCCTCCTCCATCTCAGGATTGTGTGAATATTTTGAGACATCAGTATATCCTGGTCTGGGATACTTATAATATTATATTGCACTTTTATGTGGTAATTATGAAAAATATCATAGTTAAGTGTTATTTCATTTGTATTAAATTGTGTTAATTTTTAATATGCATGATTAATGATATTCTATTTGACTGTCACTGCCTTTCAACAGAGCTTTCACTAAGGCTTTTGACAACTGTTGTGTCAGCAACCTACAAAATTTGTCTTTGAACTTTGTTAACTGCGACTTTGTGACTTGAGTCCAAGATACAAAGCTACTTAAACTGAACTGCAGTAAAACTGCCTTCTTTATAATTTTGGGTTATAGACCAAGCAGGTCTTAAGGAAGGTCAATGTATAGTCCACTACAAAATATTCAGTAAACGCTTTATTTATTGTAAACTAAATAATGATACATTTTCCAGACTGCAGTAACCATTTGACATTCTGCCTTGCTACTAGTTACACACGTAGGCCTTGTTTTAGCATGTAACATACATACAATTTCAGTAGAAATCTGCAGTCTGGACAATGCATCATAATTTAGTTACCATGCACCTAAAAAAGAACCTTGATGTGCACAGATATCTCGCTTCAAACTAGTCCTTTCTGTGGTCTATACGCTGTCTAGAAGGTGCCATTTGGCCTTGCTGCTTTGTTTTGGGCCATCAACCACAGAGCCGACCTGTCATGTATCTTCCTCTCAGGACCTGATGTCACTGAATACCAGTTTGCTGTGAACAATGACACCAGAGAGTTCTACGTCAGAGATTTGCTGCCCCACACCCCCTACACCTTCTACGTGGTAGCCTACTCGCCCATGGGGGCCAGCCACCCATCCCTCCCTGTTACTGTGGAGATGCTAGAGGATGGTGAGGGATGAAAGAGTGAGAAGCATTATACTTAGGGGAAAATGTCTGGATAAAAATGCAGTTATAGAAACAGAAAGGAATTAAATATTTTATTCAATGTTTTTGTCCTCTTCTGCTGGTCAGTTCCTAGTACCCCACCACAGCTTTCACTGCTCAGCACATCCCCCACCGACATCCACATCATGTGGCTACCCCTCTCACCTCAGCATAGCCGCGGTGCAGTCACATGCTACCGCATCGAATACAGCACCTTGGAACAGGGTGAGCACCCCCTCCAGGGTTCTCTGGTTTGAGTCATTGTCCCATTATGATATGAAACCTGTTTGCGAGCCATATACTAAAGACATTCAAAGTTTAAAAGTAATCTGAAATGATAAGATACTGGATTTTGTCAGGGGTTTCTTAACCTTCAGATTGTTCTCACTCGTATTAAAGTCTGCCTGTTTAAAAGAACCATATGTGATTATGCTGTGGGTCTGACAGCTGACGAGATGTCTTCTGTGGAAGTGGCTGGGAATGAAACCCAGGTCATTCTAAGAGGACTGCTTCCTAACCACCTGTACCGTCTCCGTGGGGCAGCAGGGACACGTGCCGGGTTCAGCACCCCCTCTGAGTGGATCATGCATCGTACCCCTGAGCACTTGAACCACAGCTCAGGTGAGCACAACAGATTGGTACCCCGTCCCCAACTAGGTGCATATTCTCCTTTTGGTCTGGGCATTTGGGGAGCAAGTAAAACCTGGATAACTGAATATTTCCACAGTTGATTTACAGTGCAGTCATAAGAGCAACATCTTATGGACAGATGAGATGACAAAAAAGACAAGAGTTTATTTTTCACGTACATGGTTACTGAGTATAAGGTGTAGTGAAATGTGCTCTGAAAAAACGGTAAGAATAGGTAGAGAATTAAAGAAAAAACGCACAGTCTTCCTGGAGCGATCGGGTAGGCGTCTGAACCGCGCCATCTTGAGCACTTGAGATGAAGATTCACCTGTAGAAGTGAATAGAAGTGAGTGATAAAAAGAGAAAAGTGTGGGGAAAGAAAAGTATGTATTCAGCTGAATACATCAAAACTCACTGGGCAATGTTTTACACCGCAACAGGACAATGGCCTAAAGCAACCAAAGAGTTCTTTAAGGCCAAAATTATTATAATTTCTGCACAGTTCACCCAGTTGTTCATAGCCTTAAATTAAAGCAGAAAGTCTTGTTTCATTTCAAATCCATTATGATGGTGTACAGTGCAAAATGTCACTCTCCAAATACTTATTAGCTGCACTGTATATTATTTTGAATGTGGGGATAAAGGTATGAACGGTTTATTTTTACATTTTTCACAGATGTATACGGTGGAATTTTGCACAAGAACTTAATTATTGCTTAATTGTAGACCCACAATTATTTCTTTTTACATTTACAGTTTATATTTTCAATATTTAGTTTTAATTATGTTCTTTTTTCACATTTTTCAGTCCTCTTTTCCCCCACTGAACTGAAAGTAAGAGCCAAAATGCATTCCCTGTATGTGACATGGGAACCACCTCCCAACCACACCCAGATCTCTGGATACAAGCTGTATTGCCAGAAGGTGTCCTCTGACAGCAGGGAGAGCCCACCCACCAAGCTGGGGAAGACTATCACTCGATATGAAGTTGTAGCGCTGGGTGAGGGATGTTACTGACATCTTCCAGCTATCATTATGAAACTGTGTGATGTACACTACCGGTCAAAAGTTTTAGAACACCTAATTTTTTTTCAGTTTTTATGGAAATGCATGCAGTTTAACATCTTATTTCCATAAAAACTGGAGAAAAAAACTGACTGGTAGTGTACTTTAGTTATTTCATACTAGGCAGGTCATAACCACCACATTACTATTTACAAGACAACGTTTCCCAAAGTGATTTACCGCATTAAACAGTAAGCTTTACAATTGTGTACCTACACTACCGGTCAAAAGTTTTAGAACGCTTCAGTTTTTTTTTTTTTTTTTCCAGTTTTTATGGAACTGCACGCAGTTTAATGTCTTAATGTTTCATGAAATCAAGGCATAGAACAAATAAACTTCTGCAACAGTCTTGGAAAGATCTTTCTGACCAATATTTGATTTCCCTTATAGAAAGAATGCCGTGTATTTGGCTGTTAAATCAGCAAAAGGTGGCTACTTTGATGAATCAAAAAATTTGAACTTTTGTACACCTAATGATTCCTTGACTTTTTTGTTCTATGCCTTGATTTCACGAAACAATGAGATGCATGCATTTCCATAAAAACTGAAAAAAATTAGGTGTTCTAAAACTTTTGACCGGTAGTGTATGTCATGATAGTAAGAGTATTTTTGCAGTCAGTTTCTGTAAAATAAATCTATTTTAAAGAAATGTCAAGGCCCTCTTCCAAGCAGCCTGTCTATAAGTGTATATGTGTGTCCTAGCCCCTGACCAGCTATATGAAGTCAAGGTGTTGGCTTACAGCGAGCAGACAGATGGCTATGCTGCTCTGTGGAGAGGGAGGACAGACAAAGCACCTGCCCCCAGTGGTGGTATGAGATTGTGGTTCTATGTTTTTTGGGAGTCTGTGTGTTTGTTTGTATGTTAGGGGGGTAACTGCTGCCTCGGATATTGTTTCAGGTTTGACGGGTGGCCTCCTGCCTCCTCCTCCCCCTAGCAGTGTTCTTGCATCTGCCAACAACTCCACATCTATCTGGCTGCGCTGGGAGAAGCCCCGTCTGAGCCGCTCAGTGGGTGAGATCTACTACACCGTGCGCTGCAGTCCAGCTGGCCTCCGCAATGCTTCCCTCGTCTCCTACTACTCCAGGTTTGCCTGACAGCTTTGTCCTCTATGCACACACTTTTCTTAACAATGAATGGTGGTGGTCCTTGAACATGATCCTTCTGATCACATGGGGTAGGTTCAAATCCCAACTTTAAGGTTCTTACCATGAATTTCTTTAGTTTTTTTAGTTGCCTAGCTGTAAATAAATGCATAAATTCAGATTCATATGTATGAAACACGTAGTGCTAACAAAAGGACTTGCACTATAAAGGGGATCCCACTACCTGTCAAACCTTCCCCCTAAGCTTGTACTAACCCCCAACCGCCACGGCAACCCCACTGTCAAACCACAGCAAGCCTATCTAGCTCCTATGCAATGGTTTGCATCTGCCTAAAACTGATTCTAGCAAACTACAAATCCAAACATGGCATATCAAAGTGATGGCACAGAATTTCATCGGGATTGTCAAGTGGGCACCTTTCTTTCTTGGTGTTTTGTCAAGTTAGGCCCACAACACCTCTGGAAGGCTCAACTACAGCTCAGGCATCCCAGAACTGCTCCTCTCCACCACCGTGGGCACAACTGCTCTACCCAGCAACACAACACATGCTATTCGGTTTAGCACCCCTTCTAACAATCCGCTCATTGCCCATTCTGCTACTCACTACTCGTGAGGAAGAAACTCCTTTCCTACCTTATTTATCACTCTATTTAATTCCCGTTTTGCATTAGCCACACAAACACCGCTGCCTGCTTACTGCTAACCACTACCGTTTAAGCCAAATCCTACCAGCTCAAGGCTTTGTCGCCCGACTTCCATCTGCGCCGGTCCTTTTCCTCCATATCCAAAGACTTCCCTGCTAATCAGCCTCCATCATTTCCTTCACCGCCTGCTGCAAGTTCTGTCCTTGAATGGGGAGTTCACGAAACAACAGTTGTTGACTGGGCTATAAACTGCGACACCCCACTTCCACTGGTCTCACTTTTGCGCTTCAACCCTGCCCCTCTACCTCCACTGCCAGATCACTATATCTAAGTTTCTTCCTCTCACGCATCTCATCAAATGAATTCTCCCACGGGACCGTCAGCTCTATAAAGTACACTACCCGTCAGCTTTCTGACTACAGTACCACATCAGGTCTCAAGGTTGTATTAACTATTTCCTGGGGCACCACTAATTTTTCTCCCAGGTCAACCTATTTTGTTAAGTAACCTAACACAGTACTGGGCTTAGCAGAAAAGTTTGAGCTAAGTGAATAAAAATAATGGAAATATCCTATGTGTATACATTTCAGCCATGCAGAATCCCACCTGATTAAAATAAATTGTGCACCTGTAGAACCAAGGTAGGTTCAGCAGTTACACCAGGGGATTTAATGCATAACCTGAATAAATAACCTACAAAAGATGTAGGTCTAGTTAACTCTCCCAATGATCAGGTTTCTTCTTTTTGTTTTTTTTTTTCCTGCAGCTCTAGCCAGGAGATCCTACTCGGGGCACTAAAGCCTTTTACCCGTTATGAATTTGCAGTACAGACCAATGGGTTTCAAATGGGCGGGCCCTTCAGCAGCACAGTAGAGGAGTCCACGCTGTCCGACAGTGAGTCGCTGGTAACACCTTTTCTACTCCATTAGAGATTTTGCAGTAAGACCAGATTTGCAGATGCTTGCAAATTGTTGTTCATACTCAGTTGAATTCCTTTGTTCAGTATCCTTTTTTGTCTTTATTCACCCCTTGTTATGTGGTAATTATGAAAAATATGATAGTTAAGAAAGACCAAGGTTAAAATCCTCCTCCTGCTGTAGTACCCCTGCACAAGATACTTATCATAAATTAAAACCTACCCAGCTGTATAAGCAGATAATTCAACTGAGTTGTCAGTTTATTAGGCATTGGTGACATGTTCTGCCTCTTTTACCCTTATAGAAGATGTCCATGTTTTGTGCATGGATGTTGTGCATGTACCATGTCTTAGATAGCTGCTGCTACTGTCTGTACAGTCCTGGTGTAAACAGCCTTTTCTACCTCATTCCAAAGATGTTCAATAAGGTTGAGATCTGGGGAATGTGCTAATCACTGAATTACTGAAAACTTGCTGTCATGTTCCTGGAACCTTTCAGCAATGATCGTTGGCTTGTAACATGCTACATAATTATTCTTAAAATGTCCACCCAAGTGTGGAAAAACTAGCCATCAAGGGACAAACTTGGTCAGCAACGATGTTCAGATACATTGTGCCATTCACTAATTCTTTTTATGGGTATCAAGGGCCCTAATGTATGCCAGGAAAACATTCCCCACACCACTGCACTGCCATTGTACTGTTGACACCAAACAGGATGGCTTCATGGACTCATGTTGTTTGTGCCAAGTTCTGATTGTTCCATTTGCATGATGCAAAATGAACCTGGATTCATCTGATCAGGAAACTTTTTTCCACTTTTCAAAGGTCCAGTTTTGATGGTAATATGGCTACTGGACACCCACTTTCTTGTTCTTCACTGACAACATTGCCACCCAACATGGTATTTTGGTGCTGCGGTCCATTAGAGATGAAGATCAATAAGTGTTGAATTCTGAGATGACATTCTATACACTGATATTTAATTTAAAGTGATTTATGTGGTTGTAACCCATCTGTTTGCTTGCAGATTTCTCGTTATTCACCTTTGATCCATCTTATCCACAAGCTGTTTTAATTCACAGAATCACCAATCACTGTTTTTTTTTCCACACCGTTCTTAGTTAACTCTGAGACAATTGTGCATGAAAAGCTCCAGACAACATCCATTTGTGTGACACTAGAACTAACATACCTAGTGCCAAATATAGGTATCCCTCGCTTTACAAATGCAGCTCATTCCTGAAAATCATTCATGTACCAAGCATTTGTAAATCAAAACCCACTTTCTCATTCTTATGGGTAAAATATTGTACTGCACTTTGCTGCAGCATAGCAACCACAGTTGCCCCAAAATATGGTTCCACAGCTGTAAGTTGGACACACTCCCCCTCCTACATCAAACTGCAGTGGTTGGGTAGTTCTTTCTCTCCACAGTAGAGATCATTGTGTTCTTATCTTTTCTCCTAGGGCCCTCCACACCACCAGCAGAACTACAGCTCACTGCCCTGGACTCCTCCTCAGTATTGGTCAGCTGGCGCCCCCCATTGGAATCTAATGGAATAATAGTGGAGTACATGATACAGTACATTGAGGATAGTGGGCGGCCAGACCAGCAGTGGACTACACTGTCTCAGGATGGTGTGTATGTGCGAGCTGTACTGTTTATTCATTCTTGAGTGTGATGTGGGGGTGACACTGTGTGTGCGTGTCTTTTTCAGGGGCCACAATCAGCACAGTGGTACGAGGGCTCCAAAGTGTTACTCGCTACTTCTTCAAGATGAGGGCGTCTACTGAGGTGGGGGCAGGGCCATTTACCCAAGAACAGGAAATTCATACACCCTTAGAGAGGGAAGGTGAGCTCCTGAAAAGGTAACATTTGAAAGCCTGAGGACAAGAAAGTAAAGTATCAGTAATGTTTATGTGTGGAGGTCAAGCTGGCTCTGAGTTGAGGACAAAGGATTTAAAAACTTCAACTCCAAAAAATTAGGACAATATGTGAAATGCAATTAAAATCAGAAAGCAGTGATTTGTAAATGCTCTTTGACAATACAACGTTATTTAATGTTTTAACCATCAACTTCATTGTTTTTTGTGAATATGTGTTCATTGTGAAACTGAGTCATTCTAACACCTTCCAAGAAAGTTGGGACATTGGCAATTTAAGACTAGGAAAATTCTGATATGTTCAAAATACAGTTGATAAAGTCAAGCTTTAGTATAAAAGGAGCATCCAGGAAAGGCGTAATACTTGATGAGCAAGGATGGGTTGAGGTTTGCCACTTTGCCAAAAAATGCATCAGTTAGTAATCCAGCAGTTTAAGCACAACATTCCTGAATGAGCAATTACAAGGACTGTATGTATTTTACCCTCAACAGTACATAATATCATCAAAAACTTCAGTGAATAAAATGAAATCTTTGTGCGTAAAGGGCAAGGCCAAAAACCACTACTGATTGCCTGTGATTTTTGATCCCTCAGAGAACTGCATTAAAAACTGGCATCCTTCTGTAATGGATGTCACAATTTGGATGCACAGTGGAAACATGTATGGTAGTGTGACCGCTCAACATTTTTGATTGTTTATGGAAAAAATTGACATGTTCTCCAGATCAAAAAAGAAAAGGGCCATCTAGTTGGTTACCATTGAAAGGTTCAGAAGCCATTGTCATTTTATGGGGTTGAATTAGTGCCCATGGTAGGGGTAACTTACAAAGATACCTTATATATACATTTTGAAACAATATACACTGCCTCTAGACAGTGTCTTTTTTCAGGTTTTGAATTCATGCTTATTCTAACATAACAGCAAGCCACTTTCTGCATGTGTTACAACAGCAGTTGGAGAGTATGGATGGTGGACTGGCATCCCTTCATTCCACACCTGTCTCCCAATGATAAAGGAGCACATTATGAATTGCAGAATATGACAACAAAGTCCCATTCGGCTGCACAGAATAATGTAAGAATGGAAAAAAAATCCCACTTGGGTCACTTGACCCAAAACTGAGTCAATTGGTGTCTTCAGTCCTGAAACGATTATTAAGTGTTGTTAAAAGGAAAGGTGATGTAACATAGTGGTAAACATGCTCTTGTTCCAACTTTTTTCGAAAGTGTTGCAGGCATCAAATTTGGAATGAGCATATACATAGATACAAAAAAGCACTAGTTCATAAGGTAAAACATCAAATCTTGTATTTTTTTTTCTGTTTTCAATTTAATACAGGTCAAAGAGCATTTACCAATCACTGCTTTCTAATTTTAATTGCATTTCATATACTGTCCAATATACTTTTTTGGAATTCAGGTTTGTATATCCCAGTGTTTATGAAGGGATTATCCTCCTTGTCTAAATATCACATAGATATATTCCATTATCCTTTGAGAACACATATATGCTGTGTCTACTTCACATCTGTCCTTCTGTTTGAGGTGTAGAGCTGGATGTTTCCATGGTGACAGGTGTCATTGTGGGCATGTGCTTGGGCCTCTTGTGTATCTTCCTTTGCATGTGCCTTAGCCTGCACAACAGTCAGATCAGGTAAGCTCTGTCTTGCCATACTCCAACCAGGACCTATACCAACACGTTGTACCTTCAGAACACGACAAATTACTTATAGCACATAGGAGAATATCCTGCCCCTTTGATTTTTATATGATTCCTACTCTGTATCTCACTCCTACACCCTGGTGTCATCTAATATCTATTGAAAATATTGAAAAATACACTTATTGTTTATATGGCATGCTCTGACAAAGCAATGTCAATTAATTCCTCCGTCGGGTTCACAGGAAGGTGCCAAGGGGCCTGGACTCCTCCACTCCTTTTCAGTACCACCCGGGTCAGCTAGTTGCTCCTCAAACCTCCACAAAGGATGCCCAGCAGGAGTTGGAGACACTGATCACAACACAAGTTCAGAGTCAAGCAGCATCCAATTGGGAAAATGCAGAGGAGAAAAGCCTTATGGAATCTGGTAGAGACACTGATAACCTGGATTTGGAAAACAAGGTGAGTGTCCAACACACTCCAAGCAGAGTGACAGGGCAGAGTACGTGTGTATTGCAAAGTATGTTTATGAATATTGGTGATTATGGCTGTATTTTTATTTGTGTTTCTGTGGTTAAATGAATTTGCTTCATGGGATGGAATAGAGATGAACTGGAAAGACCTGGTAGATGAACATGAAATTAGAACCTAGAAGAAATTAGAAAATAGAAGAGGGTGCAGAGTGAAGAACAGGACTTGTGCAGAAGGGTAGCTAATGAGAAAAGTTTTTTCTAGAACCAGCAAGAGGGGTTTTAAAAGAAGTATCACCTCTCAGAATCACATATTGCTACTTGCTTTTCATGACACATTGACAGTAGACTTTGAAGGGCTTTGAATCTTTATCATTGTATCCCTTTTATGCTGCTTTATTCTCATGCTGACAGTGGGGTTGCTCTTGGGATTACTCTCTGGATTTCTGTTAGACCTGATTTTTATCACAATGTTATTACGCTTTCAGTGTCTGCCTGTGTAAAACAGATTTAAGGCTTTTCTTTAAATGATCAAATTTGCAAGAAAAAAAGTTTCACTCTCAAGCCTCAGTTTCTAATGAAGCCTGCTGTTAAGCTGAGGTTTACCCAGATAAAGGTATGTGGACCACTGTTCATCTACTAGATGTGTGGGTGACCAGGTTGGACAAGTGGGTGTGGCTTATTGGTGGAGCTGACTGCTTCAATGTTTCTGCCTTTCAGAGGGAAAGAAAAGAGGAACTGCACTCCTCATCCAGCAGCAAGCACATGGATGCTGAGGCGGTTGTTTCCTTTGAATCATCAGACTATAAGGAGAGGTGGCAAAAGGAATCTGAAGAGAAATATTCTCAAGGCTTCTCTCAGACTTCTCTCAGAAACAGCAATGCTGCTAAACAACCCTGCACCCCTGCTCATAGTATGGATTATCAGGAAGTACCCCAGCCACCATCCTTAGCACAGGCTGACCCCAGGCTGGAGCTGGTGAATGAGCACAATAAACACCAAGAGGGAATGGCCAGACAGGTGGGCATGGACAGGTGGAGCTCAGCAACTTTTCAGCTTGTTGGAAACCAAGAGCTGTCTGCAGGATGGGAATGCACACTTCCTCCTTTAAAACCCCCTGCCCCCATCTCCAGTCTCCAGCACAACCCTTGTCCAAACCTCCTCAGCACCATATAGTTATCCCTCACCACAACTAGTAACCGCAAATGATCATCTTCTGATGTTATTGGGGAGTCAGAATAGTTTAAAGGCAGTTAGCCAGTCAGGAAAAAGAAAGCATTATTTGTCGTCTTAGAGTTTTTAGGCCTCTTTTTTCTGCCTTTGCACTGTTATATAGTATACTTGTGTCATTTGTCTGCTTAAATATGTACACTGGGTCCTCATATTACGAATGCTTGAGTTACTGATTGCCAAAAATACAAATAATGTTTAGGTTATTTTTAATTGTGTTTTCTTAATCTTTCTGCTTTGGAGCAACGCAAACATCCCTTGCATTTTAAGTTACTTTTACTCTAGATTGAAACTAATGCAAATGATAATAGTCTTGCAGTATATTTTTATTTATTATCAGGATATTTGAGACTTTCACAGAATCAACTTGTTATATCTGCACGTGGTGTCTGCTGGTGTTTGTAACATTGTTGTGCTTATTTTTTAGGAGATACTGTCTTACGGCATGAAATACGGCATTTTGATGCCCTCTTGGATCTTTCAGTATCTCTCAGTTAGGTACATGAGATGCACAATAAATAGCGGTGTGTGTCATATTTACCCACAGCATCCTTGTCTGTCTGTGACACACTACCAGCAAATAAATTGCAGTATGCCTTTATTATTACAATTTTATTGACAGTATAGGCAATAAAGCAAGGTGAAAGTAGCCAGATACTGACAAATTTTCCATGTACTGTATTATTTCAATTTCATAGATGAGTTTTAAACTGGACTTTTGTAAAACTATAATTACAGACAGGTTTTGGCTCCAGTTATGTCTGTAAGTGGAGGACCCAGTGTACATCTGTTACACCAGTTGGGCTGTAGCCCATCTCATTTTAAAGTAAATCTACTGGTTTTGTTTTCATTGCTGTTTGATCCCGCCACACATCCAACCACAAATATTTTGACAGTTCATAGGGGCTACCATTTTCCTGATGTGTTTGAGGACAGTTTTCCAGCCAGGCAGTCCAAGGTCTCTGATAGACACTTTGGTGTCTTTTTCAGTTGAGGACATTGTTGTTCAATGAAAACCTTGGGGCTGCAATGGAGTTATGTCACAGTGTCCTGTGTGTAATCCAGAGAGTGATAGTAGCTCAGATTTCAATTATAATCTGAGCAGCAATGACCATACTTGGACCTCTTCACTGAAAAATGCTTTAAGGAAGCTGTTTAGCAAACAGTCTGAGTATGCACCCCTCCTGTCACTCACCTGTCTCCAGCCTCCTTTTAGTCTAGAGATGCAAATGGACATATGGGCTTGGTTCCCAGCTCCCTGAATATGTCCAATGCATTTCTTCCCCCTGTACATATCGGAGTATGTGCATTTTCATATGTGTGTGTGTGTGTGTGTGTGTGTGTAAAGGTCTGTGTTATATATTTATATGTAAGCACAAGTATGAACTGCAGAAAAAGTAAAATAACCGATTTAACATAATTTTAAATGATGCATGTAGCAATAGTTACGTTCTTTCTGTTTAGTTCATCAAAACAAAACTACCTCATTTACAAAATAAACATTGTTTTCAGTCTTCTTCTATATATCATTTAAGAGTACATGTATACCCCAGTAGATACAGCCCCAGGATATAGAGTTGCTATAGCTATAGCTCCTGGCTGGCACAAGAGATGTCCCACTATGGTGCAGAAACATAATGCTGCAGAGATTTGTCTGCAAGAAATCAAAAAAGTCTTAAGTTTTCAGAAGCTTATTCCTGTCCTTTATATGTATATATCCATGTGTATATACAAGCACTACTGTAAAGTACGAAATGCTGTAGGGAACAATTTTACTAATATCCTGTTGCATGTTTGCTTTGTTTCTGTGTTAAGTATCTGTATTTTAATCTCATAAATAAAGTGTAATTCAGCAAACCAGTACCAGAAAGGTACAAAAGGTTGTAAAGAATTTGAAACAAGGGTAATAAGGCTTTAAAAGCAAATAGGACAGAACTGAAAATTTGAAATGAAAAAGAATTGAAAGAGGCATGTCACCTATTATGACTCACAATCAACTGTTCATTACATTCAAAAGTACAATAACAGTTCAGTAAATTGTCTTGTTAATCTTAAAATGTTCACTTACTCCTAAGAGTTATGCTAAGGACTGTGGTTCTTGTGTAACTTGACAGCCCTCTGCTATGCACCACTGTTGCTGTGCAACTACACAGCACACTGCTGTGCAGGACGATTGCTGTTTATGGCGGTGCTGCAGGAACTACAATGCATTTCACAGCGCTTTAGTGATATTTGGGAAAGTTAGTTTGAAGTTTTTCGATGGGCTGGGAACAATCATTACTTTTTTCATTTAAAGTATGAAAATTGCATCCCAGCCTACATGATTTTGATACATGCAGCATTTTCAGGAAACAGATGTAAAAGTGTCAAAGGGTATAAATTGGGGTTTCCCGCTACTCTTTGGTGAGCGAGTGCTTCGAAAAGTACCTGCAAAAAGTGACAGGGTTGTTTATTGTGGAGGGACATTTGCAACAAGATGTGAACAGAGAGAAAATAACAGTGCCTGATGTAACTATTGTTACTCTGTACCAATAACTCTACACTGTACATGGTCCTGGGGTGCTATAAAACAATAAACATTTTTTAGGTCTTTATCTTATTTTGTTTGTCCCAGTGTTGCAGAAAAAAGCAGTGTGTATCCATTCAATCAGATATTTACTGAAACAATTCCGTCTTGTTACCTTGCCTGCCTTCAACTGTGTTTCTCCACAAGTTCAACTCCTCACTCGATGAGGACTGGGATGTGGACTCCATGTGGCTCTCCATCTGTAGACTTCACTTACCTGAACTTATCACATCTTATGTTTTCAAAGCTATTTCTTCCACCTGTAGCCATTGTATGAAAGGACACTCCACTGATGTTTATCCAGTGGGGCCTGTTCAAAGACTCTGTGGCCAGTTCTGCTAAAGCTGTGACAAGGGACACATATACATAATATCAGGGATTAAGAACACTGAAGACACCAGAAAGTCATACATAAACACTGTACCATTAACTTCTGTGTGTAGCCAAAGAATACACATGTAAATAGACCACCAAAACACTTAATCTAAACACAGATGGGAAAATTAGGTAGGTTGGTAGGTAGGTAGATAGACAAAAGTATTGGGACACACCTCTTAATTATTGAATTCAGGTGTTTCAATCAGACCCATTGCCACAGGTGTGTAAAATCAAGCACCTAGCCATGCACTCTCCATTTACAAACATTTGTGAAACAAAATGGGTCATCCTGAAGAGCTCATTGACTTCAAGTATGGTACTGTGATAGGATGCCACCTTTGCAATAAGATGGTCTGTGAAATTTCATCCCTGTTGGATAGTCCACAGTCAACTTTAAGTGATACTATTGGAAAGTGGAAGCATTTAAGAATAACAGCAACTCAGACACGAAGCGGAAGACCACGTAAAGTCACAGAGCCTGGTCCACGACTGCTAAGATGCATGGTGTGTAAAAGGCTGATTCCATAGCTGAAGAGTTCCAAACTTCTACTAGCATTAACGTAAGCATAAAAAATGGGTTTCCATGGCTGAGCAGCTGCATGCAAGCCTCACATCACCAAGTCCAATGCCAAGTGTTGGTTGGAGTGGTGTAACGCACACCGCCACTGGACTATGGAGCAGTGAAAACGTTCTATGGAGTGACAAATCACACTTCTCTGTTTGACAGTCAGATGGGCGAGTCTGGGTTTGGTGGATGCCAGGAGAACGTTACCTGCCTGACTGCATTGAGCCAACTGTGAAGTTTGGTGGAGGAGGGATAATGGTGTGGGGCTGTTTTTCAGGGTTTGGACTAGGCCCCTTACTCCCAGTGAAGGGCAATCTTAATGCTTCAGCATACCAAGATAGTTTAGACAACACTATGCTTCCAACTTTGTGGAAAGAGTTTGGGGAAGGCCCTTTTCTATTCTAGCATGACTATGCCCCAGTGTACAAAGCAAGGTCCATAAAGACATCATCGGATGAGTTCAGTGGGGAAGAACTTGACTGGCCTGCACAGAGTCCTGACCTCAACCCCATCGAGCACCTTTGGGATGAACTTGAATGGAGATTGCAAGCCAGACCTTCTTGTCCAACATTGGTGCCTGACCTCATAAATGCTCTACAGAATGAATGGGCACAAATTTCCACAGAAACACTCCAAACTGTTGTGGAAAGCCTTCCAAGAAGAGTGGAAGCTGTTATAGCTGCGAAGGGGGGACCGACTTCATATTAAAGTCTATCTATTTGAATGCAATGTCATTAAAGTCCCTGTTGGTGTAATTTTTTTCTTCATTCAGATGCTGTACATATGAAGGACAAAGAGCACAGAAAAAAACAGTAATGCATTAATTATTTTTTTAAAAAATAACTGAATTGTTAACTAAATAGAAGCAACACTTTAAATAAAGTGCATTTGTTAGGGTTTTTAGGTGAGAACTCAATGAAGTGAAATAAGTTTATTAAAGGGAAATTCAAGTCATCAGGCAAAAATAAGTTAAGGGAAACGGTGAAAAAATCAGGAACAACAAAAACTTCTACAAAACAGGCTTGGGTGTACACTACAAAATCAGACAGAACAGGTCTAAAACACAGGGCTTAAATACCAAAGGAGCACCTGGAAACAGAAGCACCTTGGAAACAAACAGAGGCCCTTGGTCTGACAATGCACAGAAAGGTCAGCAGGGTTGCCACAGAAGGGCAGGTCCAGGCAGGAATACAAATATATATGTATAAGTAGATGCATTTCAAGCTATAACATTATAAATATAAATGATATCAGTTCATTTTTACATGGATTCTGACACTGAAATTTAATTCTTAAATTATTTATTCATACATCAGTTGGAAAAAAAATTGTATGTAAATTTGCACATGAATGTATACATTTATACATGGACTTATTTATCAGAAGCTATTTAGCTTCTTGTTGTTCCATTGTCATTTTATGCATTGTCTTTCAACTAAGTTTTTTTTTCCATTTTTTAAAAAAAATTACATTATTCTGCTGTTTTTTACGGGGCCCTCCTTGTTTTCCATAGTTTGATGCATGGGCATACACTCACTATACAGCGAATCTGTACCTGTAGGTGGCGTTGCTGCCCGAGTTTACCGTTATACAGTCAGTAAGGCAGCGCATTATAATCGTTTTCTAGTCTTCATTGTACTTTGTAGTCAAATATATGATTCGTGTAAGAAATGTATTTAGTTTTTGAATTTTTAGCAACATTTATTGTGTATTATGTTATATAATAATAATAATAATAATAATAATAAAGGTGCTGCTATTGTTTCGCCTCTTACTTTATCCTATTTCACATTTACTGTATATTCGAGATCCTGTGTAGTTGTTGTCCCGGAGCTGGACTGTAATAATGACTGAACTCTGCATGCCAAGGACACACGTTTATTCCTTGTGCATTTTTTAACATTCTCTTTCTTTTTGTTCTCCAGCCAAACCTCTGAAAAAGAGAGAGGCGGACGCAGACTGGGCCTTGCGTGCGTGCGTGCGTGCGTGCCACAGAGGCAGCAAGCGCGCGAGATGCCCGCACGCTTTCGATGGCGCGAACGCGTTGAGGGCTCCGCCAGCCGCTCGCACGAGCACACACGCGACATTCTCGGAATGGCCAGCGGCGCGCTCTGCCTGCTCGCGCTCTTCGGTGAGTTTGCGGCCGTACTGCCGCTTTTGCTCCGTGTATATATATCTGTGTGTGCGTGGTTCGCGGTGCCGGTTTTGGCTTCGGGACCTGGTTTCCTCTGGCTGTGAACTTGAGCTTGTTATCGGCACGTACATTTGCTCTTACTTCAGCTCTTATTGTACTTCTTATCGTATATTATTACTCTGCGTGTGTGCGCGCCGCATGCGTTTTCTGCGCACACTCAATGTATGCGTGCGTAACCTATGCGTACGGCGTGTTTAGGGCATATCGGGCGCTACGGCTACGAGCCCCTATCGCTCGGTGTCGCTATCGCGTTTGTGAATCGCGCATGAATGTCCAACTGTGGAAGGGATGTTGTGCTGTGCTGTTGGGGTTCGCCCTGTTCCACTGTGTTGGCAGAAGGGGGCTGGGGTGGTTAACCAGCTTCAGTGTGGGTGCTAAAAGTGCGGCTGTTTCATTGCCCTGCCTGGCTGCTGCCCTCCCCTCAATAAAAGGCCGTGTTATGGAGATCGGTGTGATGTCCTCGTTCCTCCCGTCCGAGTCCAGACCGGCTCTCGTTACATTTATATACTTTGCGTGCTAAAATCTAAATATTTATTTTATACTATATATAAGTAATCTATTTTGTACATGTAAATATGCCCTCTATCTTTGATTTTTTGGGACTGTTTTGAGAAAGACAGCGTCCTTGTATGGTAAAAGTCCGGAAAAAAAAACTAAAGCATAATTTAAGTGCAATATGTTTCACGACAGTGCTGTGTTGTACTGCACTATGTCCTTCAGTAATACTTTGGTAATGTAGTGTGACATGAACATGAAAAGTAAATGAACAATCCCTATCCATAAAGCTTAATCTCTGTGCATTTATCTGTCAGTTTGTCTGCTCTTTATGCCCAGTTTTGTTTTTCCAAGTCACAGACTTGAATTTTGGCACACAGGTACTTCTCACCGTTAAGTGAGTTTTTTAATAAAGTTTGGTGAAAAGAGCACCATGCAAAAGTCTGGGCACCCCAAGAGATTTGAGGTCTCACATAACTTTTTCTGAGGTCTCAAACCTTAATTGGTTCATTTGGGCTATGGCTTGTTCGCAGTCATTGTTAGGAAACCCCTATAAATACTTGGACTCCTCAAACCTTGTCCCAACAATGAGCAGCCATGGGCTCCTCGGAGCAGCACTCTGAAAATTAAAATAACTGATGCCCACAAAGCAGGGGAAGGCTACAAGAAGATAGCAAAGCATTTTCAGGTAGCTGTTTCCTCAGTTCATAACGTTATTAAGAGATGGTGTCCGGAACCGGCTAGGGGCGGCCCGCCTACCCATCGCAGCTGCACCAGATCAGCCCGTTAGATCAGTGATAAAAGGTGCAGGGCCGGACAGCTCCAGCATGGGATCTCATCCGTAGCTGTTTATGGGTACCATGTGCTATCTCTGCGCCTCCTTGGTCCGTGTTAAATATCTTTGTCCCTGTGAACCAAGCCCCTCGTGTCGTGTCTGCAATTGGGTTTCTTAACCCGTTCCTGTCAGTGCCCTGACAGAAGATCCCATCTAAACATGGACCCAGCAGATGTCAGAGACCTTCAGACAGCTGTCTCCGTCAAGGCTCGATCCTCGGATCTCATGAGGAGACACTAACTCGGCTCTCTGAGTCTTTGGACAGAGTGCTGCGAAACCTTCGGTCCCGGACCCCGAGCATCGGAGAACAGCAGACGCACGTCGCCGCCGTAAACTCTCGTCCGACGTGCCCCCCCTTTGCAGACCTTTGCTTAGCCGCACCTCTCCATTATGATGGCTCTCCGGAGAAGTGCAAGGGCTTCCTGCTACAGTGTGAGCTGGTGTTTGTGAGTCAGGCCCAGGTTTACCGGTCGGACCGCAGTCGAATCACCCACGTCATCGCTCTCCTCACGGACCCCATGCTTGATTAGGCGACAGCGATCTGGAACAGCCCTGAAATGGCGGAAATGTCCTATGATCGGTTCATAGCCCGGTTCCAGTCCGTCTTCCACCACCCCGAGGCGGGACAGTCCACGAGCGACCGACTGCTGCATCTGCAACAGGGAAATAAGACAGCGGCCGACTACGCACTGGAGTTCCGTGTCCTGGCAGCCAGAAGCAGGTGGAATGAAGCGGCCCTCCGGACCGTCTTCCACAGTGGGCTGAACGCCCGCCTCCAGTCGGAACTCGCATACAGGGGGAAGGACTGGTCGCTGGACGAACTCATCGACAACTGCTTCCAGGAATGGACAATCGGACTACAACTCCTAACTCAAGCGCGCACCCCCCGCTCCTCCATATGTTTCACAGTAACCAACGCAGCTCAGAAAGGGACATCTCTTTCCCGCGAATCACCGATATTGGATCCGTGAGGGGCTTGGCAGATGCTGCGGCCAGGCAACCCACGTTCACACTGACCGCCCATCCAGATCAGTAGCTGGGTTGTCTGTCAGTGTGGTGAGTGGGCCCCTGAAACGCACCTCACAGTTGCTTTTGCCAGTGAAATTATATTGGAGAGAGGAAGTAATTGATGCCTAGGCACTGGTGGATTCAGGAGCGGTGGGCAATTTCATGGACACTGTGTGGGCAAACTGCCAGTGTGCCAACACAGCCATGCCAGAAACAGCTTCGTATCAGCTCCCTCGATGGGCAGCCCTTAGGAAAAGAGATGGTGGAGGATGCAACACACCTTATTGGGGTACAAGTGGGCCTGGTACAGTGAGAACAACTTTCTTTTTATTTAAGTCACAGGAGATCCCTATCATCTTGGGGCACCCCTGGTTGGCAGCACATGACCTGGTGTTTTCCTGGAGCAATGGGGAATTAGTAGCATGGGGATCCCAGTGTCCAACCAGATGTATGAGTCTACCTTTTTGGGCTACATCCATAGATAGTCAAGAGTGCAGACAAGCCAGTGGCTATACCTGCTGAGTACCAGAACCTGGCGGAGGTGTTTAGTAAGAGTAAGGCGGCCTCGCAACCTCCTCACTGAGAGTGGGATTGCGCTATAGATCTCTTGCCTGGGACTGCCCCCCCCCCCACGAGACGTATTTATCCACTTTCCCTCACCGAGCAGAAAGCCATTTCTGAGGCCTTGGCAGCAGGTATCATCCACCTCACCAGTAGCCACCGGGTTCTTCTCAGGGGGAAAGAGTCCCCATTCTGTGGACAAAAAGGGCTTAAGCAGGGGTGTCAGCAGGGTGTCCAGGTGAGAGTTGTGTGCAGTGGTGTGTCTGAAATGTGTTTGCCTGTAACGAACTGTGTGTCCTGCAACTCTGTGTTGTGGGTTGTCTGTCTGTCCCCCACAGTCCTAAAATCTGTAAATCTTTTTTTCTTTTTTTTTTAGTCCTTATATTGCATGGATGTTCTGAAGAATACTGATTTGAATGGTATTCTTTGCCTTAATTTAAAATGTATACTTCAAGGAAAGGTTCATTATTTATTTCTGTTTATTTTGTGCATCACATACCATTGTATTCTGTATTGCTTTCAGCTGCAGGGATGCAGCAGTTACAGTTGAATGGTAAAGTTAAAGATCCCATTTTTATCCCACTACTTGTCCTTTGTTCTCCAACTGAGTTTTGTGCAGTTTTTGTCCTGCAGCTCAAGACCACAGTTTTGATGTAGTGTAGTATACATTCCCGGACTGATCATGCATTCCCGGGTGATCCTGTACACTTGACATGACAACTGCATGACAAAACATTTTTAGGGGTCACTTACCAAAGACTAATTTGTGGTGTTAGAAGAAAATCATGAGCTGCAGTTAATATTTTTATATAGATATTGCTTAAAATGCCAGGAAGCAAGTACATATTAGCAAGGAAATTTTAAATGTAAACTGATCTCATGGGCTGTGGGTTCAAATGTGGTTTCAGATCTATCTCTAGTCTTTGTGGAGTTTGCATGCTCTTGTGTCTGGGAGGCATCACATAAATTAATAGTAATAACAGATTGAGCTCAGCAAGCATTCATATGTATGTACAGGAATAATTAATCTTTGCCCCCCTTGTCTCTTGCATGCTTATTAACTTTTGTCATCGTGTGCAGTGTGAATAGGGCAGAGAGCTCACCCTTGAAGTCTTTTCATTGTCCTAAGTGTCAGCCTTGCATGCCCAGGCTCACAAAACTCCATAGGTAACAGAGCAGTCCTTGTTTAGTGCCTTAATGGGGGAGATGGAACCATTTACTACCTTGGAATTGAACCTGCAACCTTTTGCTCACAAACAATGCTTTTCATACACATCTAGGGTCCAAATTTTACATAAAAGGTGAATATCATTAATGAGTGAAGTAAAACAACATTCCCAGCTCAGTCCTAATAACTGCCTTAAAACAGTAGATTGACATGTCTCTCGCCTGCATGCTGTGGGTGCTCCGTCAAAGATCTGTTATCTTTTAAGCCTTTCTTCCCCCTGATCTCCCACCACCTCTACTCTGAGGTAATCCAAACCCTGTGGGGGCCATTGCCCTTCTTGAAGGGGCCACAAGAAAAGAGCAATCCTTACTTACTAGTGTGCACTATGTGTATTTCTCACTGGGTATGACTCCCATGTTGCCTCTTTTCCCATTACATCCTTAAAATTATTGTCTTTGAAGTGTAGCAGCTGAACCCCAATGTATATGAAGGATTTTGATATTGCTGGACTGCTTCCTGATTCAGAATCAACTGCACAAGGTAGTTGGTGGTATGAACTTGAAGCTCTTGACTAGCTCCACTGCTGAACTACCAGAGTGTAAACTCAAATCCTCCTAAAGTCAATAGTCTCTTTGGCATTTTGACATTCAGAAATCGACTCAAGCTGCTCATACACTGCTGTTGTTGGTGACTCGCTGTTGGTGATGAGGCCCAAAATAGAAATGGTGCAAACTTGTGTTGTAGTAGATGTTGACCAGGAAAATAATGTTGCAGATGACATTCAGTTAGATGTTGCACAACAGACCGTGCGTACAGGAACACAACAGTTCCCCACCAGAAAAAAAAACAAGAATCGTAACACTCCCCCCCCTTAAACAAAAAAAACTTTTCATAAAGTTTTTTTTTTTTTTTTTTTTTTTTTACAAATTAAAACAGAAGGGGGTACGTGACTGTTTTTTTTTTTCTTTCCTTCACAGCTATTACTAGGCCGTACGGGAAAGCGCGTCAGCCAGAACATTCTCTGATCCTTTCTTGTGTATAATCTGCAAGTTAAAATTTTGTACTGCCTTCAAGCACTCGGAGAGTTGAGAGTCCCCAACGAATGGCTTCAGGGTATCGAGTAGCAGCGCACATAACGGTTAACAAGTACTGGTTACCGGACTTTGTTTTCAGCAATGGTCCCACACAGTCAATAACCACATACTCAAATTACAGGGATGGGCCATAACGGAGGGGGAGGAACACACTGGTTTGGCTTCCCCACCGTCTGACAAACTGAACATGCTTGACAAAATACCGAAACGTCTCGTTTCAAACCCGGCCAGAAATAGTGGTTTAAAATGCGTCGGTATGTTTTAGTCACCCCTAGGTGTGCAGCCATAGGGTGTTCATGTGCAAAACTTAAAATGAGGTGACGATATGGTTTGGGAACCACAATTTGTCTAACGCTGTTCAAATTTGCCTCGTCTTCCGACAAAGGCGACCAAGTTTGCATCAGTACATCATTTTCAAGAAAATATTTCCCAGGATATTTTTGTTCCTCAACTGGACTTAACCCAGCCTGAAAACACGACGATAAAGATTCATCAGCCTGCTGGACAGCGACCAATTCAGCACGATTAACCTGCTAGTTTTATCTGTGCAGCTAGTTATCTCTACCACTGCTGACTTAGTAACTTGACCAGTGTCAGCACTACCATCTTCATCCACTAAAAATGTTTTCGATAAATCCAGAACATCTGGAAATGCGCGTGCCTGTGCTCGCGTCACCGCACATAACGTAAACACCTGGGGAAATTCTTTCGTCAGCTTAACGTTGTCATCCTGAATCGCAGGAGTATTTAGAACCTCTAGAGTTGGCACAACTTTACCCCCATCCAAATCGTTCCCCAAAATGAGAGACTCCCTTAACAGGTAACTCAGTACACACGCCAACTTTGACTAAGCCTGATAACAAGTCGGACTGTAGTTGGATCAAATGCAGCGGGACTTGCGTTATTCCCATTTCAATTCCCCGAACAAAAACATGAGAATGACACAAAGTGTTTTCCCCAAAGGGCAGTACATCTTCAAGAATAAGAGACTAGGCGGCACCTGTGTCCCGCAACACTTTAATCTCCTTGCGAACACACTCATCGTTTGGCAACCATACTACAACCTGAGACATAAAAGGCTTAAAAGAAACCTCATAGTCTGGTTTGCGCGACTCACTATGAGGTGTAGGCAGACTATCATCCGCAATGGCCGATACCAACCCCACAGACTTACTCTTCTGCTCTAGGCATTTATTCTTGGCTTTTAGTGCCAAACAGTCAGCAATCACATGTCCTTTCTTGTGACAATAGTAACACAACCGATCACCTGAGGAGTCAGTAGCCGGTGCATTAACCTTAGTTTTCGTCTCCGTATTTCTTGTAACAAACACACTTTTATGGGTCAGGACAAACAAATTAGCAAGAATTGCCGCTTTCTCTACCGTTTCTACTTTCTGTTCAGACAAGTAGGTTACAACTCGTTCTGGCAAACAGTGTTTAAGTTCCTCCACTAGAATTAGCTCTTTCAAAGATTCAAAATCAGAGACTTTACATCCACTGAGCCATTTTTCAAACAGGAGTTGTTTTTCTCTTGCAAACTCAACAAACTTTTGTGAAGGCAACTTTTTATGAGAGCGAAACCGTTGCCGATAAGCTTCGGGAACCAACTCATATGCACGAAGAATGGTGGCCTTGACTACGTCATAGTGTAGCCCGTCTTCTACAGACAAAGAAGAACAAACCTCCTGGGCTTTACCGACCAATTTACACTGTAGCATCAAAGACCAAACATCCTTCGGCCAGCATAAAGCAGTGGCTATACGTTCGAACGCAGTGAAATAGGCATCAATTTCGGTCTCCCGAAAGTGAGGTATCGAAAGAAATGTATTTACTTACATCGAATGTAGTGCTTGGTGAACTTGAGGGTATTGAGGTACCGGTAACCCGCTAAACAGCATCAGTGTCAGGCGGTTTAACAGACGGTTTGCTCATACTCAACTCCAGCTGCCGCAGCTGGACCTCCTTCTCCGCTGCGATCTCCAGCCTCCGGATCTCTAGCTTATGATCCAGTTCCCCCTGCTGTGCTTTGCCCTCCGCCTCACCCTGAATCTGGGCTAAGCGGACCTTTAGTCGGGCCTCCTCGCTAAACGCACGGGGCGTCGAAGCAGAAGATGGAGTGCGGGGCTCAGAGAGTGGCAAACCAATCGAGACTCTCCTCGCTTCCCCTCCCGGGAAGTCGTGCGGCTCTTCGGCCGGCACGCTGGAACCACTGGCTTGCGCCACGAGCGGCACTGCCGTAGCAGCCGAATCAGGGGAATTCGGATGCCGCAATACATTCTCGCTCACCGGCCTTTCCAAAACCAACGTTTTAATAAACATCTTAGTGCACTGCCTCCCTACCGAGAGATCGAAATGGGCTGCCAGCAATAACAAGTCATCTTTTCTTAACTTGTCAAAGCAGTCAAGGCTAGTGTCATCGAAAAACCCTTCAACAGAGAACTGTGCCATTTTCCGTTAAATAGCTGTTAATCCCCAAAACCGACACAAAGCAAAACGAAACAAGTAAAGCAAAGGTTTCTCCCCAAATAGTTACAGAACTACACACAAAAGGGCAATGGATCCCGGACGAGCCCCCATTTAAAATGTTATGACCCGGCTCGTTGTCCAGGGGACCAGCATTGAGGATCGTAGCATTTTAAGAAAAAGGAAGCAAATGTAGGCGGTGGGGAAGAACCCCCTTTAACAATGAACCCGATACAGTGACCAAGTGAAATTTATTTACAGTGGGGAGTTATGGAATTATATACAGACATATACAAACAAACAAAAACCAGAAACAGGCTCCAAACAGTTTTACAAAATATAGGCGGTTCCCGACTCAAAAACAACAACAAAACAAAACGGACATCCCGACCTGGGCCACGAAAAGAAAAGAAAACAAATGACAACCTCGAGCCCAGTCGACTTCCACTATAGAAATCACCAAACAAATATAAGGGTGGGAGACCGCCA
This sequence comes from Heterotis niloticus, assembly GCA_018136845.1. Lineage (NCBI taxonomy): Eukaryota > Metazoa > Chordata > Actinopteri > Osteoglossiformes > Osteoglossidae > Heterotis > Heterotis niloticus. The sequence continues at coordinate 25,598,330 of CM030890.1, forward strand.
CTACGTCTGATGTTTTAAAGAGGTTGTGAGTACAAAAGATCGCTAAGTGTTAGCAACAGGTAAATCAAGGGTTGTACACTCCCTGGTGCCAACACTGTACAAATAAGGGCAAACGGCAAAATCCCCCGCTAGACATAGAATGCCAGAAAACACGACCAAGACTGAGCTGTTGCTGCTGCCTCCAAGGTGGTCCGCGCAGATAAGCGCTTGCAGGGGTGACGTCATCTGCCGATGGACCAATCCTGGCTCTGACGGACCTGTCAAACGCCGAACCCCTATGGAGAGACCGCACGAACAGGAACACGACAGTTCCCCACCAGAAAAAAAAACAAGAACCGTAACACTAGTCTCTCAGAACACTTCATAAAGACATATCTTAACTCTGCCACTGCTTAGATTTGTGCTAGCTACTGTGAGCACCACATCCTCACCAGCTTTGAATGCAATATCGAGGGTTTTCAGCAGCAAGCAGATCTCAGAATTCAGCCAAGGTTTCTGGTAAGATTGAATGGTGACAGTCTTAGGATTTCTTGTTTACACATTCAGCTGGTGGACTATGCTACAACATAGTCCACCAGCTGAATGTGTACATAGCACACGGTGAACAGTGGTTGCCAGACTCATGGATGTTTCATTTTAGTGACTACTTCCAAAATTATTACTCTAAACACAAGTGAAACCGATGACAGAAAAAATGCTTTTGAAAGGAAATGTATAACCTTTATGTAACCATTGATGATTTGCTTTTGTTTTGATTCAATATGTATGTACTTTGTTGTACATTTGTAAGAATCTTTTTTAAGCTGCTCTCAGCATAAATGCGACTGTCATGTGCTGTTTGTGTGATGATGACTTCTTGAATGGAAGCGGCCCTTGTGTTTAAACCTGAAAAAGGTGCATATATGGCTCTGTGCAGTACCAGTCGGGATCAGAGCTTAACTCTAACTTTCCAAGGGAAGTCGTATCACAGCAAGGATGATTGTCTAACAGGCCAGGATGAAGAGACAAGGCAAGACCCTTCATTCTGAGTGGTAGTATGTTCCTGGACTGTGGCTACAAGGGGGTTGCTAGGCCAGAATGCACAGGATTATGCAGGAGCTCTCCACCTATGCCCCTGCTCCTCCCCTGCTATCAATCAGTACAGTGTTCCACAGCTTAAAATTGCCCAAAAATGTGCTGCCACATGTATTTCCCCTCAACCGAGTCCTTTCCATGAATTTTTTTCTGACACTGATGTATTTCTGTGATATGGTTGAGCTGTGCTAAATCTGGCTATTTCCCATGACTGCACACAAACGAACAAAGGACAGTTCATAAGCTGCCCTTCATCTTTTATTTGTAATGTAGCCATATCAAGCATCATTGGAGAATAAGAAGGGAACAAGGCAAAGAGCTGTCTGAAAGCTGTTTTTGAATAGCTCAGGTTCTGCCATTATATTTTAAGATAAGTGGCTTTGCCACTGATCATATTGCAAAGTTATGCTTTGTCAGGCATCTGAAGGATGATCTTTCAAGGTGAAGCTGCGTAATGGGTATTTTCTGGCCTCTGCCCTTTCATGTGTGTATGCCAGAAAGGAGAATGCACTGATTAACCACAACATTAAAACCAGTGACAGATCAAGTGAATAACATTGTTCTCATTATAGTTGAACCTGTCAAGGTATGGGAGGGGTACATTAGGCAGCAAGTGAACAGTCAGTTGTTGAAGTTGATGTATTGGAAGCAGGAAAAATGGGCAAGCGTAAGGATCTGAGCCACTTTAACATAGGCCAAATTTTGATGGCTGGACAACTGGGGCAGAGCATCTCCAAAATGGCAGGTCTTGTGGGGTGGGTGTTCACGGTATGCAGGGGTTAGTACTGACCAAAAGCGGTCTAAAATAAAAAACTATCCACCATCAAAAGTGCCTACAATGGGCACGTGAGTGTCAGAACTGCACCGTGGAGCAATGGAAGAAGGTAGCCTGGTCTGACGAATCAGGTTTTTGTTTAGATCATGTAGACAGCTGGGCGCATGTGTGTTATTTCCCTGGGGAAAGATGGCAGCAGGATGCACTATAGGAAGAAGCCAAGCTGGAGGAGGCAGTGTGATGCTCTGGGCAATGTTCTGCTGGGAAACCTTGGGTCCCGGCATTCATGTGGATGTTACCAGCCTAGGTACCACCTACCTAAACATTGTTACAGACCACATGCACACCTTCATAGCAACGGTATTCCCTGATGGCAGTGGCCCTGCCACACTGCAAAAATTGTTCAGGAATGGTTTAAGGAACATCACAAGGAGTTCAAGGTCTTGGTCTCCAAATTCCGCAGGTCTCATTCCGATTGAACATCTGTGGGATATGCTGGAAAAAACATGTCCAATCCATGGAGGCCCCACATCGCAACTTAGAGGACTTAAAGGATTTGCTGCTAATGTCTTAGTACCAGATACCACAGGACATCTTCAGAGGTCTTGTGGTTCCCATTCCTCGAATAGGTCAGAGCTGTGTTGACGGCATGAGGGGGACCTACACCTTATTAGGGAGTTGGTTTTAATGTATTGGCTGAATGGTGTATTTATGTGTGATGGCAAACAGTACTGGAGCTGTGAAAGGAGAGTTGCTAAGTGGAGAGTGTATTAAGTATGTATTAATTTTTAATTATGTACACAATGGGATGCTATTGACCTGCCCATACTGAAGATATGTGACTGACTCAGATTTAAGATATACCATTCCTTGCCTTGACAGCAAAAAATGTTCTGTTCTGCCACACATTTTGCCATATTTGGTCCAACACAGTTTGTTTCCATTGCACAAGGACTACTTGGAAAAGCAATAGTGATTTAAATTTTGCTGCTTTACCAATTGAATTGCCTGTCGTCTCTTGGAGATAGGGTTTGGGGAGGGTAAGTTGATCCTGAACAGAGGATAGTCTCTATGTAGGGTAATAATACTTGAAATGAGAAAAGAGCATATGGAACTCTTTTGTCTCATTGTGCGGTGCTAGATGCCATTTGGCATTTAGGACCAGCCTTTTGAAATTGCACAAACTGTTTGTTTTATCTGGATCTGTATGTATGTGCTTGTGTGTATGTACATAGGTGTCACTTTGGGGACAGAGCTATCGTTCACCCTGGAGCCCAATGACATCATCGCTGTGCAGCAGCAACCCCTCATGTTGCACTGTCAAGTAGATGGGATCCCTCCAATCACCACACAGTGGAGGCGCAATGGTGTGCTTCTGTTGAACAACCTGGCTTATTCCACTTTCACCAATGGCTCACTGTTGATCAGCTACTTTGAGCAGACCAAGCTGGATGGATCCTCGGATGAGGGGGACTATGAATGTGTTGTGGAGAATCCCATTGGGCTTCTGGTGAGCCGCAAGGCCCGGGTACAAGCTGCAAGTAAGTGTCTCACTAAGTGTCAGGTGAGCTGATCTGATCTCTCCTGCTTTTGTCTGCATTACTGAGCACCCTTTTGAGCTTTCCTTTTATCCCTGTGTTCTGTGTGCATGAAAATATTACTAATCAGTACTGATGGAATTAATTTGAAAATTATGAATTTATTTAGGATGTTACAGATCTATAACTGTCAACAGTTGCATTATTACTCTTGATATGTACAAATAATAAATACATGCTTGGTGCCATGCTTTTTTTTTTTTTTTTTTTTTGGATCACCCCCATATCTATGTTGTTTTGTGCATTCATCTTGTCTACAAAATGCCCATCTGTGTCTCTGTCTACTGAAAACGGTATGAAAGCAGCAAGCCCATAATGCTTTAAATGCCTTTTAAGGTAGAATAGGCTATGATATTCAGTAAGTGTTATGGTGTGGGCAGCAGCAATCGTGAGACACCATGGTAATAAGTTTAAGTTCCATTAAACTCTTCACTAAGTGTTGTTTCCAACAAAGAGTTGCCATTACCCGGGAGCTGGCACTAAACATTAGTGATTGGCAAACAAAATGGAAGATTCAAAATAAACAAAAGTTCTTAGCAAGACAGTCGTTGCAGGACATTTCCCAAGAGGCAGCAGAAACGGAGCACTGGCAGGAAGTCCATGTAGGAACTAAGTTCCATGCACGATTGGTTCCTACGCCAGTTAGTCATCCAATCAGTGCTCAGTCTGAAGATGGGGGTGCAGAGACTGCCTATGTTCCCTTGCTAAAGTGGCCACAGGCATGACAGTAGGTTGGGTATACAGTACTAAATGCATTTTTGACATGATATTTTTGGCTTACAATGGGTTTATTGGAATGTAACCCCATTATAAGATGAGGACCATCTGTATATTGAAGCTCCCTTTCCCATTATTTCTTATGAGAAAAATATTGTACTGTACTTTGCTGTATTGTGAGACTGTTTCTGTCGGTCCTCAACTATGCAGAGCACTGAGCTCTTTTGGCAGCTCCAGTTAGAAGCTGGTAGGAGACAAGTTCCAGGTGTGCTCCAACATAACATCGAGATTGGCAGCTAATGGCATATCAGGGAGACTAGAAAACCTCTGGTGAGAATCACTGAAGATTAAGCAAATGGCAGTCATTAGGAGAATAAAAAAATCATTATTTTTCATATTAGATATCATATACAATATTTTTGACTTATGATGGGTGTGGAAGTGGGTGTGATGGTGAGGTCAGTTACATGCTTCTGTGCTACCTCTAAGGCTTTCTTTTTCACAACTCCTTCCCAGTCTCTAAACTTATCCAAGTACAGCTTTTTTACTCTACATCCTGTATTTTGATTTTGCCATAATATTTCTTTAGTTTTCTGCAACACTGCTGGATCTAATGAGCCCTCTTTTGGCCATAACCCACACGTTGTTTTATATCACTTTCCGCACTCTTTCTTAAACGACATTCCTGTCTCACTCTCTACACTCTCCCTGCAACTTTTCTTCAGTCCACTCAAACCTAAGGATTTACCATCTTCATGTTCTCTCTGTTTTTCAAATTCAGTTTCACCATTCGGATCATAGGCAGGATCTGGTACAAGATTGTGAATACTATCACCCTGCCCCATTATGCTTTTCTTTTCCACGCCAAACCTGCACCAAACACTTTTATTTACTGTTTAATAATTTTAAGCTCAATAATTTAAATAAGTACACCCTTCATGCAAATTTAGGCAAGATCTTTGATGTGAAAAAGACAGACATTACATGCACACTCTCTTACAAGTTAGAATGACTAGACTACAACTTTTCAATTACCGTATCGGTACCGTTCTTAATTTTGATAAATACCTTTCTAATATTTATATGCACTTGTGCACAGCTGCAGTTTTAGGATGCTATATTTAACCCCTTTACATTTATTTATTTATTTATTTATTTATTTATTTAATGACAATAATAATAATAATAATGCTGTTAGATATTTCATAGGCAACACTTCACACACTAAAAACATACAGAAAACAACAAAGTACTTCGACACATGCGGGTAAAACCACCCCAGCGCGCTACACACAGACTTGGACCCACCAAGTCAGAGTTGGACCCACCAACTTGGAACTGCACCCAGTGTATTCACAGACTTGGACCCACCAACTCGGAACTGCTGTGTAGTGAAAAGTTGCGAACCTTTCTCTTTACCTCGGTCGGGACCTACCCGAACCTGCTGGCTTAGACCCACTAAGCCGGAGTTTGACCTTCCAACTCCTGGTGTAATTCTCTATACACCCTTTTTGTTTGGTCTGGACAGAACTTCTCCTTATGGCCAGGGACCACCCTGCCTTTTAGCCTTTATAAAAAGACACAAACTTCAGAAACCCATTCTAATAAATGGAAACAATTCTGTCCTATCGTTCAATTTTTGCTGATGACGTATTCTGTCTGAGGACAATCCACACCGCAGGACGGGCCAGCCCTAAAGTTTATTGGGCTCGGTCACCAGCGGGTCTCCTAGGACGATTGCTCGCCTTCCTTTGGGATCCACACGGTCGTGAGTTGCGTCAGCAGAAGTTTGCCATCCCGGACAAGCCCCCAAATCTGTGGAAGAAAAAAAACCACTTTGGGTGTAGAGAGTGTTACACTTTATTTTCTATAGAAATACACACCGGTGCGAGAGAGCCCCTTCGAAAAGAGAGTCTCCTCGAACAAAGGATACAGGGATCATTTATACAGCAGTTCGCAGGGTATACACCCCTCTCAACTGTTTTCCACTCCTGCTCTTTGTCAGTGTGACTTTAAACGTTGTTGTTATAGGGAATCATTATCCCATCCTAAGTGTGGTGGAGTAACTCCTGGTTTAGGTGCCTCGGTTAAGGGAATTTCGGTTTTATTACTCCTTTACACACCACCAGGGTCTGGCCTGGGTCTAAATTGACCATTTCCTTGACCCTTTCATCTTTGCCTTGTCTGTAGTTTACGTTTCCCTTCTTTAAGTTCCCTCTTTTGTTTTTCCAGGGTACCTTCTTAAATACCTAACATTCTAGCAAGGCAGAAGTCCCAATGTTTTATAGCAGTAAGCATAATATGCTGGATAACATGGTCATAAAACATTCACTATACTATTGGTTAATGCCTTTAACATAGCACAAACATGCATTAAGAGCTTAACTTCAAGAATTTCTCTCACATGGGTTTATTGGAACATCACCCATTGTAAGATGGGGACCATCTGTACACAATTTTCTGAAAATTGTGTCATTGTTCAAATAATTATGGGCCTGACTATATTATGTCTGATAAAACATGCCTCCATTACTGCATAAGGCTTTCAGTGGACACAGCGCTGTCGGCTGTCATCCAGGAGGGAAAGACCACTGTGTATCTGTGCTTGTGTATCCGCTTTCAGCCCATCCTTGTGTAAGGCATGTAAACTTGTCAGGCTGGAGACAAGGAGTTGCTGGGGAAATGGGGGACGTGTCTTTCTCATCGCCTTTCTCTGCCTGTATTTGTGCCTTTGTTTCTCTTGCTCTGAATATGTTTATTTGAATTCTTTCGATAAATGCCTCCTTCCTATATCACAAATCACAAGCATACATAACACACTAACCTAGCTCGCTCTTGGGCTTGATTCAGAGCAAGCAGTAAAGATATGATGTGAGTGTTTGAAATAGGAGATGCTGTGACTACCCAAAGACAAGAAAGCAGCATTGCCTGTAATTCCCTGTTAACATGACATGTTCTCCCAAGATAGATTAACAATTAGCACCTGCATTCTGTGCCATCAGAAAGCCATTGCAGTGTGTGTGTGTGTGTGTGTGTGTGTGTGTGTGTGTTTGTGTGTGTGTGTGTGTGTGTGTGTGTGTGTGTGTGTGTGTGTGTGTGTGTGTGTGTGTGTGTGTGTGTGTGTGTGTGTTTTGTACTGTGGGAAGGATTCCAGGTAGGAATACTGGTGTTACCCGTTTATCAAGCTGAGGCTGAAAGAATGACATACACATACACACATAGAATCTCTGAATTAGCTCTCCAGTCAGGTACCTTTGCCCCCTACCAGTAAATTGCAGCAATTTTGTGTCCCTTGGATTTTGCTCAGTGTGAAGAAAGGAAAGGAAAGTGTAGTGCTTGATAAGTACATTGTTCAGCCTCTGGATGGGCTTCTGAATATATCTCGGTAAACCCAAAGGATGTTGGCCGTGCTCTCTTTTGTCATTTGTGCACTGAGCTTATGTGGCACAAGCCCTCTAACAGCTTGCACTGAGTGCCATTCAGCATGCAAGGGCTTTTCTAACTGTATTAGATCCCTAGTTCATGAGCAAGCAGTAGAGAACCCTTCAAGAGAGGGGAGGGGCTGGATGGGGAAACATAGGTCTTCTTGTGGACTCCTAATGATCAAAAGTGCCCTCTTTTTTGTGTGTGTTTCTGTTTGTCAGTGTCAGTGCTCATGGTCAATTTGTACTTTAAGGTAATTTACGCTTGTTACAGACCCCCTGCCACATTATGCTGACAGTCAGGCCGGCTGCAGAAAGAGGGGTACGATTAGTGAAGGCTTCTTAAACCAGGCCTCCCCACTCCCCGGTCCATAAATCAGGATTGTTATTTAGTTGGCAAGTGCGCGGTGAGGGGGCCAGTGTGGCATGAATCCCCCCATTGGCCAGCTCAATTGCCCAGCACTTGCACAAAAACACTTATTTTGGTACATGTTATCTCTTTGATGCTATGGCCATACCCCCCCCTTTCCCTCCCCCACACCACTCTTCACGTGGAGCTCCTCATTAGGTTCAGCTCAGGAAGCTTTTTATTGTCTCGATGAATCATGAGAGCTGGGCACTGGAGAGGGCTGCCCAGCTTTGTCCCATCATCCCGTCACCAGGCAACCAATCACAAAAACCTCCTGGGTAAAACGTTGTTTTCAGAGAACCACAAGGGCAAGGATTTGTCCCTTTCTTGACTACTAATTGGAAAGAGTTTAAGCCTTAAGTTATTTTTTTATTTTTTTTTTTCTTCTTCATTTGGGCCATTCAGCATATGAGACTGACCTTCAACAACGAGTATAAACATGAAGGAGAGAGATAGTATTTGTATTGGAAGGGGAGAGTGAGAGCTTTCATGCTGCCTACTTGTAGAACAGCGTGTCTGTCTTTCCTTCTCCAAGTATTGTGCGAAAAAACATTTATGTTGATTGCAAGAAATTTATATAGCTGAGGTTTTTCTCATTGACTTGGTCAAACTCACAAAAAGGATTAATTTTAAATGTGTCCACAGAGCCACAGGTGCTTTTTTTTTTTTTTTTTTTTTTTTTTTAGAGAGAGTAGAGCTTACATTTCTCTCTGACATAAATTTTTCTGGGTCTTTGGCTCCAGTAATAGGGGCAAGGCTGAAAATAAGATGTAGTAAAATGAAAAAGTTAGAATTCCCAGAAAAAAGAAAAATCATAACAATGTAAATAAATTAAGGGAAATAAACTGGAGTTCATTAAATGGGAAGCCTTTATCAGAGCATATATCAGGGTTCAGTTCCAAAGCTCATTTCATTCAGCTTATTTGAGTGTGACTGTTGGATGACACCTTATATGCCCAAAGCTACCAGTCCATGCAGAATGTAAATAGTGCTTTCTTGCCTGCCCTGCTGTAATGAATCATAGATTCTCCTCTGCCGGACGAGCCCAGCTTTTCAGATCCTAAGCCCCCGAGAGGTATTTGGCTTATAAGTAGGCTGTGGGCCAAATCAAGGATTACTGTGGCTGTGCAGTTGTGCTCAGTGTCCTGGGAAGAACACACTCCAGGACGGGCCACCAGGGCAGCCTACCATAGGTTCATCTCTTCCAGCAATTCTGCTTCAGTTCCCAAGCTGCAGGTCATCCTGCCACTACTGGGTCTACCTTGTAGTGTTGGAGGTAAAGAAAAGCTTTGCCAAAGATTGTTCTTGGGCAGTTTTGAAGACAATAGCTAGATCTCAGCTGTCTATGTCTGTGATTGCATGAATAAATTTGGGGAGGAACATGACATAGATGACATTGATGCAACTGATGGGGGTTCCAATGTCTTTTTTTTTAGGAAGGTTGTTTATAGTCAACCTTCTGAGTTTTGTTTCATAGCTGCTATAGTGCAGTTGGTTGGTTCAAATAATTAGTGGTATAAGACAAGGCTGTATGCTGTCTCCGTATCTGTTTAATTTATATCCTGAAAAAAAAATCATCAGAGAAGCAGGATTATATGAAGAAAACAGGGTGTGAAAGTTGGTGGAAGACTCTTCACTATGCTGATAATAAAACAATACTAACTGAAAGTGAAGAGGAATTAAGACATCTTCTCATCAAGATCAAAGAACATTGTCTGAAAATGTGATTGCATCTTAACTCGAATAAGACAAAGCTGTTGACAACTGTAAAATTGGAAAACTTCACACTTGATGGAGAAGGGACAGATAATAGACCACTTCAGCTTACTCGGATCAACAATCAATAATGAGGTGACAAACAGCCAAGAAATCCAACAAAGAATTGCTCTGGGCAGAACAGCCTTCAAGAGCTTGAACAAAATTCTCAAGCGCAGAGATGTAACTGCACACAAAGATCCAGCTTGCTCAAGCCATGGTGGACTCACATTATATGGACGTGAGAGTTGGACAGTGAAAAACATGGACAGGAAGAAAATCAACACCTTCGAATTGTAGTGCTGGCAAAGAATCCTGGGCATATCCTGGACCGGAAAACAAATGCATTGGTGTTTTAGCAAATCAACCCAAGTGGTTGTCATTATTATTCACTGTCTTGTTTTTGAGATATCCTGTGGAGAGAACAGTCGCTGGAAAAGGATATCATGCTTGGTGAAGTGGAAGGTCAATGAAAAAGAGGAAGACCTGCAAAGCGGTGGATGAACACAGTCACCACAGTCATGGATGCCCCTTTGTCAAGTCTTAGCCGACTTGTTGAAGACTGCGATCCATACAGTTGCCATCAGTTGACATAGACTCCACGGCACTTAACAACAACATCAATGCCGTTGGTGACCCCCAACACCGAATTTAGTGTTTTACCAGCGTTTTCATAATGACAGAAAGCAGAAATGAAGTCTTGTGAGACTTTTCATCATAAATGTTCAGAATTGTTTCCTATTCTAGACTCCAGTTTTTTTTTCTCTTCTCAGTTTACAAGGCAACAAACATTCCTTGCCTAAAAAAGAACATGAACAGTACTGAATTTAAATAAGATTAAATGTTATGTTTAATAACAAAGAATTATTGTAAAATTATTGTATTTTGACCAGATCTGCATTCCCTGACAGTAAGTAGAAGGTTTCAGAATCTGTCCGTAACAGCTTTCCAACTGTGCAAAATGAGGTCCATAAGAAAAAAAGGAATTGTCAGTATTATTTAGTTAGCTAAAGGGCTGAAGGTTAGCCCGGGGCTGAGGAGATGGATTTATATTCTTTCTAAAGCTCATAATTCATAGACCTCTTGGTCTCCAGACTGACATCGTAAATATTAATATAATTTATATATTGCACATTAGTTGATAGGAATAGCGATGCCAGGACAGCAATTTATCCAGTAAAAGGCTATAGTAAAATGGTAGATAGGTGTGAAAGCAGCAGGTAATTGAGTGGTTAAGTGCACAAACTTTTATTTTGAAGGTTGACAGTTCAAGTCAAACACTGTGTGCAGAGGCTATACCCTTGAACTGCCTCAGTCACATAGTTAGCCATTTAACTGGGTGCAGTTGTAAGTTAGATGGAATTAGTGGTTATCTTTTCTTATGCTGGCAGGATTTCAACTGGGCTACTTGTCATCTGGCAGTCCGCTTCCCTGCGGACAGTGTTCCAGCGACTCCAAGAGACCAGACATGAGCCATGTGAGGAAAATGTAGCAACCCATACCCTCTCTGCCCTCGCCACGGTCAGGCTTGGCAGTGACTGGCTGCATGGTGCCCACGCGCAGGGAAGCTTTTGCTCTCCTTCGCTCAAGTGGCATTTGTTTTCAAGTGCCGGCTGATCCCAGGCAGCGTGCTTCTTGTTGGAACCAGATTTCTAGCTCCCCCTCAGCATCCTGGGCTCTGGGCCAGGAGTGAAAAGAGAGCGAATGGCTCTTCAGCATAGTACACTAGGATGAGTGTGTGGTTGCCTCCATCTCCTGTTTAAATATAGTATTATAGTCACTGACATGATCGCCATATAAACAGCTTTCACTGAGTGACATTTGAAGAGTGCACATTTTGTCATTAGATGAAGTCTTAATTTCTGCTTTCTGTATTTCAATATGTTTTGACATACTGTGCAGTCTCTGTCCCCCTGAGCAGCAGGATCAGGTTAACTGCATGGCAAAAAGAAAACAGCTGTTTTGTAAAGCAATGTGACCAACACTTTGGCAAAAACTGAGTGAAATAAATGAAAACTAATAAAACTGAATTTGAACATGTCTATAAAAATGCGTCATTAGAATTCTTACCTTTTTTTACTTCTCACTTATAGCCATTTTCTCTTAACCTTAGTAACAGGATCCAGAACAGAAGTTGTACTAAAGAAAGGCTACAGGGGCACATCTCAGCTGGTGCACTTGCTCAGGTGTCCACTTTTAAGAAATTAGAGCAAATGTGAAATGTATAAATTCTATTAAGATTCAGAGAGCAGTTTCAATAAAAAAACAAATCTCATTATCACCCCCCTCTTGGGTACACTATGAATACGATTTGCATCCATAAGAAATATGAATGTTGGCATTTTGTTGGTGATCAGAGATTTAGGGAGAACTACAGATTTGTTATTCACTCAGGAGCATTCAAACCTGGTCCCTGAGGGTCTGTGGTGTTAGAAGGTTTCTTAGTTCTTTAAACAGTCAACATTACAAAGAGGGAGATTAGTAGTGAGGATAGATCATTTCATTTAGGAAAATAATAAATGCTGACAGTTCAACTGCCGAGTTTGAATAACGTCAACGCGTTCATTGCCCTCCAGGACAAAAACAGACTGCCCTTGGTTATCTTGTTGTGGGAACTGTAACTGGACAAAGTGATCCTGCACTATGTGCTCTTAGCTTCCCTGTTGTACTGATGGTGACTTTAAGCAGAAGAAGTGAGGAATGAAAAAATGAATGTAGAAGTAGAATGATACTTTATGGAAAATGGACATTGTACTGAGGACTGCTGATTTTGACCAGCCTGTGCTGTTTTGCTTTGGCTCCTGTTTCTTTCTGCTTCATACGGATTAACATTCAACACTGTGCAGGTCTTCTGCTTGTGTGACACTTCTGAGACAGGGCTAGAGGGGAGAAGGTTGATCTTCTGTTAATTACTTCTGACTGATTTCTCAAGAACTGATTAAAAAAATTAAAAAAAATTGGCCTCAAGTCTTCATCCTAGGTTTAATCTGTCATCGTGGGAAATTTCTGAGTTGCAGAGGTCACAAAAATGCCAGGCATTGGGGAGAATGGAGATAACAGGAGATCTGAAATATATACACCTGCGGTCCAGAATTCTGCACTTTTAGCGTGTGACTGTGTGTATGAGAGAGTGAAAAAGGTAGAATCTAAGAATTCTACATCGAGTATACTTTGCATCTGGTTGCGTGAAATCAAGACGCCAGCAGTCAGTGAGCTACGGTCTAATAGAGTGGCTGAACTCCACTCTCCCATCCCCCTCCGGTTTTAAGGGGCTTCACAAAGGGCTGATGTAATCACTGAAGTGCCGTGTGTGGGAGCCTCTGCTCAGTGGCTGGGAACGACGGTCTGCATGTCTTTGTGTAGATGGCTGGGGTGCCGTTCTCCACTGACAAACTGATTGACTCGCTGTCAGTGGGCCCCCTTTTGTCATGTCTCATTCTGGCTTTTCTCGATGTCTCCCCTTTTGCCATCCCGCTCTGCCTTGCTCTCCTCATGTTGACTCGGACGGTCATCAGATAGTGTGGGGGTGGGCAGGGTGACTGGGGAACAGTGACTCCTGAGAGTGCACTGAGACAGAATGCTCCACCCCCCTTTCCTCACATCCCACATCCCATCCTCCCTACTACCCCTTAATCCTTCGCCCTGCCCCCGGCAGTGGCTTTGACCTTGATGAGGTTCCGTCACGCTAACCTTGACTTTGAGTTCCTTACACAGATCCCTAGGCTTACTCTTTGCCGTACATGGAGCCACATTCAACTTTCAACAGAATACACACACTGACACAGAGAAAGCCACATGGATCTGACCCTCGGTGATGATGCAAACCTTTCAGTGTGCTGCTTTATTGCCTTACCTTGAAATAAATTATTAAAATTGAGTAAAATATTCCACCTTAAAATTGGGTGATTTACATACATCATTTACCTGAGTATGATCTTCTACCGATATGCACATTTTTCCAGTCTCATGTCAAACAAAGTCCGAAAGTTAAGAGAGCTGATAGAGACCGTTCCTCATGGTTAGGAACAGTCAGTTCTATAAGCAAACAGTCAAAACGAAATGAAAGAGCAGGATGTCACACGCTATAATCCAGTTTATACACAAGTCATTTTCATCATAATGGTTGTCATCGATAACAATGAGTAAACTGGGGGTGCGTTTATATTTTTATTGTTGGTTTCTTTATTACACCATGGCAGAACACCTAAGCTGGATAGAGTGCAGAAGTGTTTAGGTTTAATTGTGCCAATGCTGCTTGCATTCACAGCACTCCCATATGCCCAGCACCCCACTGTGAGAAGGAGATTCCTGGGGTACGACTGTGTTTAGCAAGATCTGATGGGCTGCCTCATTACAGCTGCTCTCATATGCCCCCTGCAGGTTTGCCTGTTTAGTTACACCAGGGTGCAGTGTGTTGTAATCTTGGTGCCTTGGCACCAGTCCTGTTCTTTTTTACCCCCCTGTGCAGCAGGCTGTGGCCACTCTGCATTATGGGATATTATAGTGCAGTCATGGATCAGTAAGCATAGCTAATAAAACCATAAAGAAGTTTCTTAGACCCGGAGCACAGCTCTGGAGATACAGCCCAAATTCTCATTAATGTGCAATGGAAGTCACGTTCTGCTTTTACACAATGCTGCTGTCTTTTGTTTGTGCTTCAGACTTTGTTATACAAAACTGCTTGGCAGTGCCTTTGTTAGGTGTTTTTTGTTTAATTTTCCATTATAAGTTTTCTCACTTTTGTCTAGGGGTTATCAATGATGTAGGAGTTGACTGTGAGATTGTGTATGTGCTTGACTGCAATGGAGATGTGAAGCACCAGTTAGGAGGTGGCTTGTATTAGCATTCATTTATGTCGATTACTTTGTGACTCTGTGATGAGGATGGCTTAGTGGTGGTGGGGAAGATTACCCTGGTGAGTGCAGCCAGCTGCCAGTTCTGCATCCCGAGAGAAATTGGGCTGAAAACAGCCTTGGAACCATCAGCTGCTTTTCTGGGGGCTTCATGAAGCAACCCTCCAGTCAGCCAGTCATCCAGTTTGCATTTCCTCCTTGAAAGCTTTCCATTAAAATGTGCCCAGGATATTTTTGTCTGTTTTTGTCTACACTTTCTCGAGCACGTATTGTTCCGTGGCTCTTTGAGGCTGTAAAGATGCATCTTGTTGAAATATTTAAAAGCCCCACCCTGTCTGGGTGTCTTGCTCTCTCTTGACTGATGCTTTTGGCTTTCTCCTCAGCATCTGCAGTGTATGATATCACACTGTGGGTTTTTGGCCTTTGTGGCTTTTCATGCTTATTCCATTTTTTCTGCATAAGCTGCTTTTTCCCTGCTTGAATTAGATACAGAGCTCCCTGGTGAATTGTACAGTATTACCTTCTCTTCCTCTTTACCCACTCCCCTGTACATGCACTCTTCCTCTAACCACCTCCTTTTCCTTTTGGTATAACATGTAACACTACAACAATAGTTGACAGCACTTTTCTCCCTCCCTGACTGACTGTAGAGATCCACTGTGAACTTGTAATTATGGATCAAGAGATAGCAGCGGTACCTTGGTGATCCAGGGCTGTGGGTTCAGGCTTGTGCTTGTATGTAGTTTGTGTTTTCTCCCTTTTTTGAAGGATTATTCCTTGCTTTCCTCTCAAAAACAACATACATTTCAGACAAACTTGTATATCTAAATAGCCCATAATGTGTGAATATGCATAACATTGCTGGGCTATGTAAATTGGTGAACTGCTGTTTAAGGAATGAGTGTCTGGCATTGTAAGTCACCTTGGATACAGGTGTCAGCTAAATGCTAGTTAATAATAGTCCCTTTGGAGAAATTTATCAGCAAAATGAACGTTCTGTTTCTATGTCTTTACATCTTCCTGTATCTGAACATATATGTTTATTGTTCCTCTTGATTTACTATATCATGTGTCTTCAGAAACCACAGTTTCCAAGAAAGCTGCACACATACTTTGACCTGTGTGGACTACATGTGGCGGCTGCAACCAATGGCAAAATCACTGTTCCGGTGCTAGCAGCCATGCAAGGATCCATTAAACTGTGAAAATGGTGCCACTGGCAGAGCATGGCAAACATCACTAAATCCTGGTGTCTGGCCCCTTTGGCTGTCCCAAGGGACAGTGAGCAGCCAGTGATAGGGTCAGTTGTCAGTATACCTAAATTAAAGTGCAGGGCCACAGCTAGCCAATAAGCTGATCTTAGGGGAGGTTCCTCCAATATCCCTGTTGGCTGAACTGAAAAGTAAGATGTGCCAGAAGAGACTCTGTTGTGTTCATCTCTGTGGCTCTTTGCCTATCTTACTTTCAGATATCAGGGGAAGTTCCATTAATATTTACAGTATGTAGATACAATCACTGCCCTGCCCAAAATAATAGTATACTGTAGATGTCTTGTCATCATATCAGGTGATCTCAGGATAGCAAAATAGTCTGCCCGTGTTTGTAAAGTGTTGGCACTGGCGAGCGTCCAACCACTCGGTGCACCTTGTGCCAACAATCCCTGTACATATACGTTTAGAACCAGATGTTAGAAACACCAGGCGAAGTGGCGGTCACCCACCCCTGTATTTTTTGTGAGTTCTATAGTATAGGTCAACAGGGCCTTGGCTTGTTTTCTATTTTCTTTTCTTTCGGGGGCCCAGATTGAGACAACCTTTTTGTTTCTTTTTGTTCCTGGAGTTGGGAGCCGCCTATTTTATGCCAAACTGTTTGGTGCTTGGTTTTTTGTGTGTTCTGCATATAATTCTGTATTCTGTTTCACTACTCCTCACTGTAAATAAATTGCACTTTGTCACTGTTTAATAGCACTCTCAATTGGTGAAAACTGTGCCGTGTATTGGGTTCCTCCAGGTCAAGGGGTTTTCTCCTACCTCCTACATTTTCCATTTTACACTTAAAGTGCTACGGTCCTTACAGCTGGTCCCTGGCCAACGAGCCGGACCGTAACGTGAGGTAGGATGTGAAGATGGAGAAAGTGTCCTTCTGTCCCCAGCCCATCCACATGTGCTGGACCGAGACCAAGAAATGGCCACCAATGGCCACCTGGTTATCCTCAGTGCAGGAGAAGATGTTTTGGAAGGAAGGAAGAGTTTTTGACCTCAGCAGAAATGCCTGTGCGTCCATATTGTTTTTCTGAATGAACACTGAAATCATTCTTTCAGTTTCTCTTGTAACGAAAAACGTGAAAATCAAGTGCCATTAAAATCTGAAGACTTTTTTTTCAAAGGGTCTCTTGATATTAAGACATTTTAATTTTCGAGAAGTTCTGTTGTTCATGCCTGCATTGGGAGATGTGAACATTACTGAAATGGGGTCTGTAGCTTTTGTTTAAAACTCCTTAAAGTACTCAGTTATACTGAAACATATTAAAGTTATATTTTTAGATATAGGACCTGCAATCCCTTTGTAATGGTAGCCTTAACAGCCTCTTTTATTATTTTCTTATTGTGTGAGATGGGGCCATTGGGAAATCTCCTTGGAAGTACATTAGTTACACTGTGCTCTAGATATTGCATCTGAACTATCACACTGATACATAAACTGTGAAGAGTGAAGTGGAATGGTGTGAGTGTCTTTTTGGAGGATTATAGAGAGATGGGGAGTTGAATTGTGTGTTTGAAATGTTATGCTTACAACTGCAGGTCTGTAAACAAGAGTAAAACACACCTCAGTCACACACAAAGGCACATGGTTTAATAAAAAAATGGTTATTTGTGCATTGTTAACTTAAATTGGACATGTTGGAAAATATTCTTGTTTTCATTTGAGTGGAAAAAAAATAAATATAAAAATGTAAATATTAAAAAAAAAGATGTATAAAAGCTCATTTTCTTAGGTGTGTCCACTAGCACTGTTGTAATGAGGATATAAAGTGTGGACTACAAGTGGCTAGTTGCTTAAAAAAGGTTTTATGACCAAACTGCTGCAGTTTAAGAGAGCCAGAAAGAAGCCTGTCTTGTTCCTTTGAGCTTGTCAGAATGTCAGTATCCTGCTGTTTGAATGAATAATAGTATGAATTTCTAAACAACATATGTTGCTTTAGATAAAAACATCTGCTATAGCAACTAAATCACGATAACAATTACAACTCGCAGCAGTAAAGTACTGGACAATTTGTCAGATGATTGATGTTATTGCTCCATGAGGGAGCATTTTCTCTAGTATTAATGATCTGCCTACCCCACCCCCTGCTCCCATGCCAGGCCCCCACCCCTGTCACGCGCTCTGCACTTAGAGGAGTAAACAAGCTTGAGAGGCCTGTTTCAGTGTGTAGTGCATTTCTGTTTTGGCTGCACACCCAGCGCATGACAGTCTGGACCAAAAGATGTGCAACCCCCCCCCAGTCAGGGTATTTATATGAAAGGGGTCTTGGCTGATGTACTGTGGAGGTGGGGCTTTGAGAAGGGGTAACTTGAGAAGAAACTGGCACTCTTTCATCAGGAGAATTCCTCCGGCTGAATGGAGAGGAACTGGATTCTCAGAGACAGGAGACGGCGCGTGATACCCTGGGTCATTGTGTGTGGTTTTTTAATGGGCGCATGTCCATGTTTCTGATAGGAATGAGGATAAAGTGCTTCTTTGTGGCAGATCTCAATGGGCTATGTAACCAAGGCAGGGAGGGCTGGAGATGTGCTTTATCTTCAGTGCAACTGCAGCGACTGAATACATACAATCTGCAATTTGTGTTCAGATGCAGGGACACTCAATGTCACACGTTTAATAGACGTTTTCTCCAAGTTTTTTAGAAAAGGCCTCTTTTTATGCTACGAGCATGGGGTGTTATAATACGCCGGCATTTATCAACCAGTTTAGAATTGTTTTTCCCCCTAAGACCCAACCAAGTCTGGATATTGATCGCTGACATCATTGATTGTGCCATTGTGGTTGATGGCCAAAGTACAATGTCAGACTGCACTTGGGGCTAGAGCTTGAGCTAAAGCATTATTCACCCATCCACTCATCCATACATCTCTCCACTTATCAATGACCACTTTTTTAATACAGGGTCACGGTGTCCCAAAAGGATGAGGCATGAAGTACGGTACACCCTGCACAGGATACCAGTAGGTGTATTTTTACCTTCTGCAAGTACTTATTTCAACATGAAGCTTTCAAACAGGGCTCTTTACCTATACTGTGAAACATGCAGCTCTCAGAATAAACAATTCAATTCAATTTTATTTTTATATAGCGCTCTTCTCACTGCAGTGACACAGAGCGCTGTACAGACCTGACAAGGGTTACATACGTGTACGTGAACAGAATACATGTACGGAATAAACCTGAGAGCCATCCACTCACTCCTGAATATGGGCATCAGCCAAGATAGTGATGATTTGAAATGTGCATTCCGGGGAATTGTGCATCTTCATAGAGTGGCCTGACTGTGGGAACGAGAGCTGCCCCTGTTCCTCCCTGGTCGTCTCATAGCTAGCGGCGTCTTTTGAAGCTACTTAAGGAGTGCTAACCTTTTTTGGACAGCCAGTCATTGGCACGAACAACCCCCCCCAACACACACACTTTTTTTTTCATCCATTTGCCTGCCCCCTTCCTGTGCTTTCATTAAGCTCGACCGCAAAACAGCATCAACACAAACCCTGCTAATTAATTTGAAAAGGAATGCACCCCCCCCCCCCCCCCCCCCGCTTCTCCTCTTTCTTTCTCTCTCGTCCCCTCTCAGTGTCTGCCATTCCCTGGTCGTCCCAGTGGCAGCCATATGACCCCCTTCTGGTTGCACTTCATCAAAAAGCTTTTATGTTTATCCACCAATTGGCAAACTACGATACATCTATTTATTTGTGTACTTGCTTGCTTACTGCCAGTGAAGGGCTGAAACCAGGGGCAGAGCTGCAATTTACAATAACCCTTGCTCTCCTGTGAAAGGGAAGCATTTGTGCTTCGACCCCATCCACCAGTGCACCCTCCATTACGGCCCTGCGGCATCCATTCACATGCTGCCTATTCATGTCTGTTCTGGGGCACAATGATAAAGACACTGTTTGCAGTTGGAACAAGCTTTCTGTCCGTTGCTTTACTGTTGTGTTTTTAAAACAGTTTAATAGATTCTCATGCCCAAGGTGACGAGCACGACTCGATCTGAGCTGAAGCCCTTGAGGATTTGATCATTAATATTTTTGGTACTATTACTTAAACTCAGGTTCATGCAAACTGTGCTGTCTGCCATGTGTGGCTAGATTTGCAGTGGAGGGCCACCACTCTGGAGTAGCCTGTGGCGTTTCAGGGGTTTATCCCATCACCTTACCTCTGCTGACTGACATGTAAATGTCTCCACCAGTCTAGTTGGCTACTGTAAATTGCCTCCTAGCTGCATGAAGAATACACTGCTTGCCAACACGGTGCCCTGTGGCCTTTAGGGTATCCAGATGGCTGTCTTGTGGAGAGCCAGCCTTGCTAATGTGAGCTGTAGCTGGGGGGGTGTCAAATGACTCATTCGTTGTTATCGTTCATTCCAAAAATCCCCAGAAAATAGTCGCCATCAGATCTAAACAGCTCCATTATTGAAATACCACCGGTTTCCTCAAAGGTAGCAGATAAGCAGGAAGCAGGGATATGTATTTGTTGTCTGTGTGGGCAAACGTCCGCATTGTTCCAGCGTCTCTCTGCTCTTCGTGCTTGCAACAAGCATTGTGTCCAAAAACCTTTAGCAGAACGGCTTATCAGTCCACTAGGATCTCCATGCCTGCTTATGTTTGCTACCCATCAAAGGTGGAGATACCAAGGCTATCAGTGTAGCATAAGTAAGTATCCCCTGCAAGCTTTTTTCAATGCCATGGGACTGAACTCCACATATGTTCAGTGAAGGAGACTGGTTTTGCTGGAGTTTTAACCCTTCACAGAGTTCCACCATAAATATCTTATTTATTGCTCCAGCTTTTATTACACATGCTTTGTATGTGAGGAGCTTTTCACACTTGACGGAGAGATGCTTGCTGAGTGATGTCACCATTCTGAGATGGGCAGGAGATGCAGAGTAGAGCAGAATGTTCTCAGTTATGTCAGCAGGATGGAGTGGGTGCTTTGGTATGCTAAACTAGATTGAGCTAGGTTGAGTGCATCCTACACGGCCCAGTATGTGAAACCACAGATGTTATTTTTTTTTGTTTATGTGGCTGTCATAAAGATGTAGGCAACACTGTGTTTCCTTAAAACACTCCGGTCCTCTGTGAAGCTCTTGGACCACTGCTGGACCACACACTCTGGGTTCCCATTTAATGAGCACTTGTGCCTGCTGGATGTTAGCAGCGGTGCTCTCATAAAAGCCTTCCCTTGATGAGAGAGGTGACAGCAGCTGCCAGGTCCTGATATGTAATTTACCATTAGCAATGGGGCTGGACTTTGATTTCCACTTCTCTCCCGCCCCCTCACTTGCAGTCCAGAGGCACAGTGAAACCTCCAGTCCTTTAGCCTCTGCTTCCTATGCGAGTGTGTCTTCTTAGGGTACAGGCTTTGCTAATAACCAGCAAGTGACTGGATATTTGGTGGAGTGTTACTGCCGGGGATGATGAAATGGACCGTAAAATCAGCTCCTCTGGATGCTCCTGCACTGTTAATTTGTCAAAGGAGATGTGAGAGTACTTTTGTGTTGGTACACAAGGTAAAATTTATGATTGTGTGTGTTTTGTGTATGCTTGTGGTTTCTACATAATGTACACACAACATATTAATCATGCATTTATCTCTTGTAATGGGTTTACCTTAGTGCATTTCTACAGCTGGGGAAGTGTTCTCAGTGCATTTATGATCAAATTACGTGGGGCAGGGAAGAGTGCGATATGCCTGCGTGTGACAGAGAGGACGTCTCTGATACTGTGACTAGTCAGGCCTTTATAACATGTATGGTGCATTTTCATACCTTTTTCCAGAGTCAAAGCACCCAACTCTCCACTGTACCTGAACTCTTCTTACCATTCATAATGCCCATTGTTGTGTCAAACCACTAAGTTGTCTGACTTTCTGTACATGTAGCAATACCCTTTTTGTCCCATTTACTGCACCGCTGTGACCCACTGCCAAACTCCATCAGGCTAAAAGAATTTTAAATAAAGCTGTTAACTTTTTAATGGCAGCTTGGCCCTTGGTACTGCTGGTGTAGTGCTCGAAAAAAGCCATGTTAGTTAGCTCTGTGCTTGCTTTTCATTAAAATGAAATAATTTGAACTAAATGCCTCCTGCAGTGCTTTCACCCTCCCCCACTTGTAGCTCAGAGCATCATCTCCTTGTATCTTGCATGGTCTTCTTGTTCTAAGTTGTACCTTGCTTCCAGGCAGACCTGCCACTACAGTGAGTGAAGCTCAAGAGCGCAGCAACTTGCAGGACCGTTTTTGGTCGAGCGTAGGCCCAGATACACACATCAAATGGAGGATAGCAATGCTGAATGACATAGACTAGACTCCACCCAGTTATCATTCGTGCAGCATTCAGACACTTATTATTCCGAGGGCCTGGCACGGGGCAGGGGGGATATTTATACCAAAAGAGAAAGAATCTATAGAGATAGGGCAGTTTAGGCTATGTTTGTTAAGCGTAGAAGGTAAGATATTCTTTAGTGTAGTGGCACAGAGGCTGTTAGATTATTTGGTGAAAAATAGATTAACTGATACAACAGTTCAGAAGGCAGGGGTCCCAGGTTTCTCAGTATGCTTAGAGCACACTAGTGCAATATGGCATCAGATTTAAGAAGCTAAGTGTGAGAAAAGGGACTTACATGTGGTGTTCTTAGATCTAGTGAATGCCCTTGGCTCTGTGCCACACAGTCTTATCTGGAGTGCGTTTGACTTTTTTAGAGTTCTAAGCCAGATAGCTAGCTTAGTGAAAGAATATTTTCGGGATGTTAGGATGTGTTGTACCACGGCAGATTACACAACAGCCTGGCAGAGGCTGGAAATGGGGACTATGGCAGGCTGCACCATCTCCCCGCTAGCATTCACTATGGCAATGACAATAGTACTTAGGGCTTCGAGTTGGGTGGTAAGTGGAGAGAGATGGCCAGATGGGCTCCACCCCCCCCCCAGTTAGGGTTTGCATGGGTCATATGACTCTGGTGACCATGACAGCAGCTTGCACGAGATGACTGTTAGGGAAGTTAGATGGGAATTTTAAGTGAGCTAGTTTGAGGATTAAGCGAGCAAAGTCCTGTAGCATCTCACTGGTTAAGGGAAAGGTAAAGAAAGTTAGTTTTCTGGTGGATAATGAGGAGATCCCATCAGTATTAGAAAAGCCAGTAAAGAGTTTAGGGAGATAACTGATGTGGATCAGGTGGAGCAGCTTATAATAGATGGATTGCAGAAGATAGAGAAATCAGGGCTGCTGGGAAAACTGAAGCTGTGGTGCTTGCAGTTTGGCCTATTCTCAAGGGTGATGTGGCCACTAACAATGTATGAGGCATCAGTCACAAAGGTAGACAAACTAAAGAGGCTGATCAGCTCTTACATTAGGAAATGGCTGGAGGTTCCTCATTGTCTAAGCACTGTGGCTCTATATAGGAAGGGAGTTCTGCAGTTGCCGCTTTCAAGCTTGACAGAGGAGTTTAAGTGTGCAAAAGTGCGGTTAGAATTGCAGCTGTCAGGTAGTAGGGAAAACCTACTACCTTGTAAGGGGGCTGGTACCCAGGATAGTGACAGGTAGAAAATGGGATGCGAGGCAGGCAGTAGAGGAAGCTAAGACAGATTTAAGGCAGTTGGAGGTAGTTGGGAGGGTCCAATAAGGGAGAGAAGGTCTAGGATTGCGGATAGGCGACCCAATGTGGAGTAAGACAGGCCCTATAGAGACAAGGATGTTGGTTGTAGAGCAGATGCATCGGCAGGAAGAAATAGATATGTGTGTTAGGGCAGTGTCACAAGGGAAGCAGGGACAGTGGGTGAATTGGGAGGGAGTTGAGAAGAGGAGGCTGAGTTGGAGGGAGCTGTGGAGCATGGATGCAAACTGGAAAAGGTTTCTGCTAGGAGCTGTTTATGATGTGCTGCCATCATCACAGAACCTGAAGCAGTGGGTTGGTGAGGACCCAGCCTGTCCTCTATGCTCGGAGGTAGGGACAGTTAAGCATATATTAGCAGGTTGTAAGGTTAGTTTGTCACTGGGTAGATATACATGGAGGAACAATCAGGTGTTAAGATGCCTGGCTGCAGCCATTGAGAGCTGGAGGGTGCAGGTAAGGTCGGGACATGAGGCGGGAAGTTCAGTGGTTCAGTTTGTTAGGGAAAGGCAGGGAGCTAGGAAATGCAAAGGTAGAAAGGCGCTAGGTCAGTTAAGGGGAGTTAGAGACTGGGAGATGCAGGTCGACCTGGGAGGAAAATTAGTTGTGCCCCAGGAAATAGTTAGCACAAGTTTGAGACCAGATGTGGTTGTCATGACTGAGATGGAGGAGGCATCTGCAAGACACAGGCAGAACACAGAGCAAAGAACCAGAGCAGAACACAGAGCACAGCATTAGGGTCCACCGCTGGGGTATGGCGGGGAGAACAAACCAGGGTTGCCGCAGCGCGTGAGAACACAGGGTTGCTGTGGTGGGCGAGAGCAGGGGATGTGGGCGCAACAACCAGGGTCCGCTGCAGGGGCACCACGGGGAGAACAGAGCACAGAACCAGCAAGGACTAAACACGGCAAAGGATCAGGAGAAGACTGAGCACCCGGGCGAAAGAGTCTGCAATTAGTGGCCCCGCCCATCACTGCCGGGGTGGGGCAGGGCAACTGCACATGTGAGAGTCGGCTAAGCCAAGGGCGTGACAGTGGTGCTGTGGTCAGCAAGCCAGCGGGTAGTTTATTGCATGGAACTCACGGTTCTGTGAGAGGGGTCGGTGGATGACACTCACAAAAGGAAAAAGCTCAGGTATAGTGAGCTGGTAGCGGAAGTAGAGGGATGGGGTTGGAGTGCGAGAGTGAGACTGGTAGAGGTGGGGTGTTGTAGCTTTATAGCCCGGCCAACAATGGCTCTGCTTCATGAACTTGGAATCCAAGGGCTAAATTTGTGATAGGCAGTGAAGGAGCTGTCACAGGCTGCTAAGCAAGGAATTCTTTGGATTTGGAGAAAAAGGACTAGTGCAGATGTAAGCCGGGTGGCGAAGCCTTAGGTAGGTGTGGGGCAAATGGTAGCGTTTAGCTGTAAGCAAGCGGCGGCGTCTGCGTGGTGATTTGTTGATGTAAAACGCAGTTTAGGTAATGGTAAAGTAAGTAGTAAAGGAGACAGGTAGAAAGGGCAGCGAGCATGTTGCTAGAGAGGGCACTAAGGCAAAGAGTAGGTGGTGCGTTGTGTGACTGGGTAGCACAGTGGTGCACACGGTGGTGCAGAGAAGCAGTTCTGGGATGCCTGAGCTGTGGTTGAGCCTTCTGGAGGTGTTGTGAGCCTAACTCAATGAAACACCGACGAAGGAAGGTGCCCACTTGACAACCCCGATGAGATACTGCACCATTACTGCGCTATGCCTTGTTTGGATTTGTAGTCAGTTGGCGTTGGTATTGGGGAAATGTTAGCCATTACGTAGTGGCTAGGTAGGCTTACTGTGGGTTGACTGTGAGGTTGCCCTGGTGGTTAAGGGTTAGGATGAGGTAAAATGGGGGTTAGAGGAAGGTTAGGTAACTAGTGGGATCCCCTTTATAGTGCGAGCTCCTTTATTAGCACTATGTGTTTGATATAAATCTTATGCTTGTCTGGAGTGGAGCAGCATGAAAAGCAGAGGCCTCTCTGAATCTGATTTTATATCTGAATCCTACAGCCCTCTGCTCTAGTACTCTAATGCAGCTGGTTAGGGTTATGGTACAATTGAATGCCATGCTACAAAATGAAGACACCAGCTACAGTTTCTTCAGTTTTCTTTAGATCACTATAGTGTCCTAGGTCAGACTTCAACTTGCAAATGTACAGCAGATGGTTATTGATAGTGCTTATGATACAGCGGCCCATTTCAGCATAGTGTACTTTCTCAGGGATCTCATGAGAGGCAGCCAGTATGGGAGGGTGAAGAAGTGCCTGCTTCAGTTACCCCAACTTTGTGTTCAGTCTCTGTGTATGACTGTTTTAATACAGTATATTCTCACACTAATCAACAGAGGTTATGGCCAGAAACCTTCTGTCATCTGCATCGCTCACTTTTCTTCTTCTACACCCACTCATGTGCCTTTCAGAATGTAGTAAATCAGCATTCATTTTCATCACAAGAGTTGATATGGTAAGTGGCAGTAAAGTACATAATCCTTTTATTTCCTCAGTGATGGCAGAGTTTCACATTCAGCCACAGCCAGTGCATGCCGAGGAGGCTGGAGTGGCCCGATTCCAGTGCCAGATTCATGGCCTGCCCGAACCCGTCATCAGATGGGAGAAAGATGGCCAACCAGTGAACACACAGGATGACAGGTACTTCATGGACAGTCTTCAGGCCATATGCCCAAAATGATAAAGTACACTGGCATTGGATGTTATTTCAACCGGCATGTTTCCACACTCCTTTCAGACCATTCTGGTGTGTCTGGTGTGTAATGTAGTTGTTCAATGGAACATGTTTCCTCTTCTCTCCAGGTATACCCTCCTGCCTACAGGGGTCCTGCAGATCACTAGCCTCCATGCAGAGGATGCTGGCTTGTTCCGCTGTGTGGCTCACAACAGTGCAAGGGTCAAGCACAGTTCTGGTGCCAGGCTCAGCATTTCAGGTCAGCACCAACATTCTTCACACTACCCAACTACCTCAAATAAGTTGCACCCCACCTCTGTGGTCACGGACTAACATAAAGATGCTATGCAGATGGAAGGCACATTTTACTGTGGAAAAATAGTTGTGTTATTGAATTTATTTTATGTTTCTTGTAGGCTCCAGGTCATCAGTTTACAAAGAGCCTATGATCCTGGTGGGGCCTGAGAACCTCACGCTCACAATTCACCAGACAGCCATTTTGGAGTGTGTGGCCACTGGCTATCCACGTCCCATAGTTTCCTGGAGTAGGCTGGGTAATGAAGCTTTTCTGTTTGTTAGTTTTAGTTTTTCAGGTCAGAGAATGGTGCTTGTAGTTGCGTACCAATTTTTTCAACCTGAAATTGATGTTTTCTGCTGTAACTGAGGCATCAACTGACACCTGAATGAATCAGGAGCTCAATACCCATTATTTTGGGTCAGGTTCTTAGGACATCTATTTTGTGCTGTTTGCACAAAGCAAGCAGCGGCAAGAAGGTCACTTTGTGTTGCCATGAACTTGGTCATGTCTGTTGTTATGACAGACTTGCATGTTGGATTAGGAATGACATGAGCACAGTGATATTTAAAGACTGCCACAGCACAGGATCGGTTTCTTACTTGGAGGAAGCAGGAGTGAATAGTAACTGGGGCAAAGCAGTGTGAAACCTCTTTAAAGACCTCTGTTGCCTGGATAGATGTGGCCCATGTTCAGACCAAAACTCTTTTAAGTGCTTTAGCCTTTCCTTTCTTCACAAAAGTTTATAGGAGATTTAGAAATCACATAACAGTTTGGCCCATCATATGTCTTCCATATGCCACAAATAACACTGAAACAGGCAATATTTATATATTTTAGTCAACACAATCATTGTTTGTTAGATTTTATTTCTTCTATTTATTTCTTCCTCTCAGATGCTGCAGTTTCCATCTTCCTTACTGGTCCCAGTATTTTATACCGTGGTCTCATTCCTGCAATATTTTTCACTAATATGGGCTGTGTGTATATTCCTGTTATTTTAACTGGAGCATGCAGTATGTGATAATGTGCAGGATAATGCACTCCATTAGAAAAGGGGCAGAAAATGACTTGCTTTACTGGGAAGGGACTAGCCCTGCTGGTAAATGGTACTGTGTGGTACACAGCTGCCATTTGTCTTCAGGCGGTTTTGAAATTATGGGGGTTTATGGGGCTCTTAACACCACATTTGTCTTGCCAGCTTTAGTGTAAGTAAATGGAACAAAATGGTGGATGATTATTGCTGAAAGGGAGCAATGACACAATCGATGTTAGTGTTAGTGGCTCTGTCTGTGTCTGTGTGTAATCACAGCTACATGTTTACGTGTATTATGTATATGTTTGTCTCCATGTATTTCAGAATACATTATTGTGATTCATCTTGTGTGTATGTGTGTAGGTCAAAATACATAGGCATTTGGTGTATTTTGCCTGTGCCCAAGTAAAGTGCTGTGATTAATTTGTTATGCACATTTCTTACCTCTTTGGACATTTAAATGCTGAGATGTTTCAAGAGTAGAAATGGCCCTGAGCAATAAATAATAGGCTGACAGTCATGATTCGGTCTTTTTGGCAAAAATGTAGCTGCAGTTTAATAATACACTGGCATCCCAGTAGAGTGGATGGCAGATGGAAACCATTGTGTAATGAATCCAGTCTGTGTTCATATATACAAGTTTCTATAATTAAACTGGTATGCTTACAGCAGTTAGTCCACAGACTTGTTTCTCCTCTTCATGTTGTTGTAATGTTACCTGTATTAACTTCTCAAGACAGAAGGTCAGGTCTTGAGATTTTGGCAAACTGCTTGGATCACTTTTGTTTCATTCTTTATGGAGATAAGTTAAACAGAAGAAGCAATCTGATATTCTGAAAATTAAAAAAGTAAACACTGGCAGTCATACATGCTATGTGTGAACATTAAGACATATTTTGTTCTTATAGAAACAGCTTCTATTTTGATGTCCTGCTAATGGTGATTGATGTGATATACATGGCACATTTAGTAGAAGTAACCCTCATTTTATTTTTTAAATTGCCATTTTAGGTCCCACTTGGTGCCTCTGATTCAATCAGAAAATAACAGCATCTATTTTCACAAGCTTCTCCATCTTTATTTTCTGTTGGGGTGCCACACTGTCACTTACACATGCATGCAGGAGCCATGGCAACAGGAATGGCCCATGTCACAGTGGCATCTGCTGGTGTTTTCTTCACACAACTCAGCCCACCCTCCACTCCCTCCCAGTAGGCATTGACAACAGGCTTGACTTGTTTGTCATCATCACTTAAACTGCCGTTGTAATCTCAGTGCTACAGTACAATGTCCTGAGTGTCTGTGAAACTGCACATTTTGTCTTTTCTTTTGTCTGTTTACTGCACTTCAACCAACACTTATGGTATTATTATTCATTGTTACTTTTTAATTTTCTTTTTTGAAATAGACACATTAATATCAGCTCCTGGTTTGCACAACAGATGTTATAAAATAAGAAGATGTAATGGAGAAGATTGCCTGTCCTGCTGCAAATTGTCATCGTTCGAGTTTAACTCACTACAATCAACCCTGTCTCCCTGATCACCAAAAATAAAACCCATCATTTTGTGCACCGTACAAAATGGAGAATTCCTGTTCCACATTGCACTCGCAGTGTTACATATATAGACCCATGTATGACAGGAACAAGTTTCTCGCAGAACGTATGAACTTTTTCTGTGTGGAATATATATTTGATGAATTTTTAGCACTGTGTTATGGTTCCTGCATTATAACAGAATGCTTATTGTGCAAACTAGAAGCTGGTATTAAAAGATTAGTTGTGTTATAGCAAAATTGCATATACCAGGGTTGTATTATACCAGTTAACCAGTTAAAAGTAGTACTGCTACTTTTCTCCTGTACACATGTATAAACACATACCTACCCACACACACACACACACACACACACACACACACACACACACACACGAGTGGAAACTTTTATCATTTTTAGATGAATGATCTTGACAGAAATCTTTATGTAATTCTCTCTCTATATATATATATGTGCGTGTGTGTGTGTATGTGTGTACGCATTTAGATGGCCGTCCTATTGGTGTTGAAGGGATCCAGGTGGTGGGCACAGGGAACCTTATGATTTCAGATGTTGGGGTTCAGCATTCTGGGATCTACGTCTGCGCAGCCAACAAACCTGGGTCACGGGTGCGTAGAACTGCACAGGGACGCCTGGTGGTACAAGGTGAGAGGAGTCTAATTTTATTTGTGTGTTTATCTGTTTAAATAAAATATATATCCTCCACCCCAGTCATGACAACCACATTCGGTCTCAAACTTGTGCTAACTATTTCCTGGGGCACAACTAATTTTCCTCCCAGGTCGACCTGCATCTCCCAATCTCTTAACTCCCCTCTTAACTCCCCTTGATATATATATATGGGTTTCGGCAATGGCAAGGTGCAGAGGGGACTCACTCTCAGTATGGGCCTGCATTATTGTCCCATAGCAGGAAACAGCACTACACTGGTGCAGTGCTTCAGGTTTATATTAAACACACAGTGCCAATAAAAGAGCTTGGATTATAAAGGGGATCCCATTACCTGTCTACCCTTGTATCCCGTCCTAACCCCCACGGCAATCCCACAGCCACCCACAGCACGCCTACCTAGCCGCTATACAATGGCTAACTTATCAAAACTAGCGCCAGCTAACTATAACTCCAAACATGGCGTGGCACAGCAATGGCGCGGTATCTCATCGGGGTTATCAAGTGGGCACCTTCCTTTGTCGGTGTTTCGTCGAGTTAGGCCCACGACACCTCCAGAAGGCTCAACCGCGGCCCAGGTGTCCCAGAGCTGCTCCCTTCCACTACCGCACGCACCACTGCATCACCCCGCCGCTCATCACATTACCTATCCTTTATCTTAGCGTCCTCATGCTCACCGCTTTCTACCCGCCATCTCAGAGGAAGAAGCCCCTTGCCACCTACTTTGCCTCTATCACGCGTCGCAACAACTAACCACACCAACACCGCCACCTGCTAACAGCTAACCGCCATCACAACTACACACTAACGCTTCGTCGCCCCGCTACTATCCGCGCTGGTCCTCTTACTCCACACCCAGAGACTTCCTTGCTCCGCAGCCTGTGACAACTCCAGTTAGTGAAAACTGCATTTTATTCCAAACCAGTAACAGTCCTCTTCAAGGTCTCAAGTATTATTCCCAGTCAATATTTCACTTATTCTCTCTGTCCTTAACTTTAGAAAGACACACGCAGAAAACAAAGGAAGAAATCATTCCCTTTGTTTGATATTCTTTCTTTGGAAAAGAAACATTTCAATGTTTTTACTGATAGCCTGGCAAACAGTGTAAATTGGTTCAGAAACAGCATTTATCTTTATATCATACTGCTGCTGGGCTGAAATGTTTTGATGTCTGAATGATAGAATAAACCATGTTGAGTGGATCAGAAGGGAATCCGGGGGTTGTGTCCTATCTGTGTTACAAGCAGAGTGCTCTGCTGTGCTGAAGCCAAATGGTAGCTGATGGGCCCTCTTGATGATTTCATTGTGATATAGAAGAGATATAGATCTACTGAGAGGAAGAGACCACTGCAACATGAGATGAACAGTGTTCTCATATTCATATATAAAATGTGATTTGTAAAGCAAAATTAAATTTTTGTTTGACTGAACTTGTATTGCAACCTTTATCATTTGTTTAAGTCGATATAAATTTGAATTTAACCCTGACAGTGGAGAAGAATTGGAGAGTAGTGAAGAAAATATGCATAGGATAGGAAGCAAATTGGAGGGAAAAGAGGGAGTCCAGCGATAGACTGCCAGGGAACAGAGGAAAGGAGGAGACCAGAATAAAAAAAAGTTTTAATAATCTGTTATTGGGTTTAGGTGTTACACAAAACTATGAGACAAGCCTGTGCGACAAGGCTGTTCTATTGTAAGTTCAGCTATTGGCATTGCTATTAGCTATCCTTTGTTCCAACATCATGACTTGTTCAAGGGTAAGGTTATTTTGAATCATTGTTGCTTTTGGTCCTGTGAAATGTTTTCATATTGATAGGGTAGTATTTATATTTCAGCTGGCCTCACCTGTCCTAATAGCTGCTGTACTGAGGAGCCTCATACAACAGAAATGTTTGTTAGAGGAATATTAACAATAAACAGCATTCCTGTTTTTGGGGCGAGTAACAGTATAATTCCTTTATTTTACACCATTTAGGTTCTAAATTGGAAGGTGCAGAAGCCCATCCCAACTCAGTGCAGCTCATTTAATGTTCTATGACTCTTATTAATGTGTTACAAGTCTTATTCTTCTTCTTCATCTTTCGGCTGCTCCCGTTAGGGGTCGCCACAGCAGATCAATTGTTTCCATTTCTTTCTGTCCTCTGCATCTTCCTCCGTCACACCCACCACCTGCATGTTCTCCTTCACCACATCCATAAATCTCCTCTTAGGCCTTCCTCCCTTCCTCTTGCCTGGCAGCTCCATCCCTAGCAACCTTCTTCCGATATATCCCGAATCTCTCCTCTGCACATGTCCAAAACAACGCAATCTCGCCTCTCTGACTTTGTCTCCAAACCGTCTAACCTGTGCTGATCCTCTAATATACTCATTCCTACCATCCTCGTCACACCCAATGCAAATCTTAACATCTATTAATGTGTTACAAGTATGGGTGGGAGAAGAAGTCTGCATTTATGATAATGGTGAAAGAAGCAGCAGTCACACTAATCTGTATGCTGATCATAAATTTCCACTAAAAATGAAACACTGTGCACTTGAGAGGCGATAAAGTATTGGATTACCCACAGTTCCATGTCCAGAGTACCCTGACAGTGGCCACTAACAAAGCATAGCTTAGACAATGGAGTGATTCATGGCGATGTGGGGGCCTGGTAGTCTCCATCAGGGACAGGACTGAAGGATTGTGAGGGGCAATGTTTTGGTGTTGTGCCACTAGACATTCACCCCCAACCCCCTTCTCCATTTCCTTCAAATGTTTATGTTTTACTCCGGGTTGGGTCCTGAATGGGTCCTCCATTTCTCTCTCCCTTGCTCTCATACTCTCTCTGGTTTGGTAATGTTTTTTTTTTTTTTTTTCTAAGCCTGTTTTTCACAGCTATTATCAAGTTAATCCGGTTCTTAGCTGGGTTTTTGTATGGCTACTTGTCCACTAATATCCATGTTACAATACCTTGGTAATGTATTACATCTGCCTGTATTAAAGCCCACTGGACCCCTGCTCCTTGATGTTGACATGTGAGTTGGGGCGTGGGAGATGGAACTCGACAATTAGCTGCAGATTCTTTATCCTTTTTGTTTAATTCCCTGTGTGAGACCTTGAACTTTAAAGGGAGTTTTCAATTAGTAGGTAGTTCATTGGTTAAGGAACTGATCTTGTGGGTTGTCAATTTATACCCGAGAGAAAACCTGCTGATGGTCTTTTGAAGAATGTAATTAATCTATTTTTCAGTCAATAAATTAAATTTTATTTAGAGTAGCATATTTTCACAAAGTTGTTAAAAGTTTCTTTAAATGTGACTTTCTGGAACAGGAAATTCACCTTGACCAAAAAACAAAACATATAGTCAGGTCCATAAGTATTTGGACAATGACACAATTTTCAGTATTGTGCCATTGTGCACAACCACATTGAATTTGAAATGAAGCAATCAAGATGTGATTGAAGTGTACACTTTCAGCTTTAATTTAAGGGGTTTAACAAAAGTATCGCACTAACCATTTAGGAATTACAACCATTTATATACATTGACCCCCATTTTCAGAGGCTCAAAAGTAATTGGACAATTGACTGGCAAGCAGTATTATGGCCAGAAGTGGCCTCTGCCCTCATTATTTCATGACAGATTAAGCAGATAAAAGGTCTGGAGTTGATTCCAGGTGTTGAATTTGAGATTGGTAGCTGTCCATGGGAACTATGCCGTCCATGGGAATATTCAGCCCTAAGAAGTATTGATGCAAGTGTAGGAGGCCACCATTAGGCTTAAAAAACAACACAAACCTTTCAGAAAAATAGCAAAAACTTTAGGAGTGGCCAAATCAACAATTCGGTACATTCTTAAAAAGAAGGAATGCACCGGCAAACTCAGCAACACCAAAAGGCCTGGAAGACAACTAAAGTAGATGATGGGAGAATTCTTTCCTTGGTGAAGAATAACCCCTTCACAACATCTAGCCAAGTCAAGAACACTCTCAAGGAGGTTGGCGTATCATTGTCAAAGTCTACAGTCAAGAGGTGCCTTCATGAATGTAAATACAGAGGGTTTACTGCAAGGTGCAAATCACTGGTAACATTCAAGAACAGAAAGGCTGGATTAGATTTTGCTAGAAAACATCTAAAAAAAAAAACCTGCCCAGTTCTAGAACCAGATTTTTTGGACAGATGAAACCAAGATTAACTTGTACCTAAATGATGGAAAGAGAACAGTATAGAGAAGGGAAGAAAGGGCTCCCAAAGCATACCACCTCATCTGTCAAACATGGTGGAGACAGTGTTATGGAATGGGCATGTATGGCTGCCAATGGAACTGAGTCACTGGTGTTTCTTGATGATGTGACTGCTGATAGAAATAGCAGGATGAATTCTGAAGTTTCTAGAGCTATACTGTACTCAGATTCAACCAAACACTGCAAAACTGATAGGAAGGTGCTTCACACTACAGATGGATAATGACCCAAAACATACAGTGAAAGCAACCCAAGAGCTTCTCAAGGCTAAGAAATGCAGTTTTCTTCAATGAACAAGTCAGTCACCTGACCTCAACCCAACTGAACATGCTTTTCACTTACTGAAGACTAAACCTGAAGGCAGAAAGACCTACAAACAAGCAGCAACTGAAGACCACTGCAACAAAGGCTTGGCAAAGCATCTGAAGGGAGGAAACTCAGCAACTGGTTATGTCCATGGGTTCCAGACTTCAGGCAGTCATTGACCGCAAAGGATATGCTTTCAAGTATTAAAAATAATCTTTATATTTATTATTTTTTTAGTTTGTCCAGTTACTTTTGAGCCTCTGAAAATGGGGACAATGTATATGAATAGCTGTAATTCTTAAATGGTTAATGCAATACTTTTGTTAATCCCCTTAAAGCCGAAAGTCTACACTTCAATTGCATCTTGATTGCTTTGTTTCAAATCCACTGTGGTGGTGTACAGAGGCACAATACTGAAAATTATGTCATTTTCCAAATACTTATGTATCTGACTGTATTTCCTGAGCTCCTAATATAAGGCAATCAAGTACAACTCAAGAAAAATTTTACTAGAACAATTAATACAAGTTAAAGACAATGTAATCTACAATGTGTTTATGAAGTAAAAGTGGAATACAGTGATATTACTGACTTATCCCACCTCAAATATTTTTGATGTTCCACTCCATCCTCAGCGCCTGCAGAGTTTATCCAACCCCCACAGTCCATTGCCAGGCCAGTGGGTACCACAGCCATTTTCACCTGCTTGGCACAAGGTGAGCCTCTACCCCAGCTCACTTGGCTGAAAAATGGGCAGATCCTGGAACCGAGCAGACATGTCAAACTCAGGAACAACAACAGGTGAGTGGTCCCCTGCAGCTGCCAAGCATTTTATATCTGATTCATAACCAATCTGGAATTCAAATATTTCCAACTTTACAACCTTGTAGACAGAGTTGAAGTTAGCTGTTGTGTGGAAGAATGTTTAATAGATAGTATTTTCAGTAATTGGCAAACTTTGTCTGGATCCAGAGTGACTGTCTGCAATAGCAGCTCTGAGCATGTTCATTTGTTTTCTTTTCTTTTGTAGTTTCTTTGTAGTTTTCTGTGTAGTTTTTGGTAGTGTTTGTAGTTCTTCACCTTTTATCTTGTGTTTTTGTTGTGTTTCATTGCAAATTATGACCCTGTATTGACTCTTGTACAAGTTAGGAGAAAAGAGAATTCATGTTTGGGTCTCCTTCTAACTGCTGCACATGGGACGCGAGATATTGGACCATGCAGCTAAGAAGAGACCACAAAACTGCCACCTGGCAGGAGCGTGAATCCAGCTAAGTAGGCCAAGGTATAAACCATACCTGCCTACAGTCATTATAGGAAATGTTAGATGACTAACAAACAAAATGGATGAACTCTTGGCAAACACTATGTGTCACAGCCTATAAATACTATAGCTTAATAGCTTCAAGAAAACATGGCCAAAAGAAGAAATTCACAACTCTGAGGTCCCTGGATGGCTTTTACATGGTTCTGATGGACAGGAATATGCAACACAGTGGCAAAAAGATGGGAGGATCACTGATTGCATTTGTGAATGATAGGTGGTGCAACAATGGACACACAACAATGAAAACTCAGGTATGTGATCGTAATGCTGAACCATCAAGATGACCCCATATTCCAACGGGAACTTTCAAATATCATTCTGTCCTTTACTGACATCATAACGATAACAGAAACGATACCATCTGCAGCATGTTATGAATCTGATACCCTGACACATTCTCTGCTGCTTCCTTGGACTTCAGTCATGCCCCCTTGACCTCTACTGTGCCCTTCTCTCACTTTTTGGACTGCTGTACACAGGATAGCAAAACACCTGACCTGCTGTTTGGTGATGTTAAAAATGCACACAGGTACAGTCCACTGTAACAATTTTGCAGATCTGGTCATAACTTTGCCCATTGCACTCCCAAATGCAAACCTGGGCTCAAACAATAGTCACAAGAATAGTGAGGAAATGGGTCCTGCAGGACTACTTTGAGGAAATGGACTGAGTGATGTCTTCCCTATGATGAACACATTGAGGGTTTCAACCACTGTATAACAAATTACATCAATTTTTATGTTGACACTACCATTCCGTAAAAGCAGCACTTCCCCAACAACAAACCATAGATCATAAAAGACTTGAAGGACCTCCTGGCCATGAAGAAGGAGACTTTCAGATTTGGTGACAGAATAGGACTTAAAAAGCCTCCAAGCAGGAACATATGTACTGAAAAGGATCCATGGGAGGAAAATTCTGTCGACCAGTAGAATTTGGAAGAGAAGCTTCAGCATAACAGCTTGAAGGAGTGATGGAAAAGGTTTGGGGAAGGTTACAGGCTACAAACAGTCTGCGAAGAAGGTAATAGATTAAACTTTAGAC
The DNA here is from genome assembly GCA_018136845.1 of Heterotis niloticus. NCBI lineage: Eukaryota > Metazoa > Chordata > Actinopteri > Osteoglossiformes > Osteoglossidae > Heterotis > Heterotis niloticus. Next base: position 25,634,951 of record CM030890.1, read on the forward strand.
TGAATGAATGAGCTGAAGAAGTTCTACAAGAGATTTGATTCAATATGACCTCCCCTTTGTCACCCTCATTATTACACCTACTATCACCGTGGACCTCCTCCCACTTTCTTTCTTGCAGTATCACACCACCATCCATGTACTTCCACCCAACCAAAACTGACTGTCAATGAGGACCATGTGAGGAAAGGATTGAGAAGGCTGCGGACTGGAAAAACAGTGGGTCCTGATGGAATCAGCCCCAGGGTTTTCAAAGCTAAACTATGAGTTATCTGGTATTCTCAGGCAGAATTTCAAACTGTTACTGAGTCATTATTTAAAAAAAAAAACCAAACATCCTGCCTCATTTAATTTTCCAAAGGGTGCTTTCAAGACCAATAACTACATACCAGTGACTCTCAGATCACATGAAATGAAGATCCTTGATTATTTTTGGAGATTTCAAAGCTGTTATACTTCCAAAAGTCAGTATGGTGCTTGATTACATCATACCTCTTGTAGAAAAGTAAATGGATCTCTTGAAGTTTGCCAACTAGTCTCAAAAAGGATTGGATAGTACATCTACCTGTTCTAAAAAACTTATTCCCATCTGAAGAAGACTGACAGTACTGTGAGGGTCATGTTTTCTTTTTAATTTATCCAGTACCTTCTAACACCATCCAGCCACTCCAGTTGAGAGCCAACCTCACAAAATTAACTGTGGACACACCAGTTGTGCCAAGATATGGAGATAGTCCACACCTATAAGTACTTGCACTCAGTAAGAAAGGACAGAGCACACTATACTCTCACTGAACTTAGATCTTATAATGTATGTAGCCACATCCTCCACAACTTCTATCAGGTCACAGTCACCACTATTTTATTCCGTGATATCTTGATGTCAAAGTCAAAAGAGTCAAAAGAGTTTATTTGTCAAGCACATGGTTGTGTACCATGTGTTGAAATGTGCACCGATCTGAACCAGGATGACTGTGCGAACAATCTATAATGGAAAATGAAGCAAACACATATCCAAACACTAAGAAGAATAGAGACAGAAACAAGCAGTAAATAGATAAATAAGTAAGTAAATAAGTAAATAAATAAGTAAATAAATAGGGAAAATGGTACGGAACAGTTAAGGTGCCCTGGAAGGGCAGTGACAGTGGGGGGGGGGGGGTTGGAGCGGAGTGGTCAGAGATTACGTGAGGGTAGTCATGTCATGTCCGGGTTCAGAAGTCTTATGGCCTGTGGGTAGAAGCTCCTCCTTAGCCTCTCCGTTCTGGCCATAATGCTTCTGTAGCGTTTGCCTGATTTCATCAAGATGAATAGATGGTTGCTGGGATGAGACAGGTCACCGACGATCCTACTCGCTCTGGTCCTGCATCTCCTGGTATAGATGTCATGTAGGGACGGTAGATCAGATCTGGTGCAGCGTTTCGCTGCCCGGATCACTCTCTGCAGTGTCTTGATGTCCCGAGCACAGCTGTTCCCAAACCAGGAGATGATGTTCTGAGTCAGAACAGTTTGTACAGCACCAGAGTAAAAGGTCTTAAGGATAGCTGGAGAGACCTGTAGCTTCCTCAGCTGCCGGAGGTGGTAGAGCCGCTGCTTTGCTCTACTGGCTTGAGCTCGGATGTGTACAGTCCATGTCAAGTCCTCAGTGACATGAACGCCCAGGTATTTGTAACTGCTCACCCTCTCCACTGCAGTCCCGTTGATTTTAAGGGGGGTGTAGGACCGCTGCTGTCGCCTACCAAAGTCCACCACCATCTCTTTAGTTTTGCTGACATTCAGTTGGAGGCAGTTCTCCACCTCCTCCAAGTATGCTGTCTCATCGTGGTTGGAGATGAGGCCCAACACCACCGTGTCATCAGCAAATTTGATGATGGAGTTGGAGGCGTGTGTGGCCACACAGTCGTGAGTGTAGAGGGCATAGAGCAGAGGGCTAAGTACACAACCTTGAGGAGCTCCTGTGTTGAGTGTGATGATGCCGGAGGTGCAACTACCGACTCTCACCACCTGTGATCTGCCTGTGAGGAAACTGAGAACCCAGGCACATAGGTGGCAGTTCAATCCCAAGTCACTCAGTTTAGTGAACAGTCTGTGGGGGACAATGGTGTTGAAAGCTGAACTGTAATCAATGAACAGCAATCTCACATAGTTCCCCTGTTTCCTGTCCACATGACTGAGGGTGGTGTGCAGGACGTGGGATATGGCATCGTCCGTGGATCTGTTGGGGCGGTAGGCAAACTGAAGTGGGTCTACAAAGTTGGAGATGGATGCTGTGATGATGGCTTTGATGAGTCTCTCAAAGACCTTCATGACTACCGAGGTCAGTGCAACGGGCCGGTAGTCATTTGGGCATGAGGGCTTATTGTTCTTTGGTACCGGGACAATGGTGGATGTTTTAAAGCACCTAGGGACTGTGGACTGAGCCAGAGACTCGTAAAAGATGGTAGTGAGAACTCCAGCCAGCTCGTTGGTGCAGCAGCGTAGCAGGCACTCGGAGATGCCGTCCGGCCCCGGTGCTTTCCTGATGTTAACACGCTTCAGCGCCCTGCGAATATTGCACTCGGCGACGGTGATGACGTCACCACATTCCGTCGACCGCCTGCGGCCCTCACTGTTGTCGCGGGTGACTTTAGCGCAATCAGGCTCGAAACAGGCATAGAATGCGTTGAGTTCGTTGGCGAACCCAGAGTCGGCACTCATAGCCACATTAGATTTCCTTCCGAAATCTGTGATGGTGCGCAGTCCTTGCTACAATTGGCACGTGTCACCATGGTGGAAAAGTGACTCGACCCGCTCCCGGTACCGGCGCTTCGCATCCTTCACTGCACGCCGTACGCCGTATGAAGCCGCTTTGTACGCACTCATGTTGCCGGTGGCGAGACCTGCATTGTACGCATTCACTGCTTTGCAGACCGTTCCATCGACCCACAGTTTTTGGTTGGTAAAGCTCTTAATTGTAACCGTGGGGACAACGTTGTCTTCCAGCACACTCACAAAGCTGACCACTACCTCCGCGAACTCACTGACGTCGTCCAAACTTGTCCTGAACATGTCCTAGTCGACGTCATCGAGCGCGTCCTGTAGCGCGGCTTCCGGTTGGGCAGACCAGCGCTTTACCTCCCTCGTGGCCGGAGCCTTGAGACGAGACTTCTGTTTGCAAGCCGGCACGAGGAAAACAGCGTTGTGGTCCGACTTCCCAAACGCCAGCTGTGGAACAGCTTTGTAGCCCTGCTCGTACGGCGTGTAGCAGTGGTCCACCGTGTTGTCCCCTCTAGTCATGTACATGACATGTTGGTAGAAGTCCGGCATGACTTGTCTGAGGTTCGCTTTATTAAAGTCCCCCACCACTATGGTTGCTGCATCCGGGTGCTTGTGTTGAGTTGCGCTGAGTGCCTCATGCAGTTCAGACAGGGTTGTGCCAACGTCCGCATGAGGCGGAATATAAACCGCTGTGGTAATAACCGAGCTGAACTCCTGAGGCAGGTAAAAAGGACGGCACTTGATGGTCAGATGTTCCAGATGAGGCGAGCAGGACCAAGAGAGAACAGAGATGCTCTTCACTTCGCACCACTTAGTGTTCACTATGAAACAGACTGCCCCACCGTCGGATTTTTTGGCCTCTGCCATTCTATCCATGCAAAACACAGAGAATGAGTCCGACGGAGTCACTGCCGGGTCCGGCACTAGGGGAGTCAGCCATGTCTCAGTGAAACACAGGATGTTACAGTCCCTCACGTCCCATTGGAAGGTTACTCTTGCTCTCAGATCATCCAGCTTGTTTTCCAACGACTGGACGTTCACGAGCAGACTGCTGGGCAGTGGAGGGCGATGAGCTCATTTCCTCAGTCTGTTCCAAACTCTGCCGCGGGTCCCCCGATGTTTCTTTGTGCGTCGCCACGGGGTCTCTCGGTCGCGTCCTTTATCGCTATCCGCCATCCGAAGTATCTCAGCTGGCCACGACGAATCGGGTTTGAAGAGTAAGGAATCTGATTCCCAATTTCCCGAAGTGTCGCACTGTCATACAGTACCAGTCCCGTTGATGTATGAGGGAACAGTAATAATAGGTAGAAAATTAAAGAAAAAATGCACAGTCTTCCTGGAGCGATCAGGTAGGCGTCTGGACGTAGCCGTGCCATTTTAACATACTGTTATGTAGAAGTTTCAATTCATCATGGACAATGATACACATCCCTTTAATGAAGTGATCACCATGAGCTTTAAGCTACCGGGTTATTCAACTTATGTGCACTAAGAAACGCTTTTGGGGGGAGGGGCCTTCTTAGAAACAGCCATCTATTTCTTTACTTACTTACTTAATTTAGCACATTGTTGCACGTCTTATGAATGCCTTGTTTTATGTGTCCTCCATGTCCAGTCGGTGTAAAGACAAATTTGGCTCTGCAGATTAATAAAGTTCTATCCCATCCCTATCCTATCCTAGTCTACTACTACACTCTTGAAAGATATTTAACCAGAGCCTTGACTTGTAATTTAGATTTTGCAACCTCTGGGGGTCCATGTGCCAGTGGAAGCCCACCCCTCTTGGGCATTCATGTTATGACAGAAGCAAGATTAGAAGAAGAGAAAAGTGAATTTAAAGTGAATTTAAAATTGATGGAAGTAACATGAACTTTATCTGATATGCTAATACAACTAATAGCAGAGGTTACACAAAACATGAATGCCTCTTTAATAAGTCAAGCATGAGAGTACAACCCCAAATCAGAAAAAGTTAGGATACTATGGAAAATGCAAATAAAAAAAGCAGTGATTCTTACATTTCCTTTGACTTATTTCATTGCAGACAGTATGGGTCCAAGATATTTCATGTTTTTTTTGGTCAACTAACATTATATTTGTTAATATACATCCAGTCCTGCATTTCAGGCCTGCAACACATTCCTAAAAAAAGTTGGGACAGGGACAATTTAAAGCTAGTAAGAAGGTTGTTACGCCCTCAGCTTTGCCGTCTCCCACGTGCACATTGGTCCTCGTGGGGGGGCACTGCCATGCCCTCGGCTTAGCAGACACTCGCGTGCGCCATTGCCCTGCTCTGCCCCGGCAGTGATGGGCGGGGCCACTAATTGCAGACTGTCTAAAAGCGCCACCGGTTCTTCACCGGGCGCTCAGTCTTCTCCTGACCTTTGCCAAGTTAAGTCCTTGCTGATTCTCTGTGGTCTTTCCATGTGATGACCTCGTGGCGGACCTTGGCTCTCTGTGCTTGCTCTCCCCGCCGTGCTTCAGCAGTGTGCTCTTTGCTCTGTGTTTTGCCTGTGTCTTGCAGATGCCTCCTTCACCCCCAATCTTGACAGAGGTTAAAAAAAAAAAAAAAATGAAATAATTGTGTGATTTCAAATAAGTGATTGTAATCATGATTTGGTACAAAAGCAGTATTCACAAAAGGCTGAGTCTTTTAAGGTGCCAAGATGGGCAGAGGACCTCCATTTTGTTAACAAATGCGTGAAAAAATTATTGAAATGTTTAAAAACAGTGTTTATCAAAGAAAGATTGGAAGGGATTTGCATATTTATCCCTCTACAATGCATAATATCATTAAAAGATTCAAGGAATCCTGAGTAATTTCAATGCGTAAAGGGGAAGGGCACAAGCCTAAGCTAAACACCCGTGATCTCTGATCCCTCAAACGGCACTGCATGAACAACCGTCATTCATCAATAGCTGATATAACCACATGGGCAAGGGATTACTTTGGCAAACCTTTGTCAAGCAGTACAATACAGAGCTACATTTACAAATGCCACTTAAAACTTTACTGTGCAAAAAAGAAGTTTAATGTTAACCAAGTCCAGAAGCGGCGTCAACTTCTCTGGGCTCAGAGGCATCTGGGATGGACCATCACACAGTGGAAACGTGTATTGTGGTCAGATGAATCAGTATTCCAGATCTTTTTTGGAAGAAATGGGCACCATCTGCTCCGGACCAAAGACGAAAAGGACCATCCAGACTGTTATCAGCAACAAGTCTAAAAACCAGGGTCTGTGATGGTATGGGGTTGTGTCAGTGCCCTTGGTAATTAACACTTCTTCGATGGCAGAATTAATGCAGAAAAGTACATTGAGATTTTAGAGCAACATATGTTGCCTTCAAGACAACATCTTTTCCAGGGACGTTCATGCATTTTTCAACAAGACAATGCAAAACCACATTCTGCACACATTACAAAGGCATGGCTGCGGAAGAGGGTATGGGTACTGGACTGGCCTGCCTGTAGTCCTGACCTGTCCCCAATAGAAACGTGTGGAAAATTTTAAAACAAAAAATACGACAACAACGACCCCGTACTGTTGCACACCTTAAGACGTGGTTGCAGGAAAAATGGGACAAAATAAAACCTGAAAGACTTCATCACTTGGTATCCTCAGTGCCAAACTGTCTTTTAAGTGTTGTGAGAAGGAATGGCAACATTACAAAGTGGTAAGTGCTTTACTGTTCCAACTTTTTTTGGAATGTGTTGCAGGCCTGAAATGCAGGAATGGATGTATATTAACAAATAATGTTAGTTTACCAGACAAAACATGAAATAGCTTGGGTTCATACTGTCTGCAATGAAATAAAAGTCAAAATAAATGTAAGAATCACTGTGGTTTATTTTATTTATTTATTTATTTATTTTGTTGCATTTTCCATACTGTCCCAACTTTTTCTGATTTGGGATTGTAAAATCTGAAGAAAGTAAATCTGAAGAAAATTAAAGTAATGACAGCTATGTCATGGATCCGACAGGGACGGGGCAAGGGACCCAAATGCGGACACAATACAAGGGGCTAGGGTTAACAAGGACAGAGATGTTTAGAGAGGAACACTAGGAATCGCAGGGAAAACACTTGGTGAGCTTGGGCAGCTATGGTTGAGGTCCCGTGCCGGAGCTGTCCAGCCTCGTGCCTTTTATCTGTGCGCTGGGGGGTTGATCTGGTGCAGCTGCTACAGGTGGGCAGGTCCTGCCTGGTTGGTTCCTGACAAGCTAGAACAACAACAACATATTGACAGTGAAGATATACCCTGCCCAGCCAAAGAAAAAGTTGCACATTCTAATATTTCATTGGACCGCCTTTAGCTTTAATTACTACACGCATTCGCCGTGGCATTGTTTTGATAAGCTTATGCAATGTCACAACATTTATTTCCGTCCAGAGTTGTGTTATTTTTTCGCCAAGATGTTGTACTGATGATGGGAGAAGTCGGACCGCTGCGTAAAGTCTTCTCCAGCACATCCCAAAGATTCTCTATGGGGTTAAGGTCTAGACTCTGTGGTGGCCAATCCATGTGTGAAAATGATGTCTCATGCTCCCTGAACCACTCTTTCACAATTTGAGCCCAATGAATCCTGGCATTGTCATCTTGGAATATGCCCATGCCATCAGGGAAGAAAAAAATCTGTTGATGGAAAAACCTGGTCATTCAGTATATTCAGGTAGTCAGCTCCTCATTTTCTGGGCACATAACGTTGCTGAACCTAGACCTGACCAACTGAAGCAATCCCAGATCATAACATTCAGGTGGTAGTGACTTTTTTTGGCTGGGGGTGTAGATGATAACAATTTCTGTCTCTTGGTATCAGAAGTCAAAAACATAGGATTTAGCATCAGAAGACTGGTCTGTGCTAAATTCTGTGGCAGAATTCCAATGAAAGATGTGAGAAAGATCCTCAAAAGTGCTTATAAATCCACAATAATGAAAATTAGAATTGTTCAAGTAATGGTATTTTCTGAAGCATTATATGGATGTGAAAGATGTGGTGTTGGAGGAAACTTGAACACATCATGGACAGCCAGGGAAAAACAGATGGATGTGGGATTAAAACAAGTGATAATTCTCACAAAAAAATTATAAATGAAAAGGCTGAAGTTATACTGAAGATATAAAAATCAGATTCTCTTAAAAATAATGCTTGGAAAAGTTGAATGAAAAATAAGCGGATAACCTATAACCAGGATGGGCTCAATCACAGCGACAGTGTACACACCACTTCCAACACTAAAGACACAACTGGAGAACATAATTTTCTTCAGGTGCTCTGTCGACATTGATTTGACAAGCCTTAACCCATCTGCCAGTGACAGTTCCTGGAATTGTTAATGTGGTCAGAGTTAGAAAAAGACACCATACTGTGTGTCTGGTTCCAAGGAGTATGAAGAATAAGGGTCAGTCAGGTGTCATGCAGGAGAAATAGAGAAGGGAGTTTGAAATGCAGTCAATAGATTTCTGCAGTTTCAGCACTTACAGACCTAAGCTTGCCTCTCAAAGCCACTGACCTTCGCAACATTTGGACACTGGTGGTGGGTGTTGAGTCAGTGTGGTATTCATAGATGGCACACACATACCATGTGCATTCAACATGGTCACACATAAACATGAATCACAAACAAAAAGTATAAATGCAAGTTTATACTTATTCACCAATTACAACCAAACATTCAGAATTTGCCTCCACTTTCCCATTGGGATGGGTGTGTTTGGAATCTTATTCAAGTGTCAACGCTCAAGATTTCTTTAAGTATATTAACTTGTAAACCTTTGGTATTGTATTTATTTTTTGGAGATTTCAGAAGCTTAAGAAGTCATACTTCCAAAAGTCAGATGAAGTTAGATGGCGATGGAGTGAAAAGGAAACTCCTTGCTCTATTGTATGAGCTTTCCCATAAGGCTGCTGTTCCTCTTGGTGCTGCTTCTGAAGCAGTTGAAGGATTGGGCTTTTCTCCTATCCTTTGTTCTTCTCTGCCAAGTTCAGAGGGCTCTTGCAGTTTTTTCTTATTTCCAAGCCCTAAAACCTGTGAGCTGTGACCTGTGGCTCTCCACACACATCAGTCATCTCCATGGATTTGCTCTAAGTTGTGGGGCAACTCCTCAGTCTGTCCCTCTTCAAAAACTCCCACATTCTGCCCAACCCCCTGGGCCTTGCTTGTCCCTTTCTTTCATTCTTCCTTTATTTCCGTCCACTCAGTGAGAACTTGACAGACCTCCCCTGTCTTTTATTTGGGTCTGAAAGGAGGATGGGCTTTCAGTGGCTTCTTTGCATACAGTCACCCATCAGTGTGTGGTGTCCTTTGCTGTGTGATATGCTCAGTCTGTGAAGGGATGCTGAAAAGACAAGCACCTCGCACCCTTTACCCTCTGACCTGCAGCGAGAGCGAAGCCTGGCAGATGGTCCACAGACCATCCCTTTTGTGCTTCTCCCAGAAACACCACGTTTTGTCTGAGTTCTTCAAGGCAGGGGTACATTTTATTTGCCCTCTAATTTCCGAAAGCTGCTTTTCTGTTTTTATGGTTTCATGACTTCAAATACAGCAAAAGGAACTGAGGAAAAAGGAGGAAAAAGGTGCTGTGTCTGTGTAGCTTTGCTGTGGCTGGCAGTGGCAGCTTAAGGTCATGTTCAAGTTTAAGTTTAATTCTATCTGCCAAAAAATGTTTGCAGTCATTAGTATTGTTTTATATAAGTGAAAAGTGATTTAATTGAAGTTGTCCATGCCACAAATGATATTTTCTTAGGAATGGTGGTCCTGGAACTTGTCATGTTAATAAGCAAGCTCAAACACAAACTCATTTCTGAAAGCAGATCCATCAACACAACTCCAATTCTGGACTTCAGAGCATAGCTTTCTGTGATATGGCTGCTTGGCACGAATACATCCACACTGCTTGGGCATCCTGCTGATGTCTGCTGGACTCATGAGTTAGGGCCATAGCTGAGAGCCTGTAGCTTTAGGAAACACCAATGAACACTGACAGGAGTTGGAGGCTAAGAATGTCTGACTGATGCTCAATTGTAGCTAGTTTCCAGAGAAGTAAGTGTGTGTTATTCAATGCTTTTTGAATATAATTCAGTGTATTGTGTGTGTGTGTGTGTGTGTGTGTGTGTGTCTCAATTACAGTACTAACTATACTTGTTACACACATTCAACTTTAAAAGTTATACAAGTGCACTGCAGTAAAAAAATGGCAGTTAAATTAATTTTCGATTTGGATTTTCCAGATTTTCACCATATCCAGATATCTCACCCCCTATGTAGTCAGGAAAACTGGTGATAGACTGAATTTTGGTGGTGGAAGGAGCCATGGCTCTCCCACAATCCACTGCCACTGCATGTTGGTAAATGATTGTGTCTAATCATATCTGTAATTGCAAGCTTTTGAGTGGACGTGTTATGCTTTGTGAGGATTGGTGTGTAAACATGTCAAAGAGAAACAAAGCTAATGTTTCCACAGTCCATCTTGCCAAGCTCGTCCTTTGTAACATGGCTGACAGCCCACTGAAAGTATAGGATATTGTCATGTGGACATTTTTTATGTAATAATTAGTCTATTTCCATCATGTGTTTTCCTTTTTCTTGTTACACGGTAACCGGAATGCTGAATGAAAAATATTGCTTTTTCTTAACCTTGCAATAAGGTGACCCTGCATTTTGTGTGACTGAATTTTTTTTTGACCCCATGCATTGCGTTTTGGTGGGGTTTTACTGTACCTAGTGTAAATAAAATATAAAGTTAGTGTAATTGTACAGTATTATGTGTTTAATGTAACAAAATACACTATATGGCTAAACGTATGTGGAGACACCTTCTAATGACTAGCCGCACCCATGCAACATACAAACACATTGTAGACAACTGTGTGGTTCCAACTTTGTGGCCACAGTTTGGGGAATCTCTTTTCCTGGATGAACTGGAAAGGCAACTGAGGGCAAAGCCTTCTTCCCCAACATCAGTACCTGACCTCATTAATGCTGATAGTCAGATGTCCACTTACTTTTGGCCATATAGTATATGACTGTATCCTGAGCTCTCTGCTATACTATGATAAATGGTTTGTTTTCCTTTTATGTTCTTTTTTAGTTATCTTTTATATCAGTGTGCTTGACAATTCTTGCCCATTAATTTCAGCTGCCTTTACATTGCCAGAGTATGCAACATGATAGATAAAATAATATCTGCACTCTCTCAAGATGAAACAGCAAGAAAAGCCCAGGAAGTGTCAAGCACGTATTCTGAGGATAACTTAACAGTTCATTTTTCTTATGCACTTCTTTTTGAGACAAAACTAATGTTCCTTTCATTAAACATTTTCTAATTTTTCCTCCCTACCCCTGGCTTCCACCTCTCTAGCACACTTATTATCTATGGCATTGGCCAGGAGGATGAAGCCATCTACCAGTGTATCGCTGAAAACAGCGCTGGGTCCACACAAGCCAGTGCAAGGCTTACTGTGCTGTGGGCTGAAGGGCTCCCAGCCGCGCCCTACAACGTTCATGCCCTTGCCATTTCATCTACTGCTGTTCAGGTGTCCTGGGCTGAGCCAACCCAGAGCATACAGGATATCATTGGATATGTGCTTCACATCCGCAAGACAGAAGGTCAGATACTTATTTTTTTTCTGAAATGCTACCAAATATCATTAAACACTGTGTGGTTTGTTTTACACCAGTTTATTCCTAATGCTCTGGTTAAATGGTTTTGGAGAGACGTATCTTTAAAAAATAAACTCAACCTGATGCAGTTTAGGAGGTTGAACCTGCAGCCTGTAGGGCTCAAGGCCAGTCCTTTCTATTACCTGAACTTCTGCCTCTCTAGGGCTGAGAGCTTTGGACTTTTGAACTGGACTACTGCGATGACATTGAACCTGCTGTGTCCTTCCATACTACTTATTCTGGTGACCCCGGCCCAATGCTCTAATCCTATCAGAGATATAATTAAAGAGGCTGAGTGATAACTTTACGGAGAGGCAGAAGGACAAGGACAGCACAGGACCGACAGGTGGAATCTGTGTTTGGGCTAATATTACTTCCACTCCTGTCTGACCCTTTCTGTTCTACTCCTGTAAACAGAATTGTGTTTCATTCATTTGCTAGAACCATTCATAAATGTTTTGGAATACAGTGCTGGTATGCAGAGAGCCACTAAATTAATAAAATAGTAAATCAACTAGTGTAAAAACAGCGATAATATGTTGACTAACAATAACAGTTTTCAATCTTCCTTCATTCTCCCACTCCCCTTCACACCATCACCACAAAAAACATACACAGATCCTGTGGAGATGGAATACCAGGAAGCTGTGAGCAAGAGCACGCTGCAGCAGGTAGTCAATGACCTGGAGCCTTCCACCAGTTACACCTTCTACGTGAAGGCCTATACCTCTCATGGAGCCAGCAAACCCTCAGAGTCTACCAAGCAGAGCACTTTGGGGGAAGGTAAGTCACAGGGTGGCTTCTATACAGGGAAGGGTAATTTAAAACCTACTGCAAAACAAAACTTGGTACAGAATTTAAATTAAACTACTGGTTTTTGTTGTACAGTAGTGGTTGAAGGCCACACCTCGAGCTGTACATTCACAGGGCGCAACATGGCAAACTCGTGGTCATTGTGGGTTTGTTCTCTGGTACTTTTGGTGTAACTGTGCCCAGCTCACTTATTCAAGTATATTGGGTCTCTTTTCCTAGTGCCAGCACCTCCATCTCTTCTTACCAGAGTGGTGAACGCAAACACAGTGCAAGCTCTGTGGGAGCCCTCTGGAAAACAAGGACAGCTCCAGGGTTTCAAACTGTTCTATCGTAAGGTGCACTCAACCTTGTTCACAGGGCCCCTCACCTTTTCTCACAACGTCACGCAGTGCAACATCACACAGCTGGGTAAGGAAAGACATAGCATAAAGTGCTTGGTCAAGGGGAGATGGATGTAATAGTGAAGTTGGGAAGGATTCACACTTTTTTGTGCTGATAAATGATTTGTATAAAGCCTGATTTACACATTGTATTACATTTTTTCTTTACAAGTTTCAGGGTTCACATTCTGAAATGTAGTTTGTCCTGGACCATGGTACCCAATACACTAAATGGACAACATGGTGACATGAACACAGATCAATTAAAAAGGCATATAGATAAACATATGAGCAAATTGATACATATAGTTTGCCAAATTTGCTGGTTCATGGGACTAGAGGAGGGAGTAGAGGAGGCACAGATGTAGATTTTTCCTGTCAATACTTTATTTTTAAACCTGTATAGCAAGGGGTCAGGTCAATCCGGGCACCAAGAGTACCATGTGTGGGATGCCAGCAAGGTGTGCAGCACGTACATTGCGAATTAGATTCTTGCCATTGCATCAGGGTGTATGCTGCTCCACTTCTCTTCTGTAAGTTGACTCATCTTTGTTGCTGATGAAGCTCACAACTGTGTTATCTTCGGTATAACTGACATGGATGAGCTGGATAATAAATTCACCTGAAATTCACCACAGCAACCAGTTCACCTGAAACATATGTTTGGACTGTGGAAGCAATATGGAGATCCTGGGGAACACCCATGCAAACAATGGAAAACAGGCAAACTCCACACTGACTTAACTGAATTCAAAGATCAAGATCAAGATCAAAAGAAAGATCAAAAGAATTTATTTGTCATATATGGTTACCGAGTGTACCATGTAGTGAAATGTGCCCTGATTCAACAGGAGACTCTGTGTGGTTCCATTCCACAAGTAAACCAACTAAACATCGAGAAGACAACAAACAACAAATAGATAAATAAGTAAGTAAGTAAATAAAATAAATTAAACCTTAAGTTGCATTATGGGGACAGTGACAGTGAGGGGAGCGGTCAATGGATATTGTAGACTCTGGTTTGCAAGGACTGTGATGGCATGTCTGGGTTCAGTAGTCTTATGGCCTGTGGATAGAAACTCCTCTTGAGCCTGTCCATTCTGGCCATAATGCTTCTGAACCGTTTGCCTGATTTAAGCAGGTTGAACAGATGATTGCTGGGATGAGACAGATCACCAGTGATCCTAGTCGCTCTGGTCCTGCATCTCCTGGTGTAAATATCTTACAGAGATAGCAGATCAGATCTGGTGCAGCGTTCCGCCACCTGGATCACTCTCTCCAGTGTTTTGGTGTCCCGAGCACAGCTATTCCCAAACCAGGAGGTGATGTTCTGAGTCTTTGTATAGCACCAGAATAGAAAGGATCGCAGGCGAGACCCAAAGCTTCCTCAGCTATCTGATATTGTAAAGATGCTGCTTTGCTTTATTGGCTTGAGTTTGGATGTGTACAGTCCATGTCAAATCCTCAGTGCCATGAATGCCCAGATATTTGAAGCTGCTCACTCTCTCCACTGCAGTTCTGTTGATTTTAAGGGGTGGGTAGGACCGCTGCTGTCACCTACCAAAGTCCACCACCAGCTCTTTAGTTTTGCTGACATTCAGTTGGAGGCAGTTCTCCTGACACCATGATGCCAAGTTCTCCACCTCCTCCATGTATGCTGTCTCATCATTGTTGGAGATGAGGCCCAGCACCACTGTGTCGTCAGCAAATTTGATGATGGAGTTGGAGGCGTGTGGGGCCACACAATTGTGAGTGTAGAGGGCATAGAGCAGAGGGCTAAGTACACAACCTTGAGGAGCTTCTGTGTTAAGATTGATGATGCTGGAAGTGTAACTACCGACTCTCACCACCTGTGATCTGCCTGTGAGGTAACTGAGAACCCAGGCACATAGGTGGCGGTTCAATCCCAAGTCACTCAGTTTAGTGAACAGTCTGTGGGGGACAATGGTGTTGAAAGCTGAACTGTAGTCAATGAACAGCAGTCTCACATAGTTCCCCTGTTTCCTGTCCACATGACTGAGGGTGGTGTGCAGGACGTGGGATATGGCATCATCCGTGGATCTGTTGGGGCGGTAGGGAAACTGAAGTGGGTCTACAAAGCTGGAGATGGATGCTGTGATGATGGCTTTGATGAGTCTCTCAAAGACCTTCATGACTACCGAGGTCAGTGCAACAGTCATTTTGGCATGAGGGCTTATTGTTCTTCGGTACCGGGATAATGGTGGATCTTTTGAAGCACATAAGAACTGTGGACTGAGCCAGAGACTTGTTAAAGATGGTAGTGAGAACTCCGGTTAGCTGATCGGCGCAGCAGCGCAGCAGGCTCCCGGAGATGCCATCCGGCCCTGGTGCTTTCCCGATGTTAACCTGCTTCAGCGCCATGCGCGTGTCGGACTC
The DNA here is from genome assembly GCA_018136845.1 of Heterotis niloticus. NCBI lineage: Eukaryota > Metazoa > Chordata > Actinopteri > Osteoglossiformes > Osteoglossidae > Heterotis > Heterotis niloticus. The sequence goes on from CM030890.1 coordinate 25,649,958, forward strand.
GGTGACGGTGATGACGTCACCGCACTCCGTCCACCGCCTGCGGCTCTCATTATTGTTGTGGATGTCTTTAGCGCAAATGGGCTTGAAAAGAGCATAGAATACATTGAGTTCATTGGCCAACCCAGAGTCGGCAGTCTGATTTCCTTCTGAAATCTGTGATCGTGCGCAGACCCTGCCACAATTGGCGCGTGTCACCCTGGTGGAAGAACGACTCCACCCGCTCCTGATACTGGCACGTTGTGTCCTTCACTGCATGCCGTATGCCATATGAAGCTTTAAAACCGCTCAAAGCTGGTGGTGAGTCTTGCATTATATGCAGCAGTACGCGCATTCACTGCCTTGCGGATTGTTCCATCGACTCGCGGTTTTTGGTTGGCAAAGGTCTTAACTGTAATCGTGGGGACAATGTTGTTTTCCAGCATGCTAACAAAGCTGACCACTACCTCCACGAACTCGTTGATGTCGCCTACGCTTGACCGGAACACGTCCCAGTCTACGTCATCAAGCGCATCCTGTAGCGTGCTTTCTGATGGGCAGACCAGTGCTTTACCTGCCTGGGGCCGGAGCTTCAAAACGAGACTTTTGTTTGTATTCCGACATGAGGAAAACAGCATTGTATGATCTCCCAAATGCCGGCTGTGGCTCAGCCCTGCTTGTACGGCGTGTAGCAGTCATCCAGTGTGTTGTTCCCACTAGCTGTGCACGTCACATGTTGATAGAAGTCTGGCATAACTTGTATGAGGTTTGCTTTATTAAGGTCCCCCACCATTACGATTGCTACGTCTGGATGATTATTTTGAGTCACGCTGAGTGCATCGTATAGTTCAGACAGGGCTGTGCCAATGTCCGCATGAGGTGGAATATAAACCGCCGTGGTAATAATCGAGCTGAATTCCCGAGGTAGGTAAAAAGGATGGCACTTGATGGTCAGATGTTCCAGATGAGGCGAGCAGGACCTAGAGAGAACAGAAACGCTCTTCACCTCGCTCCACTTAGTGTTCACCATGAAACAGACTCGCGCACCTTTGGATATGTTGGCCTCCGCCGTTCTGTCCATCCAAAACACGGAAGAAGAGTCCGACGGAGTCACTGCTTGGTCTTGAATTCAAATGTACGTTCACATCTGCTGCACCACTCTGCTTCCCACCCCCAAAGAAAAACAATAAAAGAGAATTAAATAAAAAGTTTAAATAATGATACCATAAATTATAGGGAAAAAAGGGAAAGAGAATAGAAAATAGAAGCTTGCAATATATTTTTTTCTGTCGTTTAGGACAATTCACTTTACAAGCAGATCTTTGGATGCAAATTACATTTATTATGTGAAAGAAGCCTGCACTGTGTCTCCTGGGTCTCCAGTGGGTGTTAGTATGTTGCAGGTGACTTTTTGCCCCCTCACCCTAACTGCTGTCCTACTTACAGACCCCTCACTGGAGTATGAGGTGAAAGTGCTAGCATTCAACCAACATGGTGACAGCAATGCCACCATGCGCTTTGTTTCCCTGAAGGAGGCTGTGGATAAATCACGTATGTCTTGCCTAACAAGAAATTCAGTTACAATGTATCCCAGCATGCAATGGATGATAGTGTGGTTTTGTTCATTCCCTTTGGGGATGTTATGCCTATGGGTATCCTCATTGTCTGGTTTGTATTTGCAGTGGCAGAACCCCCCTGTGACTGTGTAAAAGATGAGCAGAGCAAATCCTCCACCACTGGGATAATTGTGGGAATCCACATTGGGGTCACCTGCATCATCTTCTGTGTGCTTTTCCTCATGTTTGGCTACAGGGGGAGGTATGGTGTGGGCCATGTCATTTATTCTGATTAAAATGAATTGTAAATACCATATTCCACAGTCTTGTTCAGCTAATTTTTTGACATTTGAAAAATAAAGGGAACGACAGGAATCTTTCAGCAGAGCTTTAAACTTTTGACCCAGTCCACTCCTCACTGCCTCTTTCAGGCTAATAATGTGTAAGAACATGCAGGAGAGTTTGGGAACTCCACAGGAAGTACAAAATGGTCCTGTGGACTCTTCAACCATCCATGATTCCCATGCTCTGAATGGTGGTCAAGACAGCTCTGGTATCTCAGAGAAGGTCAACGCAGACACTAATGAGATGGAGAGACTCTTCCCTGAAGACAGACTATACCAGACCTATGCGGTGAGCAGGATGGATTGAGTCTTGGGATCAGTTTCTGGGCATCTAGAATAAAAAGGAGGAAGGTCATGGTGTTTTTGCTCATGAGGCAGAAACCTTCCTCTGGCAGGAATTTTTCAGTAACCTGTTACATTTTAATCCCCACCTTTAGCAAATGGTGATAGATAACCTCTAACCTTTCTTTTCTTCCTGGCTTTCAACTAGATCCAGTTGTGGCGTTATGTGAACAGCCATAGAACTACTTTTTTGAGTGCAATAATATCATGTGTTTCAGATATGATTTTGCCTTGTATGGTAGGATGGCATCCCATGTCTTGTTTATTTCCACAGATGGAGGAAACTCAGGTTTCCAGTGCCCTGAATGAAACACAGATATCGATGGTGCCCTTGGACATCTCCAGGTTAGTAGAAGAGAGAGTGCCAGCATTTGAGGAGTTCTACATGGTGGACACTGGCACCAGCAGAAGGTCAGATGAAGGGTGATGAAGCTTTCAATACCCTTGTGCCCAGAGCGCAAACAGTATCACTACTCAGACTCTTCTCACTCTCAAGTTCCTTTTTTCCTATATCTTCATAATCCTGTGCCAGTTTAATGGCTGATAAATGAAAACAGTCATTATCAGTTTAAATTGCTGCTGAAGGCCCCAAGCTCAATGCAGTTCTGTGATCTACAGCTAGATTCTTTTGTATCCAAAGGGAAGAAGCAGTTTTATTTTTCCACAGTTTTCTACTCAACCAGCTGCCACCAGCACCTTGATAAGCGATCCAGACTGTCAGTAACTCATTTTATATTCTTATCACAGTTACATTTTTATCCGGCAATCTTTCCATCAATGTATGGGCCTTGGTATTTTCCCGACAATTAGTTTTCTTTGGATTTTCAGCTCCATTCAGTTTTCCATGTACTGTCAGCCAACCATCGAGGTCACAATACTATGAAAATCAAAGAAGGCCTACTTCCAGGGACTGTGTTTATATTCTCTTTCTCAGGAGTTTGTGAAATCAAAGGTTTTCTTTTATTGCCCTCCCGCAGGCTGACTGTGGACTTTGTTAGCCCTAGGATACGCAGCTATAAACCTACCTCAGCCAGAATGAATGTTCAGTGGAAGAATCTGTTTGTGTCTTCCCATGTGTTTTGTTATCATTTAGCATGCAGGTTGGAAAACAAATTCTGTACTACCTCAATGTCAAAAAACAACACTTACCTGTTCTTCAAATCTAAAGAAAACCCCCAACAAAAAGTACTTCCAAACTCTGATATTCATGTTCTACCTCAAGACAATGTTCTCATTGTCAGTTTTGCTTTTGCTGTTGATGTTGCTGTTGTTATTGTTGTTGTTGTTCTTTATATAATGAAATGTTTCTTTTATGTGGTACAGTATAAACTCTGTACCTTTTTATGGACTGAACAGCTCCTTGTGGAAAAGTGACCACTGATGCTGTCTGTTGGAAAAGACTCTATGGCAATTTGTTTGTCTTTTTAGTCAAGTCAGAGAATCGTTTGTTTTATTCTATTTTTAGTTCAATTTACTGTAGAGGGATGCACAGCTTCTCATCATCTCAAGCTGTGCGCTTATTTAGTCACTGAAGTGGGTTAGACATACCGGGGAGGATCACTGGACATTCACCACCTTCCATCTTCCATATACAGGTTTCATTTGTGTACTTATAAACCTTAAGAAAAAGATTTAAGCACAAACTGATTTTGCTGTTCTTTAATCTCACTGTCAAGGGACACAGAAGACACTGAGATATACTTCTGCAGGTATACAGAAATACAGACACATGAGCTTGAGTGCAAGCAGACATGCGCAGAACACAAACACAAGCTCAGACACACAAAAATGCCTATACACAACGCACAGGTATACGTAAACCCTTGCACTCCCAGAACACCCTCCCTAGCAAATATTGCTGTCTTGACCTACCTCAAGTTAGCACCTGTTTTCTCAGGCAGCTCTTTTCAGGAAGATTTGTAAAAATGTATACATTAATGTGAACACTTGGGTATGAGGAAGCATCTCTTCAGGGCCAATACATTTGTACAAGTACAGTTCTTTTGTGTTTTCATCTTCAGCTTCAGTGGATTTGAATGTGTGATGCTGTCATTTTTGGTATTGTGTCCATTTTTTACATCAAAATATTGTTACATTCTTTTTTCTGCTGTGTAAAATTTTTAAACATACAGTATCTGCTTGTCAAAGATATAGGGAAACTGTGTTCAAGAACTCCTGTGGTAGAAACAACAATGTTCACTTTGTCGATCTCTAAAGATATGCTGTAAACAATGCTGAAACATGACAATTTCTTCAAGAATTTCAAATATTTTCTGCCAGTGACATAAGAACTCATTTATAATGGGACTGCTGTATTCAAGTTGATAGCAGTAGGCTGAGGTCTGTTTACTTGTTGTTCCAGTTCTGTCCTTTGTGATAAAATTAGCTTTCCAGCTAAATCCAGTGCGTAAACTAAGTAAACCAGTGAGTACACTTTGTATTTTGAAAGAATCAGGAGTGTGTTGTTGGCTTATAGACATGTGAAGTGTTTGCAGTGGTCAATCCTTACATAGAAATGTTGTTGTTAGGACATTGATTAAAGAAGAAATATGGTAAATTGTTTTTAAACTGTTAACAGTTAATGGAAACCTATTTTTGTATAGTTTTAATTTCAGTGAGCCCAGTGTACAGTACATGTTTCACCATCTGGAACAAAATTCTGACTGTTCTGCATCATATTTTTTACCTTACAGAAATTTGCTCTCAAAACAATGCCTAGAAACTGTTACATACATAGTTTAAAAATTCAGAAATAATGAATTCCATTTTCACTGGCATTGTGTACTCTGGTCTACTGTGTTTTGTGTTTCACGGATGGATGGGGAATGATAGTAATCTTCCAGGTAATGGGTGAGAGACAACATTGATTTGTCTTTAACATGCCTTTTTTTATTATATTTATAGCCCTTTTTGAGACTTGTTCAGTGTTTGCCACCATTTTGAGCTGGTTTTTTGTCCTTATTTAAGGTTATTTACATCATTACTGTGCCACTCATGTAAAACATTTTGTGCCATGGTCGCTGGAGAAGCTTTGTAAGTAAGCCTTGGGGTGTTCAGCTCAGTTGCTGTTTAGTAGTGCACCGATCCAGGCTCTTTCTCTCGGACTAATGACCTCGAGGAAGGTCCTCCCCAGGCTTGGATTGCGACAGCGTGGACTCCTCTCAGGAAACAAGTTGCTAGGTTTTACCAGCTCACCTCCAGAGAGGAGACAGAAAGTGTCTCTGTTTGATATTTAATGCATTTCTCCATATCAACAGATCTTAATCATGTGGTCCATGGAGCTATGGGGGATGTATGGTTTTTGTTGCTTTTCTTCATCACATGAACAACTAGCTAGATAAAGGCAAATCTTTTGTCCTAGATGGCCTCAGTCCAGCAGATTCAGTATTCTGGTGGATAGCTGACTCTTGTCAGATGGATAGTTATAACCACTTAAGACAATGATTGGCTGATTTGGGTTCATGGTATTCTGGTCTTCCAGATCTGGAGTTAAAGACCTGTAAATAGTGTTACAATACATTACAGTATTTTGTTGTTTTTCCAGAATGACTGCTATAAAAACACAAATATGCATTAGCTAGAAACAGCACTTTGAAAAACACAGCATAAATACTGTATGTACAAATCAGTTTGTTGTTTCCATGGAGCCATACATCAACTCAGCCTTCTATGTCTACAGGTTGTGAATGGCAGTGCACTGCAGGCACCAACCCATTCGCATACACATGCTTGTCCCACCAAAGTACATGAGATTGGAAGAGGTCTTCCCAGTATGAAATGTTGTCAGTTCCAGAGCTGGGACACCTGTACACAGATGGCATTGAATGAATTGCATATACAGGTCTTATTTTAATATTTTGGTCATTTTGTTCCCGGAAATGTAACTTGCAATACAATGTGCAATCTGCAATCTGTGGGATGTGAGGTAAACAAAGTACACTGCTTAGCTCTAGTTGTTCTCTTGTGTAATTACTGTAAATTTTCAGACTGTTTCGGCTAAACAGGTTGCAGCAGACTAACCTAAAAGCAACATCAACTTAGAGAATGATGCTTTTGCCCTTATTGTTTGTCTCAACTCAGCTACTGTACGTCACAGTCTTCAACTGTCATAGTTAGAGGTGTGAAGTTAATCACGGACAAATGATGCCCTACAAGAACTATTTTTAATGCTCGGTAAATATAATTAATTCATTGTGATATTATTTACAGAAATAAATGAGAGGCAAACTACCTGTCTTCCAAATATAGAGTTTTCACTGTGGTTTATTTTTAGATCATGAGGTTTGGGGATGGTGAACTTGTGAGGTCATTTGTTACAATTACTGACCCATAGGCCGGTCTGTCCATCGGCACTACGGAAGGAATATGGCTAGTATGGTTAAAGGTTAATTATGGGAAACCTAGATGATGGACTTTGATCTGATTTGCAGTAGGCTTGTAAAAGGCACCACAGTTACCAATTAACCCCATTAACGTCCCATCAATATGTGCCCTATGCTACCAATTTGGGTCAGACTGTTCTCAAAACCGGTTGCCTTACTTCTGTGTTAAATGGTCTCAGTCTCAGAGCTTGCCTATTGATCTGCCTTTCCTGTGGAGGACGTGAGCAGGATTAATCTTTACAAAGATTATCATCTCTCTGTATACCTCAGACTTCACCTCACCCAAAATGTCAGTATATGTCGTGTATGTCGCAGCTTGCTGTGTTGTCCTCATGTCAGCCCAAACTTTAGCTGTGCTCTTGACCTGGGGTCTCCATTGCTATCCACTGCTGGTGTCCCAGATAGATTAAAACACGAGGCTATAGAATTGTATGGCACACTGAACAGTCAGAACTTCTTACACTGTAGTGATATAAGCAGGCAATTTTTGAAACATTCAATCAAGTTCACTTATTTTATGTATTACATCAAGAGTTTCCTTTTGCCAAGTCATTCATGGTGACTATTTATATTTTCTTATTTGCATACATAGCAAAATCATTTTTGACTACTTCTATTTATTTATACCTTGTTGGCAATATTTTGTATTTAGTGCTGTCTACACTGGCTTTGTTGTCACATGCTTTTCAGTAAAAACAAGCAAAATGTAATATACAGTGATGATCAAAATTAGAGAACAACTTACAACTTCCTAAATTTCAGAATCTCTTTTACCTATTTTAAGTTATCCTAACTGGAATAGAAGGGCAGTTTTTAAGCATGTTTCATAATTTAAATATATTCTGAAGCACAATATAAAAAAAAACCTTAAATGACAATTTTGAATAAGAACTCTGATCAAAATTAGAGAAAACTCTCAGATACCTCCCAGTTATTGGTGTTAATCTGGCACCTGGTGCTAACTTCCTTAATGATCCAACAAGCCCTATTTATGTGGCAGCACTCCTAGTTACTTTGCAAGATGGCAAGCCGCTCTAATGTGACTGAAACCCTTCGATAGCAGGTTGTCTAGATGAAGGCCAAAGGGCTAACCCTTTCAGCCACTGCAAGAGAAGTTGGTCGTTCCAAGTCTGTGATTTCTAGAATATTGCAACTTTACAATGACGGTCAATCATTCAAGTCCCCCAAAAATGCTGGTCGTCCACGTAAGACAAATGCAAGAGAGGACAGGATAATGTGGAGACTCTCAATGGAGAATCGGTTCAACACTGCAGCTGGAATTGCTTGCCAGTTCAGTGCTGAACAGGGTAAGGATCTGTCTCAGCATACAGTGCCTCGCCGTTTAAGATAATTCAAGACAAAGAATCAAAAGGCTAGACTAACCTTTGCTTAGGAGTATGTTGTGTGGACAGAGGAGAACTGGTCCAGAGTTCACTTTAGTGATGAGAGCAAGTTCAATTTATTTGGGTCCGATGGGAAACATTATGTTTGCCATCAAACTGGGGAAAGACTGAACCCAAAGTGCGTAAAAAAGTCAGTTAAATTTGTAGGAGGAATCATAGTTTGGGGGATGTTTTTTGCAGCAGGAGTTGGGCCTCTTATCCAGCTACATGACAGAGTGACTGCAAATGTTTATCAGAACCTCCTTCAGCACCATGCGGTTCCTTCCCTGCAAGCATCTCCCAATCAGCCCACAATTTTCATGGAAAACAACGCCCCCTGTCACACTGCAAAATGGTAAAGCAGTAAAGCAGTTCCTTGAAGCTAACAACATTGAAATAATGAAATGGCCAGCCCAGTGTCCAGATCTAATCCCAATCGAGAATCTCTGGAAAATCCTTGGTGACAAAACTATGGCTAAGAAGCCCACTGCAGTTACCAAACTGTGGAAGAGACTGGAAGAAGAGTGGACCAAAATCAAACCAGAGCAATGTGAGAAACTAGTGATGTCCTGCAGGCACAGATGTGCTGAAGTCATTCGAAGCAAGGGCCTCTACACTTCCTACAAATTATTGAAAGCTGTAACCTTCCAAAAATTTTAGTTGTAATCATCTTTTTTGCTACAATGGTTACTGTTCTCTAATTTTGATCACTGTGTTGTCCACAAAATAAAGGTTTTTGTTGAAGTGCCTTGACTATTTTGTAAAACATGCTAGTAGAACAGCGATATACCCACAGCTAATATTCCTTCAAATTTTGAACAATTAAAAATATTTCAGAAAAAGCAAGTGTTCATAAATTGTTCTCTAATTTTGATCACCACTGTATACACTGCCCAGCCAAAAAAAAGTCACACCGCCTAATATTTTGTTGGACCACCTTTAGCTTTGACTATGGCATGCATTTGTTGCAAGTATTGCTTTGAAAAACTTATGCAATGTCACAACATTTATTTCCCTGTCTAGAAAGTTCTTCATTAATTTTCACCAAGATCTTGTATTGATGATGGAGTCAGACCACTGCATAAAGTCTCGCAGCACATCCCAAAGATTCTCAGTGGGGTTAAGGTCTGGACTCTTGTACAATCCATGTTTGAAAATGATGTCTCATGTTAACTGAACCACTTTTTTCAATAATTCTGAGCCCAATGAATCATGGAGCATTGTCATCTTGGAATATGCCCATGCCATCAGGGAAGAAAAAAATCCATTGATGGAAAAAAAACCTGGTCATTCAGTATATTCAGGTAGTCAGTTGAGCTCATTTTTTGGCCACATAACGTTGTTTTAATCCCAGACCTGACCAACTTTGGCAACCCCAGATTATAACACTAAGTTAAACCAGTTGGTGACTTTTCTGGCTATGCAGTGTATTTTCAGCTTTCAATACACAGAAAGTACAGATCAATGACAGGAGAAGGAAAGCTGCCATATTGTTTCATGTTCAAAGTATATATATTAATTAAAACTACTATATGTTTCCAAGTATTGGAGCTAAATCCCAGGCTAATGCAGTCAAGATAAAGTGCCACCCACTCAATACACATGCTAATGTTTGTATATGTGTATAAAAAATATACTTTTGAATTTGGTATTCTTTAACTTTCATTAGGAACGTTATATAAAATATAATACAACCGTCTTCTACCTATTTATATTAGATTTGTTCTTTTGCTATTCAGATCTCTGTTTTTGATTTGACTCAGAAAAATAAGTGTGGACAACTGGAAGTGGGTAACCATCGATGTGCTGCTGCTGAATGGTGACATGCTACACCTCTGCTTAAAAGCTCTTAGAGTATTAGTTTGTTGATCCCCATTTCAGAAAAAGCTGTACCTTTTTAACATAAAAAATCATAATCAGGTTTTGACTTCCTACCACAGGATATTTGATTTTTACCTACAACTTGATGGGCAGCCTACAGCATCTTTTCTAACTTCACCTCTTTGTCAACAAGTGAGCCTCCCAAAATGCAATTAATACAAACATGTGAGAGTTTCCACCCATCGTGGATAACTGCCCTCTCCGGAAGGCTTGTGGTCCCAGTCAGAAAAAGGCATGGAATATTAGCAACCCGTGAAATACTACTTTGGGCAAAATGTGTCCAGAAAAGTACTGATGTCTCTGTAATCCTAAACTAACGTTCTTCAAACTAAACACTGTATTATTTCGTAATATTTTAAACTGTCGTTATTTTTAACAACCTTAACAGGTGATGCTGTCAGGATAAATTACATATGGTCTCTGAGGCATGGAGGGTAATGATACTATGCAGAATTGACATTTGTGCCCAAGGATCTCTGGAATGTTTTGGAGCCTGTAAAATTGTAAACAAGTCTGTGAAAGTAGTGTTTTGCTTTTGGAGGCTCTCTCTTCAGTCTCTAATGAACTATGCCATGATACAAATGGGTAAAGTAACCATCTCCCCAAAGAAGAATGAATTTACTCCCAACTGACTCCAGAGATCCATCAAACCTGATGCCTGGAAAGTGAAGAGCTCGCCAAACCTCAGAGACAGGACTCTTGCCAACCAGCCTGTGTTTGTTCCAGTGAGTTCTCCACGAACATGTTTCAAGGAGAATGTGAGAGAAATGGCAACTCAATATACTGCAATATCCTTAATATCCTACCCTGTGGTGGTCAGGAAAGAGGGGAGCTTTTGAATTTATTTCCCTCAGGCTGATATTTGAAGTCAGCATTGCTCTGCAGTATTTTGTAAAAGTCTATCCCTTAGGTATGCCCAGGGTCAAAAACTAGCAGTTTAAGGGTATACTGTAGATGGAGGTTGGGGAGTACGACAGAAGCTGCAGTCAAAGATGTGGCTTTTCAAAACAGTTAACAGGATTCCGGCCTCTCTGTGCAGCAAAAGGATCTAATGAAATAGAGAGAAGTGATCTGATTGACTGAAACCTGCGTCCCTAGAAACAAATTTTTAGACATATTATTTTTCCATGGGTAGAGGATTGTGAGAGGAGGCCACGGTTTCTTGCACGCACACTCACATGGTGTTCCCGGCTTCAGCCCTAGGGGTGTAGAGGTTGCTGTTCTATAGAAGGAGGGGCCGAATACATGATACTGACTAGGGACCCAGAGAAGAATATATCTGATGTATGGGTGGAAGAACAGCATTTTTCCAACACAGTGACTGCAGGTCGGGGCCCGGCCTGATCAAGGCGCAGAGTTCAAAATGCACATGCACACAAAAAAGCCTCCCACCTTCTTATAGAGCACTGAAAAACACCAGTCTTAGAGGATAGTAGCAGAAAACATTGCCTTGCCACAGGTTAGAACAAAGCTGTGCTTTCATACAGCTGGAGGTTAAAGTGGCAGTGACAAAAGAACAGCCAGTCTGTTGCAGCAAAACAACAGTGGCATAAAAGGAATATGTCGCTTGTGTAATCTACTGTGGGAAATCTTTGATACATATAATTGTATTTGATTTTTCGATGCTATCAAATAGAGATCATCACTGTTTAATACTATAGAGTCTTCACTGTTATTAGCTGTAAAATTTATTTCTTGTGTCTGCAACTGTGGATAATTGAATTGAAAAGCCATGGTGACAAGAGGTCCAGCACAGTGTCAAGTTCAAAGAGAAGCCACCCTGAAATGACTTGACCACACTAGTATTTAAAAGTTAATAGGGAAAAATACAAGTGCTGACTCTGTAATACATAAAGTTCTGGCTTGCTTCAGATAAAGTAAAGGTGTGTAAGCAATCTATGCTTCAGTGTGGAGTTAAGGTTACAAGACAGACAACTTTTGTGTGTGTGTGTGTGTGTGTGTGTGAAGGAGAGCGATTGTGTATGGAATCAGACTCATACTCCTTGCTGCAACACATGCCGAAGGTGCTTTAACGGTCACATAGGATCAGTGCTTACACATCATCAGTGATGTTCAACAACAGAGATAAATTTAGATGGTCCTAAATCCAGGGAGATTGTTCAGACACACACCTGCATCTAGATGGTGCTTCTTTGGATCCATCACACATTTCTCTTGATCCACAACCATCTAGATGAACCTTGCAGTCTTAGCTTCCTCCTTTGGCTGCCAGTTATATCCAACATACTATAGTCCCTTCGCAAAGATTCCCTGCAAAACCCTCTGACAAAAACATAGTATTTGATCTGAAAGATGTCTCTGTGAAAGAGCACAGAAATGTGAACTTATGTTTATCTTTCTAAGTTAAACATAATCCACCAGTCATGCTGAATCATTAGAAGCCTTGAAATGGTCCAGGGTGCTGATATTGCTTTTTCATCTTCCTTGACAACTATTATAGCAGGTCCTACTATGCCAGCTGTAAAGGTTGAATGGACTAGGCAGCAGATCATAAACTGCTGAACTCCAAAATGTAATACACTGGGTCTTTGCTTTCCACAGCTTTCTTCAAGACATCTTACATTTGAATACTTGTTCCCACCTGGTTCGCACTTCCTGCTACTGCATCTGAATCATTATAGCCAACTGTTCTTCCTCCATTGCTGCCTGCACCAACCCCTCTATTACTTCAGCTTCTCCTTTCTGTGGACCTTTTTTGCATTGCTGTGATAAAATATTGCCTTAGCATCAGGAACTCATGTGATCAAACACTCTTTCTGGGATGTTTATAGGTTTGTTAATGTGTCAACTTTCTCCTTTCAGACACTGTTTGACTAAACATTCTGTATGACTAAACCCAGAAATGGCACACAAAAATGTTGAAATTGTTACTGTCTAATGTAGATGGGGAATAAGGGAGACAATAATGAAGTTTGGGGTAAGGTGGAAGGCTCTTCACCACTATGTTTCTCCCACTACTACAGAAGGGGCTTTCTCAATTTTATCTTCTCCACCTGTACAGAATGTGCTGTTGTGCTACATGTGGAGCTGTCGTTCTCATGGAAATGAGCCTTTGTCCTGCTGCTGGGAAGGCCTGTGCTGTGGGATCTCTGCTGGAAGCAAGCACTGCCTAGGAGTCAAATCATTCTCCCTCCTCAGTTTCACTGGAACTCACCCAGATCCCTGGAATTCTGATGTGTGTCTTCAAAAGCATTACCCATACTTTAAAAATAAAAAAATCTGATGTTATTACAAATATTAGCATAACATAATTATATAATTGTATCTTGAAAAGTTTCTGGGAAAAGGGTGACTGAAATGTAGACTAGATGTGATATGTCTTTGAGAAAGCAATGGAAAGTTAATTGCTTCATTCAAATCAGTGTAGATAAAATCAACAAAATGAACCATTAATATATTGCTATCATTATAGAGTATATAAATGATTATTTCTTCAATAAAAGTACAGCCATGTTTTGTTGAACCCTATATGATGAGTGAAGAAATGCACACTGATGGATCAAAAAGGATTTCCTCTTCAGCGCCTCACCTTACTGCTGGGGATGCTGTCACCTCCCTCTAATTCCTTCCTCTTCCTCTGACTCTAATCCACTCAAAGCGCTGCCCCCTACCTCCCCACATCCCATTAGAACAGCTATTTTCCCAGTCCCAGTCCATTCCTTTCTCTATTTGTTTATTTCTCCTTTTATTCCGAAGCAGTTATGCAAAGCTGGGAGGTCGCTGACCATTGGACTCCAGGGTCTTGCCTTATCATCCAAGTGTTATGGAGAAGAATCTCAGCACATGTTCACTTTGCTGTTTTGCTTATGACCACTGTTAACAATGAGCTGTTGCTAATGTTATGGTGACTGTGTTTTTATTTTTCATTTATTTTTTCTGGGGAGCTGTGTTCTGTTTCTCTCGGCTCTTCCTGTCTCTCTCTTTCCAGGTGTCTTACATTCAACAGCTTAATCAAAGCCTTGTATGTGATAGGATCGCCGGCAGATGATGTCATCGCTTTGGGTCCTTAACTGTGCAGACAGACCTGGGGAGAGTGGAGCAGCTTTTCTAAGAACTGTGTTGAGCGCTATGGGTTTTAGGGCTGTGGTTCTTGTCAATTCGTGTGTCAGTGTGGGTTTTGGAAGACTTACTTAGTTGTTGGATAGTTACAGAAGAGACCTGTTCTTTCCACTTATGTAAAGGGTAGCGATAAAGGAGGCGATGTCAAAAAAGGAAGCTGCGGAATCTCATTGAAACATTGACCCATGTTCTTTGTGTTTCCATAGTCCTTGTTTGTTCTAGCACCCAGTCTCAGCTGTGTTTCAAATTTTGTTTCTCCTGCTGGTGTGCTTACAGTCAATTTCTGTTGTGCTACCCGCACTCCGAAATAAATCTGCCTGACAAGGCACATGCACCAACCACAACCCCCACCACCTTGGCTATTCCTCCATCATTGGACCCACACCTGGCTACTAGCCCTTCTGTACGACGAAGGGGTTTCTTCTGCAGTGTGAACTCGTCTTCTCCAGTTTACCCCACATGTACAACACTGATGCCAGCAGAATCACCTACATAATTGCTCTCCTCACTGATGTAGCATTAGAATGAACCACTACCACCTGGGAATGCCAAGAATTGGTAGGCATGTCATATAACCAATTCAAAGCCTGGTTTTAATCTGTGTTTCATCACCCCATAGCAGGTCACACCATTGGCGACAGACTGCTGCAGGGCAGCAAAATGACTGCTGAATTTGCACTGCAGGTTCATATCCTTGCAACAGGAAGTGAATGGAATGATGTGGTACTACTGTCCACCTTTCATAATAAACTTAATGCTCATCTCCAGGTTGAGCTAGCGTATAGAGGGGAGGACTGGACTCTGGACCAATTCATCGAAAATGCCATTGTTATTGATAACCTTTTCAACAAGTGATTTTGAGGAGTACTAGTGCCAAACCAGAGCAACCCAACCTTTCCTCTCAACCCTATTTCCCAGCTGTTCTTGCCCTTTAGATTGTCTTGGGGTAACCATTTTGCAGATGTTCAGGCCCTTGTGTATTCAGGGGCGGCAGGTAATTTTGTGGATGCTATGTGGGCAAACTCTGTCGGCATTCTGGTGCAACAGTTTAATTCATTTGGATCCACCTCCATCTATGCTCAGTTTGTTACAACATGGCTAACAATAACATAGAACTATATGTCATCAATGTCTGTACAATAAGTAAGCTAGACAACATTGCTTAAATCAAGGGTTGCAAAATTGTGTTCATTTGTGATTAAATTCTACAAATATGTAATACTCTAGTACTTAGTGTGTCCACTATCATTTATTAGTACTGCACTGGTCCTTCTTGGCATCGAGGGTACAAGTCCATGGCTTACTGTCAACTGTATCCTGTTCCAGTCCTCCAGGATGACCTCCTTGAGTGCCTTGATGTTTGATGAGAAGGCCATGCAACTTGTGCCTTCAGAATATGTGACATACTTAACCACGCCATCGCTTTCACTTTGTTCTTTCCTAAGAATGCAGTGGTGAAAATGTTTGCCGTCATTGTCATGTTGAAAAATTACCAGATAACCCAGGGTGTTGGGGAGAAGGTAGCATCTTTTCTTTCAAAATTTTGGCAGTACACACGTGAATTCATGATGCCATCGAAGTTCAGTTCTACACTTTCAGCAGTCATACATCCTTATACAGTGTAAGAACTCTACCACCAACGTTCTTCACTGTGGGAACCCAGGACTCCTCACTATACTCCTTGATTACCAGAGAACAGATTCCCAAAAGTCTTCACAGCTTTGTTAATATGGGTCTTGGCAAAGGCTTGTATGCTTTGGCTTTAGTGGTGGCTTCCTGGGTGGATGGGAACCAAGATGCGTGTTACTGTATAAAATTAAACAATCACTCCAGTGTGGCTTTCCACAGCTTTTGCCATCTCTGAGCCACTTAATTTGCAATTTTCCTGCACTTTCCTTAGCAAAAAACACTCACCACGTGATGACAGTTTAGGATGATGGTCTGAACATTTCAGGGTGGATGTCGTAAGTTCATACTTTTTGAATTTCTAAATTTTTTGTACTTTATTAACAGTGGTTTGCTAATCTTTTTGTACCCTTGTCCTTTTTTGTTTTTTTTCTTACATCTCCAGACAGTTCTCTGCCATGTGGTGTCATTGCCAGCTTCCAGGTCTGGAAGTCATTTAGTGGGTTAAGTTCCACTCTTAACTGAGTGTGATGGTTCAACAGACTCATCTGCTGATCAGTTACCCTTAACTTGCCTCAGAAAACACATTTTGGAGTTTTACTATACAATTTTTTATGAGGGTGTACTTATTTTTGCAATATGGACTTTTATTATTTTGTTACAAAAACATACTTTCCGTTTAGTATTGACAGGTTTCATTGGTAACTGATAAACCAGTGTTGTGGACACACTACCATGATATGTCTTACTGTTAAAAATAACTTGATTGTTGGCTTTCAGAAGAGGGGTGTACTGTGTTGTATACTGTACGTACATACACTAAGGCCAAAGTAAAATGACCAGTTTACCTGAAACATGCATTTTTGGACTAAGGAAATATGCAAATTCCACACACTAAATGAGGATCAAACCCACACACAAGCATTGTCTGGTGCACCAAATTTATATCACCTCTATTTTTCATTTTTCTTTATTTGACTGACTTCAAAGTAACTTTTAGCAGAAGGTTTGTAAGTAAGATATTTTATTACGGAATAGTGCAATGAGATAGTGTAATGATCATTCTTCATGACTCCATCTCTGATCATTGCTTAGTCACCTTTGAATTGGTCTTGCTGGTACTTGACTTGACAACTAAACATAAAACTATACGCTGCAATAAATTTATTAATCTGGTGAAACGTTCTGACTTTGGTACAACTGCGGATATAGATCAGTTAGCGCTAAACTATTACATCGTGGTAGAACGCGAGCTAGATGCAGTGGCACCTGCAAAAACAAAAGCTATCAAAGATAGGAGGAACCACCCATGGTTCAATGATTCAACGCGCGAATAAAATAAGCATAAATTACGAGGCCTGGTCAAACAGTTTGAAGTTCTATAACAAATTACTTTTTAAAGCCAGGAATGATTATTACAGTAACCTGATAAATGATAATAAAAACAATCCTCATTTCCTGGTCACAACAATTAATAAATTGGTCGGTGCAAGCCAGAATAGACAATGTATCGCCCTGTCCATCACTAATGATGACTTCATGTCGTTCTTCAACAAAAAAATACATAACATCAGGTCAACAATTGTACCATCAACTCTGATTCTGCATGGTGCAGGGGATTCAGCGGAGAACAATGCAAGCTCTCCAGAAAGATTAAATGACTTCTACCCTATTACAGTTGAGGACCTTACTGCAATTGTTTGCAAAATGAAGTCCACCATATGTCCTCTGGATCCAATACCAACTAAGTTACTTAAGACTGCATTACCAGTCCTGACTAAACCACTGGTTAATATAATAAATACCTGGCTACTAACAGGTACTGTCCCAGACACATTTAAGATTGCCGTAATTAGACCTCTATCAAAAAAACAGGACCTTGACCAAACCGACCCAAATAATACTAGACCAGTCTCCAATCTATCATTTATCTCTAAAATCCTGGAGAAGACGGTATCCTCCCAACTACAAAGTCACCTCAATCATTTTAATAAATTAGAAAAATTCCAGTCAGGATTCCGCCCAGGCCATAGCACAGAAACAGCTCTAACCCGTTTAGTGAACAACATCCTTGTCTCACTCGACTCTGGCCAGATCTCAGTCATAATGCTTTTAGACCTGAGTGCTGCATTTGACACATTTGACCATTCCATTCTGCTTGACAGACTGGAAACATTGGTCGGGTTGTCAGGAACTGTCCTAAGGTGGTTCCGATCATACCTTTATGAACGCAAACACTACGTATCACAGTCAGTTGACGGTCCTGTGTCAGTCACATCAACTGTGCAATATGGTGTACCCCGAAGCTCAGTCCTGGATCCATTACTATCCATTACTGGGTGATATTATTCAGAGGCATAGGGTTAGTTTCCACTCATACGCTGATGATATTCAGTTGTATGTCTCTTTTGAGCCTGGGGACAATAAACACCTTCTCTCATTAATAAATTGCTTCAGCAATATAAAGGCATGGATGAGTAACAATTTCTTATCCCTAAATGCCAACAAAACTGGGGTCCTTCTGGTTGGTGCTAGCAGTGCAGCCCGCAGTGAAATTGTATCTCTCTTTGAGTCCAATGGCCTGAATTTTAATATCTCAGACTGTGTAAGGGATTTGGGAGTGCTTCTAGACAAAAACATGTCATTTGTGTCTCATACAGCAGCTTTAACAAGGTCATGCTAGCTACATTTAAGAAATGTAGCTAAACTAAGGCTATTCTTGGACAGAAAGGACACAGAGAAATTGGTCCACGCCTTCATCTCGAGCAGGATTGATTACTGCAACTCCCTGCTATGTGGCTGTCCCTCTCAGATTATCTCCAGGCTGCAGATACTAATGAATGCTGCAGCAAGGATAGTTACAAGAACCAAAAAATATGACCACATCTCACCAGTACTCCAATCTCTGCACTGGCTACCAGTCAGATTTAGAATTGACTATGAAATCTTATTACTAACATATAAGGCAGTGAGAGGGACTGGACCACCATACCTCAATGAAATACTCGAGGATTACATTCCAGGTCGAAAGCAGGTTACGCTGTGGACGCGGGAGGCCGTGCCTGACTGTGAACTGGAACTCTAAGCATACCATACTCCATATACCACAATGACAAAAACCTACAATTCTTATTAACATTATTATGGACTGGCTATTACCCATGTATAGAATGTCTAGAAGAGGTGGGCTTCCACTGGCACTCGGACCCCCAGAGGTTTATTTTTCTCCTATTCTCTAGTAGAAAGGAGTTTTTTTGTTTTCCTGTCCTGCGTGGCCAGATACCAACTGTACATAAATACTACCCTTGTCATGTCTGTTCAGTGCTGTGTCACTGCAGTGAGAAGAGCGCTATATAAAAATAAAATTGAATTGAATTAAATTAATAATGTTCAAAATATTTACATGTGCGAAAAGGAATATATATAATTGGGGGGGGGCCCCTAGATACTCCAAATATGAAGATGATCCTTTGTTTGTTGTTGTCTGGTGTTAGTGTTTTTTTAGGTCAGTGTATTATGAGTGTCAGGGTATTATTATTGGGAAAGAACACTTGTTAGCGTTCTGGTGGACTCGGTTCCTTTTGAGATGTTTGAACTGTTTTGGTACTTTTAGTGCATTTTGTAGGAAAGATTAACTGGTGTGCTGTGAGAGAAATTTTTAAGCATTGAATACATGTTTTGTACTATGTTAAAGGCATTAATCAGTGAATGTGTGTTATGACTATTTTATTCAGTATATTGTGCTTACTGCTGCAAAGCATTGTAACCTGTGACCTGCAAACTGAATGTGGTGTATGAGACAATGTTTTAGAATGTACAGTAACTGCCACCCAGCTGCAAGTTCTGTTGAATTCTGTACCCTTCTCCTGTTGACACGAAACTCACTCAACTAAAGCAGAAGTTACCTCACTGTATCTAAGATAACACTTACAGCAACAATGCCCAAGCTTGTACTCACAAAGAACTGAAGTGAAAAACTACCAAGAGGTGTGTATACCTTGTGAACTGCTGTATAAATAACCCCTGTATGCTTTGTTTGGGGAGACTCTCTTTTCGAAGGAGCTCTCTTGCACCAGTGTGTATTCTATAGAACAATAAAGTGTGATTCTCTCCATGCCTGAAGTGTTATTTTTTCTTCCACAGTGCACAACTGCATGTTGGTAAACAGAACTGTATGAAGAGTTTTGAAAAAGTAAATTCCATTTTGAAAAATGCATGTAACCAATTGTAAAAAAAACTGTAATTTACTTGATGTAACTATGGGAAGTACCTGCTTAGTAGGTTGCAAACTCTAACACATATATTCACATACATACAGACAATACATTTAGATAAGTAAGAACATACTATATATAATTTGGCAGTCTATACAGAATATTTCAGTTAAATCAACCCAATTTCAGTCATGCGCTGCATAATAACATGTGTGAGAGAAATTCTTGAAGTTAATGCATGTTTCTGTTATGTTAAAGGTATTAACCAATAGTGTAGTGAATGTTTTATGACCATGTTATTCAGTATATTGTGCTTACTGCTATAAAGCATTGGGACTTCTGCCTTGCTAGAATGTTAGGTATTTAAGAAGGTTCCTTGGAAAAACAAAAGAGGGAACTTAAGGAAGGGAAACGTAAACGTAAAGGCAAAGTTAAAAGGGTCAAGGAAATGGTCAATTTAGACCCAGGCCAGACCCTGGTGGTGTGTAAAGGAGTAATAAAACTGAAATTCCCTTAACTGAGGCACCTAAATTAGGAGTTACTCCACCACACTTAGGATGGGAAAATGATTCCTTATAACAACAACGTTTAAAGTCACACTGACAAAGAGCAAGAGTGGAAAACACCTGAGAGGGGTGTATACTTTGCGAGCTGCTGTATAAATGATCCCTGTATCCTTTGTTCGAGGAGACTCTCTTTCCGAAGGGGCTCTCCCGCACCGGTGTGTATTTCTATAGAAAATAAAGTGTAACACTCTCTACACCCAAACTGTTACTTTATTTTTTATTCCACACGTGTCGGTTAACAACATGACACATATACGACAGTAGTTAGTAAGAGCAATAGGCTATACCATATTATGACTATGAAGACATATTTATTATAGGTTATATATGTACTGTACCATTATACATCTGGCAGCAGAATTGTTTTTATACAAGAAACATGAGATACACGTGTTGTGTGCGGGAAGCTGTCCTGTTCTCCAATTGGGATTTATGAACTCTATTATAACCTTATGGGACTGTGACCTGGCTGGCAAAGTAATGAGGTGAATACAAGGTTACTGTAGATCCACAGGGTTTTGTTCCTTCAGCAAACCACCAGTTCTCTATTTACAGGTGTACCAGTCAGATAACTATTTACAAACATTAGACTTTTGCTAGGTAAACCAACAGTTTGTACAACCATACTCAGGTGCTCCTGCATCCAACAAACACACACACTCTCAAAATGAGCAACTTATACCATAGGCTCTGCCCTGAGCCATTCCATTTCCTATTTGATGAACAATCATTCTAGAACTTTAAAAATACTACATAATGACAATCATTCATTTCAAATACAGATTATTTATTTATTTAACATACACATTTCACAGTCTTCTTCTTCTTCTTTCGGCTGCTCCCGTTAGGGGTCACCACAGCGGATCAGTTGTTTCCACTTCTTCCTGTCCTCTGCATCTTTCTCCGTCGCGCCCACCACTTACATGTCCTCCTTCACCACATCCATAAATCTCCTCTTAGACCTTCCTCTCTTCCTCTTGCCTGGCAGCTCCATCCCTAGCATCCTTCTCTGATATATCCAGCATCTCTCCTCTGCACATGTCCAAACCAACGCAATCTCGCCTCTCTGACTTTGTCTGCAAACCGTCTAACCTGTGCTGACCCTCTAATATACTCATTCCTAATATATACATTTCACAGTATTTAAGTTAATCTAAGCAATAAATACATGTACAGCAGATTTTGTAGATGGGCTCTTCCTCAAGGTATTTAGACACTACATTTCCTACAATCTCCCTTTGCCAGCTCACCATCACCTTCTATTTCTCCTGCTGGTAAGGGAATTGTTTGTTCCTTTAGAGCACAATTAACATTTACTGGAACACATACAAACATACTTCATAAAGACATTTACATGGCACAAATATGCTGTTGGTATAGTTTATCCATGTTTGGAGCAACTGCTCCATCACATCTCCTTGCACCTTTAGTCATTCAAATGTGAAGGAAAGTTTTCGGTCCCATTCTGTGGTACATCCACGGTATCAAACTATGAACTTAAAAGGTTCCATTGAGAGATACCACCTGGTGATGCAGGTATTAGTATCCTTCATCTTACCCAACCACTTCAGGGCTCTGTGGTCTGTTTCCAACACAAATTCCCTTCCCAACAGCTAGTATTTGAATGACTCAAGAGTACACTTGATTGCTAGACACTCCTTTTCCATAATGGAGTACCATCTTTCCCTTGAGAAGAATTTGCTGCTAATATAGGTAATGGGATGATATGCACTGGGGTCTTCCTACATCAGTGCAGCCCCTAATCCCACTTCAGAGGCATCAGTTTGCACTGTAAAGGGTAGATCAAAGTCTGGGCTCTGCAATAATAGCTCGGTACACAGTACCTCTTTAAGATGCTGAAATACATTTTTACATGCAGGCATCCAGTTCATATTGTTGTTCCCTGACTTCCAAGTGAATTACCTGCCAGTGGTGCTGCCAGGGTTGCAAAGTCTGGGATGAATCTATGGTACCAACCCTCCAAACCAAGGAAAGCTCTTACCTGTCTTTTTGTTTTTGGTGCTGGACAAGATCTAATGGCTTCCACCTTCCTCACCTGAGATCATACCTGGCCATTACCTAGGACATAACCCAAATATTTTACTTCATGCTTTGGCAGATTGTATTTCTGAGGATTTGCTGTCAGCCCAGGCTTCTTTAAGTCATCCAGTACCTGATGAAGATGTGACAAGTTCTCCTTCCATGACCTGCTGAACATGACACTGTCATCCAAGTATACTGCTGAGAACTCCTCTTTCCTTTGCAGGACCTTATCCATAAGCCTCTGAAAGGTTGCTGGTGCCCCATGCAGTCCAAAAGGCATGACTCAAAACTGGTACACTCCCCAAAGTGTTTAAAGGGCAGTCAGCTCTCTAGATTTCAATGTTAGAGGTACTTGCCAGTAACCTTTACTGAGCTCAAGAGTGCTGATATACTGTGCTTTCTCTAACCTCTCAATCAGTTCATCAATACTTGGCATTGGGTCAAATTTTGACACAGCATTCAGCTGTCTGAAATCCAGCCACAACGGGATGCACAAACTAGTATATTTCTTTGTGGCAGTCCCAAGCCCGGATAAATGGAGAGGGTTGCATCAGGAAGGGCATCCGGCGTAAAAATTTGCCAAACCAAATATGCAGACAAAAATACAGATTTCCATACCGGATCGGTCGAGCCTCGGCTTAACAACTACCGCCACCAGCACTGATAGCTGACAGGTTGCTGGAGGAAATTGGGCTACTGTTAGCTGAAGAAGGAGAAAAGGCTGAAGGAAAAGAGGAGGAAGGCATGTCCGGAGGAAGGAGGAGAGGAGGAAGGTTAAGAGAGTGGATGTGAGGGTAGGAACTTTGAATGTTGGTAGTTTGACTGATAAAGAGAGAGAGCTTGCTGATATGATGGAGAGAAGGAAGGTTGATATATTGTATGTGCAAGAGACCGAATGTAAGGGGAGTAAGGCTAGGTGCATCGGAGGGGGGTTTAAACTGTTTTACCATGGTGTGGATGGGAGGAGAAATGGGGTAGGGGTTATCCTGAAGGAACAGTATGTCAAGAGTGTCTTGGAGGTGAAGAGAGTGGCTGACAGAGTGATAATTATGAAGCTGGAAATTGATGGTGTGATGATGAATGTTGTTAGTGCATATGCCCCGCAAGTTGGGTGTGAGATGGATGAGAAAGAAGAATTCTGGAGTGACATGGATGAAGTGGTGAAGAGTGTACCTGAGGGAGAGAGAGTGGTGAATGAAGAGAATGCGAGAGAGAGAAGGTTGGATGATGTAGGGATTATGAATAGTGGAGTGCAATGGATTAGCAAGGAGGAAGTTAGGACAGCTATGAAGAGGATGAAGAATAGAAAGGCTGTTGGCCCAGATGACATACCTGTGGAAGCATGGAAGTGTTTAGGAGAGATGGCAGTGGAGTTTTTAATCAGATTGTTTAATGTAATCTTGGAAAGTGAGACGATGCCTGCAGAGTGGAGAAGGAGTGTACTGGTACCAATTTTTAAGAATAAGGGTGATGTGCAGAGCTGTAGTAACTACAGAGGGATGAAATTGATCAGCCACAGCATGAAGTTATGGGAAAGAGTAGTGGAAGCTAGGTTAAGAAGGGAGGCGATGATTAGTGAGCAGTAGTATGGCTTCAAGCCGAGAAGGAGTACTACAGATGCAATGTTTGCTCTGAGGGTGTTTATGGAGAAGTACCGAGAAGGTAAGAAGGAGTTGCATTGTGTCTTCGTGGACTTAGAGAAAGAATATGACAGGGTACCTAGAGAGGAGTTGTGGTATTGTATGAGGAAGTCGGGTGTGCCAGAGAAGTATGTAAGAGTGGTACGGGATATGTACAAAGACAGTGTGACAGTGGTGAGGTCTACGGTAGGAGTGATGGATGCTTTCAAGGTGGGGGTAGGATTACATCAAGGATCAGGTTTGAGTCCTTTCTTATTTGCAATAGTAATGGACAGGTTGACAGATAAGATCAGACAGGAGTCACCGTGAACTATGATGTTTGCGGATGACATTGTGATCTGTAGTGAGAGTAGGGAGCAGGTTGAGGAGACCCTGGAGAGGTGGAGATATGCTCTAGAGAGAAGAGGAATGAAGGTCAGTAGGACTAAGACAGAATACATGTACATAAATGAGAGGGAGGACAGAGGAATGGTGAGGATGCAGGGAATAGAGTTAGTGAAGGTGAATGAATTTAAATACTTGGGATCAACAGTTCAGAGTAATGGGGAGTGTGGAAGAGAGGTGAAGAAGAGAGTGCGGGCAGGGTGGAGTGGGTGGAGAAGAGTGTCAGGAGTGATTTGTGACAGAAGTGTACCAGCAAGAGTGAAAGAGAAGGTCTATAAGATGGTAATGAGACCAGCTATGCTTTATGGGTTGGAGACGGTGGCACTGACTAAAAGACAGGAGGCAGAGCTAGAAATGGCAGTTAAAGATGTTAAGATTTGCATTGGGTGTGATGAGGATGGACAGGATTAGAAATCAGTATATTAGAGGGTCAGCACAGGTTAGACGGTATGGAGACAAAGTCAGAGAGGTGAGATTGTATTGGTTTTGACATGTGCAGAGGAGAGATGCTGGATATATCGGAGAAGGTTGCTAGGGATGGAGTTGCCAGGCAAGAGGAAGGCCTAAGAGGAGATTTATGGATGTGGTGAAGGAGGACATGCAAGTGGTGGGTGCGACGGGGAAAGATGCAGAGGACAGGAAGAAATGGAAACAATTGATCCGCTGTGGCGACCCCTAACGGGAGCAGATGAAAGAAAAAGAAGATTCTGCTGTCTGAAGTCTATGCAGAAGCAGTTACTCCAATCCTTCTTTGGTACCAACACCACTGGGCTACAACACTCACTCCTGGACTCCTCAATGATTCCCTATGACTTCATTAGGTACAACTCCTCCTTGAGGTTAGGAAGCAGTCTTTCAGGCACATGATACCATTTCTTCTTTGGGGTCACCTACGTATTCCTTGAACTGGATGTGGTACTTCAGCAAGGTTGTGCTGCCAGGGCTCTCCCTGATGACCTCATCATCCAACATTGCCTTCAGCTTTTTTTGCTTTGTTTGTGATAAATGGCTGACATTAACCCTTCTTGAGTTTCTCTCATTTGGAAAGTACTGCTCTGCTGTTTCTTCTTCCTCTTTGATAGCACGCACATTCAGTTGCTGACTCACCTCATCCACTATGGAGTTCCACTCCTTCAGCAGGTTAACATTGTAGGTGTGGTATGGCTTGCACTGATCAGGGGTAGCAATCTTATAAGTGACTGGTCCCAGCTTCTGAACAATCTTGTATGCCCCTGCCATTTAGCCAACAGCTTATTGTTATTTGAGGGCAACAAGAGCAGCACATCTTGCCCTGGGGTGAACTCACAAGTCCTAGTCTTCTTGTCATACCAAACCTTCTGCTTCTGTCTGGCTTTTTCCTTATTCTCATCTTCAGGATGTAGGCAACCACATGTTGCTTTTCTGGCTTCTCCTCTTCCCACACATCTCTTAGGACATCCAGGGGGCCCCTCACTGAATGTCCATAAAGCAACTTGAAGAGGAAAATTTAGTAGAAGCTTGAGGCACCTCTCAGTAAGCAAACAGAAGATACCAGAAGTAACCAGACATACCAGTCTGTGCTCATTTCATTCACAAACTTCCTCAGCATTGCCTTTAAAGTGCGGTTAAATTGTTCTACCAGCCCATCAGTTTGAGGATAGTAGGGAATGGTCTTAATTTCCCTAATCCCTAACAATTCAATTCAATTTTATTTTTATATAGCACTCTTCTCACTGCAGTGACACAGAGCACTGTACAGACCTGACAAGGGTTGCATACGTGTACAGTTTGAATCTGGCCACGAAGGAGAGGAAAACAAAAAACTCTACAAGAGGATAGGAGAAAAATAAACCTCTGGGGGTTCATGTGCCAGTGGAAGCCCACCCCTCCTGAGCATTCTAAGCATATGTAATAGCCAGTTCATGATAAGTTAATAAGAGTTGTGGTTTATATCAATGTAGTATATGAGGTATGGTATAGTTAGAGTTCCAGTTCACAGTCAGGCGCGGCCTCCCACGTCCGCAGCATCTGAGTTGTTGTAATCAGCTTGATCCGATTGATTGGCTTTCCGCCTGTCCCCTTCATATGTTCTGGTCCAGTGTCCCATCTAGCCAGTCTACTCATACTGCGGGGTGAACTGTAGCACAAATGGCTCAGAAAAACAAGGAACAATTAGGCAAGGTACATATTCAAGAGGCTAGGCAACGGTCATCATGCATGATACGCAAGATCAAAAAAGTAGGTTTTAAGTTTTAAAGAGAGGTAAGGAGGTGATAGAGCGTAGTTCATCTGGCAGACTATTCCAGAGTTTAGGAGCCATGTAAACAGCTTAACAGTTTGTAAATATGCTGAAGATGCTTTGCTTTGATCTGTTTCAGTGGAAATACTTCTGGATATCTGGTGCCATAATCACATATTACAAGAATGTATTTATAACCATTTTTACTTCTCTCCAAGGGTCCAACTATGTCCATAGCTATACATTCAAAAGGTGTCTCAATTAGAGGAAGTGGTTGTAATAGAGCATGTCCTGGGCTTTGATGTGCTGTACACAGACATTCAGGGCATAACCTGCAATACTCCTGTACATCAATGCACATGTTAAGCTAATAAAACTTTATAGCTATTCTGGCATATGTCTTTTGCAAACCCAAATGACCTTCCCATGGTATGCAATGACCAACCTCCAACACCTTATGGCATAGCTTTGAGAACAAGACATTACAATTCTCCTTGCCTTTGCTATAAAAATTGCCTTTCTTCACAATGGCTTCCCCCCTCATGGCCTCCTGACTGTCTGCATCCTTAAGCAAATTCTTGAAACAACACTGTAAAGAATCTTCCTTCTGCTGGAGTTCTGCAAGATTAACTGGAGGATCTAGTTGGAAGTCTGGTTCAGGAAGTCCTCTGATTTCCAAATGCTGCACAGTGCTCTTAAACTTATCTTTCCTACACTGATCTCTAGACTTAACCAGTTTTTCATGTGGATAAAATGGTAGTTCCCCAAGATAATGAACTTCACTTCCTTCACACTTTGAGATCTAGTCAAAGCTGCACTACTGACTACTGACTGGTACTGTCCATGTGACTTCAGTAACTCATAAAATACAGGTACATCATGGCCTAACACTACTGGATAAGGGAGGTCCCTAACAAGCCCTACAGTCAGGTAAAAACACTGACCTAGAATGATTGCATACACATGCACTGTTGGGTAAACTCTATTCTGCCCATGGATACAACAGACACTCATATTAACATCAGAGTTCAACCAATTCTCCCGCCACTAGAATCTGTGAACTGACTGTATCAACAAGGCCATTTGCACTACTGACTACTGACTGGTACTGTCCATGTGACTTCAGTAACTCATAAAATACAGGTGTTAACCACCATTAACCACCACCTTAACTACCTGCTCTGCATTTTCTCCATAACTCTTCAATTGTTCTGATTTGGGCATGTAACAGAGATTAGCTGGTGATGATTTTTTAGTTGGACAGTAATATTTTATATGACCTTCCTGACCACAGTTATAACATTTCATTGCTGACTTTACTTGAGCAAGTTGTGAGAGAAATCTTAAAGTTAAACTTCAAATAAAAGACTGCATTATGTTAAAGGTATTTATAAGTAGTAGAATGAATGTTTTTTATCTTTATTACAAAGCATCGTGACCTTAAAGTATTTATGGGGTATCTTCAAGAATAGAATTGACCAAACCGTGGGAAAGATTCAAGTGTGAATCACTCGAAGGATGTTGAATTGTCATGGAGATAGTCAAGTCTTGGGGGTCTCACCGAGAGAAAGCCAAATGGTCAACAAATGGCCAGTTTCAGTCCAGGTCAGACCTAGGGGGCATGCAGGTAAGCTGAGGAACAAAGGAACTGAAGCGGAAATCTATTGAAGTGTGGAAATATCTCACAAACACTGTATAAAAAACCCCCTGTATCCTTTGTTCGGGGAGACTCTCTTTTTAAAGGGGAACTCCCACACCAGTGTGCATTTCTATAGAAAATAAAGTGTAACTCTCTACACCTGAAGTGGTATTTTTTTCTTCCACAAGGTGTAACTGGCCTACTTCTAGAGTGACTAAATGACCACTCCCTTTTCTCCCCAACTGACTCACCTGGACTGTTGCTCTTCATGGAATAGTTGTAAATCTTCAGCCCTCTTTTGGCGGTGACAAAGACCTCTGTCAACTGGGCAGCCTCTGATGCACTTTTGGATTCATAATAGCAAATCCAAATCTGAAAATCATGTTTGACCACTCACAGGAACTGCTCCAGGATGATCTTCGCTGCTATCTCCTCCTTGGTGTGTTTGTGTGGCTGGATCCATCTTTCATATTGTCCCTTCAGTCTGGTGTACAGCTTATTTGGTGTTTCTCCAGGCCTCACTTCAGTTGACTAAGGTAAATTGTGGCAGTGTGCATTAGTGATGTTTTTATGGACTTTGAACAGTGGCATGCAAAAGTTTGGGCACCCCTGTTCAAAATTCCTGTTACTGTGAATAGTTAAGTGAGCAGAAGATGAACTAATCTCCAAAGACATAAAGTTAAAGATGAAACATTATTTTCAGCATTTGAAGCAAGATTAGTGTGTTATTGTTGTTTTGTACAATTTTAGAGTGGAAAAAGGGAAAGGAGCCCCATGCAAAAGTTTGGCCACCCCAAGAGATTTGAGGTCTCAGATAACTTTTACCAAGGTCTCAGACCTTAATTAATTCATTAAGGTTATGGCTTGTTCACAGTTATTGTTAGGAAAGGCCAGGCGATGCAATTTTAAAGCTTTATAAATACTCTGACTCCTCAAACCTTGTCCCAACAATCAGCAGCTGTCTAGCACTCTGAAAATTAAAATAACTGATGCACACAAAGTAGGAGAAGGCTATAAGAAGATAGCAAACCATTTTCGGGTAGTTGTTTCCTCAATTTATAATCTAATTAAAAAATGGCAGTTAACAGCAATGGTGGAGGTCAACTTGAGGTCTGGAAGACCAAGAAAACTGCTTGAAGAAAAGCAAATCAAAACACCATATGACTGCAAAATACCTGCAGGAAGATTTAACAGACTCTGGAGTGGTGGTGCACTGTTTTGCTGTGTAGTAACACCTCCACAAATATGACCTTCATGAAAGAGTCATCAGAAGAAACCCTTTCTTGTGTCCTCACCACAAAATTCAGTGTTATAAGTTTCCAAATGAATATCTAAACAAGCCTGATGCATTTTGGAAACAAGTCCTGTGGACCGATGAAGTCAGAATAGAACTTTTTGGCCTCAAAGGTATGTTGGAAGAAAAAAGGGCACAGAATTCCATGAAAAGAACAACTCTCAAACTTTTAAGCACTGTGAAAAGATCATGCTTTGGGCTTGTGTTGCAGCCAGTGGTATGGGGAATGTGGAAGAAAAAATACCACTTTGGATGTAGAGAGAGTTACACTTTATTTTCTATAGAAATACACACCGGTGCGGGAGAGCCCCTTTGAAAAGAGAGTCTCCTCAAACAAAGGATACAGAGATCACTTATACAGTAGCTCGCAGGGTATACACCCCTCTCAGGTGTTTTCCACTCTTGCTCTTTGTCAGTGTGACTTTAAACGTTGTTATAGGGAATCATTATCCCATCCTAAGTGCGGTGGAGTAACTCCTAATTTAGGTGCCTCAGTTAAGGGAATTTCGGTTTTATTACTCCTTTACATACCACCAGGGTCTGGCCTGGGTCTAAATTGACAATTTCCTTGACCCTTTCATCTTTGCCTTATCTGTAGTTTACGTTTCCCTTCTTTAAGTACCCTCTTTTGTTTTTCCAGGGAACCTTCTTAAGTACCTTAACATTCCAGCAAGGCAGAAGTCCCAACACTTTATAACAGTAAGCGCAATATACTGCATAACATGGTCATAAAACATTCACTACACTATTGGTTAATACCTTACTGACCATGCAGGGTGCCCAAACTTTTGCTTTGGGGCCATTTCCTTTTTTGTTATTTTAAAACTGTAAAAGATGGAAATAAAAAAGTCGTCTTCTTTCAGTTGCTCCCATTAGGGGTCGCCACAGCGGATCAATTGTTTCCACTTCTTCCTGTCTCCTGCATCTTTCTCCGTTACACCCACCACCTGTATGTCCTCCTTCACCACATCCATAAATCTCCTCTTAGGCCTTCCTCTCTTCCTCTTGCCTGGCAGCTCCATCCCTAGCATCCTTCTCCCAATATATCCAGAATCTCTCCTCTGCACATGTCCAAACCAACGCAATCTTGCCTCTCTGACTTTGTCTCCATACCGTCTAACCTGTGCTGACCCTCTAATATACCCATTCCTAATCCTGTCCATCCTCGTCACACCCAGTGCAAATCTTAACATCTTTAACTCTGCCACTTCTAGCTCTGCCTCCTGTCTTTTGGTCAGTGCCACTGTCTCCAACCCGTAAAGCATAACTGATCTCACTACCATCCTATAGACCTTCCCTTTCACTCCTGTTGGTACCCTACTGTCACAAATCACTCCTGACACTCTTCTCCATCCACTCCACCCTGCCCGCACTCTCTTCTTCACCTCTCTTCCACACTCCCCGTTACTCTGAACTGTTGATCCCAAGTATTTAAATTCATCCACCTTTGCCAACTCTATTCCCTGCATCCTCACCATTCTTCTGTCCTCCCTCTCATTTATGCACATGTATTCTGTCTTAGTCCTACTGACCTTCATTCCTCTTCTCTCTAGAATGGAAATAAAAAAGTAACGCTCCTTAAAATATTTTTAAAAATGTAACATCTTTAACTTAATCCCTTTTGGAAATCTTTTACTTGCTTGGATATTAACAATGACAAAAATTGTAACCAGGGGTGCCCAACTTTTTGCATTCCACTGTAGTGAGGCCAGCCATGAAATATCTTTGGTTCATACTGACTGCAGTGAAATAAAAGTCAAAGTGAATATAAGAATCAGTGCATTTTTTTATTATTATTTGCATTTTCCATACTGTCCCAACTTTTTATGATTTGGTTGTATTATTTTACCTATTTGCCTTGCATGTGCCATCATGCAGAGGCATTCATGTAGCATTATGGTTTAACAATCCGCTCACTTATGCAGCTGGCTCTTTCTGTCTTAGCCCTGCCCAACGGTAAAACACAGTTTTGAGGCTTGGAACCTCAAAACTAAAACAGTCAAGAGAAGGGAGGTGAAATTCAGGGATGAGGAACAGACAACAACATAGCCGGTGAGGTAGAGGGATAAAGACACAGTCACACACAGCATTCCTGGTGATGCTGTCTCTGTTACCTGGAGTGATCAGCCCGATCAAGACGCAAACTGTGTTAGCAGTTGCTAATTGTTTGTGTGATGGTGGAAAGGCAATGCAGTTTGGGCTACATGGCTTCATGTGTAGCCTTGTGGGTGGACTGGCATGCACAAGGAGAACACAGCTCCTAATTCTTCAGTCCCACCATTTCCATTCTGCTGTGTGTGTGCATGTGGTTGATTGTATATGTAGACACACATTTATGCCACATCATTGTATGTAATGTCTAACGTAAGGATTTTAAAATACCTTCATTAACATGCTTTCAGTACAGTATGTGCTTATGTGTATTCCTACATTTCATTTTTGTGTCTGTGCTGCACTCCACTGCAGAGTCTTGATGAAATTCAGTGCAGTATCTGATGTACACCAGTGTGAAAATGGAAGGGAAAAAACAAAGAACAATGAAAAAAGCAAGCAATAGGCTGAGCTGGAGGAAGAGAGGGAGATGAATGAGGAGCAGCTGGTTTATGTAAGATGATGCACAGACTGTGGGAGGGTTTAGTGCGGTAGCTCACTCCTGATGCTGATGAGCTGCAGGGACTCAACTATCCTGTGGGCCTGGCCTGTTTAAAAGCCAGGAGAAGAGAATGGAGAGGTTTGAAAAGCCATTTCAGATTTAATAGACTTCCCATGAACACATCACCGAGGGGCATTGGAGCAAGGATGGCCCAGGGCAAACCAAACAGCTGTTCTCCTTCTTCATCATGGATAGCCTGGTGTGAACCTCCTCAGTTGCTGCCAGCCTAACCGCCGTCTGGTCTTTGTTTCAGGATCTTCCCATGGGACTACGGTTTTGAATTTCTCAGGTCAGGGTGTATGCCTGAAAACACACACATTCCAGCAGAGTGTCAGCTGTGAAGAGAATCACTGTCCACAGGTTTATTTTTCAGTTTCCTCAGGGCATTTGATTCCCTTGCAGTATGTCTGCTCTTAAATGGGGATTAAACAAAGCTGATTTTAACTTTATGAAAAGAAGTCTACTGTGCAATCCGGATGGCAAACACATCATGTGGAAAAGAAAGCAAGGTGTACCAAGAAACTGCTCTTAAGATCATCATTTTTTGTGCTTTGCTGTTCTTTAACGGGTCTCAGACTCAGTCACACACCAGTCAGTAGTTTCAATAGACCACAGGGCAAAGCAGTATAAGAGACTGAGTTGCAGAGTATCTCTCAGAGTCACAGGGGTCTATAATGAGTGTAATGGAGCTGTTTCCCTTTTCCCACATGAGCCTTCCATATACCCCAGCAAAATGGATCCCCAGACATCACAGTACACCCTGTTTCACAAGCAACTGAGACACAGTACTATCCATATGCACACAATAAAAGTCCTTCATCTGGGCTTGAGCTGCTGAGAAGACAGCACTTTCACCTGCATCTTTTGGAATCACTTGCTTTGATTCGCTTTGAACCAGGGCAAGGTATTCATACCCTGAAAGCAGGCAAATAGAGGGTGATGTCTTTACCTTTCTCTGACCTCCATTCTTGGATCGCTTATGCACACAGGGCCTTACAAGTCTTTAAGTAAGATTAAACCTCCACCATCATCTCTATCCCTGATGCCCATCCATAGTGCTATCAATAAAAACAAGATTCGGATGCCTGTTGGTGATAGCTGGTAAATATGGGTCAAGAGGTCCATCTTAAACATTCATGCAATGTAGAAGTGTTTTTGGTCATTTTGCTGTCCCATAAAGAAACTGTCTGTTGTGGATTGGAGAGAGGAGAAAGCCAACTCACACCCACTGCTGTTTCAGTGCTATGAAAATCATATGAAAATGAGGCGGCCCAGTGCTACTCTCACTGGGGAAAAATCACTTTTGTGCAATTTGGCCCACTGTGTTCACAGCTGAACGGGAAAGGACAGGCTGAATGGCTCTCAGGGTCTATTTGAATTGGCCTCCGCAGCACAGCAAGACATGCTTTGGAGCAGAGGGCCACAAGATGCCAACAGAACTGTGCTTCCGAGCGGCGTGTTTGTGTTCGCCGCCTCTTTTCATTCTGTATCAGTGTGCTGCTATTCGCGGGAGTGGAAGCAGTGTTTTCACATGAACAAAAGGCCCCTTTCTCTCACTGCTACTACTTCTCCACAGTCCCAGCACTCTCCTTTACAAATGGGCACTGCCTGCAGGGGGAAAATCAAAGAATTAATAAATAATGCAAGCACAAGAGAGGGCCTATCAAGCCAGACAAGCAGGGCTATCGAGAGTGGGGTCAACCCGAATTGCATTTGACATTTTATCCATGTGTTTGTTTTTATGTGCAACATAGACATACAGTTTGAGGGTGAGGCAGCCAATCTGTGCTTGGCTTTTTTTGCCCAGAGCTGAACAAAGACCACAGAAAATAGACAGAGCAAAGGAATAACAAAGAACTCTTAGAACAGCCTGTCTGAAGCAGAAGCCAGGCACTCGTGTGGTATGCTTCTACATCCCCCCCCCCAAAACTTATCGTTTCGTTATCTCTGGCACAGAGTGCTTCATGCTAAAGCAGGATCGAGCCCCTTTCCATCCCCATGGACAGAACTGCAGTATTGAATTCAATCTTGCCTCAGTCTTATGTAGCAAGCACATACTGGCTGCACACCATGTTGCATTGCTGTCTGTTACAGCGGATTTTTACCTTCAAAATATTTTTTTGTGTGTGCGTACAGGGCTGCTGTCACATGCGGAAGGTAATAGGCAACAGCATATATTGATCTTTCCCAAGTTATTCAGCACAAACCAAGGCCAGCGTTGTTGGGATTTCGTCATCATCATCATCATCATCATCATCATCATCATCATCATCATCAACAGCACCTATATTTCTTTTAACAGAATGGATGTTGATAATGATGTGCATAACATGCCCCTATACTCTTGCTTTTCTCTTCCCTGTGGACGCATACAGATTCAAACAGTGTCCTCCAGTGCCACCTGACATACCAATCCTCCGTTTGCAGATAAATATTCTCACGGATCAGAGAAGCAATCCCAGTGGTTTTTGAAACTATGACATGTCAATCCAAGAGGAAAACAAAAGCAATGCACAAAAATTGTTAAACTACCCCAACTGGGTAATTAGGTCAGCTGAGACTAAGCTGTGTTAAAGTGGGAAGCACTTGGGTGGTGTGTACAGTCTAACAAGACATCACAGATTATCCATCTTATAAAACTGGTCATCTTTTGTGCCTTCCCCATCTATCACAGTGGTATAATGCAATTAAACATTCACACAAACTGTCTGTGTGTAATTGTATTCAGCAGGTGAAAATCCAAACAAAACTGAAAGTTAACATCAAACAGTTAAAGTCATAGTAGAAAACCACTTTATAACCGTGGCCCCATTTTAGCAGCATATTAATGGTTCATAGTATAAAGGTTAAGACTGTGTTTTAAGCTACACGCGTATTTATTATTTCTTACTTCTCAATCTTATTTCTGTGCCATTACAATTAATTACATAAAGGAACATTATTTCAACACTAAAAACCCAAAGAAGTGGCGAATCCTTGGCAGCACTGTGTTTTGTTTAAATTGTACAGATGTCAGGAACCGGCTAGGCAGGTCCCGCCTACCCATAACAGCTACACCAGATCAACTCCTCAGCGCAGAGATAAAAGGCACGAAGCCGAACAACGCCGGCACGGGATCTCAACCGTAGCTGCACATGCTTGCCAAGTGTTATCCCTGCAATTCCTGGTGTTACATAATAAATGTCTCTGTCCTCGTGAACCCTAGCCCCTCGTGTTGTGTCTGCACTTGAGTCCTTTACCCCGTCCCTGTGAGATCTGTGACAACAGATCCATTTTTTTAGAAATGTCATTGAAATGTCATTTTAAAATGTGTAAGTCAAGGCCAAATGCAATACCACTCTAAACATATAGATTTTTTTTACAGATGCTATATTTCTGAAGGTTTTGCAGATGGACTGAGGTTGTTACTCAGTTCATTCCCTCCCACTACATCCTGCTAGAAGCATTGTACTACAAGTGGTACTATTATAGCAGTTTCCCACAACAATAATAATCGTGTTCAATCCATGAAGAATTAAGTTCAACAGTTCCACTTTGGTCACACTGACATCTTCTAAATAAATGATATTGGACTTTTCAATTGACTTTTGTTGCCAGCTCTTGCGATTGTTTCCATGGCCTGGGAGTCCCTGTGTCCACATTAGAGACGCAAAAACAAATTTGTCAAATTTGCTTTATTTATTGTTTCACAGGTAATTAAGCCAAAGTGGTACAATTTGCATGGCTACTTTTGGCAGTTACCTTTGTCACTGGGAATGTGTGCCAACAGCTGTTTCTCTGTTCAATTTTCAGTCAATCTGTTGTTCCTACAAAACAAAAAAAAACTTTGGCTTAACTGCTTCAATAACACTATGGGAGATAATAAAGCCAAATTTTTATTTAAACAAGAGCTGATGCCTAATGTATGCCCTTTGAAAACATTCATTAGTGAAGACTTACAGTAGAAACAGAGCACATGGGATAGATTTTTTTAAAGAGTTTATTTTATAAATATGCTTTTCTGTGTGGTAAAAGTTCATTTTCAAAACACTAAGCAGTAAACAGATTTCAGTTGTAGAAAAAAATCATACTTCTACTGTGCTTAACACTTCAATGCATACGTGACGTTTTTTCTTCAGCCTGTGTGAATTTGATGGAACTTATTTTATATACTGACCCCTCAGTTATTAGGAAAACTTGTTTGTCCAACATTTGGTCTCAGTAAGGCCATGTATACCCGTTTTTCATATGCATACCATTTTGTATGGTTCAAAATCGGCAGAGGTTTAACATAAGGATGCATACTGTTTCCATATCTGTATAATTTATAAACTGAAAAAATCATTAGAGGCAGGACTACATGAAAAAAAAACAGAACATGAAAGTTAGTGGAAACCTCATCATCTACTCATCATCTACACAATGATATGACAATACTAGCTGAAAGCGAAGAGGACTTGAGACATCTCATCAAGCTCAAAGAACATAGCTGGAAATGGGATTGCATCTTAACTTGAAGAAGACAAAACTCTTGACAGCTGGAAAGTCGGACAATTTCACACTGGATGGAGCAGAAATACAAGCAGTAGACCACTTCAGCTTACTTGGATCGACAATCAATAATGAAGTGACAAGCAGCCAAGAAATCCAACAAAGAATTGCTCGGGGCAGAACAGCCTTGAAGATCTTGGACAAAATTTTCAAGTGTTCCCAGTCACATCATATGTACGGATGTGAGAGTTGGACAGTGAAAAAGATGGACAGGAAGAAAATCAATGCTTTTGAATTGTGGTGCTGGCAGAGAATTCTGTGCGTACCTTGGACAACCTGAAAAACAAATGCATGGGTGTTGGGGAAAATTAAACCAAAGATGTCGTTGGAAGCTCAAATGACCAAACTTTGACTGTTTTATTTTGAACACATCCTGAGGAGAGAATAGTCTTTGGAAAAGGATATCATGCTTAACAAAGTGGAAGGTCAATGCAAAAGAGGAAGACTTGCAATGCTCTGGATGGATGCGGTCACCACAGCCATGAATGCCTCTTTGTCAAATCTTAGCCAACTTGCTGAAGACTGGATGCTTTACAGGACAGCTATCCATAGAGTCGCTATGAGTCAACACCAACTCAACGGCACTTAACAAAACAACAACAAAAAAAACCATTTTGTATGTTCTTAGAAAGTTTCACTGATTTGTATTGCCTTATCCTAATCCATTTTTGCTGTATAAGGTTGTATAGCCCCTTTTCCAGGGAGAACTCTGTTGGTCAGATTTCTTCCAGGTACCTGCTACACTGAGACAGTTAAGATATGAAGATAGCGCCGATGTGGATGGCTGCTGTCTTCCAAGCTCCTCTTATACTTTATTTCTTTGTAATTTTATTGGCATTAACTCTACACAATAACGTTATATTTACGAATGCTATCATTACCTATGACAGACAGACTTTGATCGACATCGGAACCACAATGAGCTCACATTTCACAGCTAAGCAAAGTTCAGCGGACACAGCAACCTCGTTGGACTACTCTTTGTTCAGTCTACCTGGCATACCCGATGAATGCCACCGGAGGAGTAAGCGGGGGAAAAGAGCTGGGTTTCTGGTCTGGTTGAGACGACGTGCAAACCGCCCCCCTCTTCCCAGTATTTTTCTAGCAAATGTTCAGTTACTAGACAACAAGCTAGATGAACTGAGAAGAAGGCTGGCCTTTCACCAAAACATCAAAGATTGCAACGTGCTGGTTTTCACGGAGACTTGGCTGGACCCCTCGATTCCAGACTTCGCTATTACACCCCAGGGCCTCACAATACACCGGCAGGACAGGACAATGGAGTCGGGAAAGGTGAGAGGGGGAGGTGTCTGGTTCATTGTAAACAACTTGTGGTGTTCGTATGTGGAGAATATCTCCTCTGGATGTTCCCGTGACCTTGAGCACTTCACAATCAGATGCCGACCCTACTAGCTGCCCCGGGAATTTTCATTGGTCATTTTAATAGCC
Organism: Heterotis niloticus; assembly: GCA_018136845.1. NCBI lineage: Eukaryota > Metazoa > Chordata > Actinopteri > Osteoglossiformes > Osteoglossidae > Heterotis > Heterotis niloticus. The sequence continues at coordinate 25,688,157 of CM030890.1, forward strand.
GTGTATATTCCACCACAAGCCAAAACCGCAGGGGCGCTCAATGAGTTGTATGGTATTGTTGAGTGGTTGGAGGCTTTACACCCAGAGGCTGCTGTGATTGTGGCTGGCGATTTCAACAGCGCCAATCTGAGGAAACCCATGCCAAAATTCCACCAGCAAATTAGCTTTCCGACACGTGGTGGGAACACGTTGGATCATGGTTACATTCGCTTCCGGGGTGGATATAAGGCCCTCCCCTGTCCTGCCTTCGGCAAGTCAGACCACTGTGAGAGAAATCTTTAAGTTAAGCTTTAAATGAAAGATTGCACTATGTTAAAGGTACTTATAAGTAGTAGAATAAATGTTTTTTTTTTCTATTACAAAGGATTGTGACCTTAAGGTATTTATGGGGGTATCTTAAAAAAGTACAGGTGCTGGTCATAAAATTAGAATATCATGAAAAAGTTGATTCATTTCAGTAATTCCATTCAAAAAGTGAAATTTGTATATTAGATTCATTCATTACACACAGACTGATCTATTTCAAATGTTTATTTCTTTTAATTTTGATGATTATAACTGACAACTAATGAAAGTCCCAAATTCAGTATCTCGGAAAATTAGAATATCAATTAAGACCAATGCAAAAAAAGGATTTTTAGAAATGTTGGCCAACTGAAAGGTATGAACATGAAAAGTATGAAGCATGTACAGCACTCAATATTTAGTTGGGGCTCCTTTGGCCTGGATTACTGCAGCAATGCGGTGTGGAACGGAGTCGATCAGTCTGTGGCACTGCTCAGGTGTTATGGGAGCCCGTGTTGCTCTGATAGTGACCTTCAACTCTTCTGAATTGTTGGCCCAATAAAACTTTAGGGCTGGCCTGTCCCGCGGAGCAGATTGTCCTCAGACAGAATATGTCATTAGCAGAAACTGAATGGTAAGACAGAATTGTTTCCATTTATCAGAACGGGTTTCTGAAGTTAGTATCTTTTTATCAAGGCTAAAAGGCAGGGTGGTCCCTGGCCATAAGGAGAAGCTCTGTCCAGCCCGAATAGAAAGGGTGTCAGGAACCTCGATCAGCAGCAAGGCGTAGGACCCATGTGCGGAAGGGAGACACGGGACAGGAGGTGCAACTGCTCAGTGGTTTAATTTGGATACAACATGGTACAAGACAGGATAACATCACGGACAGTAGTTGTCTGGTCCCGCTCCGGTGTAGGTCGGCTCGGCCGCTCTTATGTCCGCGTGGGCGGGTCAACATTCGCGTTGCGTCTGAATACTCGTGTCGCATCATTGTGTCCTGTCAGCATCCCGACGCGTCTGACAAAGGGTGTATAGAGAATTACACCAGGAGTTGGTAGGTCCAACTCCAGCTGAGTGGGTCTAAGCCAGCACATTCGGGTGGGTCCTGACTGAGGTGAAGAGAAAGGTTCGTGACTTTCCACCGCACAGCAGTTCTGAATTGGTGGGTCCAACTCGGACTTGGTGGGTCTAAGTCTGTGTGTAGCATGTTGGATTGGTTTTACCCGCATGTTTTGAAGTACTTCATTGTCTTTGTTTTTTTTTTTTTTTTTGTATGTGTTTAATGTGTGTGAAGTGTTGCCTATAAAACATCTAATTGCATTATTATTACTTTATTATTAAAAAAAAGCGAGAAGGGATTAAATATAGCATCCTAAAACCACAATGGTGTACAAGTGCATATAAACAGAAAGGTACTTGTCATAATCAAGAACAGTACCAATACAGTAATTGAAAAGTTGTGGTCTAGTCATTCTAACTTGTAAGAGAGTGTGTGTATAATGTCTGTCTTTTTCGCAATAAATATCTTGCTTAAATGTGCATGAAAGGTGTACTTACTCAAATTATTGAACTTAAAATGATTTAAAAAAAATAAGTGGCCAGTGCAGGTTTGACAGGGAAAAGAAAAGCAAAATGGGGCTGGGTGATTGTGAATAGTATCTTGTACCAGATCCTGATTACAACCCAAGTGGTGAAACCAAATTTGAAAAACTGATGAGAGAACATGAAGATGGCAAGCCCTTAGGGTTCAACAGGTTAAAGAAAAGTTTCACAGAGTGTAGAGAGTGAAACAGGAATGTCATTTAAGAAAGAGTGCAAAAAATGGCATACTGTAGAACAACACTTGGGTTATGGCCAAGAGAGGGCTTATTAGATCCAGCAGTGTTGCAGAAAACTAAAGGAATGTTATGGCAAAAATAAAATGCAGGATGTAGAAGAAAAAAAAAAAAAAAAAAAAAAGCTGTATTTGTATAAGTTTAGGGACTGAAAAAATGAGTTGTGAAAAAGAAAGCCTTAGAGGTAGTGCAGAAGCATGTAACTGACCTCACCGTCAACTTAAAAGCAGAAAAAGCAAAGGGTGAAGTTCAAGCTGCTGTTCTGACAATGTCTGCACAAGTGCTTTCCACAGAAGCACCCTGCAGAAAGAAGAGATGCCATTGTACCCCAGGCCCCCATACAATCCAGAAGGAGGTGCAGTGGGAGGCGTTGAAGGCAGTTGCCAGGAGCTACAGCCTCAACCTGTCACCCAGACACACATGCAGTGGGACACACCTAGATGGCCCAAGCCAAGCACCATTAGGTGCATTTCCCCTTATCCAGACACCTGACCCCCAAGGCCCTGATGGCCAAGGCAATCCTCAAGTGGTATTGGTCCAGCATAACTGGGACATCCAAGAACTCCTAGATATGGCAAATAGCCTTCCTAACCCGAGGGAGATGGGGGAAACCAGGTTCTGGGCTGCTGTGAAGGATTTAGATGACATCAATCCAGTGGAAGCCTCAATTCCAAAATCCATAAGTCAGTGAAGATCACGTGCATTGGATGGAGTCAGTCTGACAAACAAGACTGTCCTCTGTCCTCTGTCCACTGCATTTGGTTAGGGCATCTAGAGCTTGTCATGTCTGTCAGCAGAGCTGCTCGGTCAGAAAAGTTTGGAATAAAGCAATGATAAAACCCAGCCATACCCAAAAAGGATTTTAGTTGTTTGCGGCAGGGGACATGACTCAATTGCATGGACCTTGTGAACTTGTGGCTTAATTATTCCATTCCCAATGATGAATCCCAAATACTGAATCTCTGTTTTTGCTAAAAGCACACTTGGTAGGATTAACAGTCAACCCTGCAGAGCGGAGATGCTGGAAAGCCCTCCTAAGATGCTCCAAATGCTTCTCCCAGGCAGCACTATATATGACAATATCATCTAGATACGAACAGGCAAAATCAGATAAATCGTGCAACACTTGATCCATCAGTCTTTGGAATGTTGCTGGAACCCCATGAAGCCCAAATGGGAGAAAAACAAACTGAAAAAGACCAAACGGGGTCCTAAAAGCCGTCAGCTCCCGGGACCTCCGTGTCAAACGTACTTGCCAATATCCTTTGCACAGATCAATAGTTGTAAAATACTTTGCTTTACCCACACACTCCAATAGATCATCAATTTGAGGTGTTGGATATGAATAAAATTTGGAAACAGAGTTCAGGTATCTAAAATCAATACAAAATCTTATGGTACCATCTTTCTTTGGAGCCAAAACCACTGGACTACACCACTCACTCTTTGAAGGTTCAATAATGCCCAGGGACAGCATGTAGTCCACTTCTTTCTTCAATGACTCTCAGAAGCGCTCTGGTACTCTATAACTCAGATGCCTCCCCCTTACATTATCATTCAACACTATATCATGCTGAACCATATCTGTATGACTAGGGTATTCTGAAAATACATCCCAGTCAATCAACTCACTTGTACTTGCTGTTCTTCTGTGAGGTGATCCAAATTCAGTTCAGTGGTAATTGTCAAGGGCAGATACTGGTCATCCACTTCCTCTTCCTCCTTCACCCCTCTTATCAGTAACACTTCAGCCCCTCTTCCTGGCCTTGAGACCCACTCCTTCAAAAGGTTGACATGGAGGACCCGACTAGAACCTGACTTCCCTGAAGTGGAGATCTGGTATGTAGTGGGTCCAAGCTTCTTCTGTACTTCAAAAGGGCCCTTGCCACTTTGCCAGTAGCTTACTATCTGAAGTAGGCAGCATTACCAAGACCTTCTGCCCTGGAACAAAGCTCCTTTGTCTAGCTGATTGATCATACCAAACCTTCTGATGTTGTTGAGCTTCTGCCATATGTGCCTGAGCCAGTTCACTTTCTGTAATCACTCCCTCATTTGAACATCATAAGAGATCACATCCAAAGGTTCTTCCTTGTCCGAGTCCCCTTCCCAAATTTCCCTCAGCAGTACCAACAGACCCCTTACTTCATGCCCGTATAACAGCTCAAAAGGGGAAAACCCAGTAGAGGCTTGCGGCACTTCCCTATAAGCAAAAAGAAGATAGGGGAGCCACTGATCCCAATCAGAACCTGTGTCATTGACAAACTTACAGAGCATCTGTTTAAGTGTTTGGTTGAAGCATTCTGTCAGTCCATCTGTTTGTGGATGATATGGAGTTGTTTGCACACTCCTTATTCCAAGTAGTTGGTACACCTGTTTCAGCAAAGTTGACATAAAATTAGTGCCCTGATCCGTCAGAATTTCTCTTGGGAATCCAACCCTTGAGAACAGCTGCACCAGAGAAACTGCCACCACCCTAGCTTTAACAGACTTTAAACGGGAACACCTCTGGATATTTAGTGGCGTAATCAGTAATCACTAACATAAACTAATTCCCAGCTTTGCTTTTCTCCACCGGCCCAACAACGTCCATTCCCAGACATTCAAAAGGAGTCCCTATGATGGGCAAGGGCTGAAGTGGAGCCTTAGAGACACACCTTCCAGAAGTCCTTTGGCACTCAGGGCAGCTCCTGCAGAACTTTTCATCAGCTCTCAAGCCAGGCCAGTAAAACTGGTATTTAATGCAAGCTGTGGTCTTGTGTTTCCCCAGGTGGCCAGCCCAGGGAATGGAATGACCCAAGGCAAGCACTGTCCCTTGGGCCGCTTCAGGAACCACTAGCTGCTTAACCGAACCCTGCTGATGGTAGAGAATACCTTTCTGCAAAAAGTAACTGTCACCCTTGCCAATTGGCTCTGCCTCTGCTTCACTCTCTTTAGCTCCTTATAATAAAGCAGCTAAGCTCAGGTCACTTTGTTGCATTTGTCTAATATTAGTGGGTATCTGAAACTCCAGGGACATCTCTGAAACAACTTCAGCTGATAGTTTTGACACCGTATGATTAAACCTCTCCTGTCTCCGTTGTCTGCATGACTTTCGAGACTTCCCAGGCTGGGTCTCTAGGTCAGCATTATAAAATGGCAAGGCCCTGAGGGTTAAGGATGGTTCTTCTAACTGCTTAGCTTGAGCTCTAGTGGTCACAACGTTGCTCTGTCGACTGGAACCCAGCAGATCAAATAGGACAGGTAGATCACAACCCAACACCACCAGAAATGGTAGTTTAACAACAACCCCAACATTTAGAAGATAAGATTGTCCTTTAATCTCCATGTAAACATCTGCTGTCGGGTACAACTTCTCACCGTGAACACAACAGATGGGGATGGTATCTAGGGTGCAAATCACACTTAGTGGAACATACCATCTGTGTACCAAGGTTTGATCACTACCTGTATCAATGAGCACTTTAATCCTTTTACCATTAATCTTTACCCAGGTAGTTTTAATACTCCTATCCTTCCTGGGCCTAAAATCTGCATTCTCGCAAGGCATAAAGCACATCCGAGTAAGTTTCACAGGGTTCCTAGGACATCTTGGCTTGGTATGCCCTAGGGACTTGCCCACATTTGATGCTGGCTTCTGGTGCTGAAAAAAAGGTGGCAGCCTACATACCTCTTTACCTGCACCCCATAGCACATAACTCCATAGCTGGCCTGCTTTTCTGGCTGCTACAAAGACATCAGCAAGAGTAGCTGCCTCAGCCGCAGTTGCAGGGTCATGCTCCCATATCCACACGTGTAGCTCTGGAGACACCATTCTCAGATACTGTTCCAATATGATTATTTCACTTATGTCTTGGACTGTTTTACCTTGGGGTTGGATCCACTTTCCATACAACTCCTTCAGCCTCACATACAATTCCTTAGGGCTTTCACCAGGATCCACATCCAAAGAGCAAAACCTTTGCCTATAAGTCTCAGAGTTAACATCAAATTTCCTTAAAATGGCATTTTTCACCTTGTCATAGTCAAGGCCCTCCTCCATATCCATATGCAGATAGGCACTCCTTGCTTTACCAGTTAACAATGGGACGAGCCTGAAAACCCAGACTTAGGCCAACGGCAAGCTACCGCAATTCTTTCAAACGTCAGAAAGAAGTGTTCCACATCATCATTCTCAGTTAACTTTTCCAATTTTGGATCTTTCATATACAAAAACTGACCTGTGCTGTCAGTCATTTGCTGGTCCTCTACTACTGGAGCTGGCACTTGCATACTTTGAGGGGTCCCATCTAAACCAGGGGACTGTAAACCAGGAATTGAAGCTGGCACTGGAGAGGTGCATGCCTGGACCTCTAGCTGGAGAAGCTGGAACTGGTGCTGTAGAGCTTTAAGGCACTGGCCCTGGTGTACTGACTCCTCCTTTAGCTGAGTCTCTCAAATCTCCTGTTGCCCAAGGTGTGCTCAAATGATAGCAGTCAGATATGCAATGGTTGGCTCTGTCATACCTTCACCCTCAGTTTCTTGGGCTCCACCTGAAGCTACCACCTCCACACTTTCTCCCTCATCCATCTGCTCCTTCTCTTGTCCAGCATATGGTCCTTTGTGTTTAGTCCCCTTCAGTTTAGCACCCTTGCCTGCCCAATGCATGGCTTCCAAAAAATAGGGAAAAGGGTAAAAAGGAAAAAAAAACCTGTGTCCTCTACCTGCTGATCCCACTTCTAACACCATATGTGAGGGACCAAGTCAGCAGGCACAAGGAATCACAGGTTAATTGTTAAAAAGAATCATTTATTCCCAAAAAAAAAAAAAAAGGTAATTATGTCAGCAACAAATAAATTTGGGCCCATAAAAAGGTCAACTGAACATAACACCCAAACCAACAATACACAGCACAAATCAACTAGGCATATCACTGCCCAACCCCAAACACACAAGAGGGCTTAAATAATGGCTGATCAGACCATTCACATACAACTACATACAATAGGGGAACACCAGAACTATACAAACACAAACAAACAAAACGCTACACACCGATTGGTTAACCAAATCATATACATAACAAAATCCAGCAAAATTAAAATACTATTAATAAAAAAACAAATCAGGAAATCCAAACCAAATGAACGTCTACACCGATATTCTCTCCCCACTATGCTGCAGCAGGTTTATTGGCCCTGGATCCACTTCCTGCTTTCCAAGGCCCGATTTCCTTCCTCCAATCCTCCGTCCGGGCTGGTACCTGGATAGGCCAATCCCCAGAGACCACCAACCAAACCAGCAACCCACAACAATTTCCATTCAAACCCCAAACAAATTCAAACCAAACATGTCACCACCCAAAACAAATCAACACAAATAAAAATTCAAACAAAAATATACTTAAACTATCCACTCATCTGTGTGGGTGCCGGAGCGGCCATCACAGCCTACTATCATGACCATGGTGAACACCGAGACAATGGTGAGCCCCGAAGGAGGGGACGTGGCAGAGGGCATGGACATGGCAGAGGCAAAGGAAGGGGAGGTGGCCCACCCCACCCAGAAGGGGGCAACAGAAATAACTATTGTTCCAACTGTGGGAAAGAAGGCCACTGGCAATACAACTGCCCTGACCCACACAGAGACGATCGAATGGGGGGTTTAGCCAGCCAGGCCTCCTGAAGATGTCACCGCCTACCCAAACGCCTGGGGGGTGAAGGGGGGGGCAGAGAAAAGAGGGGTCAGTATGTCGCCTTAACATGGAGCCCTGCCAGCGACCACTGCCCTGTGAATCTCATGGGACAAGATTTACTGTCCAAACTGGGTGCCACGATCCGAGTCACCAAGACGGGAACCACATTAACAGCTCCAACCCTGGGACTGTTCCACTTGTCGGTAAAAAATGCTTCATATCGTGCATGGGTTTTAGATGATAACACATTATATTGTGACACAGTTCCACGCTCACAAGAACAACCTGACTGTTTCCACTGTACAGCACGATTCTTTGCAGAAGGCTAAGACGACAATGAGGAATGGAAGAAGGACTTAGGCGCTGCAAGTCCTTCGTGCGAAGAGGTCCTGGTCAACAATTTGTACCGCAGTGATCAGCTGACCGCTGCATCTGTCATTCTATCAGAAGAGCAACAAGAGTGGTACAAAGGGGGGTCAGTCCCGCATCTGTTGCTGGGAAGAACCAGTCCAGTGTCATGGCAAGAGTTAGGTCCATGGATTGAGCAATGTGAGGCTAGAGATGATTGGGCTCAGGTAGAGGAAGCAAGATGGATTTTGCAAGGTGGAGAAGTGCATAAATTTAGTATTAACCAGTGTATGAAAGTACAAAGATGGATTGTAGAAGCAAGTTCAGGGGTACCTAGATCTGGCGATGACAAAGAAGTGATAGAACAGCTTTGGTTGCAGGAAGTTCCTGAATGTTTGTGGGGAAAAAGGAAAAATGATTTCGGGAGAATAAAAACAGCACAACCCATGTGGTTATACCTAATTCAGATTATAGACCTCATCGAGCACAATATCAGTTACCTAAAGAAGCAGAAGAGGGTATTAGGGCAGTGCATGAGGACTGAGTTGCGAGGGGAACGGTCATATGAATAGATTACTCACCTGTTAATTCACCAATCTTGCCAGTTATGAAAGCAGATGGGTCTTGGCAATTCGTGCAGGACTTAAGGGGGGTTAATGCAGCGGTACACCCCCGCGCTCCCATTGTGCTAAACCCTGCTACTATTCTATCCTCAATACCCTCAGATGCAAAATGATTTTCAGTAGCTGATCTAGCTAATGCATTTTTCTCTATTCCAGTTCACCCAGACTCATAGTACTGGATTGCCTACATGTTTAAGGGTAAGAGATGGACGTGGATGGTGATGCCACAGGGCTACACCGAGTCCCCAAGTATGTACGGGCAAGAGGTAGGAAAAAATCTTGAACAGATTAAAGCACCAAAAGCCAGCACGTTAGTATTCAATTCAATTCAATGTTATTTTTATATAGCACTCTTCTCACTGCAGTGACACAGAGCGCTGTACAGATCTGGCAAGGGTTACATACATGTACAGTTTGAATCTGGCCATGAAGGAGAGGAAAACAAAAAACTTCTTTCTACAAGAGGATAGGAGAAAAATAAACCTCTGGGGGTCCATGTGCCAGCGGAAGTCCACCCCTCCTGGGCATTCTAAGCATATGTAATAGCCAGTTCATGATGTAATAGCCAGTTCAAGTTAATAAGGGTTGTGGTTTTTTATCAATGTAGTATATGGGATATGGTATAGTTAAGAGTTCCAGTTCACAGTCAGGTGCGGCTTCCCGCATCTGCAGCGTCCGAGTTGCTGTAATTGGCTTTATCCAATTGATTGGCTTTCTGCCTGTCCCCTTCATATGTCCCGGTCCAGTGTCCCATCCGGCCGGTCTATTCAGACTGTGGGGTGAACTGTAGCACAAATAGCTCAGAGAAACAGGGAACAATTAGGCAAGGTACATACTCAAGAGACTAGGCAACGGTCATCATGCATAATACGCTAGATCAAAAAGGTAGATTTTAAGACTAGTTTTAAAGAGAGGTAAGGAGGTGATAGAGCGTAGTTCATCTAGCAGACTATTCCAGAGTTTAGGGGCCATGTGGCCAAATGCACGTCCACCTACCGTAATTTTGTTGATCCTCGGAATTGTCAGGAAACCTGCTTCCTATGATTGAAGGCTTCTACCTGAAAAGTAATCCTCAAGAATTTCCTTGAGGTATGCTGGTCCAGTCCCTTTCACTGCCTTTTATGTCAGCAGTAAGATTTTGTAATCGATTCTGAATCTTCTTGGTAGCTAGTGCAGAGACTGGAGGACTAATGAGAGATTATCTGAGAGGGGCACCCAGATAGCAGAGAGTTACAGTAATCAATCCTGCTTGAGATTAAGGCATGGACCAGTTTTTCAGTGTCCTTTCTGTCCAAAAATCACCTTAGTTTAGCTATATTTCTTAAATGTAGCTAGTATGACCTTGTTAAGGCTGCTGTATGAGACACGAATGACAAGTTTGTGTCTAGGAGTACACCCAAGTCCCTTACACAGTCTGAGATGTTAAAATTCAGGCCGTCGGATTCAAACAGAGATATGATTTCACTGCGGGCTGCATTGCTAGTTTTGTTGGCATTTAGGGATAAGAAATTGTTGCTCATCCATGCCTTTAGATCATTGAAGCAGTTTATTAATGAGAAAAGGCGTTTATAGTCCCCTGGCTCAAAAGAGACATAAAGTTGAGTATCATCAGCATATGAGTGAAAGCTGACCTTATGCCTCCTAATATCACCCAGTGGCAGCATGTAGTACAGTATGTTGATGATCTATTACTGTGCTCAAGGACTAAAGAAGATTGCGATACTGATACAAGAGCTCTGTTAACATTCCTGTCCGAAAATGGTCACAAGGCCTCTAAAACTAAACTCCAGCTGGTGCGTCAACAGGTACAGTATCTTGGACGTGTTCTTTCCCCTTCGGATTGCTATCTAGGGGCCAAAAGAATTGATGCCATTCTCCAGGCACCAAAGCCTGTGACTACAAGACAGTTAATGTCATTACTCATTACCAGAATGTGTTGTTCACTTTAGCTAATGTGGAAAGATGTTCTGTACTGAACCCTGCCACTCTACTTCCTGTTGAGACTGATGGAGACCCCCACAGCTGTTTGGAGGTGATTGAGGAGGTTAGTAAGCCACGCCCAGACCTGACTGATGAACCCCTGGAGGGAGGCGAAGTTCTGTATGTAGATGCATTGTTTCATAATGTGTTGGAAAGAGAGAAAGCCCTGCCAGTGCCAGCAGTTTGAAGAAGATCTGCTCTGAGTGCTAGATGTGATGGGTAAACTACTGCCCTGCTGTGTATGTACACATCACCTTGGTATATTTAATAAAACTGTATGTGAGTAAATGGTTTAATTGCCGAATAGAAAATGTCATCGAAATGGTGGCTATTAGAACTGCAAATAATGTAATGACCTTTGCAACAACTTAAGTGAATGTGCAATGTAGCATCAAAGGGAATAAACCTTTTGATGCCATGTATACTTATTTACAAGTATTAAGTGCCTTTTTAAGTTACTCATCAAGCTCATTTCACATTCATGGACTGAGATATGATGATGCAGTCAATGCCCATTATACAGAAAAGTCATGATGTAACTGCATGATTCAGAAAGTGGATGAGCTCTGTCTTTCCTCCAGTCTTGCTGATTTGCTTTACATATCTGCAGTGGAGCCCCTTCCAGTCATACCAACTTATACCTGGTGTGGAAATTTTTGTGCATTTTCTAACCAAGAATGACCCGGCTGCAGAGGAAGCCAGCTAATGTCCTTTCATCTGAAGCAGTCAGCTTTCTGGAAAGAAAAGTGTGGGTGACTTCTGCTCTTCATCTGGGATAAGATGGCCGCTCCAGCAGCCACACAAGTTATTAGTTTGGCTGGCGATTTCTGGTGGATGGGCCCATCCAGATGCACATTCAGACAAAAGACTGAAAGAAGGAACCCAGGCCATATAAAGCAGGAAGTGGATCCAAGGCTCTGACAAACCTTTGCTACAGCATTGGGAAGGGGGATAATATTGGTGTAAAAGTTTAGTTGGTTTAATCTTCTGATTTATGTTCTTACTAATAATATTTTGATTCAGGTGAATTTTGTTATGTATATGATTTCGCTAACTCACCGGTGTGTTGTATTTTGTTGTTAATTTGTGTTTGTATAGTCCTTGCATTCCCCTGTTGTATGTAGTTGCATGTAAATAGCCTGATCAGCCATTATTGTTTGAGTGTTTGTTAGGTCAGTTTATGTTCAGTTGATTTGAGTTGTGCACAGTTGGTTTGTAGTTATGTTCTGTTGACCTTTTTATGGCCCCAATCTTATCCTTTGCTTAATATTAAAATTATATTTTTGGAATAAATGAATTTTTTGTTAACAATTAACCTGCAATTCCTTGTGCCTGCTGACTCGGTTCTCTTCCATATGGTGTCAGAAGTGGGATCAGCAGGTATAGGACACAGGTTTTTTTTTCGTTTTTGTTCCTCTTCCCTAGTTTTTTTTGTGTAAGCTATGCATCGTGCAGGCAAAGGTACTAAACTGAAAGGGACTAAACACAAAGGACCATAAGCTGCACAAGAGGAGGAGCAGACAGATGAGGGAGAAGCAGTGGAGGCTGTAGCTTCGGGTGGAGCCCAAGGAACTGAGGGTGAAGGTATGAGAGAGCCAACAATTGCAGACCTGGCTGCTATCATCAGAGCACACCTTGGGCAACAGGAGATCCAAGAGGCCAGTGCCTTAAAGCTTTACAGCATCAGTTCCAACTTCTCCAGCTAGAGGTCCAGGCACACACCTCCCCAGTGCCAACCTCAATTCCTGGATTACAGTCTTCTGGTTTAGATGGGACCCCTCAAAGTGTGCAAGTGCCAGCTCCAGTAGCAGAGGACCAGCAAACGGCTACCAGAACAGGCCAGTCTCTGTGTATGAAAGATCCAAAATTGGAAAAATTAACTGAGAATGATGATGTGACACACTTTCTATGTCACTTTCTAGTGACGTTTGAAAGGATTGCAGGCTTAAGTCTGACTGGGTTTTCAGGCTCATCCCATTGTTAACTGGTAAGGCAAGGAGTGCCTATGTGCACATGGGTATGGAGGTGGGCCTTGAGTATGATAAGGTGAAAAATGCCATTTTAAAGAAGTTTGACCCTGAGACTTATAGGCAAAGGTTTTGTTCTCTGGATGTGGATCCTGTTAAAAAAGACATAAGTGAAATTGTAATATTGGAGCAGTATTTAACAATAGTGTCCCCAGACCTGCAGGTGTGGATATGGGAGCATGACCCTGCAACTGTGGCAGAAGCAGCTACTCTTGCTGATGTCTAGCGGCCAGAGAAAAAGGTCAGCCATGGAGTTATGCACGGAGTGCCGGTAAAGATGTACAAAGAATCAAGAAGAGTTTATTTGTCAAGTACATAGCAACCGAGTATACCATGCATCAAAATGCGCCCTGATTGAACAGGAGACTGTGCGTGGTTACATTCCAGAAGGAAGAAAATTTACGAGTAAAGAACAACTCGGAAAAAATTTACGAGTAAAGAACAACAACAAAACAAACAGTCAGACAGTCAGTCAGACAGTCAGACTTCATAGAGTACATTTCCAGTACATTTCACTACATTTTCAGCCATCGTGTCGGCACCATCTTGAATTATAGTACATTCGGAGAAAAAGTAATGCAACTCCGGACGAAAAACTCATGCAACTCCGGACGAAAACAAATGCCACGACATTTCACAAACTTATCAAAACAATGTCACGGTAAATCAAAGCCAAAAACTTTGAATAAAATAAAACAAAACCAAACCGGAGCATGCGAACCACAGAGAATGAGTCCAGCGGAGTCACTGCCTGGTCCGGCACTGGGGGGTCAGCCATGTCTCAGTAAAACATAGGATGTTACAGTCCCTCACGTCCCGCTGGAAGATCACTCTTGCTCCCAGATCAGCCAGGCCACTCTCCCAACTGGCCGTCAGCAAGCAGAATCTGGTGCGGGTCCCCCTATGTCTCTGTGTGCGTCACCGCGGTGTCTCTCGACCGCGTCCCTAATCACGTCGCCGCGTAGTCCCTCGGTCGCGTCCCAATCGCCAACTGCCGTCCGAAGCACCCCTGCCTGCCACGACGAATCGCCCCCAACCCCCGATGTTTGCTGCCACCGTCTCTTCAGCACCAGAAGCCAGCATCAAATGTGGGCAAGCCCCTGATGAAGGACAATCAGGCAGCTAAGGTACAGCCAAAAGTGTTTTATAAAGCATTAACTTGCTTTATAAAGTGAAGATGTCCCAAGAACCCTATGAAGCTTACTCAGATGTCTTTTGTTCCCTGCCAGAATGCAGATTCTAGATCCAGGAAGGATAGGAGTATTAAAACTACGTTGGTAAAGCTTAATGGTGAAAGCATTAAAACGCTCATTGATACAGCTAGTGATCAAACCCTGGTACACAGACATTTTGTCCCATGGAGTATGATTTGCACCCTAGGCAGTGAGGTATGAGCTTAGTTCTTTTTTATCTGCGTCAACATTGTATTCACTGCTTTTTGCATATCTGGGTGTTTCAGGAGCACTTTTGTTATGTTGGGAGATGCTATATTTAAGGGTGCACTTTGTCTTGTTAACATTCTTGTGGTTTTTCTTTAGATGATGTGGTTTGAAGGCTGGAAGATCACAAAGAAGGAAGGGAACGTGTCCGGTACCACACTCTTGGAGAATCTGGATGCCATCCAGCCCCCCCACACACACACACCCCACAGCCCACAGAGAAACCTCTGTGCCTCCCTTTACAGGATGTTTACAAGATTGGGAGTGAGGAGCAAGAGCATGGTCGTTCTGTCCCAAAGAATGGCATTTTTCTGGTTTAGCTTGGACGCAGTGAAACAAACAACTATGTCTGTCCACTTAAAGACTATACTGTTATTAAATAGCTATTGTAATGAGTAGATAGTTCATGTATTCAACTCTAAAGGGAATAATGCAGAGTCTAATCTAATAATAATTTAATATAATTAATCTTTTCCCAAAAGAATACCCAGTAGATGGCAGCACTTTTCCACTATTGATAGCAAATTGCAAGCTAGCTGAGATATCAAAGCAATACTTGGAGGTATTATGTGAAGTTAATGTTGACCTAACAGATTGTGTAAGGAAATAAAGGGCAGCTTTCTTTGTTGTACTGGTTACGTACATATTAACAGTTGATCACGATACATCTTACTCTTTTCGGCGCAGCTTTGCAACGACCACCTGTCTGGCCTGTAGTCTTATATTTGCTGTAATGATGTCTCTCTTTCACCTTTCTTGGAAGTTGTCGTAGTTACAGTTTTTATTGGCATCCGGCTTGCAGATGGGGCCCTCAAGAAACCAAAGTAGCTTTTGAAAGCCTAAGGTCAAGCAGGCCATTACAAAACGTGAATCTAGGTGACCTTAAAATCTTAGTGGTTTTTCAAAACATTCTGGTTGGGTTGCCACAAAAATGTTGATTCTGAGCACAGCTGCTCTCTGATGCAGATACTTGATACATCGGTTTTTTAAACTGTGGTCTAGGGAATGAGACTGTGCTTATGGGCTGGCTCGAGACAGGTATCCTGAAGCCTGGCATGGTGGTGATCTTTGCCCCTGTGAACGTGACCGACGAGGTGAAATTTGTGGAGGTGCATCTTGAGGCTCTGAGTGAGGCACTACCAGGAGACAATGTTGGATTCAATGTCAAAAATGTCTCCGTTAAAGACATCCACCGGGGAGAGGAAGAACGACCCTCTGTAAGAGGCAGCAAACTTCACGACACAGGTAAGAAAAGTGTGTGGTAACAGCTGTGATTGCATCATTGTGGACAGCAAGAGTCACAGAGGCACTGATGGGGATGCAGCTATTGATGGTGAAACTAAATGTTAGCTGGACTGGTGCTGTTCTTCCTAAAGGTGATTATCCTGAACCAGCCTGTTCAGATCAGTGCAGGCTACACCCCGGTGCTGGACCGCCACACAGCCCACATTGCCTGCAAGTTTGCTGAGCTGAAGGAGAAAATTGACCGTCGCTCTGGAAAAAAACTGGAGGACATCCCCAAGTCCCTGAAGTCAGGGGACGCTGCCATTGTGGAGATGATCCCTGGCAAGCCCATGTGTGTGGAGAGCTTCTCAGAGTAGCCACCGCTTGGTAAGTGCTCTTCTCACCTCACATGTTAATGGCTTTTACTGACACTGCAAGATCTTAACAGTCCAGTGTCCAGTGAAACCTTCCATACTTAACCATTATTTTTAGGGATGAGCACTTTTTAAACGTTTAACATCATGTGTGTTTGGCTCTGTTAACTGACAGAGACGACAGATGAACACGGGTTGTTTCCTCCAAAAGCCAGAGGTTAGAAAATTTGCAAGCTGCAGTGTAGAAAATGGCTGCTTGTCGTCAATTTGTACTGTCACGTGACAGTAGGCATTAACCTGTCATTTGTATTTGCTGTTCTTGAAGAAGAGTTTTACTAGTTGTGACATATTGAAACTACAGAATGAGTGTCAAGCTGCTGATCATCAAAAGGGGGTGTTTACTCCTCAGTGGCACAAGAGTGTGGGAGTGCCAGGCAGGGTGAACTGGAACCATAACCATAACATACCTGTTGTGCTACAATGACAAAAAAAAAACTACAATTTCTATTAACATTCCTATTAACTGGCTATTAACTTTATATAGAATGCCCAGGAGGGGTGGGCTTCCATTGGTACATGGACCCCCAGACATTTTTCCCTAGTAGAAAGGAGTTTTTTGTTTTCCTCTCCTGCGTGGCCAGATGACAACTGTACATGAATACTACCCTTTACATGTCTGTACCCTTTACATGTCTGTTCAGCGCTCTGTGTCACTACAGTGAGAAGAGTGCCATATAAAATTGAATTGAGTTAAACTGAATTCTCTTTGTCTCCCCAACATCTTGGCAGTTTTTGCTAAGTCTGCTGTACCTTGTTGTAAAGTCTTAATTTCAGGTGGAACAAAGCATTCATTCAACAAATTAAACATTTTAACAGGAAACCTGTTGTTTGTCACTAAAATGTATGTGAGACAAAAAAAAGGCAGGAGGAACCTGTATAAATGATATAAGTGGTAACCAACGAATTTAATTGCCTGAAAAGAAACTCAGCTGTTTAAGACAAGGCTAACTGTACGCATTGGTCTGTGAGTGGGAACCAGTGAGTGCTGTCCCAGTGCATTTAAAGCTATTTCCTGGCTGTCTGAAGGTTGCTGGTTTGAATCCCCCTGCTGTTTAGCAACCTTGCTACTTGTCTAGCTGTGAGCTGAAAGGTGCTGGGTATGACTAATGGGAAAGCTCTGACATCAGACAGCAGCCGATAGGAGGTTGGGCCCCCGACCACCTTTCGCTGTCTAGGATTCGAACCCAATTTACGCTGCTTGTGCTCTTAGTCAACATACAATACTGTACCTGCTGAGCACAACCATGTAAACGGGTGGTGTAAAATACCCTGTGGCCATCCGGTAAGCTGCTGCTCCAGGTCTAAAAAAATGATAAACAAACTCATCTAAATGAATCGTTTTGGAAATCATTTAAAATGTAACTTCATCGGGGGGTGGGATTTGTGCCCGGAAAAAGTACAGGAGTCTGAAAGCCAAAATAAATCGTAATGTTTACTATAGTGTACTGTACAATTTTGCACTTTGTACTGCAGTAACACTTGTACACCCTAATGTAGTGCGCAATGAACATAAAACGGAACAACAGTCAACACCAAAGTGCCAAACCTGAGAGTGAAGCAAGCAAAGCACCAGAACGACAGTGATAAAGGCTTTTTAAAATGAACAATTGCAACACAGCCGGAGGGGAGCACTAAAATAAATAATTCAACACCGAAACAGTTACCTGTTCCACGAATATGTTAAACAGGTTAGGCAGCTTACGGTCTAAACACCTCTTTGCTAGTGTGATGTCCTGCTGTTAATGTTGGGGCAGGGAGACCTCTAGTGGAAAATCTCTAGCGGTAATGTGCAATCGCAGTTATGTTCATCTGTGGCAATTTTCAATTATTATTATTTTTCCAGCTTCTCATATTCAATCTTACTGATGGTTGTGTCACTTGGAATCATTGTTGGTCATCCATTACCTGTTTGTGTAAATTTGAAAGTCCTGCAGCATGTTGGCTCTGTTGTTGTGTTATGTTGCCTTAGTTTTGTTCTTGTTTAGTGATTTTATTATGCCGATATAAAGTGTGTGTATTTTGGAAATTTGAACACAACATACATTTGACACATTATAACTGGTGTCTCCAACTCATTGCTTCATTGCAATCTTTAATACAATATCTACAGTATAAGTACAAAAAACATTAACCACTTTTATTATGACACAAGTCACATGCATTTCCTCAGTTTGACCAGTAATAGAACAAATAAACAGTTTCAAAATATTAATTTGTGTCTTTAATATTTTGTCAATAGGCAAATGTGCCTGACAAAGTCTCCAAGAGGACTGACCACAGGGTGAGCAGGAAAGTCACGCTGATCTCATAAGGAAAAATTTGATGAAGCTGGATCTGCTTCATTGAATGAATAGGTATGTATGTATATTTTTGTAAATATATTAAATGTAAGTTTGGCATAAGAGAATTTGTGTGACACTGACAACAAAGCAGTCTTTTTTGCACCTTAGCAGGTTGCATTAAACTGCCTGGTGAGAGTGCCATACAACTCTGGTGTTTAGTGCCTTGTTTAGATGCATTGTGCTGCCCTCGATATATGTACTGCATACAACTTGGCAGCCAGATAAATGCCTTCCCACCATCAATACTCTGAAGACAGTTACTCCACGGGTTTATTGACAATAAAAAGAAGGGTGAAACTAGAACATATAAAACATAATCAACATTATGCTTGCTTTTAACATGTACAGATATACGCAATGGACACATACCAACTCCTCAATACAAATCCTCTTACTTCCCATTGCCACAAGTTGTATGCACTCAACATTATGCTTGCTTTAACATATTTAGCCATACATATATATTCAGACATATACCAACTTCACAGAATGTAACATCATCCCAAAAATAAGGTTCTACAAATGTTGTACAATTGATAAAAGAATCAAAAACATACCCACAATGTCACCAAAGGCATGAGATGTATGCAGATGGCACTGGTTCAACTCAGATACCATAGTGATGCTCACTTGCTTTCTGTTTGTCACGTGACACGACTCCTGCGTGTTCTTAAAGTGACTGCAACAAAATACAGAACACAATTACTTTTAAAGAAAGGAAACAAAACTTTTAACATAACTGTAACAAAACACGCATCCACGTCATCCCCACAATATGAGATTTGTCAAAATTGAAATGTGTGTTCGCGCATGCGTTTCAAACCAAGTGCAAAAGAATGTCAGTTATGTCCCCACAAATAGCCATATTGTGTACGTGTTACTTGTTCCCACTCTAAATAATGTGATGTTTATTTTACAAACAAGTGATTTGGATTTTCACAAACAAATGCAATGTCTCTAGGCAATGATGACGGACACAGCAGAAAAGACTGACCAAGCGCTGAGCTGGCAAGCCGTTTCCTCTCAGTAGAGGCAAACCACGAGCAACCTGCATGTTGGATGAAGAGGTACATGTGTATTGCTTTATCCTTCATTGGAGGCACAAAAGAACTGTTTTTACTGTTTGAACCCCCTTTGCCTATTTACTATTGTCTTGTTATTCTTGTGTGTTGTATTTTTCTCATTGTTGCCTCTTTAACCTTGTAAAGCACCTTGAGCTACACACCACTACTATGCAAATAAATGTTGTATTGTATTGTTGTACTATTTAGCTCATGTTTTTGTCAGCTTTGTCAATGTTAATCAGCTTTTTACCTGCCCATTTGTATAGCTGGGGAATTTTTACCTTGACAAATCAGGATATTATTTTCGGAATGGCTATCAGAGAAAGTGAACCTGCTGCATACAACCCTGAAATTCGCACACCTTTCTCTGCCATCTGTTCTGTTATTTTAAAATAAGGTGCCAACAATTAAATGATTTCCATTCAATTTGGAAAATAATCGGCAAACATTACGAGTGTTGATCAAAAAAGTTCCCCTTTTGACTGAATTGTGCTGTTTGTTCATAAATGAGAGCAGAAATGTATGTTTTCCTCACTTTTACTATATTTGAGTTTTAAAAAATGCGAGAAACAGCTGTTTTTGTAATAAAAAAAAAGTTAGCATAAACACAGAATCATACACTTGAAACAGCAAAAAAAACATACAAATACAATTAGAAACTTGGTATTCTCACTTGTATTGCATTTTGTTCTTCAAAAAATGTGAGAAACAGCTGGTATTCTTAAAAATATTAGCATAGACACAGAATCATACTTTGTGAGAATAAAGTTTTGAAAGTTTTTTAGCGCTCTTTGTTAACTGAGTTTTAAACAAGAACAGCTGCTCACAATTTTGAAGCACAAATTCAGTGATTGTTTATGCTAATATTTACAAGTCAAACAGCTATTTTTAAAACTTTCGAAGCACAAATGCCACAAAAGTAAGTATAACTTGGTCTGAATTGATTTTGAATGCTTTTTAATGATAAATGAGTCTAGAAATGTGTTCTTTTCTCAGTCATTTTAGGTACAAATGCAATAAAAGTGAAAATACCAACTTTCTATTTGTATTTGAACTTTTTCTGATAAATGTGTAGAAATGTATGATTTGCTGTTTATGTTGTTTTCTGACAAAAAAAAGCTGTTTCTTACACTTTGGAAGCAGAAAACCCACAAAAGTAAGAAAAACGGTCTGAATCTATTTTGAATGCTTTTTATGATTAATGTAGAAATGTATGATTTTATGTTAATATATTGATCAAAAACAGCTGTTTCTCAGTCGTTTCAAGCACAAATGCAATAAAAGTGAAAATACCAACTTTCTAATTATATTTGAATATTATTTTGTGCTGGTTTCTGATAAATGAATGTAGAAATAAATAATCTGTGTTTATGTTACCATTTTAAACAATAACAACTGTTTCTCACAATTTTGAAACATAAAAGTGAGAATAACTTCTGTTGAATGTTTTTTAGCGAGGTTTGTTGATAAATGAGTGCAACGTATGATTCTGTTTATGCTAACGTATTTATCAAAAACAGAAGTTTCTTACACTTTTGAAGCACAAATGTTATAAAAGTGAGAATAACATGTTTTGAAAGTTTTTAGTGCTGTTAGGTGATAATTGAGTGCATAAATGTTTGATTCTGTCTTTATGCTAATATATATAATAAAAAACAGCTGCTTCTCTTTCGTTTCAAACACAAATGCAATAAAAGTGAGAATAACAGTCTGCCTTGATTTTGAATGCTTTTTGTACTGTTTGTAGAAAAATCAGTGCAAAAATGTGTGATTCTGTGTTTGTTATATTTATCAAAAACAGCTTCTTATCACTCGTTTCAAGCACAAATGTTATAAAAGTGAGACTAACATGTTTTGAAAGTTTTTTGGGCTGTTAGTTAAAAATTGCGAGCAGAAATTTATGATTCTGTGTTTTCCATAATATTTTTTTTTAAAAAACTGCTGTTTCTCATACTTTTGAAGCACATATACAATGATTCTGTTATATTAATATTTTTTTAAGAAAAATTCTGTTCATTTCTGACATTTTTGAAGCACAGATGAAATGAAAGAGAGAATTACATAGTACGAATCAATTTAGAATTTTTTTGTGATGTTTGCTGATGAGAGTAGAAACGTATGATTTGGTATTTATGAAAACATATTTATCAAAAACAGCTGTTTCTCACAATTTTAAACACGACTGTAACTAAAGTGAGAATACTAAGTTTCTGTTTGTTAAAAACAGCTACTTCTGTTCCGTTTCATCCACAAAGGCAATACAAGTGAGAATAATGGACTGACTCATTTTTGAAAGTTTTTTATTAAGTTTGTAGATAAATGAATGCAAAACTATGATTTTGTGTTTTCCTTGAATTTTAAACAAAAACAACTCTTTCTTCCAATTTTTAAGGACAAATGCCATAAACGTGAATATAACATATTTTGAATTTTTTTTAGCGCTGATAGTTGATATCTGAGTGCAGAAATGTATGATTCTGTGTATATACTATAATATTTGTCAGAACCATCTGCTTCTATTTTGTTTGTAGCACAAAGGCTATAATAGTGAGAATAACGGTCTGACTTGAGTGCAGAAATGTGTGATTCTGTGTTTATGCTAACATTTATCAAAAGCAGCTGCTTCTCTGTTATTTCAAGCACAAATGTAATGAAAGTGAGAATAAATGTTTTCTTGACACATGAATGATTTTTCACAATATGAAGAAATATATAGTTCTGTGTTTAAGCTTTTCTTTAAACAAAAACAGCTGTTCCTTACAATTTGAAGGCACAAAAATAATATTTGTTTATGCTAATATTAATAAGAAAAATAGCTGTTTCTCACCTTTCTGAAGCACAATTGACATAAAAGTGATAACTGGTCTTAATTCATTTTTAAGCTTTTTGTGTTGTTTACTTATAAATGAGTGCAGAACTGTACAACTGTGTTCTCCTAGTATGTTAAACATAAACAGCTTTTTCTCCCAATTTTAAAAAACAAATGCAATGATTGTAAAATTATGCTAATAGTTTCATGACAAAAGGGTATTTCTAACATTTTTGAAGCAGAAATACCTTAAAAGTGCATAATATGGGTTGACTCAATTTTGAATACTTTTTAGAGCTATTTTTGTTGATTTTTTTGTAAAACGTGATTTTGCTAACAATTAGAAATTTGACTTTGTCATAGTTTTGAAGAAGAAATGGTATAAAAGTGAGAATAACAGGTTCATGTTACACACACAGTGCCAAATACCAGGAGCTTGGTTTATAAAGGGGATCCTAACGCCCATCTAACCCATCCTAACCCCCCCACCCCCGGACGCCTACAAATCCGCTACACAACGGCTACCTTATTAAAACTAGCGCCAACCAACTATAACGCCAACCATAGCGTGGCGCAGCAAATGCGCGGCATCTCATCAGGGTTATCAAGTGGGCACCTTCCTACGTCGGTGTTTTGTCGAGTTAGGCCCACGACACCTCCAGAAGGCTCATCCGCGGCTCAGGCGTCCCGGAGCTGCTCCCCTCCATTACCGCGCGCACCACTGCGCCACCCCGCCGCTTCTCACATTACCCACCTTAGCGTCCTCACCCTCACCGCTCTTTCTACCCGCCGTCTCAAAGGAAGAAGCCCCTCGCCACCTACTTTACTTTATCACGCTTCTCAACAACTACACCGCCTGCTAACAGCTAACCGCCATCACACCTATTCGCTAACAACTCTACACCAATACAATAGCCGCCATGACACCTACGTGCTAATGCTTCGCCGGCACCCACCTGCTCATCGCTTCGCCGCCCCGCTACCATCCGCGCTGGTCCTCTTACTCCAAACCCAGAGACTTCCTTGCTCCGCAGCCTGTGACAATTCTTTCACCGCCCGTTGCAACTTCCGCCCCCGAATACCGAGTTCGCGGAACAAAGCCAAAGTGATCGGGCTATAAACTGACGGCATCCAATTTCAATTGGCCTCACCTTCATGTTCCAGCCCCGCCCCTCTACTTCCGCCGCTAACTCGCTAAATCTAAGCTTCTTCCTCTCATGAGCGTCGTCCACCGATCCTTCTCATGGAACCATGAGTTCTATAAAATACACCACCCGTTGGCTTGCTGACCACAGCACCATATCTGGTCTCAAGCTTGTACTGATTATTTCCTGGGGCACCACTAATCTTCCTCCCAGGTCCACCTGCATCTCCCAGTCTCTAGCCCCCCTTACTACACCTAACTCATTCCTACCTCTGCATCTACCCCCCCCTTCCCTAACAAACTATACCACTGTACCTTCAACCTCCTGTCCTGAGCACACCTGCCTCCTCCAATCTTCAATGGCCGCAGCTAGACACCTTAGCACCTGGTTATGCCTCCATGTAAACCTGCCCAGCGCCAAACTAATCTTGCAACCTACTAAAATGTGTTTCAGCATCCCAACCTCCAAGCACAGAGTACAAGCAGAGTCCTCACCCCCCACTGCTTCAGGTTCTGAGGTGATGGCAGCACATCGTAAACCGCTCCTAGTAGGAACCTTATTTGATATGCATCCATCTTCCACAGTTCCCTCCAGCTCAGCCTCCTCCTCTCCACCCCATCCCAATTTACCCACTGTCCCTGCTTCCCCTGTGAGACTGCCCTGACACACCTCTTTCTTTCTTCCTGCCGACGCACCTGCTCTAGCACCAACCTCCTTCTCTCTGTCGAGCCTGCCTTACTCCACGTAGGGTCTCCTATCCGATAACCGAGAACTTTCCGTCGCTGCTCTACCTTCCCGACCATTTCCAGCTGCCTCAAGTCTGTTTTTGCTTCCTTTACCGCCTGTCTCGCATCCCATTTCCTACCTGTTGCTACCCTAGGAACCAAGCCTCTTACAACCTCATCCCTACTACCTGACAGCTGCAATTCTAACCGCACCTTCACACACTTAAACTCCTCTGTTAAGCTTGAGAGCGGCAGCTGCAGGACTCCTTGCCCATACAGAGCCACATTGCTTAGACACCGAGGAACCCCCAGCCACTTTCTAATATAGGAGCTAATCAGCCTCTCCAGCTTCTCCACCTTTGTGACTGATACCTCATACATAGTTAGTGGCCACATTACCTTTGGGAATAGGCCAAACTGTAAGCACCAGAGCTTCAGTTTACCCGGCAGCCCTGAGTTCTCTATTCTCTGTAACCCATCTATTACACTTTCCTTAAGCTGGTCCACCTGATCCACATCAGTCAACTCCCTAGTGTACCACCTCCCTAAACTCTTTACCGGCTTCTCTAATACTGATGGGATCTCCTCACCATCCACCAGAAAACTAACTTTTTCTATCTTCCCTTTAACTAGTGAGATGCTCCGGGACTTTGCTGGTTTAATCCTCAAACCAGCCCACTTCAGGTTCTCGTCCACCTTTCCCAACAGCCACCTTGCACAGGCCGCTGTTGTGGTCATTGGCATCATGTCATCCATATATGCCCTAACTGGGGGAAGACAAAGCCCATCTGGCCGTCTTTCTCCACCCACCACCCAACCGGATGCCCTAATTACCAAATCCAACGCCATAGTGAATGCTAGCAGGGAAATGGTGCAGCCTGCCATGATCCCCATTCCCAGCCTCTGCCAGGCTTTTGTGTAACCTGCCGTGGTAAAACACATCCTAATGTCCCGAAAGTACTCCTTCATCTGGCTTGGTACTCTAAAAAAGTCAAATGCACCCCAGATAAGACTGTGTGGCACAGAGCCAAAGGCATTTGCTAGGTCTAAAAACACCACATGCCTCTCCTGAATCTGATGCCATATCACACTAGTATGTTCTAACCATCTTGAGAAACCTGGGAGCCCCGCCTTCTGAACTGATGTATCAATTAGCTTATTTTTCAATAAGTAATCTGACAGCCTCTGTGTCACCACGCTAAAGAATATCTTACCTTCAACATTTAACAGACATATCGGCCTAAACTGCCCTATTTCTCTAGATACCTTTTCCTTTGGTAGAAATAATCCCCCTGCCCTACGCCAGGCCTTTGGAATAACCTGCTTCTTCCACACTATCCTAAATAGCCTCCACAGAAACCTAAGTACATCCGGCGCACTTTTATAAACCCGTTAGGGGACCCCATTCAGCCCTGGGGCGGATGAGGCCTTTGCACGCCTTACCACCTCCTGCACCTCACTCCACTTCGGTGGACTAACATCAAATTCAGAAACTATTTTTCCCAATGGTGGCATATCTACTGGGAAGCCCCTCTCCCCAACCTCCCCTGCACTTCAATAAGTACACTCTAAGTACCTCTCCAATTCCTGTCTGGACACCTCTAGATTTCCTTTCCTCTCTTGACTAAACAACCCCTTCACAAACCTAATTGGATCTCTGTAAAAACCAGCCCTCGCCCTTTCTTTCTTCTTCCTCTTCCTTCTTAGATATTCTGCCCTCCTAAGTGTTACCAACCTACCTTTAACCTCCTCCTGCAACACCTCTATCCCCTGTCTTTCCTCTTCCATAGCCTTTTTCCATTGCTTTTTCAACTGCCTCCTCTCCCTTACTAGCTTATCAATTTCCTTTTGTCTCCTTGACTTTCCCCCCTGCTGGCACTGCAAACTCCTAATGTGCTCTATCCCAAACCTGTCCACCCAATATTGGTAAATCACTTCACTCATCTTTTCCAATTTAACCTGTGCACTCCCTTTCATACCCTCAGACATTTTAATGTTTGTTAGAGTTGTTTGTTCATACTGCTCCAAAACCTTTAATGTTTGTTAGAGTTGTTTGTTGATTAAAGAGTTTAGGTACGTTTGATTTTACCTGTTAGGGTTAAGTTCGGTGCCCACCCGGATGTCTGAAACCCTTCTCTCAGAGTACCAGGCGTCTGGGGTCCTTGCAGACAGGACTTTTAGAGTTAGAGTTAGGGTTAAGCTATGGGCCCACTGGACGTCTGGTACCCTTCTCCCGGGTTAGGGATAGGGTTAGGCTTAGGCTTAGGGTTAGGGTTAAGTTTTGTGCCCGCCACACATCTTGTACTTTTCTCCCGGGGTACCAGGTGTCCAGGGTCCTTGCGGATGGGACTTGGGTTAGGGTTAGGGTTAAGTTTGGGGCCCGCTAGACAACTTTGAATGTTGGTAGTATGACTAGTAAAACGAGAGAGAGCTTGCTGATATGATGGAGAGAAGGAAGGTTGATATATTGTGTGTGCAAGAAACCAAATGGAAGGGGAGTAAGGCTAGGTGCGTCGGAGGGGGGTTTAAACTGTTTTACCATGGTGTGGATGGGAAGAAAAACGGGATAAGGGATATCCTGAAGAAACAGTATGTCAAGAGTGTTTTGGAATTGAAAAGAGTGTCTGACAGAGTAATGGTTATGAAACTGGAAATTGATGGTGTGATGATGAATGTTGTTAGTGCATATGCCCTGCAACTTGGGTGCGAGATGGATGAGAAAGAAGAATTCTGGAGTGACATGGATGAAGTGATGAAGAGTGTACCCAAGGGAGAGAGCGTGGTGATTGGAACGGATTTCAATGGACATGTTGGTGAAGGGAACAGAAAAGATGAGGAGGTGATGGGTAGGTATGGTGTCAAGGAGAGAAACGCAGAAGGTCAGATGATAGTGGATTTTGCAAAAAGGATGGACATGGCTGTGGTAAACACGTATTTTAAGAAGAGGGAGGAACACAGGGTGACGTACAAGAGTGGAAGAAGATGCACAAAGGTGGATTATATCTTATGCAGGAGGGCCAGACTGAAGGAGATTGTAGACTGCAAAGTGGTGGCAGGGGAAAGCGTAGTTAGGCAGCATAGGATGGTAGTATGTAGGATGACATTGGAAATCAAAAAGAAAAGGAGAGTGAGCAGCAGTATGGCTTCATGCCGAGAAGGAGTACTACAGATGCAATGTTTGCTCTGAGGGTGCTGATGGAGAAGTATCAAGAAGGTAAGAAGGAGTTGCATTGTGTCTTCGTGGACTTAGAGAAAGAATATGACAGGGTACCTAGAGAGGAGTTGTGGTATTGTATGAGGAAGTCAGGTGTGCCAGAGAAGTATGTAAGAGTGGTACGGGATATGTACAAAGACAGTGTGACAGTGGTGAGGTCTACGGTAGGAGTGATGGATGCTTTCAAGGTGGGGGTAAGATTACATCAAGGATCAGGTTTGAGTCCTTTCTTATTTGCAATAGTAATGGACAGGTTGACAGATGAGATCAGACCGTGGACTATGATGTTTGAGGATGACATTGTGATCTGTAGTGAGAGTAGGGAGCAGGTTGAGGAGACCCTGGAGAGGTGGAGATATGCTCTAGAGAGAAGAGGAATGAAGGTCAATAGGACTAAGACAGAATACATGTGCATAAATGAGAGGGAGGACAGAGGAATGGTGAGGATGCAGGGAATAGAGTTGGCGAAGGTAAATGAATTTAAATATTTGGGATCAACAGTTCAGAATAACGGGGAGTGTGGAAGAGAGGTGACGAAGAGAGTGCGGGCAGGGTGGAGTGGGTGGAGAAGAGTGTCAAGAGTGATTTGTGACAGAAGTGTACCAGCAAGAGTGAAAGGGAAGGTCTACAAGATGGTAGTGAGACCAGCAATGCTATATGGGTTGGAGATGGTGGCACTGACCAAAAGACAGGAGGCAGAGCTTGAGGTGGCAGAGTTAAAAATGTTAAGATTTGCACTGGGTGTGACGAGGATGGACAGGATTAGGAATGGGTATATTAGAGGGTCAGCACAGGTTAGACAATTTGGAGACAAAGTCAGAGAGGCAAGATTGTGTTGGTTTGGACATGTGTAGAGGAGAGATGCTAGATATATCATGAAAAGCATGCTAGGGATGGAGCTTCCAGGCAAGAGGAAAAGAGGAAGACCTAAGAAGAGATTTGCAACGTCCGGGTTCCCTGCAGCCAGGACTGGGGCTCAAAAGCCCAGTCCCCAGCGTTCTGGGGCTTAAGTGTGGTCAGGGTTTGGGTTAAGGTGAGGGCTGGGGTTAAGTTCAGGGCCCCGCAGACCCCTGGTGCTCTTTCCTGGGGTACCTGATGTCCGGGGTCCCTGCAGCCAGGGCTGGGGTTGAATGGCCCCGGCACCTGGTTTTACAGTGTTCTCGGGCTTACGTCTGGTTAGGGTGAGGGTTACAGTGAGCGTTGGGGTCAATTTCAGGGCCCGGCGGACCTCTGGTATTCTTTTTTGGGGTTAGGGGTTTGTGGCTAGGGTTGGGATTAGGGTTAGAGTTCGGATAATGGCTGGGGTAGGATTAGGGTTACAGTTAGGATTAGGTTTAGGGTTAGGTTAGGGGAGATGACCGCAGACC
Organism: Heterotis niloticus; assembly: GCA_018136845.1. Classification (NCBI taxonomy): domain Eukaryota; kingdom Metazoa; phylum Chordata; class Actinopteri; order Osteoglossiformes; family Osteoglossidae; genus Heterotis; species Heterotis niloticus. The sequence goes on from CM030890.1 coordinate 25,716,689, forward strand.
GTTCCAGTCTTCCCTGACATTCTGAGATTAGGCTTAATGACCAAGGCTCATGCCGTTCCGGTTTCCTCCGAAATCCCAAGACAAGACTTAATGACCGAGGCCCATGCCGTTCTGGTCCCAGGTGAGCAAAGTGGGGTCTCCCTCCTATAGTACCAGTAGAATTTATGTGAACACAAAGCACTTGAATCAATAAATGCCTCTCTAAAATCCCGAAATTAGATTGGGCTTAATGATTGAGACTCTGGAATTAAGGCAAGTCAGTTGTGCAACGTTTTGGTGTTAATTAACCTGCCTACTTTTACACAATTATTTTTTTCGATGAGTTCAAAATTGAGCTTCAGAGACAATTCTTTCACTCCATTTACAGCAATTCAATTAATATGTGTGCGCGCGCACATAAATTGAGTTTAAATTAACCTTCCCCGGGTATTAATCTGCCTCACTTGAAAAAATTTTCTTAAACAGGATCTCCAATTCTAGCTTCAAAAACAATGTCTTTCAACCCATAATTCAGAATTGAATTAACATGTTATATACATAAATTAGATAAGTTGGGTTTTTAAATAAACCTTCTCTGGGCAATGATCTGCCTCACATGAAAAATCATTCTTTAACAGGATCTCCACATTGAGCTTCAAAAACAATATTTTTCAAATCACATCTCAAAATTGAGTTAACATGTGCATGCACATATATGTAAATGTGCATATACATACATAAACAGGCAAGAACAAAAAGAAAACCGAGAACAATTGTTTTTAACTGAGCTCAAGATTAAGCTTCCAGTAGGGTTTTTTTTTTCCAAAGGAACAGCTCCCAAAAATGTTTTTAACTGAGCTCCAGATAGAGCTTCCGAAGAGGGTTTTTTTTTTTTTAAAACAATTTTCACAATTACATCCATTTAATATGTGCGCATTTTTCTGTGCGCGCGCATAAAGAAAAGAAAGACAAATACAAAATCCAAATAAAATAACACAATAACTTTACAGAACCATTATTTTTAACCGAGCTCCAAATCGGGCTTCCAACAGGGTTTTATCAAACAATTTCCAAGATTAAATCCCTTCAATGTGTATGCGCATGTGTATGCGCAATTTACTAAATAACACTAAAAATAAAAATTTTTTTGAAAAGATATTTAAAAAAAGAACTCAAAGAATCTAAAACAAACTACAAAAACCCTAATAACAGGTAAACAACCAAAAAAAATTATAACATAAATAAAATTAGTTTTACAATTTATAATACTCACCTAGGATGTTTAATTGTTTGGATTTTGATCCCACATGAGTATTCTCATCAGTTTTTTATGTATATAGTTACATTGCAATGGCCTAAATAACATCCAAAAAAACATAAAAAACATAAATATAAAAAGCTAAAAAAAAACTAAAAAAACCACAAAAAGCCTAATAGTAGGCAAACAAAAAGTAATAACAGACAATAGAGTTGGTTTTGCAGTTTTATTTCAATTTGTTGGGTCTTCCAAATGTAAAGGAAAGGAAGGCATTTTTGAAAAGTGGCAGTTGGAAAGGGACGGAGCTTTCTCTTGCCCCTGCAGCAATCCAGGTCACACAGCCATTTCACTGTTGGAGCTGCTGAGAGAAACATTACAAGGCCTGCTCTCTACAACACAGATTTGTCACAAAACACTCAATTTCTTTCAAATTCTTTCACCTTTGGTGAAGAATTTCTTTATTTAGTTTTCAAATTTGTTAAAACTTTTTGATTTCTTTACATTTGATCCCTATTTTGGGGCACGTTTAATTTAATCCACTTCTCTTTTGACCTTTAGAAAGTTATTTTCTTTAGTTGGTTCTGAATTTGTTTTGACTGTCAATCTGGGATATTTTAATTCCATTCACTTTTCTTTAGGCCTTTAAAAAGGTTTTTCCTTTTATTTGGTTTCGAACTTATTTTTCTTTTATTTTCGCCCTTGTGTGTGTGTGTGTGTGTGTGTGTGTATAAGTCCATGTACACACATATACATACACACACGCACACTGACTCATTTTAACAAACATATTTGAAAAAGTATTTTTGAAACTCAAATTGGAGTTCTCTTAAAAATAATTTCCTATAATAGGCAGGTCAATGCCTGATGAAGGTTTAATCTAAACCAAAACGTTGCGCAACTGACTTGCCTTTAACTTTTCAATTCCTTATCTCTTTAATTTTTTATTTCTTAAATTAAATTGGCCTACAATGCCTCTTTTTTATTTTAGGCCTAGACATGAGGAAAACGGACCATCTCATAGGTCTGTTCACTTCACTCACCCAGGACTGGAACGGCATAGGCCTCGGCCATGCAGTGTAGATTGGAGAGGCGCTGCTCCGGGCAGGTATAGACCCCCCATTACAACTATCCAGGACCGGAATGGCATAGGCCTTGGTCACGCAACACGGATTTTAGGGACGCTGTCCTGGGTGGACCTAGACCCCCTTCCTACAATAATAACTATAGAACTAATTGGCAATCTACACAACCAGGAAATTTTTCAAACAGTTCTTGACCTCGGAAGCATGGGCTTGGGAGCAGACCTAACAGGTCCGATGGCCATCCACCTAGACAGGATAGACATGACCCTGACTATAAAAAATTTTGTCTTCTTGTGAGGAAGATGTTTGAACTGCTGAGGTCACACCACCATTTTCATAATGTGTCGCCTGACCAGGACGTGGACCCGCCTACTTTTTCACGTCTTACACACTATCTGAGTGAGGTGATTAAACCTGCTAAGATGACACCTCTAATGAGAACGCTCTTGGAGGGTAATGTGAAGAACTGGGCCTACACCACGCTATTGATCTTGCAGGATCACTATGCACAGTCCATTGACAGGGAGGGGGAAGAACTACATACCATGATGGTGACTGATTGGGAGTCAGCCTTTGCCATAGCGGTGAGATGGTACAAAAATAGGTACAATAAGAGACACAGGACAGGCCCGATTGAGAAGGTGGGGGCTTTGCTCGCGGCCTTAAGCAATAGGCCCACGCGGGTCGCTCCGCCTTCTGGGGTGACTCCGGGGGATGTGGGGCTGGCTGATGCCACTGAGTTCCCACCCCTCATTCAGAACTGTGTCTCCTCCTCCCCATCGCGCGCAGTTACACCGTCGCCTCCGCCGCTTTCCCCCTTTCCACTGTTGCTCCCTTCCAGGGCACCCAGACAGAGAACCAGGGTTGCCTTTAGTGGGCATTAAGCCAAAAAACAGTGTCCGGCTGTGTCTAATGTGGAGGATTTCCCTGAGTTACTGGAAATTAGCTAGTGTCCCGAGTCTCGGGGTACAAGGGACGCATCCACCCCGATGCATGCTCCTAGGCCTCAGACCACATCCCAGCTGATGGTAGTGCATGCCGAGGTGCCAAACCCCCAGACAAACGAAGAGGCCGATCAAGGCCCTCAGCCTGTTGTTTTGGAGGCGCCCGCTACTATCGTCCACGTGGGGTCAGTGACCCTGGGGGATGCCGCATCTGTGTCGCGGGAGGATGCTGGAGAGGGGGGCCAAGGGGACATTTCACTGATGGTGGACTCTCTGCTTTGCCTCACAGAACAGGACTTGGAGTCCAGTTCTTTGCCCCCACCCAGGCTCACTCCGATAACAACAGCAACAGCTCAATCAACCTGGAAATTTAGTCCCACCAGACACCACGCAACCAAGAAAAAGATGTATGATTGGGGAATTACGATCCAGAAAAAGTGTTGCATTATTGGGGACTCCAACCTTGGTAGAATTCGGGGATACAATATAGAAAATTTACAAATAGACAGTTATCCGGGTGCTTCATTCAGACATGTGGGAGCCATCATATCCAGGGCCAATGTACGGACCACTGTGGAAACTGTCATCCTGGCCTGCGGTATAAACCATAGGAAGCAGAAGCAGACAGCTATCAAAGAGCTTCAGAGGGCAATAAAGATGACCAGGGAGAAACTCCCCAAAGCTACTATATGGATCCCTCTGATTAATTTCTCTAAAGTGCTTAAATCGGAGGAACAAACAAATTTAACCAACCTAAATGCCCACATTAAAAAAAACAGGCACCACTTACCCCTGTTGCCAAGCTCCCAATTCCAGGTCACTAAGAACCAAATTCACTGGATGCTGGCATGCGCTGAGGCAATCCTCCAGCATTGGTGCAATCACCTAAACTTCAGAGCCCTTTAAGCCTGATCTTGGGATGTCGGAGAGGCAGTGAAGTGATTAATTTATCCAAGGACTTCAAGCATACAGAAAGTCAATTAAAACTGTTAAGTAAAGACCTCACGTTAGTACCTACACCGAAAGGTAACATAGACATGAAAAAACAACTCACCTTAGATATACAGCAGTACCACAGGAGACTATTATTAACAGCCTTCTTTAGACACAGGGAAGAGATGGAACTGCTCCCCTTCATTCCATTCATTGCCCCAGGAAATAGTCAGTACAAGCTTGAGACCAGATATGGTGCTGTGATCAGCAAGTCAACGGGTGGTGTATTTTATAGAACTCACAGTTCCATGGGAAGGATTGGTGGACGACGCTCATGAGAGGAAGAAGCTTAGATATAGTGAGTTAGCGGTGGAAGTAGAGGGGCGGGGCTGGAACGCAAAGGTGAGGCTAATTGAGATTGGATGCCGTCGGTTTATAGCCCGATCCACTTTGGCGTTGTTTCGCGAACTCGGTATTCGGGGGCGGAAGTTGCAACCGGCGGTGAAGGAATTGTCACAGGCTGCGGAGCAAGGAAGTCTCTGGGTTTAGAGTAAGAGGACCGGCACGGATGGTAGTGGGGCGGCGAAATGATGAGCAGGTCGGTGCCGGCGAAGCATTAGCACGTAGGTGTCATGGCGGCTATTGTATTGGTGTAGAGTTGTTAGCGAATAGGTGTGATGGCGGTTAGCTGTTAGCAGGCGGTGTAGTTGTTGAGAAGCGTGATAAAGTAAAGTAGGTGGCGAGGGGCTTCTTCCTTTGAGACGGCGGGTAGAAAGAGCGGTGAGGGTGAGGACGCTAAGGTGGGTAATGTGAGAAGCGGCGGGGTGGCGCAGTGGTGCGCGCGGTAATGGAGGGGAGCAGCTCCGGGACGCCTGAGCCGCGGATGAGCCTTCTGGAGGTGTCGTGGGCCTAACTCGACGAAACGCCGACGAAGGAATGTGCCCACTTGATAACCCCGATGAGATGCCGTGCCATTGCTGCGCCACACCATGGTTGGCGTTATAGTTAGTTGGTGCTAGTTTTAATAAGATAGCCATTGTGTAGTGGATTTGTAGGCGTTGCGGGGGGGGGTTAGGACGAGTTAGATGGGCGTTAGGATCCCCTTTATAAACCAAGCTCCTGGTATTTGGCACTGTGTGTGTAACATGAACACAAGGTGCCACAGTCATGGAGCGTTCCTTTCAAAATGCCCCCGGGCCGCGCGATTGTCTCCGACTGTGGCAGTGAGACATACGCCACGGGGGAATACATTGAACACTTTAAATCCGATTAGCACCAGACACCCCAGTTACGTAAAGGACACTTATGATTTCATAGAGAAAATCAGAAACAATACTCCTGCTCAACTGCCTCCTGTTCACCATGGACATCAACAGCCTTTACAGCAACATTGAAACATCGGCAGGCCTGGAGGCCGTTAAGGAGTGGTTCGTTAGATACCCGGACAAAAACAGACCTGACAAAGAAATTTTGAAATTACCGGAAATTAATTTGACTAAAACGATTTTGAATTCGACTCAAATTATTATCTTCAGGTAAAGGGCACGGCTATGGGGAAGAGATTCGCCCCATCCTACGCCAACATCTTCATGGCACGATGGGAGGAAGCAGCATTAGCTGCCTGGCACTCTAAACCCCTCCAATACTATAGATTTCTGGATGACATTTGGGAAGTCTGGGCAGTTCAAAAGATTTGCGGATCACCTTAACCAATTTCATCAGTTCATCAAACTCAAATTCTCTCTACATAAAACTGAAGTAAATTTCCTCGACATGGTGACCTACAAAGGGAGGGACTTTTCAGACACACATAAACTTCACGTTAGAGTATATTTTAAAGACACAGACACACGCGCCCTTTTATTTAAATCCAGCTATCACCCCAGGCACACGTTTAAGGGCATTGTAAAGTCTCAACTGCTCAGGTTTCAAAGGATTTGTTCTCAGCCGGAGGAATTCGGGCGAGCTACGAGAATCCTTTTCCAGGCTCTTAGGAAACGGGGGTCCTTCCTCAGGGGTTGTCTGACAAGGTTCCTCACTGGACGAGAGAATGTGGAGGACAACAGAAAAATCATTCCCTTTGTCACAACATTTTCAAAAGGTAACGTCACATTGAACAGGAGGATAAAATAATTTTAATAAGTTCATAGCAGATGCCCGGTTGCTGGAAAATCACAGGGTCATTTCAGCGTACTGGAAGAACAAAAATCTGAAGGATTTACTGGTCCGCAGTAGACTCCCCATATTGCATGGCAACAAAGGAAGAACCACCCCATAAAGGAATTTAGGCCCAAACACTGGATTATAAACCCTCAGACAAAAGACATTTCCAGTATTCGGCCAACCCTTAGGCACAACATCTCAAATTGTGCTTATTTGATCTATTGCACAAAATGCAATTTACAATATGTTGGAGAGACCAGGATTAATTTAGCAACAAGAATGGCCCAACATCGGTACAATATCAGGAACAAAAAAAAAAAAAAAAAAAAAAAGAGATGCAGACGTTGTTGGTCCAACACTTCATCCACCATGGACTGGATTTTCTGAAAGGCATGGGGTTACAGCACAAAAGATGGTGGTCCCACACTGAAAGGAAAAAGGCAGAAAAAAATTGGATTAACAGATTGAGTTCCATGCATCTGTGGGGTCTTAATGAACAGATGAGGAGTCTGTAATTGATGGACACGCCTCATCGGAGCGGGAGAGCTGTTACGGCTTGGCACCTGGGTAGGCCAGTGCATAACACAGGCTTTAGGCCTGTCAGGGGTCGGTGGCATCTCTATTAACACATTTTGCTTCTGATCAAACAGTATCCTTAAATACAATGCTAAATACAAATTTAGTTTCCTTTAAGACACAGATTTGCTTACAGTAACATGTTACACCACTTCCAACAAGTTACAATTTTCTAACAATCACATTTAAGAAGTGACAGGCTGCTATGCTTCTTTAAAAGAAATCCCAACAGAAATCAGATTAGAATCTAAATGATACTGATGGATTGTGTACAGTCAGGCAGTTTGTTATAACTGTGCTAGAAGTTGAATGTTAAATTATAAAATTCACAATACATTACAATTTTTACTGTCTATACATTTCCAAATACATTACAGAATTTCACCATGTACACATTTCCACAATTTTAGCAAACATACTATATAACTTAACCAGAAACCTGACCTGTTTGGGGCTGCAGTCATTTACTATAACCTTAATCCCAACCCCCTAAAAATCTTAAAATCCCAAACCCCAAAAAATGCAAACATTTCACATGTTACAAACTGGGAGCTACTGCTGCTACCTTATTTGGAGGCCACAATTTTTGTAAGGATACCCCTAAACTGAAACAAAAGCCACACTCATCTACAGTAAAATTACCCTTTAAAGCACACATACAATGCAAGTCTTACCGTTAGACTTCATAGTCTTTACAGGAATAGTTGCAGCATTTTACATTACCCCTGCATGAGTTTTCAAACACTTGCAGAAATGTTTGAACACAAAATTATCCATCTCCAAACATTAAGACATTCTGTTTGTGACCAAACTGTATTTTTCAATAAAACCATGCTAAACACTAATTCAGTTCTTTCTTTTAAGAGGAAGTCAGATTTGTGTACAGTCAGCATGTTACACCACTTCCAGCAAAGTCACAATTTGCTTACAATCACATTAAAGTGACAGGTTACTATGCATCTCGAAGACAGAAATCCAAATGAAAGCAGATAAGCATCCAAAGGATAGATGGATTGGATTGTGTACAGTCAGGTACAGATTGTTAGTATTGTGCTACAGGTTGAATAATGTTTAGTTATAAAATGCACCAAATACATTAAAAATCCAACTGTATATACATTTCCAAATACATTATAGAATTTAACCACCTAGACATTTGTACAATTTCATTTTTAGCAAACATACCATAATTACCAAACATCCCACAAAAATTACACTTTAAAATGGACTAAGAATCCATAGATAGGTGCAGGATCTTTCAAAGTGCATAAATGTGAATATAGCTTCTTGGGTGAATGACAAGCACCCAGCTTAGACAAGAGGATTTTTACCTCAAGACCCAGACTATGGGGGGGGGGGGGAACAAAAAACCACTTCCCTAACAAAAACATACACAAATAGTGAAACAAAATGGCACCCACTCCCTACACTTTGTCAAAAGTACCCTAACCAACACATAGGTTCAAGGGCTAGACAAATCAGAAGGTGTATAAACAGGCAAAGGGATCAACACAATCTGAGCAAAATCCAAAGCATACAATTGCTAAAGCACGCAACAAGGCTTCACAATTGCTTCTAACAGGGACTTTTGTAAAATGGCTTGAAGGGCAGAATTCCAGTTGGATGAATGAATGAAGTGGCACTGGAATCACACAGGAGGAACAGGGATGGAAGTCAGGAATAGAGCAGTGAACCTAAAAGCAAAGCAGACAAAGCCACAAACAGTCCACACACATAACACCCTCCCCCACAAGTGTAAACCCCATAGGGTTTCACAAAGACCACCAAAAACCTCTAGAACACCTAGATAAGCCACTTGCCACAACATTCTTCGATCCCTTATGTACAATGTGAATGTTGTAACCCTGAATGATTAACAAGTGCATTAAATGCTGGTTGGAATTACACATCTGGTGCAGGAAAACTAATGGGTTATGATCAGTATATACAGTAATAGGTTAGCTGGAACACCGATAAACCTCAAAATGCTGTATAGCTAGGGCGTCTTTTTCAATCGTGTTGTTAGACAGCTGGTGTTCAAACTTCAGAATAAAAACACACTGGATGATCAAGCTCTTTGGTCATCCTCTTGGAGGACAACCCCAACACCTGTACCACTGGCATCGATTTCTAGTTTAAAAGGTTTACTGAAGTCTGGAGCAGCAAGAACGTGCGGAACTGAGGAGCAGTTTCAAGGAGTCGAAGGCCACTTGTCACTCAGCAAACAAAACAAAAGGTGTAGTCTGGCAAAGCAAATTTGTGAGGGGTAACATCAGAAAAATTCTTACAAAAGCATGTAAAACCCTGCCATGCCCAGGAACCGTATAAGTTGCTGTTTCATAGTTAGAATAGGAAAAGTCATTGCCTGGACTCTTGCATCTACAGGTTTTACAATCGTATGTCCAACAATCCTCCCAAGGTAAGTAATTGAACCCATACCAAACTCACTTTTATCCAGATTTAAAATTAATGAAGCATTATACAATCTGGTAAACACAGTCTCCAAAACCTGTAAATGGTGTTCCCATGTCTTTGTAAATAAGACATCAAGGTATGTTTCACAGTTACTCACATCGCCAAGGACGTGGTTCATCAAATGCTGGAAGGTAGCAGGCACATTTTGCAATCCAAAGGCCATAACAGTATACTGGAGGAATTTGTCTGGGGTAGCAAATGTTAAGATTTCAGATGCATGTGGAGTAAGTGGAACCTGCCAGTAACCATTTAATAAATCCAGTTTACTGACATTTTGCAGCGCCAATGAAGTCTACATAGTCCTCAGTGCGCGGGAGCGGAAACAAGTTGTGTTTTGTTACAACTTTAGGGTAATCTGCACAAAAACTAAAATGTACCATCAGGTTTAGGAACTAAGACATGGAGAACACCACAGGCTATGCCTTGGAACAGCAAGGCCATTTTCCTAGATATTTTACCTCTTCCATTAACACAGTATGTTTGTGTGGGCTGGCACAGTAAGGATGCTGTTTAATGGGAGGACGGTCACCCATGTCGATGTCATGCTGGATTATAGGGGTACGAGACAGTATCAGAAAAGAGCATACAAAATTTTCCAACCAAAGCTTTATCAGAACAAGCAGATGGGGACAAATGGGCAAGTTTGGAAGCTAAATTTTCTAGTGCCTTTGAATTTGGTAATCAAGCACATGGAAAACTTTTGGCCAGTGTAAACCATCCATTTCAGGTGAATTGGAGTATGAAATGTTTCCAGTAGTAGAAGGCACAGGCAGAGGAACAGAAGAGGTAGCAATATTCAAGAGAACTATCATGGTATGGTTTTAATATATTAATGTGGCAAATACAGCTTTTCCGCCTTTGGTCAGGTGTGTGAGAATCACGTAGTTAGTAGCAATAACCTGTTCCTTTCTTTCATAAGGGCCCCGAGAACCTAGCCTGCAGGGAAGAACCAACAACTGGCAACACAAGGACCTTTTCTCCAGCACAAAGTGAATGGTTGACAGTTTTATCAAACTGGGTCTTCAACAAGCCCTGTGATGAGCATAAAATCTGTCTTGTCAAGTCACAGGCGGAGCACAAACGCTCACGCAGCATAGTGACATATTCCAACAGTCTTTTGAAGGGGTGGTGAGGGAGACAACCACTGTTCCTGGACCACAGACAGAGCGACCAAACACTAATTCTGAAGGACTAAATCCAATAGATTTTTGCACGGAATCACATACAGCAAGTAACAGTAAGGGCACTCCCTCATACCAATCTTTTCCAGAAGACAGAATGATTGTAGCATGTTCTTCAGAGTTTGGTGGAATCATCCTAAGGCACCTTCACTTTTGGGTAGTAAGGACTGCATACCTGGTGTGAAATGTTTAGTTCCCAAACAACCTGACAAAACAGCTTGGAGGTGAAATGTGTTCCCCGATCACACTGAATACACTTTGGCAGGCCAAAAGGAGTACACAACTTAGTAAGTGCTTAGTAAGAGTCCTAGACCAACACCCCTTACAGGTGCACTTTCCTTAACTAAACCATTTTCTACCTACAATTTACCTGTCAGAAACCAGACACTTAATTTAAGCATTTTTTTGTCTTACAATCCTCTTATTTGTGTAATAAAATTATTATTTTCAAATGCTAACATACTTTTTTGTACCATGTAATGCTGTTCAAAGTGTTCGCTTATAATGTTTGTATTTAAAAATATATACAATGCATATTTAAAAACGCTTCAGCGAAAGTTGTTGCAGCAATATTCCTGCGTGACGATTGCATGACACTTACCAACACTACCGTTCCCCTGGCGCGTTTACGGATGTCCTTACCAGCATAAACATGCGTCAGTCAAGCAGGGGGCGGTTGCTCAGTACGGTATCGGATAAAACTCGATGTTAATGTAAATTTTAGTAATATAAACCTGTCGAGGATCAACGAGAGCAGGGCTATACAGTGAAGGCTTAGTCCGCGGGCGCGAAGACCGCAGCCATGTCGGTGCATTTCGATGAGCGGAGCGGTGTGGTGCCCTGTAGTACGCCCTGGGGCTCCTGGTACCAAACCATGGAGGAGGTCTTCATCGAGGTGGACGTACCTCCTGGAACAGCAGCCAGAGACGTCAAGTGCAGCATGCAAAGCAGATATATCGAGTTGAGCGTGAAGGGACAGCAGGTCATCAAGGTGGGTCATACACACCTGGGCACATACGCAGATACATATGTACGTGCGGCCCAAGCCTTAGTAGTGATACTGTATTGTAGTTTAACTGACATTAGAGGTCAGTTATTTGCTGCTGCATCGTTCATTGGAGAACACGCGTATAGAGCAGGCAGTGGATGTTTGTCGGCCCACGGTACAGATCATGGAGAAAATGCCGGTCTGTGTCGTTGCTGCCCTGGTTGTAGGTGGGTTCCTGTGGTGGCCTCAGTTGGCACCACCCCATGCTTCCCGCTGAACTGCATCAATGTATGTCCAAGTTGAGATAGTTTTAATATCCACTGGACTTTGTACCACATTGATGACCCCTCCGCATGAAATGGACACCGGAAACAAAGGAGTTCAAGTAGCTATGGGCTGATCAGAAAGCAGAACTGCCTTTCAAAAACAAACTGAAGATGCTGACAGATGGTCCGCAGAGGGGAAAAATTATTTATGTGAAGGAATTATTTAGAAATGTTTCTTTTAGGGAAAGCTCTTTGGCACCACTGTTGCTGATGAAGGAACCTGGACTTTAGGTGAGTTTACCATGAAACCAAACTTTGCTGGTATGACAGTCACATAAAACCACTTTAATCGTTTGGTTTAAATCACTGATCATTAATTGTAGTGTAGCACTTAATCTGTGCTACACAGTTGTGTAGAATATTGCTGCCATTTTATTACTGGAGGTGCTCACTCTGTTCTGATGCAGTAAGCTGTACTGTTATCCCCTTTGATGTTCGACCAACCAGAAGATAAGAAGCTCATTCGAATCATCCTGATTAAGACGAATCGGGAAGCAGGGAATTGCTGGCTTTCTCTGTTGGAAGGGGAGTACGGTGCTGACCCCTGGGTTCAGGACCAGATGCAGAGGAAGCTGACTCTGGAGAGGTTCCAGAGAGAGGTAAAAAGTCCTACAGTACAGTGCCTAGAGCTTAGTTTGTTCCTGAGGACTGTGTTTGAATGCCATTTCAGGCAAGGGGTTTACATTATTGTGTGAGATATTACTTTATGTAAATTGATTCCACCCAGCTTGTTTTACAGGTTCATAAACTTTTTAATGTGACATTGGATACCATCTTCATATGGGACCTGTATTGGTGCTTTGTTAAATCAGATTGTGTGGACAAGATACTGTAGTTACAATGGGGTATAGAGGATGCAAGAAAATAAGCCATTTGGTTTATGACCAAATTACTGTGTTTTTTTCAGAATCCTGGATTTGACTTCAGTGGTGCAGAAATTTCTGGAAACTTTGCTGGTGGGGGCCCAGACTTTTCTGATTTGCAGAAGTGAAAGACAATCGTGGCAAGAATGACTACAAGCCAAGATGACCTATTCTATGTACAGTGGGACTGTTAACTTGGGGCTGTGTGGTCAGATGCCTGACTTCAGCTGTGCATGTTCATGAGTTAATGAACTGGGAAGCCTACTAAGATCTCTGTGTGGAAAAAGATAAGGTGATAATTTCAGTAGTAACATTTGCAAAATTGCTTGTACTTAATGTGGAAAAACAATTGCAACATTTGCATTTCAATAAAGGTTTATTGAAAGGTAAAAAGCATCTCACACGCTGGAATACAACTAGTTTCCAGAATTTTTCCTCAAAGCTTCAACAACCTGTAGATGGTCTGACAACTGCTGGGTACTATTAAGACACTCCCGTAACAAGAGCTTATGATTAGTTTGCCAAGCAGAGTATTTAACAGGAGAGTTGCCCCATTTCTATTATAGGCAACTTTTAATGTGCTGTTCAAATTTGCTTTCAATGTTGTGAACAATGACAGCACTGGTGTTTTAGGCCACATTTTCCTTTAGTTATGAATACTTGCACAGCTGTAGGATGTTCTTTCACCATGAACATGGCACAGCTTTTAATAGCATTGGAGTTAATCCAAAAAAAAAAAAAAAGTCACCTTGGATAGGAGTGTGCATTAGGATAGTTTAACAACCTAGGATGGAAGTTAAGGGTTTTGGGCCCGATTTCTTGGTTCCATTTCACATTAAATCACAAAACCCTGCTCCCTCCCCTTCCACATAGTGGACTGAGGACCTAGGTGGTACAATACTTCATTGCTTGAAACCCATCACCAGTGCCAGAACCTACTCAATTTTGGCACCAATTAAAAAAAAAAAAAAAAAACAAAAAAAAAATTCTGTGCACTGCACTTTAGAAAGCCATGCAGCTTTGCCCTGTATTCTAGTTATTTCCTTAACAGGTAGCCTCTGGGATAGTTGGAAGATGGTCAATTTTGTAATAGCTGCGTTTCAGTTGTCTAGCAGTCCTGCCTGAGATGATCCATCGTAATTTCTGCCTGCTTGGTTTGGAGCACTTGGTGGAAGAGTATTCAGTCAGGCATTTTGACACCAGCTCCCTCACACACAACAGATCCCCATCTTTTATCTGAAAGATAAGAAACTCAAATCATGAAGTAATGCACAGCATGTGGGGGAATAAAATACACACATGTAATAAGAATTTACTCATGGATAAAATGCAGGTGCAACTCATGATGCAACTGGATTACATAAACACACTTTAATGCAGGTGTCCTGTCTGGTAAAGGAACCTATTTAAACAGACACTTACATTGGAAAGCTGCTGGAGAGACTGCAGTGCTTCAGCCATGTCAAACAGGCATTGCTCGTGCATTTCTAAAGCCAGAATGGCCAGAGCAAGCAGAGAGGCCTGAAAAACAATACAGTTCATATGGAAAAAAAAAAAAAAAAAAAAAAAAAAAAAAAAAAAAATCAGATTGTCAGCATTTTTTTTTTTTTTTAAGTTACTGCATTAAATATTCACTTACAGTATATGCATACTTTCAAATGCTCAGAAGCACTGCAACTTACATACACACCAGACTAGATACACTACCTCTGAATTTATCTGGAAATTAGTTATGTGAATAGCAGTTGAATGTGACCCAAGAATCTATTCAACTACATGCTCATAGAAAGTGCAAAGAAACAAAGTATAATATTGGACAAAATGACTAACTGCATGTCTGCTAGTGAAATGCACTTCAGTTCAAAAAGTTTACAGTTTGGAAGGCATCCTGTTAATGTACATGTCAACAACTGTCAGGTTGCTGACATGTACATTGTGTCCCCCACCCCAAAACAATTGAACTGTAGGCTCCCTGTCAGCAGGGTATTTGTGGCACATTGTAAATAAAAGCACTATGAAGAACCCAGGCCACAATTAAAGCAAGATGCTGAAAAACCTACTGTTCACAACAGCCATGTCTATGAATATGCTACACTATTTCACTGTTCTGCTAGCTCTCTTTACAGGAAATAATTTCCTCAAAGTGTCAAAGTAGGGGGATCCACTAATGGGGAATGATGGTTTTTGCAACTGAATGATCTAGAATGTATGACCATGGAACATCTTGCAAATTAATAATCCTAGTAATTATAAAGTACAATACATACCAAGATATTTCACATTCAGTAAAGGACACAAAAATTTGATTTACTACTCCCAATCAGAGTGAACATTTTGACACCAAATTAGTTTGCAGAAGATGCAGTTTAGCTGTAAATCAGTTAAAAACTTTAAGCTTTACCTTTATTTTAGAGAATCCAAAGGAACAGTGACAGGCTTTCAGTTGTGCTTCTAACCGTTCAATGCTGGGAACACGTTTCCTAAGGAAAACCACAACTTAATCACATGTGCAATAAGGCAATTTTCTGAAAATCGCAACTTGGAGCCAATTTAACCCATTTATTAATCACTGCAACATTAAATGTAATCTTACTCATCAGCTGCCAACAGCTCACGTATGTATGAGTAGTAGAGTCGAAGGAAGTGCAGGGCTGTAGGGGCCTTAACCTTCCAATACAACTTCTCCAAGATGATCTTTTCCATACGCATCATGTCAGACACCGTAAAACGGTTCTGGCTGATCCGTATCAGGTCACTAGCAAGAGGAACATTCTTCTCTTCCTCTGCAGACTTCACAGCAATATAGAAACAGCACATTCCAACACAGGACAGGTGTTTTGGCTGGATCTACAGAATTGAGAAGCAGTTGAACAAGCAACCATCAGCAATATGAAATACAACACAATTCAATATGCAAAGTCATTAATAACATATCACTGCTTGGTAGAAAATATGAATTTCATATTCCTTAAAGCAGATTCCAGACACACGATACATATAAACAGACTTTTGGCTATACCTTACCTTCATGACTGCAAGAAAACGGTCCAACAAGCTCACTGCAAGAGAGAAAGTCTCAGCACTGAAGCCAAAAAAACGTGTCAGCGAAAGAAGGTCCTTGACTTCGACATCTCGCAGCTTTGAAGTCATCCTCAGACCGTTTTCCTGGGCAAACTCGAGGATGCGAAGGCCACATAGCTTGGGCTGGTAGCGGCTCTCCTGTTCCAGAAGGGCCTTGAGCTGGAAGGCAAAGGGCACAGAGTCCTCCCCCTTCGTAGTATCAATCATCTACAAGGAAAACAATGTGACTCAAAATTAACCTTAAAAGAGCAATACTATTTTAACTATAAGTATAGCGATAAACCATGAACAGATTTCAGTATAAACCAAGTAAACTGGCATTTCACCCAGCGATTCCTGTAATATGTTGACGTTTAAGAGATCGCGATATCCTTAGCAAAAGGCTTCAATAAATAAAAACAACGCTTAAAAAAAAAAAAAAAAAAAAGTGTTGCTCTATGTACAAGAGATGTTAATTTAAGGTAGAAGTACAGTAAATGCCAGCGATAGGACTCATCCACATGCAGGCAGGCAGGCAGGCAGACAGCTGGCCGACATGCCGCGACATGTTCCCCGTGCTAGCGCTAACATGGCTCGACGAGAAAAGCGCCCTCGCGTCGCCCGATTCCATACCATTCAATCCTTTAACGCGATTACAGTTACATAATTGTCTTTGACATTCACATAAGCTTACAAAGTTTTAAAAGTTTAACAGGGCATCAAACACAGGCTTGTCATCCACTCGACGTCTTGTCCAATACACCTCTGACAAATACTGAATGCTCACTGCTACAGCATTTACAACAACGAGCTACAAAAATATGAAACAAAAAAAGGTAATTGAATGTACTCACCTTGCCAGGCTGCTACAAGTGCATATGAAAAAATAAGCGTGCTTGTCTTAATAAGGTAGAATGTCGAGACTCACGGAGGCTTACAATAAAGATATATATATATATATATATATATATATATATATATATATATATATAGCGGCACGTTAAATGAAATGTAAGGAGGGGGGGAGGAAAAAAAGTATAAACTCAGGGTTAAGCAATCCTTTTAAATTCAAATCCTTAGCACACCCCGTACCCTTGGCGTACAGAGAACATTATGTCAGCGCTCCTCCGTATAAATACCTTTTCACACTGGGCCCGAGTAAAAAAAGATATTATTGGTCGTTGTTGAAACAACGATCTCCTTCCTTGGAATATCATTGGCTTAAAATATATAAATCACTCCGTATGCTCCGCCCTCGGTAGCGGAATCAAGAAGGTTCTCGGTTCTCCGAGAGGGCGAGAGCGGGTCACATGACCGAGGCATATATTGACAAAGGCCCAGCAGGCCGCGCATCAGAGGTGCTTTCTTGTGCATGGAACTTGCTTCAGTCATCACCACAGTAAATAATGTTCTCCCAAACGTCTTAGCATGCAAGGTTTCGTTTCCCAGTTTACATTTAAAATTTCCTTACCTCTTTAGCTTAGGGAGATAAATACTGAACTGTCTAACAGCAATATTTAATTGTGGCCCATGTTATTTATGGTATATGATGGTTTGTTTTTGTTATTGAAACAAAATGTATTGTCATATTAAGAGAAGATTCAGATCTCCACCTTAGAAAAGACAAGATTGTCTACATTATAGTCATTCTTTTAGTACAAATTTCTTCGAATAAACAAACAGTTATTATTATTATTGCATGGTGACCTACAGTGCTAGATGGAATGTACACCTGAAATCATTAACTTATTTCTGCATCAAATCAACATAAAACACATACACACACTAAGGGCAATTTAGTGTAATCAATTCTCCTGAAACATGTGTCTTTGGACTGTGGCAAGAACCAGCACACCAGTAGGAAACTCACAAACACAGGAAGAATATGCAAGCACCACACAAACCAAACTGGATATAAACACACATCTGAACCCACTGCCCACCAGCAAAACTAATGCTACTGTGCCACTCATTTTTAACGACATTTTCTGTTTTGGCACCAGTGCTGTATTACAAACATTTTAAGCAAAATAAAGTTATTTAAATTATTATTTTGCAGACATACTGCTGCCTCATAACCTGGGGCTGTCTGAGTGTGAGTTTGAATCCAGCTCAGTCTGTGTGGAGTTTGCAAGTTTGTCTGTCTTGTATCAAATACCCAGGCAACTTCGTAAATCATGTTGATCGCAACAAACCACTGCATGAACAAGTTTAGGAACCCTGCAACTGAACACAGAGTTTAGCTTCTAGTATATATTGTTATACAGTAACAGTTGTACAGTTTTTTTTTTAATTATCCATAGCTTCTGGTTCCGTGTTTCCACGTAGTATATCCAGGAATGGCAGGCAGGCACTTGTATTTGAACTCCTAGAGGTTTATTGTTCTGCCCCTCTGTGTTATTGGAAGTTTTTTGTTTTCTGTTCCTCAACTCCCTATTGGCTTACTTTGTAGCTATTATATCTACTGTCTGGATGTCTGTTTCAGGTTGTTCAGTGCCCTTTGTTACTGTGTGGAATGAGTGCTCTATAGAAAGGTTTTTAGTAGTTGAATTGTTCTTTGTATTTTCTCCTGCATGTCACGTCTTCAATGCAGACATAGTTAAAATTTTAGAACTACTGGTTTAAGATGTTGGCATTTGAGCAGTATAATTTTTTTTTTTTTTATTAGATACCCACTCCTCAGGCTGATCTACCAACAAGTGTATGAAACACATAAATTTAATTTAGGCTCTCAGTCAGGCACAGGGGTATAAACAAAAAGAGCATATTACTGCTATTCTCATTCTCAATGTAGCTCAAGACAGAGCTAGAGTATCCTTACTGAGGAGAAAACAGCGTCAGATATTTGTCATAATGAGATTTGTAGTACAATTTAACAATGGAAGAGGAGTTGTTGTGCAGCAGGTAGAGTGGTCACACAACCCAGACCTCCTTGGTACCCAAGAGTAAGGTAAGTGCAGTAAGAATAAACTCCTGTATCAAGGAGTAAAATCAACATAAAGTTCATTCTTTAAAATTATAGGTCGCTTTGGATAAAAATAAAGGTTAACAATAATAAAATAACCAGATTCAGGCTCTTGATTCTGTTCCAGACAGTGCTGCCGTTGTAGCCAGTACCTTAATAACGGCCGTCTGACCCACTGACACAAATCAGCATACCCTGTACGCGTTGCAGGGGGCCGTTGCGGCGTCATGACGACACAGGGGGAGGAGCCAAGGCCGTTTTTAAAAACACTACAATATAGAAAGAGAGCGCCCATCCTCCGCGGTATTGCTTTTTTGTTCTGGCCCTTCTTGTTGTTTATCGGTCCGACTTCATTTTCCTCATAAATCATTTAAAACTTTTCTTATTTATGTAAAGTGGTTTTACTTCCTAGATGTTTCGTAACGAAGTACTCAATCCATTTTTAAGCCGCCTGCAAAGAGGCTGGTGTTTAGTGTTGTTTTTGTTTTATAAAAATGGAGGAGTGAAAATGTAAAAAAAAACAAGATAAAAGCGCTTTGGCTCGGAGTAGATTCGTCTTTTTCAACACAGAGCGGTAAGGTTGTTACTTCGCTCAAATTTAGATATTTTTTTGATCATGGTTTTGTTAAAGACACCACAGTATTGTTTGCCACCCGGAGCTGTCTGGACATTTCCAAGACATATTTGTGTAATAACGTCTGTACAGCTCGTAGTGCCAGTTGTTCGGAAACGACTTGTTCCTGGTTTGACGACAGTGTTGCGCTACAGTATCCAGGAACAGCGGCTTGTTATTGTTTTATCTTAGTTTTTATTTCTGCGTCGCTGTTTATTGTTTTGCCTGGGCCGTTTATCATAATTGGGGGGGGGGGGTGTTTTTAATGCACCTCATTTTACATACTGATCGTGGGTTCCTTGAAGACTTAATATTTCAGTTAGAATTATTATAGGCTTTCTTTTTTTATAGCAACTTATGCAAACAATTGGAGGAAGTTCCCCAACTCATCCAGTATTTAACTTTCAGTTTTACATCAGAAGGTGCTCTACTCACAGCTGTAAAATTGTGCTGTGCAAAGTCACTTATTTCCTAGCTGTGTGTGGTCATTTCATTAAGCATCATTTATTGGCACCCAGCAATACGAGGGATGGACTTTTTCAGCCAGGGGCCCTGTTGTCCCCCAGCAGGTGTGCAGACCCCCAGGTAAAACTGGCCGCCCCTGGAGTTATCATGAGGTGCTCGGGACTTGAGGTCAGGCAGCTAAAGGGGCTGCTGGCGGACACCTTGGCCCGAGAGGCACGTCTCTGGAAAGCTCCCGTTTTCAAGAATGGCACCATCCAGGTACACGACTGCCAGACTCTGAGCTCAGTTACATTGGGATGCATCAGTTCACCCAGAGTTATTATTACTTTTTCTCACCCTCTTTATTGTCCACTGTCATAGGGCACAGATATTTCAGCATGGCAGCTAGAAGAGGCAATTCTTTGGCTAGGGAGACTCAGCCAAACTTTTGCTTTTTGTCCAGAAACATTTGCCGTTGCAGTAAGCATTTTGAACAGACTGCTTGCATCAGCAAAGGTAAATGTCAGCAGCACCTTGTGCCACTCCGTCCGTAGGTCCCAGGCATGTTGGCATTCTATCAAATGATATTCACAAGAGTAACTGTAATTGTGTTTGTTCTGTTGCAGACACAGTCTAAATATCTGCGCTGCATAGCCATAACTTCTCTCATTCTTGCTGCAAAAGTCAATGAAGAGGATGAGGTAATTGCCTTGCCTTCTTACAAATGACCAAAACTGTTTCAAATTAATGTTCACGTTTGTAAAAAAAAAATGTATGATACATTAGCTGTTAGTAAAGTAGACATTATGTTTTGTATCTTCCAGTTGTATGCAATAGTCACAAAACATAAATCATCCAATATCCCCCCCCAAAAAAAATGAATGAAAAATACAGATGGTCCCCGAGTTACAAAGGTAGAAACTGTACTTCGAATTTAAATTTTTAATTCTTTTCCCAGACAAGCAATATGCGATACAATACTCTCTCATGGTGCTGGGCAGTGGCAGCGATCTGCATCTCCCAGTCTGCTACGTGGTTGCTAATTTATACAACCAATACTCTAGTGTTCTGTGTTGCCAGTGTTTTTTTTTTTATTCCCCCTCCATCTAAGCTGTGTTTTGTGCATCCATCATGTCTATGAAATGCCCATCTGTGTCTATGTCTTCAAAAAGCAGAATGAAAACAGAAAGCCCATAATGACTTTTAAGGTAGGCTAGGCTATGCTATGATGTTCGGTAGGTGTTATGGCATGGGTGGATAGAAGCAATTGCGAGACACCATAGTAATAAGTTTAAGTTCTGTTAAACAAAGAGTGTTGCTGTTAGCCAGGAGCCAGCACTGAACATTAGCGATTGGCAGTAATCAAAAACGGAAGGTGCCACGATTCAAAATAAACAAAATACAATGTTAGCAAGACAGTGGTTGCAGAAGGATTTACAAGGGACAGTGGAAACTTGAGTACTGACAGGAAGTCTGGGTAGGAACTAAATCCTGTCCACAATTGGTTCCTATGCCAATCAGTCAACCAATCAATGCTCAATTTGAAGACGGGGGCAGAGAGACGGTCTACGACCCATTGCTGAAGCGGCCACAGGCGTGATGGAATGTTAGGTGTATTAAATGCATTTTTGACTTAATATTTTAAACTTACGACGGGCTTATTGGAACGTGATATCATAAATCAGGGACCAACTGTATGCTTATTATACTACAAAATACTGATTAAATAACTTTAAGTTTATTGTTTCATTTTGTTGTTGTTAGGTGATTGTGCCTGTGAAGAACATTGCAATGCAGAGTGGGTGTAATTGTTCAACAGCAGAGATTGTTCGCATGGAAAGGATTATACTTGCTAAACTCCACTGGGACCTTCACAGTGCAACACCAGTTGACTTTGTCCATATTGTAAGTAGCTGTTGTACCTCTTACTTTCCACTGGCTCTAAAACACTTGAGAAAAACAATGAAGCATTTGCAAATGCTTTGCAAATGGAATGTTGGTCCATATTTTGCATCCATTGAATTTGACACCTGAAAAAGAATGTTTTTGACAGCATAAAAGTAATTATTCTGACTTGTCACATCTTTTACTTTGGTTCTTTTGAAGTGGTCTTGAAAAATTTTTGGAGTTCAGAACTATGCATTTATGGCCAAGGCACTTACGTATTAAGTGTAAGCCTCATATATATGTACACTTCGTAAGTAAAATCTCTATTAACAAAATCATATTTTTAGTTCTCATTTTTGAAGAGATAGATTTTTAACTACACAAGTTGAGGTGTGGAATTGGGTGGTATATCCTGAGGTTTTTTTCCATTGTGTCTAAGACAAAAATTTTGTGTCTGCTCAGCAGTTGACAGTCAGTATTTATACTACTAAACCGTTTTTCTTAATTTTCCATTATTGTGGAAAATAAAAAATCCTATACTCTCTCAGTTTTAAAGCTAAAACAAAATTTGCACAACTTGATCAGAATGAAAGGCTGACCTTATGGAAGCAACACCGTTTTGCAGCAGGCAAAAGAAAGTCCAAGAGAAAGCTAGAGTCATACTTGATAAAAATGTTACCTTTTCTGTTAGAGGTGCAGGGAAACAAAGTTTAAGATTTAGTTGTGTAGCATCTTCAATTTGTAATTTTTTTTTTTTTTTTTGGGTACATCCCGCATACAAAGTTTACTGCCTCTTTAAAATGCAGTAGGCATTCAGTTGTCTGTATGGTTGTTTTTTAAGGCTGGGAATACCTATAGCCCATCATTCCCCATTTCTAATCTTACAAATTTGATTCTGATTATTAGCTGAAATGTTTTTGGTTCCAATTCACCTTGATAGCATTGCAACATGTAAACTTCCTTTAAAATTTCATGGCTTGGCTAAACATCAAAAATTTGTAAGCACAAGACAAGAACATATTGCAGCAAGAACTACACGTCAGGAACAATGACAAATACTTCAAAAATAGACCTTCTAGTTGGCTTCAATTGGCTTACAGTAAGTTTTTCACAAGGAGGCAAACAACCAGAGCACATTTCAGAAAATGGTTAGGTGTGGGGTATAAGATGATAGAGTAATATGAGTATGGGCGGAGGTGGTAGGGTGGTCAGAATGTCCATAGTACTGTGCGGTGTGATTCTGAAGATGTGTCTCCGTCTCCATTTTGAAGTTCCATGGCCTGGTGCTGTCTGGCCACCCCAATCTGGCCCACCAGCATACTCAGAAGATGGCGTTGTGGACCAGACAAGTGCAGCACTGTATGGCTTGCCACCAACTCTTGCAGTTCAAAGGTTCCACACTGGCCTTGGCAATCATTACTTTGGAGCTGGAGAGGCTGACTCCTGACTGGTTCTCTGTTTTTACAGATCTGCTAAAGAAAGCACAGGTAGGGGGTACATCTTAAATGTCAATCACAAAGTCTTGCCATACCCTGTTTTTACCTTATTTTTATAAGCATTTCAGTGAATGATGGTATAAACACTACAGATGATGAATGGAAGATGGTGACTCAAAATGCAGTTCTTACAAGGTGTTCTAAAGGACTTTTTTGTTCTAAGATTGACAGCATGGAGCTGATCCGGTGCAAGGAAGTGGCAGACAAATACCTTGGCTGCCTTGAGTTCTCTCTCCAGCCCAGTGTTGTGTACATCTTTGATCCAGTCAACGCAACATGCTTTCAGAGCGATGGCACAGAGACTGTATCTCAGCTGAAGAAGGAAAAATTGGATAGTATGGAAGAGGTGGACGAGTTCTATGATGGGTTTGAGTGCCTGTACAGTGAGGAGGTGACAGAAGAGGATGGAGGCAAGAGTGCATCCCCGTGCCCACCACTGCAGCCCCCTGTTAGCTGAGGTTTTGGTGTGTCTAAAACAATTTAAAAAACAGCAAGGTATGACTACCTTGGTCTAGTTAGGCACTTATGTTGGTGCTTCCTCTTAAATGCTGCATTTCTAAATTTACATGTCATATTTTTTCCATGTCTGTGACTAAATACTATCCAGCATCTTTGTTTTGATTTTTATGGCAGTTTTACTGTAGATTTGCATTTTGATAAAAACAATATTTGTATTCTGTTTCAAAGTTTTGGAAAACCAAGTTCCTACTTTAGCCAATCCCCTTAACTTTTGCAGTACTGTTGCAGAAATTCCAGCTACTTTTTTCAGATAATTTGTAGTCCATGTACAGAAACACATGAAGGAAATGAGGGCAAGAATAAGCTGTATTCAAGGGCAAGTAATCTTTCTCAAGTGATTATTGTAAAGTTAAACCATTGTTTATTAAGATAACTTCTTAATTTTCAAATGTAGCAAGATATCCAAAATTGCATAAGCACTTTGTTTTTTGCATAAATACTGTGAAGTAACTTGCTTGGTTCCCCCAAGTCAACTTTCCTAAGTAAATGCTTTTTTTTTTTTTTTTTTAATTTAAGTTAGGTTTAGTAGGTTTAGTTGCATTTCACCTGCTAACAAGAAAAAGTGTTTTTTAGAACATTTTAACAAATTCCACAAGTCCAGATGCAAGCTAAAATTTTAATAAAAAGCCTTTATTGGTAGCAAGCAAATACAAAGAAAGAGGTACTGTTGATATACTAAGAGTTGTGTAAGAGGATATGGAGATGCATTAATCCTTATAAATCAAGGGAATAGATAAATATCACCTTACTTGGTATCAGAATATGAATATTCCAGATATGATGCATTTTCAATCCAAAGCACTTTACTCAGTACAACTAATGATATGCTGAAGTTATGAATGAAAAGCCAGTTAAAACTGATGTCACTTATAACATTTAAATCTGTACTGGTAGGTAGCATTAACACAGCTCACTGGAAAAAGCCTGGCCATCAAATGACTTTTTACAGCCACAGTAGCACAGTGGGGGTATGAAAAATCAGAAGGCAGCACAACAGCAGGTTGAAGGAGGCAGCAAATGTGTCTAGTAAACAACACAGTCTGAAGCTGTTTGAAAGTAATATGCTTACAGGAAGCTTTTGATGAATTTCATGCAGGAAGCCATGTTGTCATGCACCAGCTCACAGAGAAAAGACTGAGCTGGACTGGGGAAGGTCACATGTGATGCAAAAGGGCTTTTAATTCAGCTTGACACACTAAAGTACTGAATACACGTGTGTCAAACTAAAACATAGTCAAAGTCTCTCCTCTGGCTTTTAAAAGTCTTCTAATTTAAATTCCTTCCTGAAGTTAAGGAGCACACACTTGGAAGACTAAAGAAGCTACAGGAAAGAAACAGAACATTGGGTCACTGGCCAGTACACTGGATATCATCATAACCTATAAAAAATTACCAGTTTACATCAGAATCATTTATAAAATGCATACTATTCTAAAAGCACATTACAAACAATTAGCTTGTGTTGAAGGTAGATAATGCTTGGCTAATTCTGCATTTCTTAACACAATGCTATAAACAAAAGCACGAGTTCCTCAGTATGATGCAAGTTAGTGAGATATCCAAAAGATCTTTGAAAAATAAGAACAAATTGCACTATGCCTAATCCAGTAAAAAATCTTTCAATTCTTCAAACTGAATTTCTTTACTTAGTATCCAGTTCCTTACCCAATTTCATTGCAACAGGGTAAAAGGATTGACTTACTGCAAAAATCACTTCAAACACAACTTTTCTTCATTCTTGAAAACAATATAACGGAGAAATTACAGCAAAACAAATCAATGGTCAATACTGCATGCAAAAAACTTTGTAAAACAATATTGTATAACAACAGAAGATACAACAAAGGTGCTATAGGGCTGTGACAATTTTTATTTTTAAATGCGCTATAATTAAGTTATATTAAGACATCGCCACAGTCCACTTGGTAAAGTGGTAGTCTAACTGACATTCAGAAAGGTTTAAAAGCAAGAATGGAACAATGCTCTGTTCTTCCTTAAATTTTAATACATAAAATTAAAGAAGTTAATCTGTAATATTGCTCAAAAACTACCTTCAGTTAGAAATGAAGTTCTAACACATCAAAGGATCCATTACATCCTGTATCTGTTCCTTTAAATTTATATGTACTTGTGCACAAAGGAGGAAATACAGACCAAAGGAAAGTGGGAAAAAAGGGTTTTGTACTGCTAGGATCATGTTTTAACATTGTTTCCCCAACATGTTCTCATAGTACAACACAAGACCTGAGCTCCACTGCCTACAGTAGACGACTGTCATCTGATACTGTTTTAGTGGATAATCGTTTTTTCCTCATGAACTTGCACATGAAGGGAAGGTGCTGAACCATGGTAGTATTTTAGCTGTCAGCCATTATTTGAAATCTAATTATAGACAAATTTCATTAATTATGCAACACATAAGCTTGAAGACAGAAGCACCCAGAGAAAAATACACAAATTGGAGGGAAGACAGTTTCTCCCAGGGAAACAGGCAAAACTACATTTTGCATGTACAATTCAGAAAAGGAAAAATTGTATGGAAGCCAATACTATGAGTCATGCTTTTGGAAACTTAAGTACTGCTCTTTCATTTTTTGTAACAATGCAAAAATGCTGAGAAACAAAATATAAAACAAAAACTAAAGAATTTAACAAAAAAGGAGAAAAATTTTCTCTAACATTTTTCAAAGTATGAAACAACAGTTAAATGTGTCCAATACAGAAACATATCACAGGCCCCAATATGAAGCAAACAACTCCTGCAACACCTCCAAAGGGATTTTTGACTTTATTTCCTCAATTGTTCTCCCCTTTAGAGACTGCATATTCTTAGCAAGCAAGTGAAAGTGTGGGTTGAAGCTGCTCATCTTTCTCCTGCTCTGTAAACTGAAACACTCTCACACATTATTACTTAATGTAGTTCTAAAAAAATATCATTTGATTATCAGTATAATTACTGACCACCATTAAGCTCTTAAAATATACAAATAAAGACTAGGATTTATATAAAACAGCACCAAGTTATTAGTATGATCTAGGGTTGCATTTATCAGTCATAATTAGTATTCAAATATATAAATACAAGTATGTGCCGCACAATGATGTACTGGTCAACGACAGACTGCATATTTAACCTGTACACATAATTTCTACATCTATTCTGTTGTTGCATGTGAAATCACTCAGGCTCAGTCTGGCTCAGATTTATAACAATATTTTCTGTTAAAAAAGAAAAAAAAACATATAAATGTTATAACACTTGGTGCTAATCTACATAGTCCACAGCTTCACGGCCTGGGTTTATTTGACAAAACATACTAATAAGACTAAGAAGTACCTGACCATTATAATGTTTGCATAGGTTCCATGAGTTCTGTATTCTTTCATTCTGGAAATGAGCAATTATGAACCACAAACTAATCATCCTCTAAAATGAAAAAGAACATTTAAAAAGTCCTCCATTGAAAAGGATCACTCAAACTCAGTACCATCCACAATGTACTGCACCCCCCCCCCGCCATCTTCAGTATTTTTGGTCCACTTACACAATATTGTGATGGAATGTCAAAAAATAACCATTCACATTCCTATGGTGATGGAAGACAAATCCATAGCTGGCTTGGATGGCTTGTTCCTATAAATTAACTGAAAAAGAAAAAAAATGACAGAATATAACAAAACAAGCAGCTGAAAATAAATTGATTAAACCAAAGTCAGTATGAAAAATTGTGTAGAATGAATTCAAATGTATGTTACACTTTCAAAGTGAATTGAAGGCATAATGATCCAGAGAACAATAAATTCATTCTACACGTTGATTAAACAAAACCATGGATGAAAAATAATGTAAGATGACCGGATGGAAAGTCTGGAATACATGAAAACAGCACAAAACTTTCTGTTGTCATTCCTTGTTACTAAAGAGAGCGCCATACACCTTCACTCATCAAACTGCATGAAAAGTTCAGAGACACAGCCAGCCACTATCTCAACCTTAAATTTAGAATTTTCTCAAAATAGAAGAGCCAGTGCTTTTCATCATTTATTTTTTATGGTTCCATGACAAATATGTTGAACAGTAGGATCTGTTGCTCCAACCATAAATGCACTGATGCCCAATATCTGCAGATACCTCCTGCTCAACCTCTAAAGGACCATCCTATTCTTTAAGAAACATGTTTCCCACCACTCTCTTGGCCAAAGGTATGGCAGAATCTTGTTTTGACTCTTGCAACTCCCTCCTGTCTGGGGTTCCAGCCTTCTCCATTAAAGCTGTCCAGCTGACTTAGAAAGCTATTGCAACCTCCTCATAAGTTCTCTGTGACTTCCCCAATCATTCTCACACATCTCATCTCCCTTTATTTAAACCCCTTGCCAAAGATGCACAAAAAAAGGGATTCTAACTTAGAACAATTATGGCTGTGGCCAATGCCTAAAACAAATCTGAACATCATATAAAAATAGCAACTTTTGAAACATAGCTACGTACTGCTCTTCTCACCAGCATTTCTCAAAAATGTCTGAGTGGAATGTCAGTACACCCTTCCCTGTATACTCACTTACTCACTCCTTTCGTACTTCAGCTGGCTGTTCCTAGAACAGCAGCATCCAACCTTTCAGAACAGAAACAGCTTGGTAAGAACAGAACAGCTTGACCTTGTGAGGAAGTGCAAAGGTGGCATCACTGTATTAGCATTAGCCTCAAAGACAAACACTACTGGACCATGAGCTATAATGTCACCAGCAAAAGTAGCCAAAGTCCAGCAGGCTCAGGACACCAGCCTGCCTGCAGTCCCTGCCATATTTGAACCCCAAGACTTAGAGCCAGCCTGTCAGTGTCATTGCTGTGCCAAAGTGTCACCAGACAGTGCTCTGTTAGCCACTGCCACCCAGTGCTATTCCATATAGGTCAAGTAAGAGAGAAAGTAAGACAGACAGAGAGACAAAGACAGAACAGGCCTTACTTTTTCTTATCCTTCTTAAGTGGCTGTTGTGAGGAGCCCTGCAGTGACTGGGCCTGCAGCGTCTCTGCCGTTATCTTTCTCCTGTTGAATGAGTTCATGTCCTCTTCTAGTTGCCGCCGCTTCTCCTCCACCTTCCTCTTCTCCTCCTGGTGCAGCCGCTTCAGCTGTTCAAACTTCTCATGCAACTAAGGATTGAATGTTCCAGAAGGTGGAATGGGCAGAGAAAAACAGTAATTCCTGAAGCACTCAGAACACGTGCTATACATATACGTGTTCTGAGTGCTATACTTTATTTGTGTGTATATAAAGTGTGTGTATATATATATATATTTTTTTTTTTTTTTTTTTTTTTTTTTTACACCGGAGCAAATAAAGTATGATCTAAATAACAACCCTCTTTCTTAAAATTCATTACAGGGGGCACTGTAGGATGCTATTTAGCTAATTCCTTATATAATATTCATGAAAAACCACTGATAATTTAAGCTGAAATAGTCTGCCATGTTTTAAAGGCAAAGTGAATCATACTCATAACACACTCACTTTTCCACAGCATCTTCTCCTCTTACCTCTTTCTCCTTCTCCTTCAGCTCTGCTTCGGTTTCCTTCACTTTATTGACAAACATTTGCCTCATGTCCTCCTCTTTGTGCTGCAGTTCCCTAAGGAACTGCTTTCTCTTGGCTTCATAAGTCTCCTGTAGGCTGCAGGTCAAAACACTAGCTATTTTCTTTGTTTTCTCAGGATATAAAAACTTTAAAAAAAAAAATTAAAAAAAAAAAAAAATATATAAAACTTTCCTTAGGTCTAGCACTGACATTTCTTCATTTATTAATATGAAGATCACTTACATGTATGTTTTTGATGGTCTCAACTGCTTCCTGTTCATTGTTACTAATCATGTGAAAAAGCTTTTACAAGAGTTATCAGATTTCAAACATGTGGCTCACTTCTCTGCTTTGAGGAGCTCTACCTGAAGGGCTGGCTGTCAGGGTCCGTGTCCTTGAAGCCCATCTCCTCAAGCTTGCAGCGGCGGTACAATTCGTAGTGGCGAGTGTGCGTCTGCTCCCGTAGGTCCTCCATGTTCACCCGGATCAGCATCTCCCGCAGCTTCACAAAGTCACAGTGGCTCTCGTTCTCCACTGGAGGAATTACAGCGTTCAATTTAAGCAGTGTGGTCAAAAGAAAAGGACTCAATAAAGCTTCTGAAAAAACATATCAATCTCAAAAATGGAAATTTCTATCCTTCACATTACAGCAAAACAAGCAAGGGAAATGATAACACTGAATTATTTTTAAAAAAATCTGTTCAGTGGTTTTACTTCAAGAAGAAAATTGCCTTCAAATATTTATCCATTCTCAACAACCAGTTGTTCCATTCATGTTGGTCCAGAAGCACAGGGTATGAGGGAAAGGAGAAATGTGTCAAACCGCTGGCAGCCATCATATTGCCAGCAGGACATGAGCTAAGAGCTTAACTGAGTATGTCACAGAACAGCTATACAGTACATTAACTAATTCTGAGTTATAAGCACTGAACTGATTAACTAGTTGTGCAAGTTCCTGGCCTTCACTGCAAAGTTGTCAAAGAGTTCCTACACACACCTTAAAGAAAACAAGCTGATGCAGTAAGATGTTTGACCAAACTCAGGTTTGGCAAGATTAAGAATGAGAAAAGTTCAGGGGTGTGAGGTGTTGTAAGGTGCTGTTTGATGAAACAGCAATGTAAAAATGTGTCCCCTTGGTGTCATGGCAACAAAAACAACAAAGCACATCAGTAGAAATTCCTGTCGTGAGTGGTTCCAATTTCTTGAAAGAGGTGTTTTGAAGAATAAGAATAAATTGTAATGCTTCATAACTGTCATCAGACCACAGTGGAATGGTAAAAAACAAAATAAAATCCACAGAAACACTGCCATAGACCAATTTCTTAAGATAAAAAAACACATCCTAAAAGTTCTCAAAACTTACATAAAACTGATGATTAATGGGCTGTCCAATGAGATTTAAGAACATAACATAAACATAAATAAAGTGAAGTGCAGGGGATTTCAGGGGGTGTAGAGAGACCCAGGGAGACATAGACTGGAACTCACCCTGCACCACTCCCCAGGGGTACTGTCTGGCACGCACCATCTTATTTCCCACTTTGACCTCCTCAATACTGCCCACCACAGCAAAGGGGAGATGTGCCTGCCAACACATTTCAGCATCAGGCTTTCATGCTGTATTAAAGCTTTATGGTTAGGCCCTTAGTGTTTCTTTTTTAAACCTTGTCTTTTGTATCAGCATAAACCAGTTTGTATGAGGACATTGCAAAAACCTACACAAAAACATTCACCATTGCAAGCAAGTGCTCCCATTTAATATACCCCAACTTTCCAGGTTGGGAAAATGCTCAGCTAATGTTCACATAAACTCCCAAAGTATACCAGCTTACTGGGGAAAAAAGTAGCTTCTGATTGTTTGCTGCTTGAGTAAGAATTGTCTCATACTCCAGAAACCGTTTACCATTTAAACATGTAAATATGCATACATGTATCCCCAAGTCAACATGGGAAGGGCACAGTAATGTCCACCCTCCAGAATTAGGCAACAAAAGTAGTTCAGACAGGGCAAAAAATTGTGTAGACACTTGAAAACCAACTAGTGAAATTAAAAATAAAACCTAAAGGTCAAAAATGATCTCCTGTGGTATACTGTATATCACTGCCTATTAATATTACAGCTTCATAGTTTGGAAATTAATTTATATGGATTAATAACTTGAATACAATAGTTAAGATCCTTTCTGACAGACTTGTTTGAATACTTTTGTTAATATTGCTACCATTCTCTAAATAAGGGCTCGCAGCCTTCAGAAGTGACCAACTCACGTTCATGGATGCATTGATCTCAGCAACTGCCTCATCATCTGTGGGGAACTGATAGATCTGCACCCCATTGCTGACCAACTCACTCATGATCTTGATCTTGAACTTGTGCAGTTCGCCTTTTGAAAGTGTATCTGCTTTTGCTATTATAGGTATTATATTAACCTGGAAAAGAACAGTACAAAGCACACTTATTGTGATTGCCGAGAATTTCTTTTCTATCCAGATTTTCTGCTTTAACTGCCAATGTTATTACATTAAACAAGGCTGGTTTTATGTTTAGTGTTACACTAACAAGTTTGCAGAGGCATTTTGTTTAATCCTAAGTAACTTAATTATTAAGTCTTTTAACTGCCAACTACCAGAAACACATGACTTAGATGGAAGTAGAAAAGAATGTTTTCATTGATCCTTAAAAGAAAACAACACTACAGTGTGAAGTTCATTGTTTTTACATCAGTTCTTTCTATATAAGAGCTTAGCTTAGTATTATTAAACATTACGTAGCTGAAGTCTTTGTTCAAGGTGACTTCCAATGTTCAACGTCCATATGCAACAACAAGCCACTGCAGCTTTACTTCATATAGTAGAGTGATACAGAACAATGAAGCAATTAAGTTTCATTTTTTTGCTCTAGGGCAAAACAGCAGGTACAGAAATTCAAAAATACTCTCCTATACAAGTATTTTGCAAACCCAAGAAAGTACGTAGAGTGGATTCTCAGCAAAACTACCATAGAGTAAAAGTCAAGAGACCCATATCTGAGCATCTTCCTTGTGCAGATGTGAGTCCTGTTTAATGCTTCCTTACTCGGCAATTGTGCTCATCTAACAACACTGAAGCAATGGGCAAATCTGGGTGTAATGGCAAGACCTGGAATGGATTTGCAATTACTGCCTTAAGAGGCAAGTACCTGTTTCACCTCAGGGTTCTAGAAGAGGAAGGCAAAGTAGGAACTACACTTTCACCAAACAGGGGGAACAGCTTCATGATCCTTTACCTTGCTGTCCAGCTTCTTCATGGTAACTAAATCTAGGGATTTGAGTGAGTGTCCCGTGGGGGCAATAAAATACAGACAGATGTGGATCCTTGTGTCATGGAAGTTAAAGAGCGAGCGCTTAATCTTCAGTTCTTCCTGAAGGTAGTATTCAAACTGTGTGTCAATGTAATCCACAACAGGCTTGAAGCTAAACAGAAACAAAAAACACACTCATGAAATTTCATATTTCACTTTTCAAGCTTCACACAAGTCAAACCACTGCCACTAAGCACATGTCAAAATGTTTCACAGTTCTCTTCCTTATTTTGCAGCCTTCTCTCAGAATCAATCAACAGTACAGAAACAGCACAGAAATTCTTAAAGTCTCATTCAGCTGCCTTTCAGCTGGAGGTACTTTCCCCAGATGAGATAAATTATAGCACAGTTCCTCAGTTTGGGTAAGCCCTTGGCCTCTCAAGGTTACACGAACACCCCAGACCCCAGCTACTCTTCAAACCTACTGCCACCTGCTGCAAAACTAGTACATCTTTTCAAGATGCATTCATTCTACTACTTTTTTTCCTTTTTTCATTCCACCAAGACTCCTCTGACTGCATTTCTTTTGACCTTATAAACTAACAATAAACTCGTCATCAACCATCTTCTTTCAGGGTCCTTGATGGAGAAGAATGGTTTTGGTCCCACTGCCGCAGCTACGATTAGGCTGCCTGTGTGGCTGTCTCATGAGCACGCACCTCTCATCTTTGTTGATCTGGTCCCCAAATCCTACTGTGTCCACAATAGTAAGTTTGAGATGGACATTGCTCTCCTGTAGGTCATATGTTCTGGGACGCAGGTACACCCCATTCTGGTAGTGGTTTGCTTCTTCATTTTCAAACGTAGTGTTAAAAAGCGTATTCATCAGTGTAGACTTCCCAATTCCTGTTTCACCTGCAAAACAAAATCAATAAAATATATTAAGTGAATTATCCCCTTTGTCCACAGTAATTAGCATTTGTTTTTATTAATAAACTGAATGTTTATTGCATGTCATGGTAAGCACTGCAAGAAAGTGAATCAGATAGTTTAGCTAGTGCTTACCAACACAGAGGATGTTGAAACAGAAGCCCTGTGTTACCGATTTGCTCACCAACTGGTCTGGGAGGCTGTCAAACCCAACATGGCCTCCTAGATTAAGGTTCCGCTTATCTTCATTCTAAAAAGAGAATTAAACAAGAAATATGAAAGTCAATATGGAAATAAGCCCGACATCTTAAAAAATGATCAAAAATGAACATTAATGAAACCTGTCACTGCTACCTTGCTATGAAAGATATGTAGAAAATATCAATAAAAGTGAATTTTCATAGTAGTCATGCAAATAAAATTACATTTAACCATCTTTGCTTAAGTAAAATTTTCCCCATTTACAAACCTGGAGGCCATTCTCCACCGCAAATTTAAAAACAGACATTTAAATGCATTTGGTGTTTGTGATTAAAGTAGGAGTTAAACAGTGATTTAAAAGTATTTGCTGATTTTCCCCCAACCCTTTATAAGGAAAAATGCATACTTGACAAAGGATTCTAGCCAAACTGCTTCAGCAGGTACAAGTACAAGCTGCACAAAAGCACATTAGCACTTGTCTAAAGGCCATGCCCCATGGACTGTCACACAAAAATCTACGTGATCATATACTGATTTCCAATCTATACAGGGATTTTAAAGAGGGCAGTGGAGCTTTCTGCAGTTAGGACAAACCTTCTCCTTTTCAGTTTAACCAGCCAAAATTAAAAACAACTTCTTCAGCTGCAGAAAGAGACAGTAAGAATTTATCACAATTGTCACAAGTGCATAAATTCTGTACAGATCTTTGTGCATATTAATGGCAATTGAACCCACATGCAAAGCAGGGCGCTCAGGTGGGACTGCCCATTTCATTTCCACCTCCAGGCCATACATCCCCCTCTAGCTATAGAATACATCAACCCCAAGCTGGCCATTAACTATTCCCTCCTGGCACCACCCTCCAAGGCAACTTCATCTCCTGGCACCACAGGCAGAACTGTCAACTGCAAGTGGGGAAAATTTCGTAATGCCAAAGCACCAAGTGACTGTCCACATGCAGGACAAAACAATGCCTTGTCTACAGTCCCTACCCATCATGTTGCCTAGCTAACCCTCTGTTCCTGGTGAGGTCAGGGCATTGCTATACAAGTCTCTCCTCTGTTAAGTCCACAAAAAGACAGGAAAAGAAATTAATCGGCTCATTTCAGATGTCATAAATGGCTGCAACTTACCATTCAAATACCTCATGATTTCTGTAGCAGCACTACATTAAAAAAAAACAATTTTCTTTCAACTAAATGAAAGGCTTGTTTCACAACCTATTTGCATGCCATAAACAAAGTATAACTGTTACATGCTTATGTATACATATACAGCCAAGGACAAATTTGTTGGTTCCCTTACAGCTCATTGAAAAATTGGTTCATTCTTCCTGAAAAATTAAAAGCAATTGTCTCACGTATACCTGCATGCCTTTGATATGTCATTGAGTAACGAAAGCAAGTATGGAAAGACATAAATTATTACTTATTCTACGAAGATATTCTAAAATGGCCTGGACAGAATTGTTGGTACTCCTAGAAAAGATTATACATATTTGGATTCTAGCGCTTTTTCAAAGTAACTGTTGTCTTTAAATACTATCACACATGTCTTCAATCTTGTAATCAGTCATTCAGCCTATTTAAACGGAGAAAAGTATTCACGCTGCTGTTTGGTATCATCGTGTGTACCACATTGAACATGGACCAGAGAAAGCAAAGGAGAGAGTTGTCTGAGGACATCAGAAAGAAATTTATAGACAAGCATATTAAAGGCAAAGGCTATAAGACCATCTCAAAGCAGCTTGATGTTCCTATGACTAGAGTTGCAAATATTAATAAGAGGTTTATGGTTCATGGGACTGTAGTCAACCTCCCTGGATGAGACTGCAAGAGGAAAATCAACCCCAGACTGAACAGAAGGATAGTGCGAATGGTAGACAAAAAGTCAAGGACAACGTCTAAAGAGATACAAGCTCAACTCCAAAGTCAAGGTGCATCAGTGTCTGATCACACCATCCGTTGCTTTTTGACTGACAGTGGGCTCAATGCAGAACTCCACTGCTGAAAAAGAAACATAAAAAAGCCAGACTGGAATTTGCTAAAATGCATACTGAGAAGCCACAATGCTTCTGGAAGAATGTCCTTTGGGCAGATGAGACAAAACTGGAGCTTTTTGGCAAGTCACATCAGCTCTATCTTCACAGACAAAGAAATGAATCTATCAAAGAAAAGAACACCATACCTACTGTGAAACATGGAGGAGGCTCGGTTATGTTTTGGGGCTACTTTGGTACTGGGTGGCTTGAGTCAGATTTTTATTAAATATGGAATAAACAATGATGGATGCCAATTACTTTTGTCAGTTTCAAGCTATTTCAGAGAAAACTGTGGGTTCTTCTTCATTTGTGGAAGGGTACCAACAAATTTGTCCATGTCCGTATAAGCGTCCAGCTGTCTGGAAGATATATTGTACCCAAATGCAAACTCCAACAGCCATAACCTGGAAGATATTACCATCGACTGTCTAATCAGTTATTTAGCCTGCGCCTTCAGGGTAACACACTGCATTTAATTCTATTCCATATTCTGAATAATAATCTGCATATGAAACATCATTTTTAAAAATTATTTTGTCTCCCTAAGCTTTGATCACTTCTTGTAGCTGCTGCTATAGTACTAACACATCCATGTAACCTTTAGACACATAAGCCTGTAAAACAACTGCTTCAGGGAGCTCAGAATCTATCAGACATTTCAGCTAATAATTGCAGCTGCACAATTACAGCCACTGCACTACTCTGAGTGCAGTCAGCTGTTATGCAATAATACTTTTTTGAATTAGTTTCAGTCGAATCGAGCCCAACACACTCCAGTGAAGACACACAAAGCAAAAAAGTGCCGTCAGAATTCGAGCACTGAATAAAAATGAAAAAGGCAAAGTATGGAAGCAGGAGAGTATTTTACACAACAGTCATCTGTTCAATGGAGCAGAAGCTGAAGACAACCTCTCAGACAATGGCGACTTTGTCTGGCTGCGGTTTCTCAGGGCTCCACATCCTGACTGTCACAAATAAACCCTACATCGAATATTTACAGACAGGATGTAAATAAAGAAGGCTACATTTGAGAAGCCATTCTGTATCCACCTCGTGGAAAAAATAAGAAAATTTAAGGACTAGGGCAGCTGAAATACTGCTAAGTTGTCTCATGACTGCGCTTCATTATGGGAGCTGAAATGAGAAAGGGTCAAAGCTGGACTCTGGTCAGTTCCGTGCATCGCTGGTGTTTCAGTGCTAGAAGCTCAACGGAGGTCACACATTGGGAAATACAGAAAGAGCCTTAGCAACCTGCTAATCTCCTTACCAGTGCGATGCCTCCAAGCAGTTTCATGAACTCCCGGGGAGCTCGGAGCGTCTCCACACTCGTGCTCGGTTCCCAGCGGACAGCCTGCTCTTGCACCGACCCCAGTGCGCGGTGCTTTCAGGTAACATCGCCGACGTTTCTGCAGACTCGCCATGCTGTACGACGAGAATGTCGCGATAGGTCACGCTCTAACTGCCGTCTACGTAGCAGTGTCGGCGACAGGCGTGGTTGCTGAATGAAGATCAAGATGAATTTGTCGCACGCTTGTGACAGTGTACGCAGCAGGTGACACTGTGGCGATTCGCGAAATAAGCCCCTTCAGAGAACGGTGAACCCGATTTTACGACGCCTGCTGTCAAGAGCAGCGACATCGCAGGTCCCCAGCAAACAGCGAACAACCCTAAAACGCGTCATTCACACAGCGATCCTAACCCTAACCTGCCGGCCTCATAACATGGGCAGTAAAAGGAGCATCAGTTGGACTATGCGTCGATATATCGCTTTCTCTCGTTGTAATGCGATGTCTTCCGAAAAGGAGTTCATTTCTAATATATTAGGGAGACATTCGTGGAGTCACGGGAACCGTTTATCACGGGGTTATAACCGTAAGGCCACGGTTACGCTTCACACAATACTAGCAGCGCAGCACCGGCTCTGCGCACACGAAGGCAACTGCATGAAGACGAAATAAAGTTGCACAAAAAGTTCGTTCTCCTTCAGCACATGAAGGTGGAAAAGGAGAGAGGAGCGCTCGGAGCCCCTCCTGCCACTCTCCAGCCACACTGCAACTCGCATTAAAATCCCGCCACAGGAGCAAGAACGTCGCAATTCGGAGTAACGGGAACGAGAACACACACTTACAGCAAATACGTCCACATCGGTGGCAGCCATCGTGCGGACTCTGGTGACTTTCTTTTTGGCGAAAGAGATGTTCTTTCTCTCCGTCTGAGTCGAGAATTGACACAGCGGAACGGGTCGGCGCGTCCAATATGGCCACTGCCTGGAAACTCCCACTCTGCGCTGGAATGCCGGGTTCTCGGGGACGCGCTGGCAGCACAATGGCTGCGTCGCCGTTCACGGGGCCAAGCCCCGCAGCCCAGTAAGCGACAGAATGTCTTTAAATTTTAGCCTCAAACGCATTAAGAAAACTCTTAATACTTTTTAACTGTCCGAATTTGAATAGATATCGATAGATAGCGATCATTTTGTTTTTGGTTTAACTGGTCTTAATACCAGTAAGTAAATTAAGTAATCTTACGCTGGTCAATAAATGCGGAGGCGCTTCTATTCGAGATGTCTCTAAATAATATTTAACCAGAATATTTCTGATATCTGCAGCTGGACATCAATAACAAATGTCCAGTTCTATAAATTGGTAAATGCTTCATGAACTCTCCGTGTTACTCACATTGTAAGTCACTTTGAGCGCGAGCGAAATAAACAAATAAACGAGATGCCATCTAGTTTCTGCAATCGGAGGTACCTTTAAATATCGAAACAAAGTCACAACCAATGCAAATGTATTTGTAGGAATCTTGCAATTAAGTTTCGCAACAAGTGCAACATTTTCACTTCAATTTGCCAAAGGAGCGAATGGTGAAAGTAGCTCAGACTCCAGACTGCCAGACTTAAGTCACAGTTATCTCGCATTTGTTCTAAGACCGGTAAAATGCTGCCCCTGAAATCTATAATTCCAATTTTGACGGATGAAAACCACGTTTAAGATATTTAAAACGCATGTCTTTAAATGATTTTGAAATGTCATGTGAGTGCTCGGAGATACGCAATGTGGAAATATACGAGTTGCTCAGAGCGGGCGAATAACGACTTTTAAAGGTTTTTCTTCTGTTCATCCAGAAGAATCAAATGTACCTCTTACTGCCTTAGCAAGTTAAGATAAATTGCTTATTCATAACTTTGAATCGCTAAATTGATCATAAAACCAGTACGCTTTTCCCAAAATATTAGTATAGACAGCATATTTAATTTTGTTGTATATTGCGCCTGCTCATTTTTTGGGAACTCGTCCAGCAGTAATAATAGGGCTGAATTCTTGTAAATGTCGCAGCGACATCTTCATGCATGTCGTCTTTTTCCTAATGTGTTTTTTACGCTATAAGATCGTTCATTCAGATCGTGCGCTGCTGCTATAGTACCCAAAAGACTACAGTAACCATAAACACGGTTTTTAGCTCCCTGCCTCCCTCTCTCCCTCCCTCTTTTCCTCGAACGTGATTTAATTCCCAGCTGAGCCCGCGCCCCGGAAACTGCAGGTACGACGAGGAGACCGACAGCTCTGCGAAGAAGGTCGGACTACCAGACGAGAAGAAGACTGGGTACATCTGACCGATCTCCGTGTTACTCACAGAGGTGTCATCGCAATGGCTTTGACTCAGGAAAATATCTTAAAGTTCTTGCTGGATCATGGTGGTCAGGCGAAAAATTCCGAGTTGCTCAATGCATTTAAACCTCACCTCAACTGTGGCGATCCGGCAGAGAAGAAACAAAATCGGGAACTTTTCAAGACCTTTGTGAACAACGTTGCGGTTGTTAAGGAAATTCAAGGTGTTAAATATATTGTTGTTAGGAAAAAGTACGGGCACTTAATTTCTGGGAATTTTGCGCAGCAAAGTGAGCAGAAAAAGACTTCTGACAACTCACCTGGTTATGACTTGGATGATAGCGACCATGTTCAGTATGAGAAAGGTAAGAGCTTAAAACCTGATACTGAGCACGTACCTGCCTCTTCAAACATAAAAACTGATTGTGTGAGCATTAATTCTAGAAATCCCTGGAGTGGTTTTGCACTACAAGAGAACACGGGTGAAAATCTTAACTCTATGAATGCACGGACTGTGAAGGAGAGCATTTTGCTGACGTACACTCAGGAGGAGCCTTCAAAAGTCAAAAACTGCAGTCCCTCAGATGAAGCGAGAACTGGAAAGACAAGATCTTTGTTTGCTCTTGTGGCAGTAAAATCTGAGTTGGAGGCACAAAGCAGTCAGTTGCACATCAAAAAGGATGAATTGCAACCCATGCTGCCTAAGGCAGAAACACAGAAAACAACACAGAAGCCTTGCGCATTGCCCCTGAGACTGCCACCACCAGAGATCAAGATTGAAGCTGTAGACTCCCTTCCCAAGGACAGTGATGTAAGCAAAGGCACCACAAAGTATGAGATTCAAAGATCTCCCAGGACTAAAAGAAGGCAGTGGGAGGGCATTGCACCATCAAGTTCTCCACAGCTTCGGAGAGCTTTCAAAATCACAAAACCTGGTGAGGAGTTGAAATACCCAGAACCCATCCCATTGGAGCCAGCAGAGCATGAATGGTTGGTGAGATCAGCAGCAGGGCACTGGAGTCAAGTCTACGGTCTTCTTCTGCAAGACACGCTCCTGGCTAAGAGTCGGGACTTCATATCTGGATTCACAGCTCTTCACTGGGCAGCCAAAAGTGGCAACTTTGAGATGGTGCAGAAACTCATTGAGATTGCCAAGCGAGGAGGTACACACCTGGACATTAACACAAAATCCTATGGTGGCTACACACCTCTACACATTGCTGCGATTCACAACCACGGGTCTGTGATGACCTTGCTGGTGCAGGGCTATGATGCTAATGTTCATGCAAGAGACAACAGTGGTAAAAAGCCATATCACTATTTGCCCGTTGAGGCACCACCAGACTTGAAACAGCTGCTTGGGGGACCGCTGGTGTTGCATCGTGACACGATTAAAGAAAAGCCGGAAGATGATCCGTTTCCAGAGCTTCACAAGGGTTTTAACACATTGAGTCGGCTATTTCAGCCTCATGGGGGGCACAGAAGGAAGCACAAGTCACTGACAGGACTGTATTCGCTGACCGAAGACCTTGAGGAAGAAAATGTTATAAAGCTTAACAGACCTGTGTCAGAGATGTTCCTTTAATGCATAACCACAACAAGAAGCTGCATTTATATAATATTTCCATCCATCTATTAACCTCTTAATCCTGAGTACGGTGCTTCTTGTAATGCTGCTACAATAATGCATGTGTTAACAGCCATATAACTTATTCCAAGTAATATAGGGGATTGTGTGTTACAGGGGAATGTAGTTTAGAATGATACCATGCAAAGTGTAGATGCCTAAAAGAGGGTTTTATGATGCTCTGTCACTGCTGTGATAGTGTTTTCTTTCTGCCCTTTCAGATAAACAGCTTGCACATATTCCTGGAGTCTGTGCCTGTGCTTGTTAGGTCTTGATGGGATGCATGGGATGGAATGTTGCAAGTTATATGAGTTTAATACAATATTGGAATGTAATTTTCAGTTTCTTGCCAATATGTAGGGGTAACAGTAAAAATGATAATAAATGACTTTACATTCTTAAGTAGCTTTTTTACTGAAAGGGGTGTGGTTTAGGTAGGCAATGCACAACTCTTTTAGCTTGCTGATAAAAGAACAATAGTAGCTTTCAGTCACATTCTGTGCTTGTGATATTGTTTTTGACACAGGCAATGTTGAGTTAAATCATTTCATTAGAATTTCACAGTTAGTAAAAAAGTTCCTTTGATTCATCTTTGACAATAATTCAGAAGTGTTTTTTTTTTTTGTTTTGATTAAATTCATTTGCTTTGATTCACATAGTCACCATGAAGTAGTTAATAGTTAAGCTGACCCAGAGGTAAATAAATGGTGCAGTACTAGTGAGTGAAATTCTGCTTTTACGAAGAAGAAAACAATAAGATCAGTGAATTTATTCCTGAGCAGGGGAGGTTTAACTCAGCAAAGTGAAGGTCTGTTGAAAAGCTTTGGAAAAAGACAACAAAAGCCACATGTTAATGCCTGTGTTACACTGACACAACTGAAGCTATGTCAGTGTTAGTGGAGGAGGGCTGTGGCTGGGGTGATGTTGATCCACAGTACAGAACAAGTGGGTTCTATCCATTTCCAATATCATCCAGTATGTGATGCCCAAGAAGGCCAGACCCTGAAAAGAAACACAATGATGCCCTTGTGTTTGCATACAGACTCCCCAGGGAACCAGCAGCCTGCTTTAAACACCACACAGAGACCTATAAAAAATTCCAGAAACCAGACCAGCAGACTAGTGAGCTACAAAAGATGTCGCTGTGTGTGTAAAATGTCTGAAGTAATATCTACGTTTTTAGCGGAAGGACACAGAACAACAGGTGTGAAAATACCCCATATTCTTTGTTGATATCTTTTAGCTCTATAGGGGAAGATGATACTGATATTTTTTAGTAAAACTGAGGCAATTAGGGCAACAAAATGTCCAGCAAAATAGTTTTTCCTTTACTTGTTTCTCCAGACAGTGGAAACACAAAATATTAAAACAAAAATGGCTGTACTTTATAGGCTTCTGTAAAATAGGGTCAGGTGTTTGTAGGGGCATATAAAAAAATTGTATTACATATTTTCAAAATTACATGGGAAAAGATATCTTATTCACCTGTATGCAATCATACAGAATAACTTTGGTATTTAATCAGCATGTTTTAAGGCAAACATTAAAGCTGAAGTAAAACAATTGCACAGAATGTCAGGGAACTTTTTGTGAATTCAAGACTGCTTAGATCAGCAGGAACAAAAGGAGTTCAAAGATTTTGGTTATCCATTTTATTCATCAAAGATAATATTTTATGACAAAAAGTTACTCAAATATATTTAAAGACATTTCTGCTAGTTAAAAACTACAGTGGTAAAAACTCAACTAAAATGACCCTACTTTCACAATTCAGCTGTTCCTACTTTATAAGGCCTTTATGAAATAATTTCTGAAGTTTTTTAACATAATTTGTTCTCTGCTGGGAAATAATTTATGTGGAACTACACACGACAACTGAAAAACATAAAGTAGCATTAATAGAGTTCAGGTAATCATACACAATACACGTGGACAGGATTGAAAGCTACAAGATTTTATAGTTGATATTAGGCCAGAGGAGGTGTTAAGGGAGCTGCAAGCCAGGTGTTTACAGTGGGAGGCTACTGCACAGTGACTGTAGCTGCTCCTCGCTCAACCGCTGCTGCTCATCCAGGTCCTTTTGCAGGATGAGGAGGGAGGCTGTGGTCTGCACAAAACAGCGGTACTCCTGCAGCTGCTCATCTGTCAGGTGCCGGGCCAGGATGGAGGACACCACCTGCTCTCTCTTGTCCAGGTTGTCACGCAGGTCTTTGGCGTCATCCCTCTGTTTGCATAGCAGGCGGTGGCGGCTGTCCAGAGATTCCTGTGCAGGTAGAGGCATAGGAGAAGAAGAAAAGTAGGGCAGTAGATTACCATGAGTAGAATGTGACTGAACCAGGTCCAAACAAGTCTGAAGAAAATTTGTCTGGAGCTTTGGCGAGATAAACACTGCTGATATGAAGGTGTAAAGCTATGGTGCCAGGAAAGGCCAGTACCTTAACATTATTTATAATAACCAGGAGCTAAACATCCACTTTGTGTATGTGGTAGGGCAACTGTGAAAGAGTCCAAGTTGACTTCTGAGGACCACTCATGTTGTTTACACAGATGAGTAGGATACAGAAGCAGTTTAGCATTGCTTTCTCCCGAGCATGTCTTTTGACTGTGGGAGGAGACCAATGCAAACATGAGAGCTAGATTTGAATCTATGATCTCCTCAAGAACTGTAAGGCACCTGCACCCCCTGCTGTGCTGCAGTTCCCTCATGTGAAGCTTGGTAGATTGTTCACTATATTAGTTTCATGCTAAAGAAGGCTAAGACAAAGCATGAGAACAGTACTAACTGAAGAACATGCAGGTCTTAGGCAGACTCACCTTTTCCTCTGCATCTGTACGCCAGTCCACGCTGCTCAGTGCATTCTGCACCCGGGCCAGACGGGCTGAGAGACAAAGCAGCAAGTTGACCACCCGCTCCAGGTCCCCTACAAACTGGGTGTAGCGCTCAAACTCTGCAGGCTGACATTTCTCCTGCACCAAGGAAGCTATCGTGTCTGCCCGCTCCCGGTTCAATTGTGCCTCTGCACGGAGGGCCTCCCGCTGCTTCTCAATGTCCTGTAGACGCTGCTCAATGCAGGACAACAAGAGCTTCTGAAAGTACACAGAACATATGTAGAGGAAGCTAACATTCTTTAAACGTAGAGCTTCAGCAGTGTCTTAGACAAGCTTAGAAATTCTCCAATTCAGATTCATATCAAACACAAAGTGCTAATAAAAGGATTATCTCTTTAGAGAGGATCCCACTCCCTAACCTCCATCCTAAGCACCCATTTTAAATTATACTAGCCTGCACACACCATGGTAACCCCACAGTCAGCCCACAGCAATCCTATCTGGCCACTATGTCTTGTATCTCGTTATTATCAATGCTAGCAAACTACAAATCCACACATGGCATAACAAAGTGATGGTACAGTATCTCATCTGGGTTGTCAAGCAGGCACCTTTTTTCGTCGGTGTTTCATGGAGTTAAGCCCACAACACTTCCAGAAGGCTCAACCACAGCTCAGGCATCCCAGAACTGCTCCCTTCCACCACTGCGTTACCCAAC
Source organism: Heterotis niloticus (assembly GCA_018136845.1). NCBI lineage: Eukaryota > Metazoa > Chordata > Actinopteri > Osteoglossiformes > Osteoglossidae > Heterotis > Heterotis niloticus. Next base: position 25,761,245 of record CM030890.1, read on the forward strand.
AACACATTGCAACACATACAATCCACCTTAGCACTTCCTCTAACCACTTTATACACTTACTGCTACTCACCACTCGCAAGGAAGAAACTCCTCTCTTACTTTTTTTATCACTCCATTAGACCTACGCTACATTGCACATAACCATATTAACACCGCAGCCTGCTAACTGCTATCGCTTAAACAGACAAATCCTACCATGGCTCATGACTTTGTCGGTTGTCCTCCCATCTGTACTGATCCTTTTCCTCCATATCCACAGACTTTCCTGCTCGCAGCTTCCGTTATCTCCCTCACCGCCTGCTGCAAGTTCTGTCCTCAGATCCCAAGTCCTCAAAACAGTGTGACAGCCCACTTCTACCGGCCTCACTCTAACGCTCCACCCCTGCTCCACTACCTCTGCCACCAGCTCACTATACCTGAGTTTCTTTCTCTCATACGCATCTTCAACTAGATCTTTCCATGGGACTCTAAGCTCTATAGAATACACTATACGCTGGCGTAATGGCCAAAGTACCACAGACCTCAAGTTTGTATTTTCTGGGGCACAACCAATTTTCCTCCCCAGTCAACCTGCATTTCCCAGTCTCTAATTCCCTTTAACTGACCTGTCTCCTTTCTACCTAAACATTCCTTACTCCCCTCCTCCTCCCTAATAAACTAAACCATTGAATTTCCAGTTTCACATCCTGACCTTACCTGCACTCTCCACCTCTCAATGGCTGCAACTAGGCATTTCAACACCTAACTGTGCCTCCACGTATACCTACCCAGTGATAAGCTAATAATAGTACATTACATGCAGGGTTATTCCTTCAGTTCTTTAAACTTGCTGGTACTGTTTTGTTCATAAATACCATTAACATCACCCAGTATAAGAATACAAAAAATGCAGTTAGTGTTAATGCTACATATGGCAGAAAAAACTTTCTGAGACCAGTAGTTTATGTTTCTACTGAAAATGAATACAGCAACACCTCGATTAGCAATACATCCTATAATGCTGTTTCGCAACAGTGCTTTTTCTTTAGTCCTTTGGCAATGCATCATTATAATAGTCATAATCTGCAAGATAATCCAGCCACAAGGGGATGTACAAACTAGTGCATTTCTTTGTGCCGGTCCCAAGCCCAGATAAATGGAGAGGGTTACGTCAGGAAGGGCATCCGGCATAAAAATTTGCCAAACCAAATATGCGGACAAAAATACAAATTTCCATACCGGATCGGTCGAGCCCCAGGTTAACAACGACCGCCACCAGCACTGCTACCTGACAGGGTGCTGGCGGAAATTGGGCTACTGTTGACCGAAGAAGGAGAGGAGACCGAAGGAAGGGAGGAGGAAGGCATGTCCGGAGGTAGGAGGAGAGGAGGAAGGTTAAGAGAGTGGACGTGAGGGTAGGAACTTTGAATGTTGGTAGTATGACTGGTAAAGGGAGAGAGCTTGCTGATATGATGGAGAGAAGGAAGGTTGATATATTGTGTGTGCAAGAGACCAAATGAAAGGGGAGTAAGGCTAGGTGCATTGGGGGGAGGGTTTAAACTATTTTACCATGGTGTGGATGGGAGGAGAAACGGGGTAGGGGTTATCCTGAAGGAACAGTATGTCAAGAGTGTCTTGGAGGTGAAGAGAGTGTCTGACAGAGTGATGGTTATGAAACTGGAAATTGATGGTGTGATGATGAATGTTGTTAGTGCATATGCCCCGCAAGTTGGGTGTGAGATGGATGAGAAAGAAGAATTCTGGAGTGATATGGATGAAGTGGTGAAGAGTGTACCTGAGGGAGGGAGAGTGGTGATTGGAGTGGATTTCAATGGGCATGTTGGTGAAGGGAACAGAGGAGATGAGGAGGTGATGGGTAGGTATGGTGTCAAGGAGAGAAACGCAGAAGGTCAGATGATAGTGGATTTTGCAAAAAGGATGGACATGGCTGTGGTAAACACGTATTTTAAGAAGAGGGAGGAACACGGTGACGTACAAGAGTGGAGGATGCACACAGGTGGATTATATCTTATGCAGGAGGGCCAGGCTGAAGGAGATTGTAGACTGCAAAGTGGTGGCAGGGGAAAGCGTAGCTAGGCAGCATAGGATGGTGATTTGTAGGATGACATTGGCGATCAAAAAGAGAAGGAAAGTGAGGGCAGAACCAAGGATCAAATGGTGCAAGTTGAAAAAGGAAAACTATAAGGTAGAGTTCAGGGAGGAATTAAGACAGGCATTGGGTGGCAGTGAAAAGTTACCAGTGTGCTGGGCATCCACAGCAGAAGTGGTAAGGGAGACAGCTAGAAAGGTGCTTGGTGTGACATCTGGACAGAGGAAGGAGGACAAGGAAACCTGGTGGTGAAATGAGGACATACAAGAGAGTATACAGAGGAAGAGGCTGGCGAAGGAGTGGGATAGACAGAGAGATGAAGAATATAGACAGGAGTACAAGGAGATGAGGCATAGGGTGAAGACAGAGGTGGCGAAGGCTAAAGAAAAGGCATATGGTGAATTGTATAAGAGGTTGGACACTAAGGAGGGAGAAAAGGACCTGTACCGATTGGCTAGGCAGAGGGACCGAGCTGGGAAAGATGTGCAGCAGGTTAGGGTGATAAAGGACAATGACGGAAACATACTCACAAGCGAGGAGAGTGTGTTGAGCAGATGGAAAGCGTACTTTGAGGGGTTGATGAATGAAGAGAATGAGAGAGAGAGAAGATTGGATGATGTAGGGATTATGACTAGTGGAGTGCAATGGATTAGCAAGGAGGAAGTTAGGACAGCTATGAAGAGGATGAAGAATGGAAAGGCTGTTGGTCCAGATGACATACCTGTGGAAGCATGGAAGTGTTTAGGACAGATGGCAGTGGAGTTTTTAACCAGATTGTTTAATGTAATCTTGGAAAGTGAGACGATGCCTGCAGAGTGGAGAAGAAGTGTACTGGTACCAATTTTTAAGAATAAGGGTGATGTGCAGAGCTGTAGTAACTACAGAGGGATAAAACTGATCAGTCACAGCATGAAGTTATGGGAAAGAGTAGTGGAAGCTAGATTAAGAAGGGAGGCGACGATTAGTGAGCAGTAGTATGGCTTCATGCCGAGAAGGAGTACTACAGATGCAATGTTTGCTCTGAGGGTGTTTGTGGAGAAGTACCGAGAAGGTAAGAAGGAGTTGCATTGTGTCTTCGTGGACTTAGAGAAAGAATATGACAGGGTACCTAGAGAGGAGCTGTAGTATTGTATGAGGAAGTCGGGTGTGCCAGAGAAGTATGTAAGAGTGGTACGGGATATGTACAAAGACAGTGTGACAGTGGTGAGGTCTGCGGTAGGAGTGACGGATGCTTTCAAGGTGGGGGTAGGATTACATCAAGGATCAGCTTTGAGTTCTTTCTTATTTGCAATAATAATGGACAGGTTGACAGATGAGATCAGACAGGAATCACCGTGGACTATGATGTTTGCGGATGACATTGTGATCTGTAGTGAGAGTAGGGAGCAGGTTGAGGAGACCCTGGAGAGGTGGAGATATGCTCTAGAGAGAAGAGGAATGAAGGTCAGTAGGACTAAGACAGAATACATGTGCATAAAAGAGAGGGAGGACAGAGGAATGGTGAGGATGCAGGGAATAGAGTTAGCGAAGGTAAATGAATTTAAATATTTGGGATCAACAGTTCAGAATAACGGGGAGTGTGGAAGAGGGGTGAAGAAGAGAGTGCGGGCAGGGTGGAGTGGGTGGAGAAGAGTGTCAAGAGTGATTTGTGACAGAAGGGTACCAGCAAGAGTGAAAGTGAAGGTCTATAAGATGGTAGTGAGACCAGCTATGCTTTATGGGTTGGAGACGGTGGCACTGACCAAAAGACAGGAGGCAGAGCTAGAAGTGGCAGAGTTAAAGATGTTAAGATTTGCATTGGGTGTGATGAGGATGGACAGGATTAGAAATGAGTATATTAGAGGGTCAGCCCAGGTTAGACGGTTTGGAGACAAAGTCAGAGAGGCGAGATTGCGTTGGTTTGGACATGTGCAGAGGAGAGATTCTGGATATATAGAAGGATGCTAGGGATGGAGCTGCCAGGCAAGAGGAAAAGAGGAAGGCCTAAGAGGAGATTTATGGATGTGGTGAAGGAGGACATGCAGGTGGTGGGTGTGATGGAGAAAGATGCAGAGGACAGAAAGAAATGGAAACAATCGATCCGCTGTGGCGACCCCTAACGGAAGCAGCCGAAAGAAGAAGTCATAATCTGCAATATATTGTATTAATAACCTTTTACAGTGTTGTTTCATTATATAGTGCTACTTTTCTTTGCATCTGCAGTGAGGTGTTACTATGCTTAGAAATGCACAAAGGGGCATTTCTTTATAACTTCTTACCTTCTTCTCTGTGAGGTCATTTCTTTGTACCTGGTCATTTTCTTTTGTTTGGTCCTCAGAGGTTGGGAATACACTTTTAGAGGAAGCAATTATGTCCAAGCTCTCCATTCCATAGCTACAAACCAAGTAGAGTCTTATGATTTTGTTAAATCTTTGTCACAAATACGCACATAGTTAAGTTTTATACAACAGTGCTTATATCTTGTTCTGCTCCACTAACCAAATTTTCTTTAGGTTATGAAGGAATTACCTGTCCCCATTGTCCTTCAGTATTCTGCTGGCTTTTTGCAATTCTTTTCTCCTGTAATGGTCCCCCATCAGCAATGTGTCCTCTGAAAAGAGCTGCTCGATTAGCTTCATTGTAGTGTTCTGGTTGGTAGCTGGAAACAGTAAGGGGGCAAGGGATGGATCCTCTGCCACCACTGCCTCTACTAGATCATCCCACTGGCTGCAGGATCTGGTTCCCAATGTGAAACTGGGCATAGGCTCTGGCTCATCGACTGAAACCCCTTCTTCCTCTTCCTCATGAACCCATCCTATGTTTTGGACGGTCTCCTTTTCAGACTGAGGACAGTTCAGGACTGTCTGAGGTGCAGCAGGCTGATTCGAGACCTTGTCCAGATGGTTGTTACCCTGAGATGGGGAACAATCCCCATCCTCACTCTTGCCTGCTTCCAGGTTGATGAGCCAAGAGTCTGTATCTGTTGTCACCACTCGATTTAGAAATGCCTTCTGAAATGAGCTAAATATTTCCTCTGGATCATCCACTGACTGCTCCACTGTTAAAGGCTGCACAGTAGGAGCAGCTTTCATTCTGAAGGAACAATGGCATGGTTAGTTAAACACTGTAAAATAAATGAAAATGCACCATAAACTATATCCAATGGAATGTATGGTTAAGAATATGAATATACACAAGGATGCTCTAGGAACGGGACAACAGTTTGCTGAAACATTATTTTCTCAACAATTCAGAAAAAAAAAAATTGAATTCTTCTCCTCTATATTCTTTTTAAACCTAACAGATTTTTGCTGAAGTTATGGAATTTAGGTTGATTAACTAGACATACTTGGTGAGAAAATGCATTCTATTTATAAAAGTCTATACACATGTAAAATATTGTAACCTTTTGCCCTTGCTTTATGTGTATGAGCATACTTTAAAATTCTTGGTGTACAGTTTCTGTCTCAATGCTTTCGAGGTCCACTGCTGGTGAGTTGTTTAAAAAAGGTTGAAAAAAGGTAAGTGGGAAGTGACCCTTTCATAAGGTATTAAGAAAAGATTTTCTTTTCTCGCCGAAATATATCAGAAGAAAACACTCATCTGAGGCAAGTTAGATACAATAATCAACTGTTGGCCCTTATATAGGCATTTTCTAAATTCAAATGATTAAAATAATATCATTTAAGTGATTTTGAGGGACTATTTGTTTTGACATTTGCAATGTAAAAAGTAATCTTGATCTGCATGTGCACCCCTAAGCTGCCTACAGTCAGGAATGGAGTGAAAACAAAAGTTAGGAGAACTACGCTGTACTGTTCATAAACAGTTGCACCTCGAAACAATGGATTTTGAGTTGTATTACTGTACCTGGGACTGCTCCTGCTCTTGGAGGAACTGGCAACCTCGGCCCTGGCTGACTCGTGATTTTGTGGAGGAGGGGGCAGAGGGCAATCGGTATCATTGAGTGAAGGAATGGATTGCGAATGGGTCCTTGCTGGAGAAGCTAGTGGTGCCACTTCAGAGATTGCTTGGGCCCTGTTGTGTGCTCTGTCATAACTGTTGCCTTCCCCTGAAAGTTCCTCTCTGATGCGAAGCTGTGGCGCCGATTCTTGCTTAAAGAACTGTTTCCTGCGCACGAGCATGCGCCAGTTCTGCTCACGTTCAGAGAAGAAGGAGATGCTCCTTTTCTCTCTGGCTTGTGTAGCAAGTCTGCTACAAGGCTGTTCTGGTTGCTCCAAGCTCCTAGAGCAGTCCAGTGGCTCACTGAAATGTTGTGCCCCCGGCTCCTCCAGAAACCCCCAGTAGTGGAGGTTTATTGGCCCTGTGCCAGTCGGCCCATTACTCACTTCGACTATCTTCTGAGAGCTGTCAGAAAAAAAGAGCATTTTTGTATTCATCTAACTTTTAATGACGGCAACCATAATACATAGAACGACTCAATAATTTCTAAGACAGGCAACTGTGCGACCCTGTTAAACAATACATCCACTGACAGTTTGCAACTGCAGCAGCATCAGTCTTATAAGGTACCAAATGTACAATGTATAGTGTATACTAAATAACACTTACCCAAGTATCTCATTATTGACAGGCCCATTTCCACTCTGGTGGCAAAAAACACAAATCATTTAGGATGACTTGGCATAGGAAAAGCTATGACAATGGTATGCTTATAAGTTTAAACTAAGGATAGTGTAGGTAAGAACAACTTTCAATTTGAGATACCAGGTACATTTATCATTACATTCTGGTACCTACTGACTAACTGTGGAATTTTTGTTCCCAGTACTTAACTTGTATATAAATGGATTATGAAATATACCTGAAAAGCATTTGGAGTAGAAGTTGAATGTGTTTGACACAAATCTTGGGGCTTTGTCTGCCCAAGAAGGTTCTCTGTAGAAGTTGATTTCTCTGCTGAGCTAGGTATCTCCTTACAACAGCAACTGTCACTAGAGATGGTAGAACTGAGATTGGTATATCCACTTGATCTGCTGGAATTGTCCAATAGGCGACTTGCTGAGAGTGGTCTGGTCAGCTTTTTTTTAGATCCCATATGTTTAAATAGAATTTGACAGTTACATTCGGACACCTTTGCTGCCATGGAGTGTCTCTTGGTGGAAGTCTGCATGCTAGCTTGCTGTGCTTCTATGATTTTATTGCACATCTTGCGTTCCAAGTATGCCTGGAGAGCATTGTGCTGGAGCTGCTTCACTGTGGTTTGGGAGAGGCAGGAGGCCGATAGGGCACGTCCTTTGGTCTCAAAGATCCTCCGTCTGGTGGCAACAAGGCCTTGTTTGCTCAAGTCATCTTTATTCAACAAATCTTGCTTGTGGTTGTCCATATTACTGCATAGCCTATTAGTAGGTGTGTCCTCTATTTGATTTAGTTTTTCTGGATCTGAATAGCAAAGTTTCTTCTGCTTTGATGTCAGTCTCTTTCTACCTCCAATACGGGTTACCTGAGTTTGAGGAAAAATCTCTTTCTCTTCGAAATCATGTTGCAGGAACTCTGAGTTCTCTGGTCTACCTATGGAGTTATGTGAAAGAGAGGAAAAACTGAGTGCACAAGGCTCTTTGTGGTCTTGCGTTAGCTTCATGGGAAATGAGGGGCGCGAGTCCATTTTCTTGTAAGCCATGTCCGTTAGTGTATCGGACTGTGTGTCCATAAGACTCTTGTTGGTAGAATCATTTGAAAAATCGTTCCCATTGAAATGTGTGTGGCTGTCATCTGTTGGAAATTTGTTCAACTGGATGCTGCAGCTACTGCAGGAATTACAGTCTACCCTGGAATATGAGGCTTCATTTCTTTCACTACTGCCACTTAATCCCATTTCATTCCTGATAACACTAGTCTCATTCCCATTTTTTAATGTACATGGAAATGATGCCATGCCCTCTCCTGTGAGGTGATACACCATTGGATTGGTTTCTTTGTTCATTTTATCAGTGTCCATATTTTCTGAGGGGAGTCTCTTCACTGCCATTTCACAGTCAGCTCTGCTGATGACATTTGTTTTGCCTAGACATTGCAAAGATGATGTCATCCCTGCATTGTTGGAGTCTAACAGAAGGGCACCCTTTTCTGGGCCAAGGTAAAAAATCTGATGGCAACTGTTATGATGTCTCAAACTGCCATAGCGAGTGTCCTTGAGATGGATTTTTGGATATTGCTGAAATTCATGGCAAAGGCTGCAACCTTGGGTTGAAATGCAAGAGGAACCACAGGTGTTTTGACAATAATTCTCTTCACCTTGGTTTCTCTTAGTTAAACCATGGCTCTGGATATAAACCTGCTGGTCACCACACACATTTTTGGACCAGTACTGCATGCTGTGATGGTCTCCTGTGATAAACTTTTTATCTTCTACATTATCCAAATGGTTACCTCTGAAATTGGTCTGAGTTGACTTACTCACACCTTTCACAAAGAAGTAGTGTCCTCTGGGTTGGGTATTGGTGTTAATAACAGTTGGAGTCACACGCTGAGGCTGCTCATATTGCACATCTGAAACATTGGTGTTCAGATTAAACTGAGCTGTCCTATGTTTATGTATTGAGTCAGGTCTTGGATGCGACTTTTCCATTAGCAGCTCTTTAGTATCATGACCGGTTTTGGAGTTCTCCACATTCCTTGTTGCTATGAAGCTGTCTAGACGAGCAGGGGGAGGTGGCGGGGGTTCCCAATTGAACTGATGTTGATCCAGGATGCCTACTTGTGGAAAAAAGATACCCTCTGATGAGTGGCACCAGTGCTGTATACCCTTGGAATTGGAGCTGTAGATAACAGTGGGGTTGTCTGTGCTCTTTGAGTTCCTCAAATCAGTGAACGGTAAGCTGTGGGGGTGAATCTCATCTGGAAGGTATAAAAAGCTGTACTCAGGGGCACTGGAGCCTCCAGAAAAGGAGCTATAAGCAGAATCCCCTTTCCCTTGGTCAAAAGTGAACTGGTCAATGTTGCTGGTTGACATAGACGGGCTTAGTCTACTGACTGGACAGTTCAGGGGATGACTCTTGTGGCTGAAGTTGAAGGAATCCATTCAAACTTTATGGCAGGGAGGTTTTCTTTTTCCCAAATACTATGAAAAGAATCATCATAAATGCACAATTTTAAATTAAATTAAAACATGACTATAAAAACAAATAATTATACATTTCAGCTTTAGTAACACTCATTACTGTCATATTCATTGAAACAATTTTTTCACAACATTTAACAATTTGGCAGTCTTAAACATAGCTTATTTATATATTTATATATAAATACATTATATTTTAGTATAAATAAATAGGCAAGGGGTTTTCCGTGAATTATTATGTAGTTATTTAGTATTATTATAATTGTGCAAAATAAACTATATTTTTTTTCTTACTTAGGGTTAGGTTTAAAGGCAAAATGAAAATAAAGTGATTAATGAAAAAATATTTAGACTCTAATAATACAACCATCACTATGTAACAGGTATTTGAAAGTACACCCTTCTCATATAAAGAGGTCCCACACAATGAAAAAACACCACAACAGCTTATGACAAGACAGTATCCCTCAAGGCAGCATCATGTCTTCCTGAAAATGTGTCAAAATATTTTCCATCACTATAACACTCACTATAACACTCAAAACACCTACAGTTCAACAAGAATTCTGCATAATATAAAGAATTAAAAACACCAATTACCCAATTATTAAACACTTAATGAACTCATTAATGGGTATGCAGGTAGTGAGAGTGTAGATAGTGAGGGATGCTTGTTCATGCAATTTTTCCAAACAACAAGCTGTTTATTTAAGTACAGCTTTCCCCCTGGTTACATAGTAATTTGCACATCCACATAAATTATTTCATGTCCTAGCGTAGTATATAAATGCTACTTTTATTCTGTAAAAAAAATGTAAGTTAAAAACAAAAAAAATGTCATGAATAACTTTTATTTTTATATTTTAATTACTTTTAGGTGACATATTTTAAGAAATAATGGTAATTACACCCCTGAATAGAAGGAATTTGCCTAACAGGGTGATTTCAAGGAATGAGTTATCACCATTTGTCATGGGAAGAATGTTCTGTTAACAAAGAAAATATGGGAAAAAATAAAGGTGTCTGATCTTTATGTGTTGCTGCCTCTGGATAGTTGTGTATGTGTTAAACACTACCTTGTATTGAATTTTCAGCATGGCTTGTTTCCTGGGGGTGTACGTAGCACAGCACCGAAAGGTATCATGGAACAAACTTTCAACATTTTCTTCTGAATGTCCTCTACAAAGCCAAGCTATATTAGACACCGAATTAATTTTTTGCAGACCGTACCAAATTACCACATAGCCCAAAACAGGCCAAGTACTAAACTGATGTTTGTGGCAGCATGTAAACACTAGTCTCTTTAAAACAGAATTTAATTCCCTATTCTTGGAAAGACCTTATTTCTTTAACTTTCCTCAATGGTTTGCTGATAGGATGACAAACAATTAAGACCTGAAATGAAACAACAGTTCCACCCAGGAATAGACAGGGATATAAAAGATCAATTCCAGTTGCTTATGGCAGCTAAGTAAAATTCCAGCCTACAAACCCTATTTCTCCTTTCATTACTTTTCCACAAGTACATGGCACTACTGTTGCTTACCATTATCTGAGCTGTGCATAATTCAGTTGTCAAGGTTTATAGCACACTGCACTCCTTGTAAGAAGTGGCTGGAATTCAAGGTTAACCCATAAAAATACTTTCAATGTTTAGCCATGTGGATTAATCATTTGGGGCACAAGCAAAGAAAGAAACTGACTGAACATTACATCCATGTTGAATAAAAAGACAAAGAAGCTTGATGTGAAAGGGATAATACAAAAAAATGCAGAAATTCTTCCTAACATGCAACTTCTTAGATGGATGCAAAGGAAGTTTTTTTTTTTTTTTTAACTTTTTTTTTTTAATTGAGATTGTGACTGTACAGCATGCATCATAATACACTGCTTGATGTATATAATGTGCATAACAAAGAAAACCAGACTTCTGGCAATTTATTGTGTATTTAAAGATCTTCACAAGGGCACTTCAGATCTGACCTAGGAACCTCACTCTCGCCTCCCAGCAACAAATAACCCACAGATGGGTACCAGAACATGCAATCTATCGTACAACATATTAAAAACATAACAGCTGCAGCACTCCTTACTTTAAAAAAATACTTTTCAAATTTTATTACACATGAAACTTCTGTAAATCATACATCAGCAAAATGGTTTATAATCTCTGAAAAATTAGTCAGGAATTTCCTCTGGCATAGACAACACATAAGAACTGTGGGTTCAACATTTCAGAAAATTCACAGGGAAACTTTTCCCATTAGTGAGGTTTGTGCAACACTGCAGAACACACAGAATTGTGAATTTCAGTAGTGGGGAGGCTCTTGGCTTCACACTAGAGGGCTGACCCAAACAGCTGTTCATGTGGAAGTGATGGGTTGGAATGCAGGCAACAGAGGCCGACAACCAGACGAAAAGCGATTGGAAGAAATTGAAAAGGCAGACTGGACTATGTGCATCTATATCTTATGTTCTCTGTTCTAGACCAACTTCTATGGAAAAATTAAAATGTGAAACAGGAACACTTTTGCATATGACCATGTGAAGATGTTTTCTGATTTGATCTGCCTTTAAAAGTGATGAAAATATAAACATGTCTGTGTGATTTTTTTAAGTTATTTCCATATCCTACAGCATTTCATTTCTGTCCACTCTAGAGGATACAATTTCCAGTGTATTTCCTGAAATGCCACGGTACTTAGATAATTCACAAAGGAAGTTCTGTGACTTTAAAATTATATCACATGTTTGAGGAAGGGCTTAGATATTTATCTACAAATGTACAAACACCTTTTGCTGGATGTAAGGAGGTAAGGAATCAGTGACGAGAAAGTTTTTTCTGTGCTTTGTGAACCATATCTATTTACCTTTCCTATTCTCTGTCTGTACTTGTGGAAAACAGAACAAACTGGCGACTTCTTAATGCACATAACATAGAAAGGTTACCATAGTGATGTAGAGAGTACAACTAAGCACTGACCTCAGCCAAAAACACAAGATTGTTTTTGAGTTGAAAAAGAAGGATTGTGCATTTTAAGTACATCACAATTATCAGTTTAAAGTAATTTTAATATAACCTTATTTTTCCTGAACAAAATTTAAAAGAAACAACTTGGTTTCTTAAAATCTGCTTGGTTTAAAGATTAGTGATATTAACTTGCCTCCAAACTCCAGTGAATATACTGCCACACTACAGCATCCAATCTATGACGTGGGTGCAGCAGATGTACAAAGACGACAGCAGAAGGCATATTTCTCTACTAATAATGCTCTCCACAGAAAAGGCATCTGATTCCTGGCAAGTGTGAAAGGCAGGAGAGGCAGCTGCAGGCACAGTGCCATCATACAGCAGGGCCAGGACCAGGCACACTCGCCCCCGGCCTCACAAAGGCACACAGGGAAGGCCATTTACAATACAGGGGTCCCTTTTCACTCGCATACATCAAGTGCCTTGCCCCACAGTAAGGTGAGCCAGACAAGTCGTCTCTGTAGCCCATTACAATTCTAGTTAAAGTTTTTACAATGAGAGGAAGGACTGGAGTTTGGAGGCAAGTTAGTATCACTTCCTCTCATTGTAAGATTTTGGATCACAGAAATGCAAAGGTACAGCAGGGCTATGCCCACTAGGTTTTATAACAAACACAAACCTTTCTTAGTCTGAATTCACAGGACCACATTTTATGTAAGTGGACTGATAAAAGGGAAAAATACACAGCAGCAGCTAAGAGGAACATCAAACTGAATCAAAAGGAAAATAGCAAACTGCTACTTTACTGATACATTACATCCTCTCATACAAATGCCACATAAAATCAGTCAGTACCAGCATTCTTTAGGTAGTTAAAGAGTTCCCCTCTGTCATGCCATATTAACATTTCTCATATAAATGCCCCATTTATATCCTGTATTTTGGTCATCTGACCATACCATTTCATATGTACTTTCCTTTTTGGACATTTTTGGATATTTTTTTAATTAATGTTTTAGTTTGTGATGTTAAAGATTAAAATGACCCCTGCACCTGTTAGCTAGCCATAAACAAAAAAGTTGGAACACCACATGAAAGACAACCTATTTTTATAGTACACTGTTTTTGGTACATCAAAAGATCCAACAGTTCACTGGAAATGAAAATGTTCATGTGCCATTCTGTAGATCGACAACGATTCTTTGTTGACAGGTAAGCTGCGAATCTGGTTTCTGAGTGTATTCTGTGAGCTCACATCAAACATACAGTTGTAATGATCATTTGTTCATAACTCAAAAGACTTTCCATAAATATGAAAATACATTTTTATTCATTTGTTCCTGTAAATGATACTCTTCTCCAAAGTGGCAAAATAAGTAAGTGAATGGTTTACCCCTTTATTAAACACAGCAAGTTAATATTTACAGGAGCTTAGCAAGGTTGGTACCTAACTTAAGGGTACTCCAGTAGGATATGAGATTCAAAACTCGGGTTCAGACAGGAATGCTAAACCCTATGAGCTATGTTTAATGATATATCAATAAAAAAAATGAGAAATCAAAACACACTACTTCACCACAACATCCGATTTTTGCCATTAATTTTTAAAACTTTCAAAAATTTCAAGGAAATTAAAAGTTACAAATCATCTTAACCTCCATCAGTTTTAGTCAGTGCAGTGACTAAAAGATAGGAGGAGATATGGATGATATTCACAGTATGCATTTCTTTGACAATTTGACACAAATTTCAAATGAATGGTCAGAAAGCAATATGCAAGCTGAACAGTGCACTGTGGCTAAGAAATGTAGTTATGGGTATTAAAATGAATAATCACCATGTACTACAGCAGTCATTTGCTGGAAGAATCTGCTTGGCTGGGGCAAAAGAGAATGCTGGGAGTTTGAGAAAAGTGGCAGAATGCAAAAGAGAAGCGCTGCTGCTGTGCATTGCTGAGTACTGGCCCATTAGATGGGCTGACAATGAAAATATTGTTACCTCACAGAAATTCAAATGTAGGCCCTGACAAGACTTACAGTATTACAGTATTGTGACAGGGTTGCCTTAATTACTAAGCATATGGTTCCATGTTGTGGCCACCAACATAATGCCTTCACTACAGTGTCCATTATTATTAGTGCATGTGAGTTTGTGTGGAGGGCACCTTTCCTTGTTTATGAACTGCTGTCTCTCTCGCTGCAGTCTAGTTAAACATACAGCACTTGTCATGCGAACAATTTATAGTGGCTATCAGGAAGCCTGCCTGACAAGCACCTGCAGTCCAGCCAGGTCACCACTGTATATTGTGTCAACTCCAACGCTGCACTTCTAGCGTTGGTGCTCAGGTCAGGGTTATGTCTCCCCTATATAAATCTAACCTTCAGTTAGCTCAGTGTACCATGGTAAAGCTCTCAGGTCAGGCATTACATAACACAGAGGTGGTCTTCACTGAAGGACCCCAGTTTAAAGCAGAAATGAATGAGCAGTTTACACTCCTTCAAGCCCTTGTATGGATTTCCGCGGTACAAGCAAGTTCTGACATTACACTTGGGCTGTAAGACATACCATTGACTGTTTTAGTTATTTCTTCTTCCTGTGTGAAAAAACTGTTTCTCATGTAATTAATTACAACTTGTAAAGGATTGGAGGGATAGGAAAAATATCCACAGAACTAAAATAAGTCATATACAAATGCTGGAAGACACATTAGACTCACATAAGTGGCTATAACTAGTTACACCTATGATGCACATGATGAAAACAACCAATATCTATGATTAAATTATTAAATATTCATACAGCTGTGAAGAAAGTTAATCACTCAGCTTCAAAACCAAAAAACAGGTCTTTAAAAATCATAGACCCCATACTTCTTCTCATTTTAATTTCATGAGATAAGGATGTTCATCACTGCTGATCAAAACAACATTTGGTCGAACACAGTAGAGGAAAGCGGGGACATGTTTGTCCCCCACGTCTTGGCTAAACAAGAGAAGGGGGGCCTTTGTATTTGCTATCGATGGAGAGGCTGAGCCACCTCTATGGAATGTGGACTACAATGCCCTTTACAACAAACAGCAGTGGGGTCAGCGCCACATTCCAATGGTGGTGTTGGCATTGAATTCTGACTCCACTCGTGCCACAGACGTAGCCGTTTATATGCCATCCAAAGCATTTGAAATCAGAAGACAAGATATAAGTGTTCAAGAGAAAATTGGTCAAAATTTGAAACATGATAGCACAGGTCCACCATACACCCTCAGCTTGCCATGGTTAATGCTGCATTATGGCATTCTGGAATTCAAGAAACAAGTTCTCTACTAACAATCATCAGCAAACCCTTACTTCAGTGGGTGAGTTAGTGATAAATCCATTAAGAGAATTCTATCAATTATTCACAAGGACAGAAGATGTTGTATCTCCATGCTGTTCAGTTTCAGCTTATATACACTTTAGCCAAAAGTGCAAGTAGAAGCTGCTTTTTCTCCTTTCATGCATCCCAGTTTTACACCATTCTAGAAAATAAAGAATATATGTCATGGTCAGTTTACAATGATCTGGAGTCTATCCTGGCCACATATGGCACAAGGCAGGGTACATCCTTAACAGGATACCAGTCCATTGTAGGGCAAATGCACACACACTCATTTACTCAGACACAATAAGAGCAATTAGGAATCACCAAATTTAACTGAAATGTCTTCGAACCATGGGCAGAAACCAGAGTAGCCAACCACTGGAACCACAGTAAGAACAAGCAAACTCCACAAAGATTAACTGAGATTTGAACCAATATTTGAACCCACAACCCAGCAATTATAGAGCACCAGGACTACTTGCTGTGCCACCATGCCACTTCATATAACATAATGCATAATCTTTTTTACTAGCTACATATGCAAAAAAAAATAAACATTGTTATTAAATAAATGACTTGAGGAGCTAATCCGTGTTTTAGCTGACACTTCACTCTAGCCAGGATGAACAAAGTGTCATTCTGATTGATGTGTCTGCACTGCACCAGGCACCTGTGAACTGAGGATCATCTGAGCTGTTCAGAACTTAATATTGCAGTTTTCCAAGCCATGTTTACTTTTAAACTTTTCAGCTGCACAACAGTTCTACAAAAACTTTCTGCCATAAGGTACACTATATGTCCAAAAGTATGTGGACACTCCTTATAATTATTTAGTTGAGCTGTTTCAGCCTCACCCATACAGCATACAAACACATTCTAAACAATTCTGTGCTTATAACTTTGTGGCCACAGTTTGGAGAAGAAACTCCTTTCCTGCTCCAGCATGGCTATGCCCCTGTGCACAAAGCGAGCTTCGTAAACACAGGGTTTGCCCAGGTTGGTGTGGAAGAACTTAAGTGGCTGCACAGAGCCCTGACCTCAACCCCACTGAACACCTTTGGGATGACCTGGAACACCAACTGCAATTCGGAGCTTCCCGCCTGACATCGGTACATGACCTTGCTAATGGTCACGTGGCTGAAGGGATACAAATTCCCAAAGTTGCACTTCAAAATTTTGTGGAAAGCCCTTCCAGAGGAGTGGAGGCTGGTATAGCAGCAAAGGGGGCCATATAGTGTAAGCCCCCCCGAGATACAGACTGGAAGAAGCGGAAATCAAAATAAAAGATGAAAGTTAGAACAAGAGCCCAATTACTCAGCCTTGCCAAAAAGGCAATATTATGCACTTAATAATAGAGTTAAAAAGAAATTTCCCATCAGGAGGTAGACTTAAGTTAAAGTTCAGTTTATGGTGAAAACTGAAAGCTGTGGAGTTTCAGGAAATCTAAGTCAAACTCTTTCAAATAAACCCACATTAAAGAGATACTTATAAATTTAGAAAAATCAATAATCTGATACATTTCACTGATGACAAAAGCCTCTGTTATATCTATTCTCGCTTTTTTACAAGTATCTAAAAAGAAGCAATGTTGACACCTCACTTGTCAAAAAGTTCAAATAATTTCTCATTTGTGTGAATTTCAGTATGAGTTAAGGGTTATAAAGCCACTAAACTTTGTTCAAATAAGTTGTACTGAGCGGCTACATTGTTACATACAAGACAGTCAGTCATGCAGTAAAAGGAAAAATAATCTGTCAAATATCAGAAAACCACTATGTCAATTAGCACCAGCTCTTATGACTTTAAGAATCTACTCCCTCAGGCTCAGACTATGACAAGATGGGGAAAATGTATTTACTAATCCTGCAAATATTTTTAAGATATATTTAGAAAATAAATAATCCAGTGGATGAAACACCTGGTTACTAGTTTAAGTCTGAGGGGAGGTTCTGCTTTTGTAGTGTAGGCAAGGCCCTTATTCTGAATGGTCCTCTCCATATACTGGAAAATATGCAAGTAATTTGAATAAAACCATCACCTAAGCAGAAAATAAGGTTATTGTTGGGAAACAGCTAATTCTGTATCTGGTCTGCTGTGCTTCTCCTCTGGTGTCGTCGCAAGCGCCTGGGAGGGAACGGATGCACACAGGGTTGCAGGTGTTCACACCCGTCAATCCTTTCAGTTGTAATTTACCTATATACTTGATTATAATCTTTATGTGTAAAAAACATCTTTTTTTTATAAAGTATAAAACCAGTGACTGCAAATATTTAAAATCTTGGACACAAGAATGAATGAAATACACCTCAGGCTCTATGTAGCAGTAACACAAGTTTAAATCAAATATAAAACATCAAATGCATAACAGAGATGTTCTCACCAATTCTTCACTGAAATGAGAAAAAAACCACCCTGGATCTACACAACAGTATGTCCAAGCCCCACTGAACTTACACAGTACAGGCTGAGAGAGCAAGTTTTCATCCAACTTAACTAAGTGGTTTTACAAATAACATTATATTATTTCTGAACTTCATTGCATTCTACCATTTACATATAGCAAAACTGCAAGGCACAAGCTAAAACCTTCTATGAAATATCTGAAATCATTTTCCAGATTTCATAGTTGATTGTATAATGTATATTTTACATGCATAAAAAATCCACACTGGACAGATCCAAACATGAATTTAAGTAAGTAAAAATTGCATTCGAATGAACCAATATAAATATTTGTGGTCAACATCATCCCAAGTACCATAAATTCTGCACAGTTAAGCATTTGTGCTGGATGTCTGCGTAGAAAATGTTCTCATTTGTATCTGTGAAGTGTGAAACGTTTATCATTTTGTAAAGACACATCTTTAAATTTCCAACACAAAGGCCTGTTGTTCGTTTAAGACCTAATAGCAAATAAGTCCTTCAAATAGTGTAAAAAATGAAAATAAGTGGTTCTGAATATTAATCAGATCCTGTTAAATCATAAAAGTTTAAAAGATAACTGTGTCCAACTAATAGGCGGAGGGTCAGGCAGCAGACACGTACCTAAAAGAAAAGGCAGAAAGAGCGAAGAGACGGCCAAGAGACCCACCTGCTTCTGCAGCTTCGCCGGCGCTCCGGGGGTTCTGGACGCGCAAACGCTCGCAAAGGTACCGAAGTTGCCGCTCGGCCAATCGGAGAGCTGGGATACGAAAGGGGCGGGGCTGAGCGCCTGTTACGTAACCGACAGCGGCTCCACCAATCAGAGTGGCCGGAGCACCTCGTAAAAACACGGCGCAATTGTGACAGCAAAAGTACGAGAGCACACATACAGTAAAAACCAATGCCCAGCTTTTCTTACGGAGAAGAGGTCAAAACGTGT
Organism: Heterotis niloticus; assembly: GCA_018136845.1. Classification (NCBI taxonomy): domain Eukaryota; kingdom Metazoa; phylum Chordata; class Actinopteri; order Osteoglossiformes; family Osteoglossidae; genus Heterotis; species Heterotis niloticus. Next base: position 25,780,084 of record CM030890.1, read on the forward strand.
TTCGGCTCAAACGCTATTTGTGTAAGTAATGCAGTTTCCTGTATGCAGCAAATGTGTATGAGTGAGTGAAATGAATGAGTGAAAATTTCAGCCGTCTCACATTTTGTACGGTGTAGCTGCTCGGTGTGTCCACCAGACGGCAGACAAATCCCGTGGGGCCCATTTTACTGTGATGTCGAGAAAATTAAGCAAAAATTCAACTAAGATGTTAATAAATAGTCAAATAAAGGTTATTTGTGCACATTTAAGACAATTTAACACCATTCAGTCAAGCTTTCTAATGGTTAAAAGGAGAATTATCTCCAAAGATATCCGAGTGCAAAATTATTCAACCGCCAAAGTGAGCATTTTGTATGACAACCTTCACCCTTTTTAAGATCCATGAAACATTCCTTAGAATTTTTGTGAGCACAATATGACACCTCTCGTTTAAAATCTTGGCCTGTTTCTCACATGCAAAGTCTTCCAGTCTTAATATTCCTTGGCTTCTGTGCTGCCGCTGCTTTTTTCCCAGTACCGCCAAAAATTCTTGATGGGATTTAAATCAGAGGACTGAGAAATCTACTCAAGGATATCACAGGACCATTCCCTGAACCAAGATTTTGTTGACCTGCATGCATTCTTGAGATCACTGTCATGCTGTTATGTCATGTCCAGTGATCCCCAAGCTCAAACTTATGCACTGAGGGCATTGCATTTGTCACCACAATGGCCTGACATTTCATGGAATCTGTGGTGCCAGTCACATGTAAGATTGCCAGTTCCAGTAGCAGCAAACCATCCCCACAAAAGGATAGACCCACCTCCATGCTTGACTATGGGATCGTGTTCTTTTTGTCATGAGTGCCACCTTTCTTGCACCAGACATATTGCTGTTTCATAGATCCAAACACACTCTATAAAACACACTCCCAAAATTCCACAGGTTTGACCAAATAACATCTTGTGTGTGCAAGTCAATTTTTTGTGGTGTCCTCCTTAGTGTGCACTGATACTTCTGTTCTGACTTTCAGCCAGTCATCCTGCAACTCTTTGGCAATAATATGAGGGTTTTATTTAACTGTTCTTACAGTTGACCTGATTGAAGCTGATGTAATTTTGCTCCTTTTTCTTTCAGTTAGCTGTTGTTCCCTGATGTTTTAAATCTGAGCATAATGCTGGCAAATGCGTATTTTGCCAGTTTAAGTGTGTTGTAAATCTTCTTGTATCTATAACCTTTTTGATCCAATGATAACATTTCTTCTCAACTTTTGTGAGAAGTTTGCAAAATTATTAAATGAATGAGAAATGTGTTTGCAAAGTACAAATATTTCGTTTTTTTTCTCCTGTGGAACCAGACACACATCAGCTGTTTCGTAAAACACGAAACAATATATGATTTCAGAATTGTATGAAATGCATAGAAACACCTTACATTGTAAACAGCTTTAGTTAACATGTTTAGATGTAGCCTTAAAAAGAAAAAAATAAGAATAAAACAAGCTTTTGTCCATACACTAAAGCCTGTACGTAATTTAATGTTATTATTATTATTATTATTTAAGTATTTATTAATATTTTTACGGTTTACAAAGCTCTAACACTAAAGCCGCGAGTTTCTCCAAAGTGCATTTCTGAGTCATAAGATGCAATTCATCAAGCACTACAAAAGTGTAATTACCTCATACACACATAAAATAAAATAAAATAAAATAAAATACCCCATTACCACAGAAATGGAGCGTGTAGCTTGAGTCTCCGGGTTCGTTTCACAAGTCCATAAATGTGGGAAAAATTGGATTCGTTAGCAAAAAAAGGGTCGGACCTTATAAATGCAGCACCGCGGTTCAGCAGCAAGTGAAGCGGAAAGGTTGCGGGATTCGCGGCTCCGGTTTACGTGCGGTCACTACTCACCAAGTCCCGCTCTTGTGCAGTTGAGGCGCGAAGCCGCTTTTTATGCGCCGGGCACATTTTGGCGACATGCGCGTGCTCCTGAAAGCAGGTTGACTGGAAGCCATTTGGTTGAATTGTACTAAAAATGTGTGCGCGTTTTAAGAAGCGCCGATAGAAGGGGAAGCGGCGTGGAACGGCGTCGGGCCGCCCAGGTGATTCAAGGCAGATTTGGCGCACCTGGCGCTTTAAAGCGCTCCGTGCCCCGGGCTTCGCTCCTCTCGACTCTCTTTCGGACGCTTGTGTCAACTTTTATTCGCAGCTGTAGCTGCGATGGGGACTCTGATCAAGGTGTTTGTGCTGCTTTGCTGTTGTTCTGGGACTGTGTTGCCCGTCGTGTCCAGCGTTTTTCCTCACGCTTCACCAGTAGAAGCCGCCGCTGTCCCGGAGGAGTTGGTCGATTCCATCTCCTACTACGGCAACAAGCTGTCCCGCAGGCTGAAGGTATCGTCGGAGCACTCCGTAGGGAAAGAAGGCCGTCCAAGGCTCAGGCCTGAATCCAGATACGTGCGCTACATGAAGCGACTGTACAAGATGTCTTTGAAACAAGAGCGAAGCCCGAACGCAAGCGTCGGCCATGTGTACAACACCGTGAGGTTGATCACTCCCAGAGATGAGTGTCTGGAGCGCAACGAAGGTACCCGCCTTGACCTTAGCACGGTTGACACTTAAAATTGACCTTTTTTGTGGTTGCTTGTTACTTTGTTTGCATTAAACGATGTTTTATGAACGTAACCCTTGAAGTAATTGTACAAATGAAAATTATGATCGATTGTGGAGCCATTTTTAATTTTTTTTTTTTTTTTTTTTTTTTCCCCCCCCTCCAGAGTCTTCTATGCAAGATCTTTCCTATAACCTAGATCGGGTAACGGTTCAGGAACAGCTGCTGAAGTCCATCCTGCTCTACTCGCTTGACAGTGACCAGGCTTCTGCTTCAATCTGCAACTTGGATGTAAAGGAACAAGACCATGCAGGCCAGAAGCTTTGCTCCAGGACTCAACATTCTGTCAGCTTCAGCGTCCAAAGCGAAAAAAGAAGTCGTCGGATATGGATAGAGGTTGATATTACTGCTTTTCTTCACCCTGTCATCAGGTCTCAAAAGAAAGACATCCACCTGTTGATGAACCTGACCTGTGTTGAAGATGGAGGAAAAGTTGGTGGAAGAGTGCCTGTGGAACTCTCCCTCAGGTCACCCTCTCTCCTCTTGTACCTTAATGACACTAGTGAGGTGGCCTATCAAACATGGCCCTCTTCAGCAACATCAGAAAGCTCAAGGCCAAGCCTGGTTATGAATGACTTCCTAAGCCTTTTGAAGTCCAAGCAGAAAGGAGGATTATTGCATGGGAGAAGGCGTCTGTCCAAAAGAGAAGCAGCTGTGACAAGCCCAGTGGCCAAGCCCACATCCCACTTGCCAAGGTATGAGTTTCCAACTGATTGTGAACTGTATGATTTTAGAGTTAGCTTCAGCCAACTCAAACTGGATCACTGGATAGTAGCCCCCCAAAAGTACAACCCGCGTTACTGCAAAGGCATTTGTCCAAGGGCAATGCAGTCCATCTATGGTTCTCCTGTGCACACAATAGTTCAGAACATCATTTATGAGCAGCTTGATTCCTCAGTGCCTAGACCTTCTTGTGTGCCATCTGAGTACAAGCCCTTAAGTGTTTTAATCATTGAAAGTGATGGTTCCATTGCCTACAAAGAATATGAGGAAATGATCGCGACAAAATGCACATGTCGTTAAACTTCACTGCTGCATGGAAGTTTTACCAGAGTAGAACAAGTTTGTTAACATTAAGTAGTTGGAATTTTTCATCCTCTCATTCTTGGACTGTTGCTTGTACATGTACCAAATTGCTTAAGATGATAAAGCTTTGAAGAAGCATCAGAACTTGGGAGTTTGATTTCTCCAGACAAACTTTGGTTAAATGAAGAAAATATGGAAGTGCTGAATGCTTTATTTGTTTACTTTAGTTACAGAGTGTTTGCATATATTGAGAGTGAAATGACATGTTTTTCTTTCTATCAGTGATTTTGAATATCCATTTAAGTTTGCCTTTTTTGTTACTTTATTTTGGTCCTCCCCACTTCCCTACTCGAACAGAACTGACAATTTTAAGTATACCTATTCTGGGCAACATAGGGAAATTGTAGTCTCAAGCTCTTAGCCAAGATTTTTACTGTGATTTTTATACCTTGGGACTACAAATGGTTGTCTTATGGACAACCATTCCATTCGTGTCCAGAGAGTTGTCTTTTACTTTGGACAACTAGATGTTTCAGTCCTATTTATTATTCTCAGCCAAAGATGTTGAATTATGCTCAAGGAAATGTAGATTTATTAGGCTAAATGCATGTGAAAGGAAAGTAAATTCATTGATTCTAACACCTGACTTGACTGCTTCTCATGTGACACTAACATTCTAATGTTTTGTAATAGTCATGTAAGATACTAATAAAAAGCAAACGCATTTCCATCTGCTTTACCCATTTTTCTGGCTACCTTTGACCTTTTTTCTGGAAATAAAATGATCAGTTTTAACTCCTGTGTGCAAGAAAGATGACCTGAAATTCTAGATGTTTAAATATGGCTACAAAGGGAAGTCCTTTGTCTTTTTTTTTTTTTTTTTTTTTAAATTTATTTTTATAAAAGTCATTCTCTCCATTGAACCACAAGCTCCACGTTATGAAACACGTAGTATTTCTGTAAATAAATTTTTGCTGAGCTTGCACTCGTATGTGTCAAATCTTGTTCTATATAGGAACCAGCTTCAAACTGTTAAACCGCTCATGTAATGCTTAAGAGTGAAAAGGGACAGAACGTTTAAAAACGCAGTTAGGGCTGAAACATGGATACCTCACGCTATGATATGGATAGATGAAATAAACATACAAAGACTTGTATGATTTAAACTGAATGTAGTTCCTCCCTCTAAATCGTAGAAATTTAACTATTGTGGTGTTCACTGACTAAACAGAGCCATTTATAAATACGGCAGCTTTAGATATAAATGAGGACTGGCCATACACAAGTAATTACGGTAGCTTCGCTCAGTACAAAAGGTCTAGGCATGCTAATCACTAGAGGGCGTTTCATACGTACGCTTAACGGGGTATGTATATACCAGTAAGTACGACAGTTCTGTGTCCTTGGCATATAAAAGGTTGTAATTTGTCACTCATTTAGTCCTTTGGATGCTACTCGTTTTCTCTTAAAACTTACCAAGACTGCAGTCTTCTTGAGATAATCGTGTATCTGCATGACATAAAATTGTACTTTATGAGATCTGTATATAACAGTTATTACGGCAAAGTTCACCCGGAAGTTGCGAAAAGGGTCAACCCGGCGTAATCGACGCCATTAGAAAGAGCCTTTCTTGGGACGAAAGGTGAGCTTTTGACGATTCAGTAAATAGATATTTATTGAAAGCGTGTTTGTATTATCTGGCTGCTTTAACATTCTTAGCAGCCTGGTATTGCTTTGCATCTGAGTAAAACAAGCCTGTTGAGATGTTCGACTGTCGTGTTTGGTAATGCTAACCGTGTGAAAGTCAAGCAAGGTCTGTCTCGTTGTCCTAACCCTTCATTAAAAACGATAGCCGTTTCATATCATTAACGTTGCTATATGTTACGGCGAAGAAGAACATTTAAATTAGATGAGCTGTGTCTTGTGAAATACTGCTTTCAGTGGTTTCCAACTAATGCTGAATGCGTGCAAACACCGATGACTTGTAAAATAGTTGCCTGACTCAGTGCTTGTATGCCTCGTGACTCCGGGACTAGTGCTGAGTTGCAGCCGTGGTTTGGGTTTTGTGTAACTGGGTTCAGTCCTGTCTGTCGTGCCAGTTTGTTGCTTGTTTTCCCCCACGTCCTCAGACACGTATCCCAGCAGAATGGGCGGCCATTTCGGAGACTTGGCCAGGATGCGGCACATCATCACCTTCAGCCTGTCACCCTTTGAGCAGAGAGCTTTCCCCAACTACTTCTCCAAAGGGATCCCCAACGTGTGGAGACGATTCAGGTCCAATGTGTTCAGAGTGGCACCTCGTGAGTACAGTGAAAGCACTGTTGCAGCACGCCGCTGCCTCCTCCAGCGCACACCCCCACCCTGGATTTAGTCTGTAAATTACAAAGTAAACATTTTGCACGTGGTTTCATTTGGTTATTTTGTTAATCTCAGACAATGGTGTGGAATGCCAGATAAAAATGTTAACTGCCAGATAAGTTTAACATTAACAGGACACCATACTGTAGACCTTAATGGATATTATTCTGATATTATGAAATTAAATACCTAAACTTGCCATCACCTGCTGTTTCCATAAAGGAGTTTAAAAGCAGGATGTAATGTCACTTTTTTTCCCCCCTTTTTTTTTTTTACAGCAATGGTGACAGCATATGTTGTCTATGTCTGGGGCACCCACATCCATAACCAGAGCAAAAGGAAGGACCCCAAACAGTTTGAAAATGACGAGTGAAGTCTGACACCACCTCTTTACTTTTCCTGTTATCAAATGTATCACTTCCTTGTCACCAATAAAGGAGATTTACATTCAAGTACAAATATCTGGCTGCTACATTTGTGGGAAATGGAAATTTTGTCTCCGACTGTATTTAAACAAGAAAAATGCATGGAAGTTAATTTTGACAGATGTGGTGATATAATATTAATGGTATCAAATGACCAAACAATAACAGTTGTTAAACAAAGATGAACTTTACTGTACAAAATGTAAGCTTTACCAAACAATTCTGTGCCATTTTATTAAAATACAGTGTGAAACAATTACTGTATATATTATTCTTAAAATACAAAAAATATACATGACAAACTGAAGTTTAATTCACAAGAATGTCTTACATTTAATTCAAAGACATAACTGAGGAGTACCGTATTCATATTGCATTCATAATGTGATCTCTTTAAAATAGTCCAGGTTTAGCTCTGCATTGGATAAGACTGTCTTAAGAGAAACATGACAAACAACCATTAACCACACAAATGCCCATTTGGTAATGTTCATATCTTAATACATTCTGAACATGAAGCAGTGATCTGGGGTGTTACAGAAACATGGCAGACTATTTACATCCTGTTTTCCCACCTCATTCTAATCAATAATCATGGTTTTACCACTAATACCATATGGTCACATTAACGTTACTGCAGAAATTGGCAAATATTTGTAATACAGCCTACAACATTTGTTTCACATAGACTTGACAAAACATTTTATATCAATTTATATACAAGTTAGTTGTTCAGTAATAAACCAAAAATTGTTCTAACATACTGATTTATACATGAGTATACATTTATGCAAATATTGCTTTTTGTGGGATATATGAAAATGTTTACCTTAAGTCCAAATGTACCTTATAAAAGGTGATAGTACTGGAATATGCAGTCCTGAATAGAAGGCATAAAATAGCAATAAATCAACAACCCATGGGCTGCAGTATTAAGAGATTGTATAAATCTGTATTTCAACAAACAAAAGCAAACGTAATTTGTATCTTACATCCATTTTAAAAGCAGACTGAATCCTTTATTTAACCCAGTGTAGATAGTGTGGAACATTTCCCCCAGATCAGACAGAGAATGTAATCAATCCCCTGCAAAGGTCTTGTCATTAACTGGCATGAATTACATTAAACAGGAGTGTTTTGTTACCAACTGCAGAAGAAACTGCATAGATCATGTTGTTCTATAGAGTCCAGCAGGAGACTAGAGTTTCCACAAAACAAATGCAAGGAATTTGTGACTAAAGTTACAGTGCAAAATATGGCAAATGTCCAATATCCCCAGCATTTCTTCCAAAATATCATATTAACATATTCTCTGTCATCTACTATGTTTACATCATTTAATGTATACATAATCCCTATATTTGTACATTTAAGTTAAAGAACCACATTGTATAAAGGAACTAGTTCAGTAAAGTGAATGGCTCTTTAATATAAAATAACAGTTCACTTGCAATATAAATGTAAAATTTATGTGCATTCAAATTTAATTTGATGGCATTATTCTATGTAGTTGTGGAACTACAAAACCAATTCTGCAAATGACTACATTGGGAACCCAAGATACAAACATTAAAACATTTTAACACTGTAAACATAGACATTTGCATTTAATTTGACATCAACCCTGTTTTTAAGCCCTAAATTTCTGAACGCTAAAAAAAAAAAAATATATATATATATATATATATATATATATATATATATATATATTAAACCTCTATGGCTAACAAGCATGTTCCATGTGTACCTTATCCTAAATAAGACAGTACTACATTAACAATGCAAGTGTATATACTTCTGTTATGTACTATAATGGCCAATATTGGCAGGATTTCTTTTAATTACTTGACTATAAATTTAGGTGCTGAAATATCATTTCAGGGTTGAGAAGTATTCCCACAAATCTCTGCAAGATTCAAGTGTGACAGTGACAAGCAAAACTTTTCTTCAAAATCCATTTCAATAAATGTGACAGCCCAGAACTACCACATAGCTTATTATTCTTTAGAACAATGAGCAATTTACAGAAATAAATATCTGACCATGCACTACCTCACAATTTTCCAGCTTCAGAGTCACATATTTATAGTAACGCTGCTGAGGATATAGGACATGCAAGACATACATGAGCCAGCCCTCCTAGGACCCAGACATCTGTCATGCCCCCTCCCCTTGCTCTGACGGTCCCCACCTGAGACAAGCTACAGCATTCAGGAGGAATTTCTGCACACAGTGTGAAGTGTTTGCCCCTTTGTTCCGGCCTACATTGAGCTCAACAGTCTACCTTTTTTTTTCTTTTTTTTTCTTTCTTTTTTTTATAAATAGGCTCCACACACCTTTCATTCTCAGCATAATTATAAACCAAGCAGAAGTACGTAATGCATGTTTCAGTACGAGGGGCAAGTATCCTGTACGTTAAATACAAGGCACAAAAACACATATAAAATGAAAAAAAAATCTACAATAAAAGCACCTTTGGTAAGAAGGAGGTACTTTGGTTAAAACAGGAATACAAAGCATCTGTAAAAGTCTATTTAGATTTAAAAAAAAAAAAAAAAAAAAAACTTGTTTGTATTTTTGAGCATTTCTGAAGTAGCTGGCCTCTGGCCAAAAATGGCTTTTTCTCTACAGTTCAACAACCTAGTAAAAGAGGCTGCAGAAAAAAATGTTGCTCAAGTTTGTGTGTTTGTTTTACTATAACATTCCTCCAGTTCATGATGTCAGGAATATACACAGTGGAGTGGACTTTGCAGCCTCTATGCTAAGAGCTTGCCATCCTGCCGCAGCCAGTGCAGACCTTGACGTGTGTAGTGCACCAGGTCTGTCATGCTGCTGGTGTTGAAGATTAGAGGGCTCATGACTTTGTCCAGCTCTGCAAAGAAATCTGAAAATACAAAGGTGAGTTAGTAAATAATAATAGCAATAAGCCACTCAGCTTGGTATTGTTTTCAGGCCTAGAGTCGGGCTGCAACCGTTTGCCTCATTAACATTGTATCAATTATTCTATATAATGTTAAATTCTATTATATAGGTTATCCTTTCATACATACGTAACTGTGTAAATTCCACTAACCTCATCTAGTGTTATGGGGTAAGCAACTTGCTCATTGGAAATTTATCTTAAGACTATTTCCCATCAGGAGATTTGCATCAGGAGTAGAGTTGGAGCAGATTTTTACAACTGGATCTCCTTCCTGATATCAACCCTCACCATTTATCTGGGCTCAGGACTCATACTTTCAAACCAGTAACTGAATAAGGCGTGGGAGTAAGAAATGTAGGGATTTACTTCCATTACTTAAGTCTAAGGTGACTTCCATGAAAACATAGGGAAAACTTTATTTGGCTTACACCGGCAAATGCATGCTGTATGGTAGTGAGACATGGGTACTAAAAGTGTAGAACTTGAAAAAATTAAAAAGGGGTGAAATGAAAATGATGTAGTGGATATGTGATGAATCGTAAGAAGACACAATTAGAAGCAAGAATCTGCGGGACAAATTGGGTGTAGAGTCAACTAGGTCAGTTTGATACAGGTGGCGACTACAGCCACGTTATACAGTACATAAGGACACCAATGGCTGGGTTAAGAAGTGCGTCTATACAGTATAACTTGATGGGAGCTGTCAAAGAAGAAATTAATAGATGAGGATACTACAGATATGAAGATCAATGAAGAGTTTGACACCTAAGGATACCCAAGATAGGCACTGATGGAGACAAGGTATTTGGAAGAAAATGATCAACCTGAGTTCTGAAAAACACCATTAAATAGATGATGATGATTTCCCACCAAGGGACTGCATAAGCAAATTTAAAACAAAATGTTAAGTTGCCAGTTTTTATATTAATGACAGTGTATTCCAGCATTTTCTTTTGCTAAACACATACTGGATGAAATTACAGCACACACTCTAAGATGGAACATAACAGTATGGCACTTCCTAAAATGGTCTAAAATAAGGAGCAGATGGGTAACTGAGGAAACACTTTCATCACTACAAGAGAGCACTGTTTACCTTTCTGCTCTCTGACCAGCTGCTCTGCCTGATCCCACACCTCAGTGGCATACAAGAAGTTGGAGGTGACCTGCACGTAGCTGGCCGCCATCTGGTGAATGCGCTGGGGGATGGTTACAGAGGAACTGCCGCTAACGCTTGAGGCCCCAGAGGAGTAGCTGCCTGTGCTGCCTGGGGACAGCTTGGGAGACACAGGGGAGGGCATGCCAGCCGCTTTGCTGGAGGGAAAAGGCAAGAGAAGGAGACATACATTTTTAAAATTAGCCATGGGATGGCTTCCAAAATAAAATGGCTTCTGTTAAGTGAGAGAAAATTTTACATGTTAGAAAAAAATGAGCAACTCAAATTACACTCATAGAGAATCACTTAAAGTACAAACAAAACTCACCTTCCCATTCCAGGTGAAGGAGCTTGACTATTACTTAACGAATTCTGAAAAACAAAACGGTACCATTGATCAGACAGATCTGATAGAACTGGATTGCCAGAATGTGAAAAGAATCTCAGCATAAATTTCACTGGTATGATGTGTGAGACAATTAAAAATAAATAAACAAAAAAAATCACCTTCAAGTGTTCGGTCAGAGTCTTTGAGTACTTCAACGCGCTTTCTTTCCTAAGCTTAAAAAGCCGGAGGTAGAGGAGGGCCTGACAACGCAGACTAACATGAAAGAGAAATCATATTTTAAATCGCATCATTCATAAATCTCTTGTAGAATTTAGTTACCTCATGCATTTTATTTGTGTGTCATGATACACTTCAATAGCTGAAAACTGTACTGAGGTAGCTGAGGTTAATTCTATGGCTTTAAGGCTGGAACATCAAAGAAGATCTTGTGACCTTTTGGTCACAGACACTTGTCAGTCTTGTACACAGTTCTTGTACCATATTACTACAAGCTGCCCTTACATATAATCTAAAAAAATGAAGAGGAACACCCACCAAAGCACAGCTAGCCTTTTGTCTGCTGGGGTTGCATCAGGAGCCATGTAGCTCTTCAGTTTCATTGTATATCTGAAACAAAATAAAGTAGCTCCATATTTGTTCGTGTTTGAATTTTTTGTCTCTATGTGCATTTTCCCCACCAACAGATTAGCATACACATGTATCAACTCTTTTTGAAGAACATCTTGAACAAAGGAGAGTAAAATCAATAGTAAGAAATGCAGGATAGCTGTCTGTTTTTGGCTGCAATGAATACATGAATGGATAAATGAAAGAGTGATGAGTGGAATCCAGCCTCCTTACTTGATGAGTTCCACAGTCTCAGCATACATCGGGAAGGGGGATTTAGCCTCCTGAGCACTCTTTTCCAGGGCATTGCCACACTCTATGAAGGAAACCACAGCATCCAAGTAGTACACTGCCTTTTCAAAGCGATCCATCTGTACACAGACAAGAGGACATGTTTGTTCAAATGTATCAACATCTAATTACATCATACAACACAGAAGTTTGCCACAAATGCTTTTAGAATAGGTTCTTAAGAAAGGTTTTTCATGAATGTAATACTAAGCATTTTTCTTACCTGTAACCACATTTAAAATGCTTTGCACTGAGAATTTACTATATCATCATATATAAATATGGTGATATAGTATATTAAAATGGTTAAATACCTTTAGCAGTGGTAGATTACATATTAAATGATATTTTAGCAATGTTTTCATAAATGTAAATTTTAATTCCTGAAAAAAATGATACAACATTTTGGACTACCTTTTTGAACTAAAGGCATGCAGTTTAGTAAGTCATCTATTTTTATCCTGCAGGAAGATAAAAAGTTTAAATTTGTTGATCAGTATTATCTATAACCACACTTCAGCACCTGCTTCCACAGTGCTCAACAGGAAAAAGTACAGCCAAGATACGTCACCCCCGCACATGCTCAATGAAAATCAAATAAGAGTTTTCATCCGTGGCCTCAAAGACCATTATATAAAAGTCTTACACAACAATAACAGGCATAATTTTTAAGATGGGCTGAGGAACACAAAGGTTCTTAGCGAAGGCTTGTTTGCAATCACTGAGGTCCAATAAGCACAAAGTGGGATTGCAGAGTGGAGAGAGGTCTTTAGGGTTAAAAGCAACTGTATTCTTTTCAGTATATGTATCACGATTTTTCATGTGTTCTATTTATTTTGTGACATTCCTGCAGTTTTCTGCCAGTGGTTCCTGCTTGCCAAAAAAGAACTGGGAACAATTTGTCATACCAGAGCATCCGCATTGTGTTTAAGCTTCTTGGCCTCCTGCAAGTAGTGATCAGCAGAGTGCACCCTGAAACACAGTTTGTTTTGGGAGACTGCTTTAGTGTTGACTTGGTGAATAATACAACCCCTACTCTAAAAAAAGTTGGGCCGGTATGGAAAATGCAAATAAAAACAAAAAGCAGTGATTTCAAAATCCACTTTGAATTGTAATCCATCCTTTCCTGTCCTAACTTTTTTGGCATGTGTTGCAGGTCCTCAATGGCAAGAATAGATGTATATTTTAAAAAAATGAAGTTGACCAGACTAAACATCTTGTCTTTATACTATTTGTGATGGATTACAAGTTAAAGTGAATTTTGAAATCACTGCTTTCTATTATTTGCATTTTTCATACTTTTTCCAAGTTGGGGTCATATTTAAACAAATCACAACAAGATGTTACAACTTAAATACTCAGCAAAACAATTGCATGATTCCTACCATGACGCATATCACAAAGGGACTATCAGTCCCACATGATGGCCTTTGAAAAATTGGGTTTTATTCTTGCTTCACATTTTACAGGCAATATAAACCAAATTGAGCCATATTAAACATCAACAAGCAAGGGAGATCTTCTTACCTGTCTTCAAATGTCAATTTCAATCTTCGAGAATTTGAACCTTCTGAGAGTGGAACAGCCGCTTGGTTATCACAAACCTTCAATGCCTTTTCCTGCAAAGGATAAAATTGAAAGGGAAACTTTAGTCAAAACCTTTTGATTATATATGCTTTGAAAACAACATTCCTGCTCTTATAAATAAGAGGCACAGATGGCTACACAACATTAGAAAGAGTTTTAAATTTATTTATGAAAGAATTATTGAAGGTTGCTATCCAAAGAAGAGCAAACATCAGGTCTGTTATATGTTGGATCATTTCAGATCACAGCAGCAACTGAGTTAACTGGGGTAATATCAAGCTGAGTGTACAGAAGAAGACTGAATTTAGTGGTTGGAGGAGTTGGCAGCAATAGCAGCGAAATGCCTGGAGACACAGAAGTGGGACAATTTTGTTGCTGAAGAATATGATTGGAAGACTGGACACAAAAACTACTGGGTGGGCAAAATAAGGAGGACATGGTACAGTAAGGAGTACTGTGACGACAAAAAAAAAAAAAAAAAAAAAAAGTGTCCAACCTTGCCCTCCTTGATACCATCGCCCTGCTTCTCTTCGCCCTTTCTGTGCTTGGAAGAGGAGCTGCCGCCCTTGGTACTCCGGCTGCCCTCTTTGCTACTGCTACTCGAGACAGGCATGGAAGACTGGCTGGCTGTGCGCTTCCGGTTCTCATGTTCCATTTTAGATGTCTTCTGTAGCCCAGGTATTGAGGGAGAGGGTGCCGGCTCATCCTTCTTCTCCATAGCTCTCTTGGCTGACCTGTATTTGAAAGGCACGTGAATGGGTGAAATTTCTGATCCACATAAGTGCACAAGTTTTCCATTCAAGGCCCACTAGCCTTGAGTAAAAACAGTATTGTGTAATACTGAACTCACGGTTTGTTGTTGGTCTTGTGATGTGATGATCCCTCTAGTCTCGGTTTCTTGTTTTCACTTTTAATGCTTTCCTCCTCATTCTAGACAATGCACAAGAATGAAACTCATTTCTGAGCTATAGCAATATCGAATAAAGTTCCTATTAGATACAATATAGCACATCTCCAATTGAAACATTTTATGCTATTTCTATTGAAGCACATGCAATATACGATCAAAATTGCCAGACTCTGCATTATCATTATGATCATACAAGAAATCTCCCACGTAAAATGTACTACAAGATTCACCTTGTGTTTTCTTTTTCCTTTACTTGAAACCTTCTCACTGGACTGCTTCTGGGACTCCTTTCCATCTCTCTCAATGACAGGGTCCCTGTCTGCCTTGGGTTGATCCAGCTCTTTTTGTGGCCGACCTGGTATTCTGGAAAGCAGGCTGAGGTCAATTTTGACCACAAGCTCTTGCCTAACTGGATAGGGGTCATCAGAGTCACTGAGAGGGGAGAGCAGTTCTTTCTCTTCCATAGGAGAGAGGATACAAACTGGGGTCCTGATGCTCTCTGTGTACTTGGGTGTCTGTGAGGAGGATGGAATGCTCTCGTTTTCCTCTGAATCAGAGGAAGAAGAGTCTGTGTCCACAAATTCCCGTGATTTTGTCAAAGTCTTAGTCGGAACTTTGCATTTGCGCTTGTCAGGGGCTTGCCGAGCCAAGCTCTTGGGTTCTTTCTTGATGCTAGGTTTTCGAGAACCCTTGGTGGCCGCTTTTGGCCGATGTGGAGGGATCTCAGGAGGAGGCTCGCTCTCCACCATTAGCCCACCTTTGGGTTCCTCCACAATGTGTGGCTTCTCACACTTCCGGGGCTGCTTTTTGCCAACAGTTCTGCGCTGGACTGGACCACCTTCACTCTGAGCAGGAGACTTCTGCCTTCCCCTGCTACCTTCAGAGCCTTTCTGAGCTGCCCGCATGTCTCTGCTAGGGGCAGACATGCCAGAGTCCTTGGCACTGCCTTGCCCACCATACCCCCGGCCAGAACCCTGCTCCCGACCCTCTTTTTTGTATTTGGCAGGAACATTGCTGTTGTCCACTGGAGAAGCAGGTGAAAACTTGTTGACTTTGTGAAGCCAGTTATCCAGCTGCCATTTATTTGCTGTAGGAGGTTCAGGCTAAAATGAACAAACACAGCAATTTTTGTTGATTAAAAGTTTTTTTTGGTACATAATAATCAAAACCAACAGAAATAATTAAAAAAAAAAAAAAATACCCCATCACTGCCCAATCTCTTCACTGATCTGAACAGTACGAGATCAGGCAATGGAAAGGTTTAAACCATCTTAACTTTAAATCCCACCTCGGGGGAGGCGGCACGGGGTGGTTCATTGCCCTCGCTGTCACTGGAGCTGCTCTCACTTTCGCTGTCAGAGCCCGAACTGCTTTCCGAGCCACTGTGGCTGCTTGATTCTTCCCGGGAGTGCTCTGCACCCTCACTATTGTTGCTGTTATTCCAGAGTAGCAGACAAGGCATACAGATTAGCTTTTGATAAGAAGAACGCCAACTACATTTTGTAGATCTTATTGTATGCCTTTGTAGTAGGTCACTAAGTGAATATGAGCCTCTTTTAACAAATCTTAAACATTAATTCAGTATACTTACTCAGAATCATTTTTTTTTTTAAACTTGCATTGTACATTTTTTGATGAGCCAGTATCAAAAAGGACACAAACAGCTTTTATTTACTTCTGAGAGTACAAGTACCTTGTAGATTCATTTCTTGAGGCATCTTTAGGATCTTGCTCTTCATCGCTATCCTCACTGCTGCTCAATTTCAGGTCATTTTCAAGAGTACTGGAAAGTGATAACAGTGTATAAGACAGAACAACAAGCGAACATGTATGCGCCACTTAACGACGGGAATACATTCCAAGAAATGCTTTGGTAGGCAATTTTGTCGTTGGGCAAAACACAGAGTGTACATACGCCACATCATGTCCATTTTGACTTGTATATATGTTATAGCCTATTGATACTATACTCTATAGGTAATGTGGCAAACGCGAGATGTATGAGGCTGTTGATGGCATAACATGGCATATTGTTTTACAGTAAACTTTTTTTTAATAATTAAAAAGGGTACACTAAAATAACACTAAAAAGTACAGTATAATAAATACATAAACCAGTCACATAGTTGTTTATTATTAATAAGTATTATGTACTGTATATAAACTTATGGAACCACCATTCTATATGTGGTCCGTCACTGACTGGCACTTTGTTATGCGGCGCATACCTGTAATACAATACAGTGACTGATATGTAACTTGACAGTTTTCATGGACAGCCAAGACTCACTTTGCTGGTGGACCTTCGCCAGATTTGGACTGATGACTGCTTGAGGTTGTCTTCGAAGATCCATATCGCTCTGAGATTGTTATTTTAAAAAAAAAAAAAAAACATAGTCGATACCAAAATAGTTAAGCAGCTGATAAAAGTCCAAATACCTGAATTTGTGTGTTGTGTCTACCGATTCTCTTGTCAGGAAACAGTGTGATGTCACTGTAAAAAATATGCTATCCAATGTGAAATGACAACCCGTAAAAATGTACAGGTGAACTTACTCTGTCCTCCGCTAGTAAAAGTTGAGTGCTGAGCACCCTGTAAGAAACAGGGTGGTTTAAGTTAGTAAAAGAAATTTCAGCTATGACAGAAATTAAAATTAAATATAAAATTCCATATTATTTCAACTTTCAAGAAAAAAAACTTTCAGCTAGCAAAAATAATAGCAAACCCCACTGCTATTTCATATTCTGCCAAAAAGATACCGGTTACCTGGAAATTCAAACTAGGTCAGTTTTCTATATCTGTAAAAAGCATGAATCCACAAAACAAAGTCTACAAAGTACTTAGAAGGGAATCTATATTTAGACATACATTTAGTAAATAAAATGACCATTCCACCCTGAATCAAAGTCTCACTTGCCACTGTAACACACATGGCAACACTCCTGTCCAGCTCACCTTGGCAGGGAAGGGAAACTTGGATGATTCTGGTTTGCAGGGTGTTTGAATTGCTGTCAGAGGAGATGGCAGGGACTGAGTCATCTCCTACGTAGAAAAAAAAAATTGCAATAATGTAACTCACAGTATAAGTGTTAGTTTAGATGAAGAAGCAAATCCCTGTCCTTAAACAAATATTTAACAAGTGTTATATACATGACTAATATGATAAATACAAGGTCGGTGACATTTTATCTATTGCAGATTTAAAATTCTGTTGATTATTCCGAATATTTAATTTCACCATTATTATCATGACAGATTTTTCATTTCTGTGAATTACATACTCTGTGCTTTGTCTTTATAAAAGTAAACACATCAAATATTTTTTGTTAATTCGTGAACTTTGAGAACAATCAACTCTTACCTTTAAAATGTCATCAACACAGTTCCCATCCCCTGACATGGAGGCCTGCAAAAACAACAAAATTACATGCCAGACTAGTACATTATGATGGCAAGAGAAAAAAGGAACCAACCCCCAAGAGAACATTACTTTTTTCAAGAGAATTAGATTTTACTATTTTAAGAAATTCCAAGGATATGTAGAACATCTTGACTGTTAATTTAAAAAGTATCAAAACAAACTGTGAGATACTTAAACTAGACTTGGTAACAATTTCTAAATTGGGTGCATAAATAAACCTCTATCAACCTTCCTAAACTGGGTTAGGCCTTACCTCCAGCAGCTGTGAAGGGATCTTGAGCTTGGAAAGAGGGGCTTTTCCACCAGACTTTATTTCCCCAATGCTGCTGGTGTGTGACTGAGCACTGTAACTCTCTGATGAGGTCTTGGGCTCCAGTGTCTCCTGACCGTCCATGGGACGCACGTAGGCAGTAGGCTTCTGCTGCATGGAGCCGGGCTTGGACATGAGCGAAGGTGGGAAGGACTGGCCTGGGGGCTGCCCACTAGGAAAGGAGGACAGCATGCGAGAGGGGGAGTCCCAGTTGACCTCCCGTTCCCTGTCGCGCTCCCGTTCACGGGGGGACTTGCTGTGGTGCTCACTGCTGTGTGGTCTGGTGTGGCCAGAGCTCACTGAGCCCTTTGCAGGGCTGGCCAAATGAGACTTGGTATGGTCTGAGCCATGCTTGCTTGACCTTTTGCTGCTCCCATGGTCTCGCTCGTGCCTCTGGATACTACTGCTGCTCACAGTAGACCGTTGGCCACTTCCATCTTTGCTGGATAATGCTGACCTCTTCTGTGATTGGGAAGAGGTGCTGCTGGCCGAGGCCACAGGAGTCCACTTCCCACCCTGGCTGCTGCCACCCACACGCTCAGAGTAGAGTGACTGTCCAGATTTTTCCTCCAAGGAAGAGGATCCTGGAGGTTTAGGTACAACCACTTTTGGTGTTGTTTCTCCAATCACCTCCTTCATCTCATCGTAATTACCCAGCATGCTTTGGATGCGACTGGATAATTTGTCTTCCTTGCTGGACTACAGAGAGAAAGCATCAGTGTTAAAGAAAACGCAAAAAAGTGCAAGGTCACTGTCTGCCATTAGGCAAGAAATGAAAGCATTCTGCTACCGCTGCTGCATGTGGGAAACAAAGAGGAGTATTTTTGGGGTTCTTCTGTGACATACCTATCAGACAACAATAGCCATACCAACTTGGCAGATAAAAATAAGCACAACAGCAACACAACAAAGAAAAAGGATATATTTTTTTACTTTTAAGAGTTTCTTATAAATCAGTGTAGCCTTTTAACAATAGCATCTTCCTTTAAAAATGTTAACACAAGCCATTTCTGGCTCAACTAGCACTAAAAAACTTACTAATACCAAATATTTCTGAAACCAGTTTGTGTAGTTCCATCTGCAGTGAGTGTAATACTACACTCCTACCTGTGGTAATAAAACTCTCATCAGCTACCACTTCAATAATCTCAGCTGACAGGCAGCTTGAACAGGAGGAGATGACTTTGGGGTGTTGGTGTGAAAGGGTGGTTTCTGTCATTATATAGAAGTGATTTAATTAACAACTGTGTAGAAATAGTGAGGAAAACTGCAGATTAGCATTAAATACTTAATTACTGAGGACAAAATAAAAGGCAGTTCTATCTAGTAATGAGCAGCATAATGGAATTACACTTTAAATTGTCGTATCTGGGTCCGTCTGATGATTTTTCATAACGGTAAATTTTTCATTGATTTTATTTGAGATTACTTGGATATTTCAATGTACTGCATGTTCACTATATTTATTAAATTGATAACTGAATAATAATGAATTATTATTAATCATTTTTAGAAGCAGAAGCTTGAGTTGTGGCCACTTCATTAAGTTTATGAGGTGAATGACAGTCCAATTTACAGTGCTGGAAAACAAAACTATCAGTAGATGAAGGAAGATTTACCAAAAACAATAAGGTGCATTATTCATTATTCCCATAATGCATTTCCATATACAGACGGTCCCCGACTTACAATGGGGTTACGTTCCTTGTCGTTGAAAACGATTTTCACTGGCAGCTGGGATATGACAATGTTTTGTATATCCAGGATAAATCATGCTATTAGTGTACTACAGATTTCCTTTATTGTAAGCAAATTAGATAGTTCCCTTCTTACAATGGGATTACGTTCCAATAAACCGGATGTAAGTCAAAAATATCATTAAGTCAAAAATGCATTTAATACACCCAACCTACTGTCACGCCTGTAGCCGTCTTCAGACTGAGCACTGATTGGATGACTGATTAGCAACCAACTGTGGACGGAATTTAGTTCCTACCCAGACTTCCTGTCAGTGCTCAGTCCCTCTTGTGGCAACCACTGTCTTGCTAAGACCTTGTATTTTGTTTAATTTTAATTCGCGGCACCTTCCATTATTGTTAACTGCCAATTGCTAATGTTTAGCACTGGCTCCCAGTTAACGGGAGAAACAACACTCAGTAAAGAGTTTAGCTGTACAAACTTATTACCATGGTGTTTTGCAATTGCTTCCACCAACCCACGCCGTAACACCTACCGAACATCATAGCTTAGCCTACCTTAAAAAGCATTACGGCCATTATGAGCTTGCCGCCTTCATGTTTCTCCTGATGAGTAATTGCCTTCCTCTTCTTCTCACCAGTAGATACAGGAGGTATCCAAAAAAAAATGCTGGCAACACAGAGCACTGTAGAGTATCGGTTGTATGCACTATTAACCACATGGCAGACTGGAAGATGTGCATTGCTGTTGTTGCCCAGCATCATGAGAGAGTATCATACCGCATATCGCTTGCCTGGGGGTGGGTGGGTGGGTGGGGAATCAAAATTCAAAGTAAGGTTTCTGCTGAATGCATATCGCTCTCGCACCATTGTAAAGTCGAAAAATCGTATGTCGGACCATCGTAACTCGGGGACCATCTATAAAATAGAAGTCGCACCACATTCCTACAGGTTTTTGACTGCAGAAGATCTGTACACAAATCAGTTTCACAGCCCTCCATCATCATCATTTTCTATTCATTAAAATTAAACTACTTTTTGGAATGAGCCATTTTTTCTTAAACACATGAGATTTCCAAGATTGTATTTATAATGCCAGATGAGGAATGCCTATACAACCAGGCCAAATTTTTACACCAACATGTGACCAAGAGTAGGTCAAATGTGAACAAGCATTCTGAAAAGCAGTACCCCTCACTGTTCAGTTCACCTCAGAGAGTAATTTATAAATTAATAGTATCCAGGTTCCCTTAGCTAAGTCCAGAACTTGGTGTGCTCAGGAAGAAGACAGGAGGAAAAGGCTTGTGTCACCATTGACCTTGTTCTCATTCTAATCCACTGAGCCCCTTCTCCCTCCACCCTCCTAGCATCTACTTACCTCTGCTTAAGGCCAGCTGGCAGGAAAAATTGCACTTGGGAGTCTATGACTAAAATAGCCTTTGTAATTATGTCTTTGATGGAGAAAGTATACACTTGTGTCCAAAGCTAGGCTAACTGTAATAGGACTCTCCATTAGGATGGACCACAACCCGTATAATATGATGCCCACAAATAAAGCTGGTTTTATAAATGTTTGTGTCTGTAGAGGATGTGTCATAAAATTGTCAATAATGAATAATCTCAGTCTCGATACAATGTTGATCAGGCGTTATTGGAATAGAGAGAAACAAACTTATATCATGGTCTTAAAACATACCAGAGTTCACTAGTAATTGTAAAATGAGAATGATCACAGATAAAATTCTACTTCAGAGTGACGTGCCTTTAAACTCAAAAGGTATCAACATATGGGCTGATTCAATTACAGTTTAAAAGAATTACAGGTTAAACATCAATCAGAAATCCAATATGAAATCAATTAAAGGAAAACTATTAAAGAAAACATGTTAAGGAAAGACAAAAAGAAACTTACAACTTTGTAAGGTTCAGGAAAAAGAGGAGAGTTAACTGGAAAGGCCTCTCCTCCCTGCTGGATCTCTTGATTTCGCCTTTCCCTTTCTTTCATACGGAGAACATTCCGGTCTTCACGGTTCATGTTGCTAACAACAGAAACACAGTTACTAAGAATTACAGAGAGGAAAAAACAAGCATGTTTCCATTCCTGTCTATAACAAAACATCAGTTTAAAAATAATGCAAAAATATTTTTCATATTTAGACAAGTTATTCAAAAGTAGAAAAAGTGTTTACTTATTAATGTCTGAATTATATCCTTAAGAATTGCTTTGTCAATGCTAGAAAAAAGCAAATGTGACTAAAGGTGAGTCAAACTGTAATTTATTAATAGACACTGTATTATAGATAAGACATCATCAATTGTACGTAATACTTTGCATATGATCCTCATGCTGCCTTGAATTCCTTATGTTAACATATTGTTAACAACTACAGCTTCAGTTACAGCATCCCCATCATGCTTTGCTGCACATGCGTGTGTAAATAGTTGTCCAACTGTCCTAAGATGCATAAGGGAAAACAACCCTGCTTCTGAAGGGCAGGAGAAGATATGTTGCGAGACTGATTGAATGCTGCTGCTCAACATGTCACTCAAGAATAAAGTTTGCGATCCCAGAACTCGGTCTCCTGAACCCTCTGTCAGCAACACTGTCATCAAGGATGTAGCTGAAGTGAACTACAGAACAGTCAATAGGAAGCTAAGGCTGTGACTATGGTATCACTTTTTTAATCAATGTGTTTAGAAATTGGTATATGAATATAACTGAAATTATGGTCTCTTTTTATTGGAAACTAAACTTGCTCCTTTCAAGTAACAGTTAATCAGAGATAAACCATACTTTTGATAGCAACTGTAATTTTTAGTCCTTTGCATCACATCTGTTCTGCCAATTTATCCAGTGGCCCTTTTTTTTTTTAAAAAAAAACTTTTTTTCACGTTACTTTAGAAAAGCAAAGCCTGGCAGACCATTGTACCCATCTCTACTAAGCTCTAAGCACAACCAAAAATGCAGCAAAAGTCTATATTAAGCCTCAATTTATAACACATTTACTGGAGATGTGAGATTCTGATGTCTGCTTAGTAATAAATAAAGTGTATAAGAAGTCATTTGGTTTTCACAGTTCTTTCTCTAAAGTATTTTCATAGGTTTCAAATCAAATATCACAATTCACAACTCACTGTGCAAATGCATCATTTCTTTCTTTAGAACCCGGACACGCTTTGCTTTCTTCACAAATTGCTATTTCTCCCATTCCAATAGTTTATCTTGTTTATCTCTTTTCTTCACAAAGTCTTTTCACCACTATTAATATACTCAGTCCCTTTAAATTTGCCCTCCAAAGTCTCATCTCTTTCTCCTAACCTGCTGGCTCATTTTCACAGTCTATATGCTTGCCCAAAGGTTCTTTTAGCTTCACATCTTTATTCTCCATCATGTTCTGCCTCTGCAGGTGCACTGCAGACAGACTGAATCAGGATGGAATTCCAAAGTGAATCTAGGAACATCTTGAATCTGAGTGCTTCACATGTCTAACATTTTGCTTAATAATGTGTGCTTACAGTTTGTAAAAGTAGGCATTTGTGTTTAAATTTTCAGCTTGAGTTGTTCACACAATATTCTCAAACCTGAGGATCTCAAGGTAGTCTTACAAAATGGTACAAAATGGCCAATTTATCGTGACAAAGAAGGTATCATTTTTCAATTCAAATCAATTAATCAATCAGTAAATTATTAGATCATTTGGCCATTTAATTGT
This sequence comes from Heterotis niloticus, assembly GCA_018136845.1. Taxonomy (NCBI): domain Eukaryota; kingdom Metazoa; phylum Chordata; class Actinopteri; order Osteoglossiformes; family Osteoglossidae; genus Heterotis; species Heterotis niloticus. Next base: position 25,803,507 of record CM030890.1, read on the forward strand.
TGAAATAATTTTTTAAAACCATGATAAATGTTACTTGCAAATGATCTCTGGATAAATAATAGACTTTTGTTGCGCTGTTCCACAAACTGAAAAGTACATTCATCTTAAGTATCTCAGCTTAAATTAATGATGCACCAATTTTTTAACCTTTTATCAATATGTGTTCTTGTATTATTAGATTACTTCCAGTTACTACTCTTAATCAATTAATTAAAATACCTTGTATACAACTTCATGCAAAAGTTTGGACACCCCTGATCAATTTGCATAATTTGTTGACATTTGAAGTAAGAAATAGTAAATACAACATCTGACAACAAAAAACTAAAATAATGTTTTTTTTTTTTTTAAATGAAAATGTTAATGCACAGATTCATAACAAACACAAAGTGGTAATAAAAGGACTAGAGCTCTAAAAGAGATCCAACATCCTTTCAGTCTTACCTTACCCTAACTTATAAAAACCATGGCAACCCCACAGTCAAACCCATAGCAAATCTATCTACCCACTATGTAATAATTGAATTAACACCCAATGTTAATCACCTACAACCCCACACATCTTACACCGAAGTGATGGTGCAGTATCTCATCAGGGCTGTCAACTGGGCACCTCCCTTCACAGGTGTTTCGTTGAGTTAGGCCCACGACACCTCTGGAAGGCTCAATCACAGTTCTAGCATCTCAGAACTGCTCCCCTCAGTAACTACACACACCACCTACGCTACCCAACTAAGTGAATGAACTACCTCTCACATTTTCATACTTCCACTACCCCTTCCCTTTTTTTCCCACAGCAAATGACAGGACTTCCATGCCAACATTTGATCATACTGCTATTGTTTTTTTCACTGCAGTGCCACAATATGATCTAACCTCATTAAGTTCCTAACCTCATTTTAAATGATACATTTTACATCCTCATTTCCTTCATTGATCGAACATCAAGACCTTGGACTCAATAATGCTGTACTGTACTCAATGTCTCCCCAGAACATGGCCCACTTACTGCTTTCTTGATCAATATCTCAACTGCAGCCTATTCTTTGCCCTCTGAATTTAATCACTCCAGAACAAACCCACCTTCAAAGGCTGTACAGAGCAGCATTTGCTCTTATGCTCTTTCTCTGGTGGGCTGTTTATAACCAATGTTCCAATTTTCTTTTTCCACAAAGACTTCCCATTATGACTTCAGTAGATTTTCTTTTTCGTTCTCACAATTACATGTCTAAGGTATTTTCCTGAATGACTAAACATAGAGATAATGTTAAAAACTTTAAAAAGAGAACATCCACAGCTCAACATCCAAGCAAGATTTTCAAGAGCTAGCCAAGTCCCTTAAAAATACATTAGGGCTTTCTTTATGGATCATGAAGAATGACAAGGTCTGCCTAGAGGATAGCCCCAATTATATGCATATCATGATCTGCAAGAGGCTAGAACCTATGGGTTATTCCTCTGTATAATGAGAACACATCCATTTCTCATGACATATATTGCATTGCACTTAGTTAAGGAAGTTGCCATCTTGTCAAACAAAAAAATAATGTGTCTCAGCCCCTAACCACCCTCCAGACACACTCTTGTTTTTAACTTTCACACTCCCCCCCTCTGTGGCTGCTTCTCTTCGTTGTAATTATCATGTTCTCTTGCCATTTAGTAGAAGAATTCTAAACTTTATCACTAAGTTCTGTATACTCATCAGTTCCATTCATAAATCTAACCAAGCAACTACTGTTATCTCTACAGTACTTACTTTCTGTGATCTGAGACATACAGTCAGGTCCGTAAGTATCTGGACAATGACACAATTTTCAGGATTTTGCCTCTGTACACCATCACAATGAATTTCAAACAAAGCAATTAAGAAATGTAGACTTTCAGCTTTAATTGAAGGGGTTTAACAAAAATACTGCATTAACCATTTAAGAATTCATATATCGAAATCAAATTATCCAGTTATGGAAAAAATATTGTTCAGTACTTTGCTGTACTGTGTGCTTGTTCCTATCTGTGCTTAACTATGCAGGTCTGATGCAGTGAGCTGAGCTCTGCTGGCAACTCCAGGTGGAAGCTGGTAAAAGACGAGTTCCAGGTACGAAGGTTGCGCTTTAACATAACATTGGCTCGGTGACTAATGGTGGGTCAGACAGACTAGATATCCTCTCTTGACAACCATTAAAGAATAAGCGAAAGGCAGACTCAATAGGAAAGCAAAAATATCCTCGCTTTTCCTATTTGCTTAATTGAGAATAAAAATGTTCTCACCTTTCCTAATGGCTAGAAATTATGTTTTCATATTAGTGTACTATTGGCTGAAAATGAGGTATAATGAAAACACTGAAAGGACATCAATGTAGATTAAATAAAATTTTTTATTTAGTGTCATTTAGCCAAGTCTAGCATTTACAGTTCTTTATCTTTCAGCCGCTCCCATTAGGGATCACCACAGCAGATCAAACATTTCCATGTCTTCCTGGCCTCTGCATCTTTCTCTGTCACACCCACCACCTGCATGTCCTCTTTCACCACATCCATAAATCTCCTCTTAGGCCTTCCTCTTTTCCTCTTGCCTGGCAGCTCAATCCCTAGTATCCTTCTCCCAATATATCCAGCATCTCTCCTCTGCACATGTCGAAACCAACACAATCTCATACAGTAGTAATATTTTCTTTACATTTGTGTCAAATCCACTTAGAGAAAACTACTGTTTTATGGACCACCAAAAAATCTTACATTTTTTAAATGTGTTGAAAATAATACAATATAGAGTACTTTATTAATAATAATAATAATAATAATAATAATAATAAGAAGAAGAAGAAGAAGAAGAAGAAGAAGAAACTCCTTATTCATAAATTTCCATTTTGGCTGGGGAATATACCAATGTCAGGTTTGTAATTTTGAAACCCAAATGTGTGCATATCATGGAAGTATTTCATTGTCTTAGGCAGTTAACCACAGCAGTTAAAGATTGGAAAAGGTGAATCTAAAAAAGTACTTATGTTTGCCCATGTACACTTTTGCACTAACATTCAATCACCCACCAATTACCTGTTCAACCTGTTGAAATCAGACAAATGTTTCAGAAGCATTATGGCCAGAACGGAGAGGCTCAGGAGGAGCTTTTATCCACAGGCCATCAGACTTCTGAGCCTAGACATACCATCACAATCCTCGCAAACCAGGGTCTACAATATCCATTGACTGCTCCCCTCTCTGTCACTGTCCCCATAATGCAACTTAAGGTTTTATTTATTTATCTACCACTTACTTATCTATTTGTGTTTGTTTGACTTCTTGATGTTTGGTTGTATTCGTTGTTGTTTGTCTTAACTCATGGAATGGAACCATACAGTCTCCTGAATCAGGACACATTTCACTACATGGTATACTTGGTAACCATGTATGTGACAAATAAAATCTTCAGAATCTTTGAATTCATTGCATGTTATAATAGCTTCCACTGCACTCAAAGTACCAAATGTTAAAATGTCTGTAGTCAGTATTTCAGAACAGCCAGAATTTGAGTTTAAAGTAGTCATTGGGTTTTTAGAAAATATACTTCTGAAAGATACACTTCAGTATGTTTCTGCTATGCCAAATGCCCATTTTACTGACACAAGTATATGCAGATTTAGTAATAGAAGGCAAACCTCTGTGTACTGTGTAGTTGACCAGATTTGTTATGAAAGCCTTTCATTTAACAGACACAAGCAGACAAGCTCTAACCTCAAGGGAATTGTTGCCCTACATTAAACAAGCATTACAAGCAATGGAGGGCTTTCTGTTTGGGACACTGGGTTTCTTTGTTCACTGAATCACAGCATCTATTAAATACTTTCTGTTACTCTTACAATAAAATAGATGTTTTGGAAGACAGTACTGATTTTTGCCTTTGTGTTCAACTCAGACTCTTCCACTCTCAAACTATGAACATTGCCTGGGCTGGATCACACAGCAATTCAAGCAATTTATTGGGTATAAACTCCACTATTCTTTAGTTGGAAAACCAAAGAAACAAAGATCACAATTGGGTCTACTTATATTCAAACTAAATTAGTAGGACCCCCACCTCTACCTGTTTCATAGTTACGCTCATGAGAGGTTTAAAATTTTAAGTCTGTTTTTGCTCCAATGTGGCAGAATAACCTCTCTAACCATTTTATCCCTTCTAACATTCAAAAGCATCTCAAAACCTCTCTTTTGGATCCATTTATATCTGGATTTCTTATCAACTACACAAGTTGGTACCATACTATCTGCTATGATTATTTCCGTATTTGCAATAACTCTAACTGAATATATGTAATGGAAATATAAAGTAAATCAAATAATATTCTTTACAGTAGAATTTTTAGGCCATTAGGCATCCATTGTCTAGTTTTTTCCCCTTTTACCTAAAAAAATAAAACCAACAGTTGAACACTTGCAAATGCTAAACTGTACAACTGCACTTTGTGAGCAAAGCTAAATCAAAAAAATGTCTTTATTGGGTGATAACAATCCTGTGAGCATGCTGTTTATTTAGCTTTCTAAATCTTTTCTATGGCTATTCAACTGAAGACAAAGGACTTCCATGCCATATACAATTTCATAACTGTAATCATACTAGAGTATCTTACATATAAGACAGTTACAAAAAGACAATATTTAGCACAGTTTTTTCACCTGGTAACACAAGTAAAAATCATAAAATGTTGGTCAATTTCTCAACATAAATAAGTTAAAGTTTCATATTTGTCACACAGGGAAAAGAAGTAGAAATGGCTCAACCAAAATGAATGAGAAATTTCTAGGTACTTAAATTTATCAGTGCTGACTGACCATTGGCAATTATTGTGTTCATGTGTTAAATCCTGAAATGGTACAACACTTAACACAAAGGAGGAAACCACTAAATTACTTGGCCTAAACCTTGCAAACAATATGATTCCTTTGAGTAAAATAAGGTTCAACACCTTGATTTCTAAAGGAACCAAATGAAATACACCCAAGAAAGAGCCAAAAGAAAGATATCCATATTTAGGATATGCTCACCTGATGAACAGAAAATCTTTTTTTTTACTTTAACAAGCATTTTTTATTTTACTTAAATAGTCAACCCCTTCTATATATGATGAGAAATAAGCATTAGGCCATTACACTGCTAGCAACTAACAGCAAAACTTATTTGCTTACCCTGTGTGAGAGGCCATGGTTCAGACCTGTGGAACATGGATACTGAATCAGTCCAAATGGAGCCTGCCGTGGGCCTCTTCTTTCATGTGCTGGGGTGTGAACTACACTCCATGTGAAACCTCTCTGACACTCAACTGCCCTTCCTCACATATATTTCTGTTATAAGGCCGGCTACTGTAAAATGAACATAAGTTTTTCAGGGATAAATCTGAGTGAGAGATGGAAGGTTACAGCCTGTTCATGGTCCTGTCCATTGCTGCCACCACCCAGGGGGGGGACACACTAAATAACAGTAACAATAGCTGATATTTATTAATAAAAAAAAAGGGGGGGGGGGTCAATTTGAATCCATTATAAGCATAAAGTGAGCTTCTGAAATGTATACTTGAGGGGGGGGACTTTTGAGCCAAATTAGATCTGAGAGGAAAGTAGGGATACTTTTCCATGACAGTTAGCCAACTAGTTACAAAGCAAGAACCACTATGGATTTCCTTTCAGGCAATAGGTCCAAAGATCAAGATAAAGGAATCCAGAAATGATAAACATATGTTTAAAGCACTATTTAACTCACACTAAGTGTATAGCACTACATTCCATGGTGTATTTCATTATAAAAAAACTTTTTGACATTTACGAAGTAATGCTGACTTCTCATTCTGCTTGACTGTATGAAAGCATTTTCTTCTCAGGATAAAGAAAGTGGCAACCCCTCTTGAAAAGTGGCACAGTCCATCCTGTTCCATAAAAGGTGATGTTGTTTTAGCAGAGAGAGTCCAGTGTCCTGCTGATGTCACAGCCTCAGTCAGGACAGCCAATCAGAGAGCACCCTCCTGCTCCCTCAGTTAAGGCCTCATGCAGTGCTCCCTGCAGCAGAAACTTCTTTAAAGGTACAGATCCCACTCATAAAACAGCAGAACCCCTTTTTAAATTTCACATCAGAAATGCCACATGTGACTTCCCTGTACATATCAAATAGTACTGCAATGCATTAACCTGGTAGCACTTGGTATTTGCTAGGTCAGTGAAATAATTCAGTAACAGCAAGGCCACACACATTCAGGTACTTATGTTCAACTACCGAATTTACATAGCAAGCCAAAAGGCATGTAAGAAAAATACGATGACCCTTCAGAACAAAGACAAAACAATATATATGTACATGTTCACAAGTTCACATTGTATTTGAAAGCCTTTGACAAGCATTTGAGTGAAGCAATCAGACATATAAAAGATTGTTAGGAACTCACATACCTGTAACAATATTTGTAACTTTAGCAATCTTTCCAAGTTACTATATTTGCTCCTGCAGCTTGCTTTCATTCTAATTTATTCCATTATATTTTATACTTTTGAGCATATCTCCTTATGTCCTAATTTAGCCAACATCTTTCAGATCCATGCTATAATTTTATGCTACACATTTTTGTGAAAATGTGACCTTTTTCAGCAGACCTGCATCACATGACAAGACAAATGGTCAGAATATGATTTGAAAAAAAATATGCTCAGGCCATTTAGATCTGTCTCAAACATTTCATGATTTCTGCATACAGGCCAGATGCCTTTTCGCTTTGGCAGACTAAACAACTCCCAAAACTGTCAGCTGAATTTTAATTGTATAATTATCAATTATGATCAAAACTAACAGAGGAAAACACAGATATGTAAGATGTTTAACCAGATGACACAGCAACAGAAAACAGCCCTGGAGGGATGTCTGGACTGAAAGTCCAGAAACAGTAAACACAAAAACAATATATTTACATGAAATTACCTAAGAAGAGAAAAGCTGGACAGCAAATAGTAAGGGAAGACAAGACAGAAAAAGAGGAATCTAGAGGACCTTTGGTGAAGATACAGCAAAACATAGCTAGAAAAAAAATGTCAGTAATATCAATAAGAAATCACTAAAGCTTTAGAGCAAGAAATTGTGTCATTCCTATATGAAAGCAAAATATTTATGAACAATACTTTAGGATTTTCCTCTTTTGTAAAATTTTATCCATTATTAAAATGTCAATATTCATTAGGAGAATTAATAAAATAATTTAGGTAGGTCTATTGGAATTGTCTAGTATGTCACAGCTGCTCATTTGCTTCATACCAATTTTAGACTGACTTGGAAATAACCCATTTTTAGCCTCTAAAAAAACTGAAACAGTATAGTATTACAAAAATCTTATTCAAAAATCAGCAACAGGAAATCAAAATCTACCCTTAACATACTTAAAAATCAAATGTCTAGGAACTCAAAATTTGCATCTTTCCACAATTTCAGAGTATGGTAAGTATTTCATATTTATTACAGATTATTGTAATTTTTAAGCAAATTCTATTCCTAGTGGGAAAACTGCAGATGTTTCAGCATAGGAAAAGTTCTTCCCCTCAATACTTCTTTCTACCTGTAAACACCCTAATTTACTTGTCAGACACTGGACCTCATACTCAACTTTACTTTCTCCAAGATGTGGTTTGAATAATGCCAGTTAGATATCAGTTAACCAAAAATGCTTAGCAAGTCAATTAAAACAGATGTCACATGTTGCAAGTAACCTTTGATTTCCTTGTACTGTCCAAACCTGTGAGGAACCCAAATGCCCAAAACAGAACACCCACTTATTTCTAGTACATAGGTATCTTTTTGAAACTCCAACTGCAAATTGAAATATGAAGCTACCCCAACACTATTTGTGAACCCTCCAATTTTATCAACCAGAAACCTTCGGTGAAGGTCACAATGCAACAACAGAGGTCTCAAGATTGCCGCTGTAGCTACACACTTTTAATCCAAACTCAAATCCTTGGCAGTTTGCAGTTGCTACTTAACACAAATATACAGGTGGGTAAAATAGAAGAAAATGTAATGAAACAGGACTCTAAATATTAAGTATATCACAATTAAAAGGTCAGTTACAAACATTAATCATATTAAATTGAATAATAATTACCAATGTATGCGTTTTAAGAAAAGGTAACAATTAACACTTTCTTACATAAATTAGATCTGCAAACAACATGCAAGTAAAACTGTCTGGAAGAAGAAGAATGGTTTGCACCTCCACTGCGGGCACACTGATCACAAAAACAGCTTAATTTTATGTGGAACCCTGTAACAATCATGACAGCATATGGAAAAAAACATGGAACAGTGGTGACAAATGGACACCAGTTGACAGGATTAAGAGGCACTTAAGATATTTACAAAAAATTTAGAAACATCAGCTGCAAAAATTACCAGAGAACTGGAGGGAATTCTTCTGTTAAGCAGTCTTAAAAACTGTATGTTGTGACTTTCACAAGTCCAAATAAATAGTACATAAAGTAAATAATTAGTAAGAACAATTTGTTGCATCTACAGCTAACGCATAAAACAGAATAAACCCACAGTAAGCACAAAACCTAGACCCGTCAGCAGTGGAAAAATATACTGTATTGTGGTTTGATGAGCCATTGTCTTACATTTGGAATAGTGCATTTTTTAAGAAAAACCAAAGGATGGGTTCAACTTCCGATTACTGCTGATTGATACACATTAGTAGATCCATAATGTAAACACCCACATCATGGTAGTCCCTGGACCCAAAATTTGCACAGCATGTATCAGATGACAGTATTTCAAAAAGGACTGAAGCTGTTACGAAAACAGAGGGTTGCTCTCACTCCTAATTTTATTAATTGTTTCATGTATACTGGCAATGACTTTTGCATAAAAAAACCCCTAAGGTAGGATGAGTGCCACTAAGTAGAAGCCAACTCACTGGGACAGCTGGTGAGGTTTTTGCAGTAAGGAAGAGAACAGGAGCCATTCACTGTTTTCTTGTTCCATGCAAACATAGTGAGAATTTTGCCATCGCTGTGTTGGAATCAAAATCACACCTCTAAAACTTTTGAGGCACCAGCATTACCTACTGTGTCACCATGCCTCACAAAGAACTTTAAGATAGGTAAATGGCATTAAGTCAAATCTGATTCATCACATGCCAAATACCAGTGTCCAATTCAAACTTTGACTCATCTGTCTCTAATATTTTTTATGTGTTATTCACTGTCCAATATCCATGTTCTTTCACCCATTTTCATCTTTTCTTTTTATTTGCCAGTTTCAGATCCAGATTTTTCTTTGAAACTCTTCCTCTAGTGCCAGAATCATCTTTTCACCACTGATGACACTTTTATTTGGTGCTTTCTATTTAAGAAAGTAGCCAACTGAGGACCTATAAGGCATCTGTTTCACAAACTGCACACTGATGTATTTATCCTCTTGTGCAGCTGAGCTTTTTGCTTCTTTTTCCATCATGGTTAGATACAGTTTGTCCTCTTTTCTCAAGACGGTAGTGGACACCTTTGTATGAAATTTTCAGTTTCTTGGCAATCTTATGCATGAAATAAATTTCAATTTGCAAAACAACAATAGACTGAAGTGTTTCTTAAGAAAACCGTCTTCTTTTGCCCATTTTTTAACTCAGAAATAAACTTTTATATTCCTAGTAGCTTGTAACCCAATGAAAGACAATTTACTTGCTTTTTTGAACAGAATAATAGGTATCAGGTGTGGTAATACAATTAAAAATGTATCTCCAATATCCTATTATCAGCTAAACATGATTAAGGATGAAGAAAGTTTGCGATTAGGATATTCAAGAAATGACTTTAGAAAATAGGGGTTTGCAGTCATATGTGAATAAATAAATCAGAAATCAGTCATTTCAAGCAGTAACAGCCTCATGCAACATTAGTTATACCATAGCAACACTTTAAACCAATTTAATGGCACCTTAATAAAAAAAGTAAATTCTTTCAAAAAAAAGAATTTTTTAAAGAAATTAAAAACTTTTGAATGCTCATGTATATGACTATGGGTGGTTTTCCATTTAAACTGTTTCTTTTGTAAAGCTAGCTATACTTATTCTATTAAAATTTACTTTGACATTGCTGTCCTACATAACTAATATACTATGATAATATGTATAAGACACTATGATATATATGCTAATAGGCTATGATGTTAATGTATCCTTCACAGCCTTCAAGGCTGTGTCTGTCTTTTGTCAAGGATTCAGTATACATTCCTTAACATGCACCAAAATTTTAAACCTCACATTTACAGTTTGGCAAGTCAATTTCAGATGTCAGTCAAAGAGACATGTCCTGGATATGCATAGTTCACACAAGGACAATATCTGGACCATAACTCGCTACAAATGTTTAATCTATTCCAAAGCATAGTATTTTATTACTCTGATTGTTCATGTGATGTTAGTTTGGTTTTAGGGTGTGATAATAAATTCTACATTCCACTGCAATAAAAAGAACTGCAAACAAACAACTCAAGTTTGAGTACACAAGTTATAAAAACATGTGAAAGGGATACCTATGGAATACAGTATTACCTTCTGCTATTCTTTCCATGCTACAACAGTTCTTTGCCATAAGTTCACTGAAAAACAGACAAGGGCCAGCAACTATCATTGTGTTTCCCTTCAAAAGCACCAACACACAGAATTCTAAAAAGTTTCAAACCAACAAATAACATTAATACACAAATAAATAAAATAAGGTCTCAATAACGCTGTTCAATCTTGTAAGCTAAGTACACCGAGATTTCATTTATATTATTTTTTGCACTCAAATTTGGCAGCGTGCACAGACCGCAGGCAACTCCGTAACGCCAAGTGAACCTCATTTTTGCCTATAAGAAATATAATTTCAGCGTGCAGAGCTAGGGTGTGTAATATTTAAGAGGAGAAAATGCTGTCCTCGCGCGTTATGTGATTAACTCTGGGTTCATGACGGGAACAAAGCGCTGACGCCACCGCTGACGTCACTCGTCATTCCCGTTATCGTATCAGCGTTGGACAATCAGTCGCGCTCACTGTACTTACATTCAGTGAGTCATGGTCACGGTTGTACAATGTTACGATATCTCAAAAAATTCATTCGTCTTTAATCAGAAAAATATATATTTTAAATGCTTTTAAATAAAATACTCTATCATTTCGACTTTTCCAGTATACTGGACGATCTGTGCTACCACTTTGTTTCTACATTATACTTCAGTTACCGTTATTACTTTTCAGAAAATTTGGCCAGGAACCCGTCGTTGGAGGTGGTGTTTGACAAAAACGAAGCATGCAAATTGTTTGGAATTGTCAAACCTCGGTATTCAACTGCTTAATACTACCAAAACTACTAACATTATTAACGTATTATTTATGTGAACACGGACACAGTGTTCATATAGACATAGTGGAGGAATAGAACCATTTCAGTGTCCTGTAAATCTTCCTCTGGAGCCGCCACAAAGTACGGTTACTCTGTTTATCCGAGCGTGTGCACACACAAGGCGCTTGAGAAGTGAGTTGTCGCCTGTTACTTAATATTTCTTTCAGTCTCGCACTTTAGACGTTCTCTAAGATTACTAGCACGTCTGAGGACGAACACAAAAGGATTTGCGGGTCTTAAAACAGTCTGCCTGCTGTTCTCGCTCATTTGAACACAACCGACATTTTGCAAAATCAGCCGCGAGCCACATCGGCGGGTGTTTAATATTTAAATACACAAGTCGCCTTACCTCAGCCGTGCTGTATTAGGCCCAGACCATCGCTACAGAAAGCCTTTTGTCTTTCTCACTTTCCAGTTTTGTGCCAAGTAATAAAAATTACGTTGCAAGCAAAAAAGGTACGGTTACACACAAGGTCTTTGTGATCTTAGTTGTCGGTGCCTCACGCTGTCGATGGAATAAAAGAGATTCGCCGGGCTTTATTACTCCATTTGTCGCACTGCGAGGAGCTACTGCGAGCTAACGCTGCTGGCTGCACCTCGGCGGGCGGGCGGGCGAGCGAGCGAGCAACCGCGGTCCCCGCAAACTGCCACGTGCGGCGCTGTTCCTGTACAGTACGTCACGTGACCGCCACGTTCAGCACACCTTCCCCCAGCAGAGTGTGAAGAAGAGGGTAACTTCTCGCCCGCTGGTCTGCATGATGAGGCCCGTCAAATGTCTTGTTTCTGAAATGTAATTATATAAACGGGCATTATAGCATTATAATTATAATTATTGTCCTATACACTGCTATCGCTTTGTGTGTTTATCTCTGGAAACATCAGGCAGACAAGATGCACGCCATATTTAAGAAGCCAAAGACGTTTTTGTAATGATGGAATATTTCTGTGAAAGACAGTGCCGTGAGAATAGATAAGCCCTGCGCATGCAGTGATAGGGCTGCATGTTAACTTTCAGTTTTACAGTGTTGTATAGTATATTAAATATTATTATGCATTGTTCTGTCTTACTTTTCTAACTGTGCATATTGTGACTATGCCATTCTAGGCACAACATTATATTTAATTACACTGTATGAGATGCATTTGAAATGTTCAGACTTAGTAATACAGTAAATTATTTTAATGGTTTCATATTCGTTTTTGTATTGTGTTATTCCTGTAAGTTATCTGTTACCAGTGATTATATGTACGGTACTCACATTTAGATTTTAGTCTCAGCAAAGTGGAAGGTCAATGCAAAGGAGGAAAACCTGCAATGCAGTGGATGGACACGGTCACCACAGCCATGGATGCCCTTTGTCAAGCCTTAGCCGACTTGCTAAAGACAGGATGCTTTTCAGGACATCTATCCATAGAGTCTCCATGAATCGACACTGATTGGACGGCACTTAACCACAACAGGACCACAAAATAATTATATATACAATGTTGTGAAAAAGTATTTCTGTCTTTCTGATATCCTCACTTACTTCATAACTGGTACACCGAATGATTTCAGATCTTTAGACAAAATGTAACATTACACAGCGAAACCTTCAGTAAAGACATAATAGTTTTTACAACTACCTTTTAAGGAACAGTTATCCAACACCAATATCACCCATGTGAAAAAGTGACTGCTCTTTGAATTAGTTGCACCACTTTTAGCACCAATAATTGCAACCATACACTTCCTGTAACTTGATATTAGTCCTTCACATCGCTACTGGGAATTTGACGCCACTGCTCTTTGCAGAACTCCTTTAATTAAAACACATTGGTATATGTTTTTGTTTTAGGTCTTGTCATAGGCCTCAAGTCTAATAATGGCTCTTTGGATGTTCTTTAACTGGGCCACTCCAAAACTTTAATTTTGTTTTGTCTCAGCCTTTCAGATGTAAGTAGACTTGTTTTTATGTTATGGATTATTGCCTCATTGCATAACCCAGCTATGCTTCAGCTCACAGACAGATGACCAGACATTCTCTTTCAGAATTTTCTGGTACAGTGCAGAATTCATGGTTTCTTTAATAATGGCAAGTTGTTGAGGTCCCGAGGCAGCAAAGTATCCCTTCACCATCACGCTACCATGTTTGACTGTTGGTATGATGGTACTGTGGAATAATGTATTTGTTTTACACCACACATGACAGCCGCTTTTATTGCCGCGTCGTGTCCGCGTCGCGTCGAACATTCGGAACAGTCGCGTCGCGGTTCGGAACAGTCGCGTCGCACACCGCGTCGTCATGCGCCGGGACGCTCCTGACAGAACCCCCCCTCCTACGGGCAGCTCCCGAGGCCCGAGCACGAGGAGGACGACCCCGGGGGCGGGGAGCCGGCCGGTCCGGACGAGCCCTGTGAAAATCAGCAATCAACAACGGGTCCAAGATATCACTGGCCTGTACCCACGACTGCTCCTCCAGTCCATAACCATCCCAGTCCACCAGGTAGAACAGGCGCCCGCCTTGACGCTTGGAGTCCAGCAGGGAGCGCACCCGGTAAGCCGGGGAGCCATCAATGACCAGGGGCAGAGGAGGCACGGACTGCACCTGGTCCTGTTGTAGTCGAGAAGATCAGCAGGGTTTCAGCAGGGAGACGTGGAAGGTAGGGCACACCCTGTAGTGAGACGGCAGTTGGAGGCGATAGGCAACAGGTGAGATCCGTCTGAGGATCTTACATGGGCCGATGTATCGGGGGCTGAGTTTTTTAGATGGCAACCTCAACTTCAGGTCCTTTGTACGCAACCATACCCTCTGCCCCACGCGGAATGAGACTGCCCGTCGTCGCCTATCCGCATGGAACTTCTGTGCCCGCACCGCACGCTGCAGGTGCACCCGGGCCTTCTGCCATACCTGACCACTCTGTTGATACCACTCATCCACGGCAGGAATGTTGCTAGGGAATGTTGCAGGAATGTTGCTAGTCAGCCTGGTGATGGCTGCAGTAGCTACGAAGGTAACGTCCAATTTCCTGGACCAAACGCTCCGCCTGTCCATTCGATTGGGGGTGATAGCCCGAGGTTAAGTTGATTGTGACCCCTAGCCGGCGCCAGAAGGCTCTCCAGACCGCGGATGTGAACTGGGGTCCCCGATCCGAGACGATTTCTTCGGGAAGACCAAAGGACTTGAATACGTGGAGAAACACCTGTTCCGCCGTTTCTAGCGCAGTGGGTAGTGCACGTAGCGGTATCAGACGACAGGCCTTGGAGAAGCGATCCACCACCACGAGAATGGTGGTATGATTATTGGAGCGAAAGGGGGTAAATACTTTTTCATAGAACTGTATTTATTATTATTATTATTATTATTATTATTATTATTATTATTATTAATAATAATAAAATAAAAGGTATACATCAAACCTCAACTTTTCTGCAATTTTTATTCTTATTCTCCAATGATTTTTTGACAGGCAGCTATAAAACCCTATTTAGGCATAGTTAATACCTTGTGTTGAGCGCTCTGGGTCAGTGTGTGAGAAGAAACCCGTACAAAAATAAACTGAACTGAACTGAACTGAACTGAAACTGACGACAAACGTCCATGAGAATGTAGTGCATGTATGTGTGTACACATCATAAAGGACTATTCTAATAGACCATGTAAATATCGGAGGATGTACAGTATATATCCTCAAATATATATAAGCGAAGGAAAGTACACACATATAAATTAAATCTTCCCTTTATTTACTCTGAATAATGTCGCACTGCAGCTAACTACATTATTTAATATAATTTGCAAGTAATCGCGATTTCATTTCCAATGCATCCGTCCCCTTAGGTGCTTAGTATTTCCATTTTGTACAATATAATTTTCTAAAGAGTTAAACTTATTTTAATGTTGTCTCTTTATAATCTTAATAGCATGTGTATTTAGTCAGTGACGCGTAGACATTCAGAATTTGGTTTCGCAATAATCGAGCCTTTCCGAGTCGCTACCAGAAAAGTCGCGACTTCGCCAGAATTAAGCAAATCTCGCGAGATGAGGGCAGATGGGATTTTACGTATGTCGGTTGGAGCGGAGCCTAGGGCTCGGGTGAAAAAACCGGCTTTTACTTCGCAGAGGAGTCCAGTTCGGTGTCTTATTTGATTGTGGCGTGGATAATGAATTAAACAGCGCAGTACTTGTTCTGCACATCACCGTCGAGCGTGTGAACGTTCTGCTCCGTGTAGTGATTTTATGCACAACTGCTGTTTTTATTAGCAGTAAAATGTCAGTGGTAGGATTTGATGTCGGCTTTCAGAGCTGCTATGTGGCCGTAGCGCGAGCCGGAGGGATAGAGACGATAGCCAACGAGTACAGTGACCGGTGTACGCCGTAAGTACGACTAAAACATCAGTTCACCTTTTCTTACAGTCATGTATTCAATAAATTGGCTAAAACGCCCACAGGGGAGACGGCAGAAAGAAAGAGTATGCGTTTCCGAGGCTTTATTTTGATTTTAATATGTGGAGACTGCGGATTCTGGTAGCAGACATTCACATGTGAATTGTGAGGTGTACAGTAATCTGCACAGAGTATTTTTTTCTCCTCTTAGGTCGTAGGGAGGTTGTGGTGTCCTTATTTTAGGCGTCATCTTTTTTGTAATTCGCCATAAACGCCGGTCGTCGGAACGCCGCGTCGCTGCAGTGCGCCTCCATGTCTGTTAGCCGGCAGCTCGGACAGCGATGGACCCCACGCGCCACGAACATTCTAGCAATGTTCGACAGCGCGAGGCTCCGCTCATCCAAACGCGTCAACGTTATTAAAACGATACACATTTCTGAATCTTTTCTAGTTCCCCAAGAACGTCCTAATATATAAAGATGCTGGCGCATTCGGGGGAAGTTTGTCAAGAATTTCGCGTGTATTGTGCAGTGTTGAAGGTTTGGGTTATAGCTAACTGACGTCACAGGCTGGCATTATTTTCTTATGGCACATTTTAGAACAGTACGTCAGAATACTCGACTAAATAGAATGCTGACTATTTAAGTGTTGTATGCAAGCCCATGTTGAATGACTCCTCGGTGTATTGGTGATCTGTCGTAAGTGCGACTAGATTAAATTAACCCAAACTAGCTCTGTTTTATGTGCTGAAAGGAAATTAAAAGACTGTCGTCTCTTTTGCCTTAAATTGTTTTACATCTTGACTGGGGGAGAATGTTTGTGTATCCATAACCAAGGGTCATATATATATATATATATATATATATATATTTAATTTCCTTTCAGCACATAAAATATATATATAGCTTTGTGAAGACTTCCATTTCTTAAGGTTTAGGTGTCCAGTACAATTTAAAAAGCAAATTTATCTATGGAAAGTGTAATATTTTTAACCTAAATCTTAAATATTCATTCTACTCCCTTTTTTTAATGAGATGCAACAGACTAAGGACTTGGCTACCCATTTACAGTAACAGCTTATTGCATTAGGACAATGTTGATGAGAGAGCAGAGTCTGTGAGGTGGGACGCAGTGTGACACCGTGACACCAGTGTCACAGTAAGAGCACAGGCTTATTCACCTGAGCACAGTCATCCCTGGAAGCATGGCAGAAACTGGAGTTCCCAGGGGAAAGCTCCACATACACAGGGAATATATGACACTGTGCAGACAGAGCTGGGGCAAAATTTCAACACATGACCTGCTTACTGTCTCACTATCATTTAATAGAGCTCCCTCATATTTTATTTTAGTTTTCCCCTGTGTGCAGTTAAAAATACATTGTCTAGTTGAGTAAAAGAGGCAATCATGGAAGAACTCTTTAAGATCCCTGTACATGAGTGGCTTTGTTCCCAATGCAATGGGTCAAATGTTTAAAAAAAAAAAAAAGTAAGGCTTTAGTAAGAAAATGTTTAGATATCCTAGGCCTGTTTTGGCCCACTCTGAAGTTGGAACATGTTATAAATATCTAACGTCTTTTCACTTTATTTTAGAGCATGTGTATCTTTTGGTCCCAGGAATCGTTCATTTGGTGCTGCTGCAAAAAGCCAGGTATACATACCACAGTCACATAGTTACTTTATAGTTTTATAATACTTGATTTTAAATTTGTAACCATTTTTGGCATCTTTAAAATTATACTGTTTACAAGATACAGTTCCAAATTTTCTTAGTACTGCCTTTTGTTTAAAATATTGAACTGAAAATGTCTGGTGTTTCATGATGAACTTTATTAGGTTGTCACAAATTACAAGAACACTGTCCAAGGATTCAAACGATTCCATGGTCGAGCATATTCTGATCCATTTGTCCAGTCCTTGAAGTCCAGCCTCATGTATGATCTTGCCCAGATGCCCACAGGGGCAACTGGCATTAAGGTAAGAGGAAATTACAAGTTTGTAAGCATTACTTATAACTGAATTCATGAGTGGAGAAAACTGTGTTCCCAGGGTTACTTTGAACATGTACAATTCTTGTCCATTTTCCCATCAACGTTTCCATTTTTAAGATCTTATATTTACAAGTTGACCTGCTAAGTCAAAGTGTTACATTTTTTATTGATAAATATAATACTTTTTTTGTTCATTTGTTGCAAGGTGATGTACATGGAAGAGGAGAGGGTTTTCAGTATTGAGCAAATTACTGCGATGCTACTGACCAAAGTTAAGGAAACAGCTGAGGATGCTCTGAAGAAACCAGTGGTTGACTGTGTCATTTCTGTGAGTGCTGCTTAGTGTTACCCTCTAGGTATTGCTGTTCTGAGTGATTTTTTTTTTTCTTCAATACTGTACAGTATTCAAAATTAATGTAAGACTGTTGCAAAATGTTTTTATTATCTTTAACAGAGTTAGACTGTCTAGAGAGATACAAGAATTGTTATAATTTGCATTCTGCTAGCATCCTCTTCAAAAGTACTTTCAAACCAGCTTTGACAAGATCTCTTTGTAGAGGTCTTGATGTTTTTTTTTTTTTTTTTTTTTAAGGTCCCTTGTTTCTATGCTGATGCAGAGAGAAGGTCAGTTATAGATGCAGCACAGATTGCTGGTCTCAACTGCTTACGTCTTATGAATGAAACAACTGCAGGTATGTTTTTTTTTTTTTTTTTTGTTTTTTTTTTAAATTTTTAATTACATGATAACATTTGCTAAGTGTAAAATAGTGTTACTGAATTCAAGGGCATCCTGAAAACATCTATGGATTTTACATTCTCTAGACAAGTGGTTTACAAAGTGGTTTGCAGACCACTGGTGGACCACAAGGGGTTGTCAGGTGGTGCGCAGGCTGACATTGTTATATGTTCAGGATCAAGGAAAAAAATATTGTAGCCTCTGCTATAAAGGGACTGCCTCCGGGAGTATGCTCAAAAACTAGAAGTATGCTTATTTATCCACCACATGAGCATGTGTTGCTTCAGTGTTTTATGTACCATGGCCCAGTTTAGCAACAACATTACATTGTTGTGGAGGCATGGTTATGCTGTTTTGATGTGAGTGTGGTTCAGCTATTGTGCTAATTATTATTTGCACCATTTTGTTATTACATTGGAATATATTACTTTGGGTTCGAAAGTTCAAAGTGTATTTTAAAGAACTAGTGAAAGCAAAATGTTAATTATGGATCCTTTGCTTAAATCAGGGACTCTGAAACACAAATATAGCAATGATGGTGATACCACATGTAAGAGGAAGATACAGAATAGAAGTGAAAATACATATAGGTCATTTGTGAAACAATGCTGCAATTGTAATTCCAGTAACCTGGCAAATGTAACGTGCAAGGAAGCATAAGGTGCGTGATACTGTTTCATCTGGTGCTGTTCAGGATAAAGGTGACATAGAAAGCATTTGTGATGTTCTGGGGGAATGGAATTTTTTTGACAGGTAACAAAAGATTCCAACCCTCATTGTGTTGCAATATTTTGAAAATTGAAGCAATGAAACCTTCAAAGCTTAACCAAGATTTTGAATCCAAACACAGCAAGTACACTGGATACCCTCTTGTGTTCTTTGAGAACAAATGTGAAGAGTTAATACAGAATAAGAAGATTGTGCATTTTATTGCTTCTGGTGCAGAAAACACCATCAGGACAGAGGCTTCTTGCAGAGTGTCATTGTTGGTGGCAGAGAAATTGATAAAGTCTGTTAACCAGGTAATTGTAAATGTCATGCTTGGTTAAAAAGCAGGAAATGTGATTGACAAGGGACCTCTTTGGAATGTTAGTGTCCAACGTCAAATAACAGCCATGGCTGATGGCTTGAGATGACACTGAAGTTGTCTACCTTGGAACTAGATGTCACTCCTTGGTTTGCTCTGCAAAAGCAGCACCATTCTTCACATTAATGTTTTAATTAATAAAAGCATTTGTAAATTATGCAATTTTGTTTGTGAAAATATTAGCAATTTTCTCATTTTTATAACCTGAATAGTTAGGTTTCAAAGTAGGCATAGGTGGTTCACTGCATCTATGACTTGGTTTAAGTGGTTCATGGACTGTAGAACCTTGAGAACCACTGAACTAAACATTTAACTATTTTCTTTCTATAACTCAATTCAACCATTACTGTATTCCTTTTTGTTTATAATGTTTATTTTCAATATTTAAGTTAATGTTAAGTATAATTATAATTTGTGATGGTTTAAATCATTTTTATTTACTTTGAGTATAACTGCACCTTGTTGTAAGTCGTGTTTTAAGTTTCTATACATGTGAATTTCCCTGCAAGAATTAATGAAGTACTTGTCCTCTCCTGTTTTCACATATTGCTGCAGTGGCACTTGCATATGGGATTTATAAACAGGACCTTCCTGCCCCTGAGGAAAAGCCACGGACAGTGGTATTTGTGGATCTTGGTCACTCTGGGTACCAGGTCTCAGCTTGCGCCTTCAATAAGGGCAAACTTAAGGTATTTTCTTTGGAGTGCATCCTCTTGTTTTCCTGATCATTACCTGCACATTATGTACAAATTACATTTATTCTTCTCCTTTGCTTAGGTTCTTGCCACAGCATTTGACCCAGAGCTGGGTGGTAAAGACTTTGATGAGGTGCTTGTAAATCACTTTTGTGAGGAATTTAGTCAAAAATACAAACTAGATGTTAAGTCCAAGCCAAGAGCACTGGTTCGACTCTACCAGGAGTGTGAGAAACTCAAAAAACTGATGAGTGCCAACTCCTCTGACTTGCCCCTGAACATTGAGTGCTTTATGAATGATATAGATGTGACTGGAAAGCTTAACAGGTCAGTAGATTAGTATGAAATTATGTGTTCTCTGTTTGAATGCAGCATCTGGATGGGAATGTATTCATACTGTGAAAATGTTTATTTCTTTGCCAGTTTCATTTAATCTGTTTGCTACATTCTTCTAGAGGGCAGTTTGAGGAGATGTGTGCAGGTATTCTTGCCAGAGTGGAGGGTCCACTCTGCAAGCTTATGGAACATGCCAGTAAGTATTCATTGGATGTGCTATATTCAGCAATGATTGTACACATATTTCTATCTAACTGTTGTGAGTAGAAAAAAGGTGGAATGCATTAACATCTGGGCAATTCATATTTATGAGCATGCTTTGCCATCTTGTCAGAGTTGAAGAAGGAAGACATTTATGCTGTTGAAATTATCGGTGGCGCTTCCAGAATCCCAGCTATCAAGGAAAGAATCAGCAAATTTTTTGGAAAGGAGCTGAGCACAACACTGAATGCGGATGAGGCTGTTGCAAGAGGATGTGCCCTGCAGGTTTGCTATATTAATTTTCCCAGAAGTCCCTTAAGGACAAGAATGCATTAACTTCCAGTTTAGGTGTCAAAGAAAAGTGACAGTTCAATTTCTGTGTAGCTTGTACTGTTTTCTTACAGTAACCTTAATTTGGTTATCCTCAATCTGATTCTTATTCCTAATCACACTACTCAATCTTGTTATCATACACAGTAATTTCCAGTAATTGTCTTAATGTTTCATTTTCATTCCGTCTTTAGTGTGCTATCCTATCGCCTGCATTCAAAGTGCGTGAATTTTCCATCACTGATGTGGTTCCTTATCCCATCTCTTTGAAATGGAATTCTGCTGCAGAGGAAGGATTAAGGTTAAAATTTTATTTCTTACAGAACTGTTATTTATATTAACTGCTCAACACAAAATACTTTGCATTGTGATAAAAGGCAAACAAGTTTTTTTTTTTTAAATTTCAGTGATTGTGAAGTATTTCCAAAGAACCATGCAGCTCCTTTTTCTAAAGTGCTCACTTTCTATCGCAAAGAACAATTTTCTCTGGAGGCCTATTACAGCTGTCCTAAAGAACTACCATATCCAGATCCTGTAGTAGGTATGTAATTTTCAATAGTTCTCGTAAATCATTTTAAAATACTGGTGGCCTTGCTCTGTACTTATAGTCAGGTCCATAATTATTTGGATAATGACCCAATTTTCAGTATTTCACCACTGTACACCACCACAGTTGATTTGAAACAAAGCAGTCAAGATGTGATTGAAGTGTAGACTTTCAGTTTTATTTCAAGGGGTTTAACAAAAGTATCGCATTAAGTTATTGGACAGTTGACTGACAAGCAGTTTTGTGGTCAGATATTGCCTCTTCCCTCATTATTTCATGACAAATTAAGCAGGTAAGAGGTCTGGAGTTGATTCCACGTGTTGAATTTGAATTTGGTAGCTGTCCATGGGAATATGCAGCCCAAAGAAGTATTGATGCAAGTGAAGGAGGCCACCATTAGGCTTAAAAAACAAAACAGCCTATCAGAGAAATAGCAAAAACTTTGAGTGGCTAAATCAACAATTTGGTACATTCTTAAAAAGAAGGAATGCACCGGCAAACTCGGCAACACTAAAAAGCCTGGAAGACCACGGAAGACAACTAAAGTGGATGATCTGAGAATTCTTTCCTTGGTGAAGAAACAAACCCATTCACAACATCTAGCCAAGTCAAGAACACTCTCGAGGAGGTTGGCGTATCATAGTTAAAGTCTAAAATCAAGAGGTGCCTTCATGAATATAAATAGAGGGTTTACCGCAAGGTGCAAACCACCGGTAACACTTAAGAACAGAAAGGCTGGATTAGACTTTGCTAGAAAACATCTAAAAAAGCCTGCCCAGTTCTAGAACCAGATTCTTTGCACAGATGAAACCAAGATTAACTTGTACCAGAATGATGGAAAGGGAAGAGTATGGAGAAGGAAAGAAAGGGCTCCCAAAGCATACCATCTCACCTGTCAAACATGGTGGAGACAGTGCTATGGCATGGGCATGTATGGCTACCAATGGAACTGGGTCACTGGTGTTTCTTGATGATGTAACTGCTGATGGAAGTAGCAGGGTGAATACTATCTACTCAGATCCAGGCAAATGCTGCAAAACTGGTAGGAAGGCGTTTCACACTACAGATGGACAATGACCCAAAACATACAGTGAAAGCAACCCAAGAGCTTCTCAAGGCTAAGAAATGCAATATTCTTCAATGACCAAGTCAGTCATCTGACCTCAACCAAACTGAATATGCTTTTTCACTTACTGAAGACAAAACCGAAGGCAGAAAGACCACAGTCAAGCAGCAACTGCGACTGCTGTAATAAAGGCCTGGCAAAGCATCTAAAGGGAGGAAACTCAGAATGTGGTGATGTCCATGTGTTCCAGACTTCAGGCAGTCATTGACTGCAAAGGATATGCATCCAAGTATTAAAAATAATCCTTATGTTCATTATTATTTTAGTTTGTCCTATTACTTTTGAGCCTCTGAAAATGGGGGACAGTGTTTAAAAGTTTATGAATGGCTGTAATTCCTAAATAGTTAATGCGATACTTTTGTTAAACCCCTTAAAGCCTAAAGTCTACACTTCAATCACATCTTGATTGCTTTGTTTCAAATCCACTGTGGTGGTGTACAGAGGCAAAATACTGAAAATTTTGTCACTGTCCAAAATACTTAGGACCTGACTGTATGTTACTACGAGACAGTAAGCTCATGTAATATGTCTGGTGTCTAGAAGGTATTTCATAAAGAGGTAGATAACAGCTGTAATTAAGGGGGAAACATTACATTTGGTTTCACTGGATATTGATCTGTTTGATTAGCAAGTTTTTCAAAAGTTTTATTATTTGAGGAATCCCGCTTTACAAAATATCCCCAGGTCAATTTGTGATCCAGAAGGTTGTACCCCAGGCATCTGGGGAGAGTTCCAAGGTGAAAGTGAAGGTGCGTGTGAACATTCATGGGATCTTCAGTGTGTCTAGTGCCTCCCTCGTGGAGGTCCACAAGTCAGAGGAAGATGAGGAGCCAATGGAGACTGAACCCGCTTTAAAGGACGAAGAGGTAAATGTTCATTATTAAAGGATGGTGGCTCTTCAAACACAAATAACCCATGCATCAGCTCTTTAATCCTTGGTTAGACAGTCCATGTTTTGATAAGTTCTCTAAATACTGTGTATTGTGAATTAATATATGTCATTACTATCAAATTGTTCACTTGCTAATGTCTGGCAAAATATGAAAGGGAAGAAATAAGTAGGGGAAGTTCTAAAGTTTTATTTATTTATGTGTGTGTGTGTGTGTATATGTATGTATATATATATATTTTTTTTTTTAAATAAGATGACCCATTTATTTGAAAGTAATGAATGACACACAGACTATTAGTTGGGTTACTGTGGATGAAGAGAATAGTGAAACAGGATTGCTGATTTTAGGTTTACTAAGGTTTTGTCATCTACTGTAATTAAAATTGTTTAAATATGAAAGCTGAAACTGTCATAGGGACCTTTCTAGCGCCAGTAGAAAGCAGGCTAACGTATTTGAATTTTTCAGAAATACAGTGAAATGAGGTTGGTTGTGGTGTGACAGACTGTAAAAAAATGAATTGGGAAACTTGTAATACATCAGTAATTGCTACTTGGAAATTGCTTCCTTGTAGAACAAAATGCAGGTTGACCAAGATGAACAGAAAACCCAAGGTGATGTACAGAAAGAAAACTCTGATAAGAAGTCTGAGATGGAAGAAATGGAGGTGACCAGATATCCTTTTGACACATTTAACAATTTAAACATTACATACATTCAACACTAGGGCTGTCACTTTAGCCAATATTTTGTCTTTAGAATCTGTGGCTATGAAAAAGTTAGGCATTTGGTAGATTTATATTTAAAATTCAAATTTATTCCCCAGAAAAATGTATATGGTAGGATAAAATAATACATATTATTTTTGTTTTTTGTGTCAACAGAGGGCAGTGAAATATAATGTTGCTAATTTGTTACACAATCTTGCAACCTATAAAATTAGTTTCTGATTAGCTCTTCAGAAGACATTTCCTGTTATGGAAAAGACTGAAATTTGTACAGCAGTACACTGTTCACTTTTGCCATAGTGACACTTTTCATTGGCAAACCTGGCTATATTATAACACTTCAATTTACCAGCATGTGGACAAGTAAAATGTAGTGAGTTTGTCATAGCATTATAAAAAATATTTACTTACTGCTAGCTTTAATACTAATAGCAGTCCTTTATGAAATGAACTTCGCTACCCATTTGCATGCAGCATGAATTATACAACCTAAAACTCATTGTGTTGAAGAACACGGTGCTTTATTGCACTCCCTTTTGATGGGATTGTATTCAGATGTGCAGATGGACCTGAGGTGAACATACATCTGAAATGTGTGTTGATATATGAATTGGCATGTTTAAATGTGAGTCATTACCTGCTTATGGTGTGAAATACTGTCCAAAGATTGCAATTACTGATTAAGTGAGTTTTTTCTCATATCACTTATGCAGTTATTACCTTGTTTATGAAACTTTTTGGGAGAACTGGCCTTCTGAAGTTTACATGTGTATGTCACCATCAAAGTACGTGGCTATATGTTAGTCCACTAGTCATTCATATGCTATATAATATATACAAATATTTTTTTTTTTTAAATGGCACAAGCATCAGTAGCTGCTTAATCTGTGTAAAATTGGTGATGGTAGCAACGTATTATCAACTTCTGAATCAATTTCATGTTCAGGACTTCTCTGTTCAGGGTTTATTATCTTTTTTCTTTTTTTTTTTTTTCTTTTTTTTTTACTTTAAATTGTTTTGTTTTTTCCATTTTTATTTGTGTTCAGACTTCAGCAGACGAAGGCAAACAGGAGAAAAAGACTGATCAACCACCCCAGGCAAAGAAACCTAAAGTGAAAACAAAGACAGTGGACCTTGTCATTGAAAACAGTCTTCACTGGCAGCTGGCAAATGACGTGCTTAACCTCTACATAGAGAATGAGGTAATGTTTTGTATATCCAGGATATATCATGCTATTAGTGTACTGCAGTTTTTTTTTTATTATAAGCAAATTAGATGGTCCCCATCTTACATTCTGTTGAACCCATTGTAAGTCGAAAATATTGTTAAGTCGAAAATGCATTTAATACACCTAACATTCTATCGTGCCTGTGGCCGCTTCAGCAATGGGTCGTAGACCGTCTCTCCGCCCCCGTCTTCAAATTGAGCATTGATTGGTTGACTGATTGGCATAGGAACCAATTGTGGACAGGATTTAGTTCCTACCCAGACTTCCTGTCAGTACTCAAGTTTCCACTGTCCCTTGTAAATCCTTCTGCAACCACTGTCTTGTTAACATTGTATTTTGCTTATTTTAAATTGTGGTATCTTCAATTTTTGATTACTGCCAATCGCTAATGTTTAGTGCTAGCTCCCAGCTAACAGCAACACTCTTTGTTTAACGGAACTTAAACTTATTACCGTGGTGTCTCCCAATTGCTTCCACCAACCCATGCCATAACACCTGCCGAACATCATAACCTAGCCTATCTTAAAAGTCATTATGGGCTTGCTACTTTCATGCCGCTTTCTGAAGGCATTTCATACACATGATGGATGCACAAAATGACGTAGATACGAGAGGGAATCCAAAAAAAACGCTGGCATCACAGAACAATATAGAGCATCAGTTATATACACTAGCCAGCGCATGACAGTCTGGGAGATGCGGTTCTCTACCACTGCCCAGCATCATGAGAGAGTATTGTACTGCGTATTGCTTGCCCAGGGGGGGGGGGGGAAATCTAAATTTGAAGTACGGTTGAAAAGCCGAAAAATGTTGGACCATCGTAACTTGGGGACCATCTGTATTTTAATGAATGCTATTGCTAAAATATGAATCTTTGTCTAATAAGTTGTATATATCAGTAAGAGTAGGCCATTTGCAAATTTTGGTTGTTTTACTGTTTTCTTTAGGGTAAAATGATTATGCAGGACAAGCTGGAGAAGGAGAGGAATGATGCCAAGAACTGTGTGGAAGAATACGTGTATGAAATGAGGGATAAACTACATGGTGTGCTGGAAAAATTTGTTGCTGAAGGAGTGAGTCATTTTTTTGATTTTATATGTACACCTTTCAGAACTGTTCTTTAAGCACTTTCAGATCCTGTCCTTTATTTCTTTGTGTGGTAATTTGTCAAATGATATTTTTTTCTCTGTAAAAATGCTTTATGTGGGAGAATTATACAACATAAAATTCATTAGTATCTAATGAAAGTTTAAAAATGATTCCTACCACATGTAGGACCGAGACAGTTTCTCCCTGAAACTTGAAGACACAGAAAACTGGCTATATGAAGATGGAGAAGACCAACCAAAACAAGTCTACATTGATAAACTGACTGAACTGAAGGTATGTGAGGTGAAATTTTGTTTCTAGTGTGTTTAAAATATAAATTTAAAAAAATCTCAAAATGTCTTCCTCAGAAAATAGGCCAGCCCATTCAAGAGCGATGTGCTGAATTTCAAGAGAGACCAAAAGCATTTGAGGCACTGGGGAAACAAATCCAGCAATACATGAAGATGGTAGAATCCTACAAAACCAAGGTCACCACAGTTCAAGAAATCTAGATTGCTTTTGAATGTTCTGAAGGATAAAGTAATATTTTGTGAAACTGACCATTGTTTCTTCCTGATTTTAGGAAGAACAGTTTGAACATTTAGATGAGGCCGAGGTGCAGAAAGTGGACAAATTGGTCAGTGAAGCCATGATATGGATGAACAGCAAAATGAACCAGCAAAGTAAACAGGATCTTACTGTGGAACCTGTAGTCAAAGTTCAAGAGATTCTATCCAAAACAAAGGTGAGATTCTGATGGTTAACGAGTTAAATGTACACCTGAAATCATTTTGGTCTCTTAAAACTCTAAAATAGGAAAGCCTGATTATATGTGAAATGTTGGAGGTCGAGTTTCTGAGATGTCCAGTCATAACCTTATTTTTTCTTACACCACAGGAGTTATATTCTGCTTGCAACCCCATCGTCACCAAGCCCAAACCAAAGGTTGACCTGGCCAAGGATGAGAAAGTAGAGCAGAATGGGCCAGTAAATGGACAGGAAGGCACAGAGGCCCCGCCCTCTAGCACCGATAAGGGATCAGCAGAGGGCACTAGCCAGGCTGTACCTGAATCTGCAGAGAACAAATTACCTGAGATGGATATTGACTAACTGTTGCTGCTTTTCATTTCTGCTCAGATGATTAAAAAAAAAAAAATAGCCTCCACCATCATATAGGCAGTTGGACCTGTCCTATGAAACAATGATAGAATGATGTTGCAGCTTTTGAGTCGATGGTATCATTTGGTTCCATGTAGTTACCTAAACATCTCCTTCCTTTGGCTTTCCTTTTTTACACTGTTTAGCTGTGTCTGCAAAATACACTGTAATATGTTTGTTTTTTTTTTAATTTTTTTTTTTTAAATAAATCTGTGAGGTTTGCTAATGTTTTGCCTAAATATTGACTGTTTTGCTTCAGTTTGTAAGCTTTAAAGTTTATATCCCGCTCTGTGTTCTAGAACTGTGTGTCAAATTAGAGAGAACTGTTTTGCGTTTTCATTGTTTTCATTTTTCAAACCTAGTTCCAAGGTTATTCCTCTCTTTAAATTTTGGATCACTGCCCTGAAACTGAAGGACTTTCAGTTTCAATGTCTTGCTTGTAAGAAAGTATAGCTGGCAACTGTATTGAAGTATGGATTTAAAGGCATAACCTGCAAATTGTCAAAATAATAGCTCACTGGTATTTTTCGTCACCGTAGCATTGAACAATATTTACTTGTCCCTACTCCTCTGTAAGAAAATGTGCTGGACAGTTTATGTAGAGTTGTAAGCAAATCATTTGGTATGTTAACTTTAATATTTACAGGAACTGTTACTGAGAGAATCAAAGCCTGATGTTTCATTCATGTGGTGACAGAATTATTTTCTGTGGACATGTTTACCCACGTAAATATAAACTCATTTGATTTGAGCTGGAAACAGAATGTGTATTCATTAACTCACTTATGTTTGCTTTTGAGGCATCATACCCAACTCTCATATCCTTGTGAACCACAAATGGGCTACAAATGGATGGTCCAGAACTGCTTACCCTTGTTCAGTCCCCAGTTTCCACAGACACTGACCACCACTGTACCCACCGATGGGGGATGGGATTGGACATGTAGGGGTTAATCCTAAGGTTTAACTAGTGTGTCCCACAGCAAAAGGGAAGTGAAAACTATTATGTGCATTTGGCTGTAATGTCCTGTAAAAACCTAGGAGGATATGACATCGGCAGAAAATATTACCATCTAAAGAAGTGAATAGCATTTACTATGGTAAAATCAAGTTCTTGATTTTACATACATTTTCTTGGTGTTTACCTTATGTAGTATAAACTTTACAGCATGCTGTCTGGTGAATCAATTTGATCATGTACATGAGATATTTACTTGTGTGATTTGAAATATATTTTTAACAGTCTGAGCTGTATTATGTTTATAGCGAAACAACTTTAAAAGGATAGCCCGCAGGTATGATCTTTTTTTACTACAACCAACAGGTGTTTCATGCATTGTATTTATTTTCCAGCAGGCTACAGACTCATACTTGAAGTGAAGCTTTACGTATTTTTTTATGGTGCCAAAGTCTGGGGAAGGAGTGGCAAAGCTCTAGTTCGTTTCTCTTTCACCACTGCGGAAAGGTTTCTCTTCTGTTGTGCTATTGGTTTACCTCAAAATTCATTTTAAGTACTAAGTTTGAAAAAATGAAACTAATTATCCTTGATGATTATGACAAGGCAAGCGAATGGGCTGCAAAATATATCAGGAACAAAATCCTGCAGTTTAAGCCAGGCCCCGACAGGTTCTTCACACTGGGCCTGCCAACAGGTGAGTAAATATGACTAACTACCACCTTTTACCAGTCAGTTGCATTTACATGCAAGGCACAGCTGGTTGCCCTCTTATTGTCATCATAAACTATGTAGGTTGTACAATTGTGCATTTTGGTTCAATAGTTTGCTAGTTGGTCATATAAACTTCAATTCTTTGCAGTAATCCAATATGGCTTTTAATTTTATGAACTTCCTAGGTGGAACGCCCCTTGGATGCTACAAAAAATTAATTGAATACTACAAGAATGGAGAGTTGTCCTTCAAATATGTTAAAACTTTCAACATGGATGAATATGTGGGTATGTCACTTTTAGCTGTAATGAACATTAATATGTACTGAGCATTTTTTGTGAATTCTTACCTGTAGATACTACATTGTAAACAACAAAAGCCAATGCAACACAGTTTTTAAATTGCTAATAATATTTCCAAGGAATTCCAAGAGATCATC
Organism: Heterotis niloticus; assembly: GCA_018136845.1. NCBI lineage: Eukaryota > Metazoa > Chordata > Actinopteri > Osteoglossiformes > Osteoglossidae > Heterotis > Heterotis niloticus. The sequence continues at coordinate 25,833,527 of CM030890.1, forward strand.
CTGAGAGTTACCATTCCTTTATGTGGAATAACTTCTTCAAACACATTGACATCCGTGCTGAGAATGCCCACATTCTGGATGGCAATGCCGTCGATCTGCAGGCAGAGTGTGATGCTTTTGAGGAGAAAATCAGAGCTGCAGGAGGAATCCAGCTCTTTGTAGGAGGTAAATTCTCCTAGTACTCAACAGAGTTGATCAGTTTGAAATGCTGAAGTAGAATAAAGAGTGTTTTGATCTCTTGGTGTGGCATCCAAATCATTATAATGATGCAACTGCTTAGAAGTCCTTCTTTAAGGCACAGAAGTGATTGATGGCAGAAATGGTTATGTTCTGTGCTAGGTATTGGACCTGATGGGCATATAGCCTTCAATGAGCCAGGTTCAAGTCTTGCGTCACGGACCCGAGTGAAGACTTTAGCTCTTGATACCATTCTGGCCAATGCCCGTTTCTTTGACGGTGACCTGTCCAAGGTGCCAACCATGGCACTTACCGTGGGGGTGGCCACTGTCATGGATGCCAAAGAGGTATGAGCATTTCTGATACATGTAGACTACCTGCAGTGCTGGTTCAAGTAAAACTTGACCAGGAACATAAATCTTGATTTTATGTAATGTATTTGAAATAAAAAAAAAAACTTATGGTGATTATATCATTCATGATGCTGATTTCCATAGGTTATGATCCTGATCACAGGAGCACATAAGGCATTTGCCCTTTACAAGGCCATTGAGGAGGGTGTGAATCACATGTGGACTGTGTCGGCCTTCCAGCAGCATCCACAGACAGTCTTTGTTTGTGATGAGGATGCCACTCTAGAGCTGCGCATCAAAACAGTCAAGTATTTTAAAGGTAAAAATCCTTTGTGCAATGGTTAGTTACACAGTTGCTTGCTGGGGCTGTCATCTTCACACTCTTTGGCCTTTTGAGGTAACACCATCACTTACTAGTATTGCTTCATCAATGTCCTTCTTAAAAAGCAAGACATTTTAGAAGAATATGCAGGTTTAAAAGCACAGTGACATTATTCATTACAATTATTATTATTGTGATGCTCTCCCTTTTGCAGGCATGATGCAAGTACACAACAAGTTGGTGGAGCCATTGTCTCCTGCGCAAGAGAAGAAAAACCTTCCAGCTGAGATGTCTGAGAAGCCATACAGTGACTGAGAATAATATCCGGCAACCCATAATCACAAAATTTAATTTAATATCTCTTTCCAACTGATTTAGTTTCAGGATACAATGTTAATCCATTTCATGTAACATACCTTGTCATCGAAAATATACTGTTATAATTACAAGCTTAGCTAAAGCTTTGATGAACATGTAAAGACAAGTAAATGTGCAGTATCACAGATATACTGATATAGAGACAAAAATCTTTATTCTAGAATTTTGTGCTTGTTTCAGATGTTTGCCAATACTTTTAGGCAACATCAAAACTCATTTTTAAGTAGTTGTGTGTCTGTTGGTAGAGCAATAATACATGTCACTACCAAAATGAACACTTCTGTTGATCAGCTGTTTCCAAACCTTTGATCATTAATGTTTTAATAATATAGCTTAAAAATAAACTTTGATTATTGACTTAATTCAGCAGTTGTTCATGTTCTTGGTTAAACTGCCCTTAAGAATTTGACAAATCCTGCAATGGGCTGCTGTCCCATCCAAGGATGATGGATGAATGAACAAATAAATGGAATATTTAACAACTCCCTGTTATCACTGTAAACACAGCAGAATGAAACTGCTTTTCATTTGTTTCTTTTTATGCATGTGTTACACAAGCAATTCATAGCTTTCCTTTTCAGGTTAAAAGAGAAGCAGGAGTAGACACAGTGAGTTTGATTTGAAAATACTACAGTCGAGAAGGAAGCTAGACTTGAATACTGTCAAACACAAGGTTATTGTTGTTTTCTTCTATATTTGAAAAAATGCTGCAATTACTGTTTCAACATTGGGAGTGGATAGACAGGGAGAGGGTGCAAAAATGCAAAGGCAACACAGGGACATAAAGCAACAATTGGAAAACTAAGGAAAACAAAGAGAGTGTTCATGTTGTAGCCAGAGGTTTTAAAAAGCACGGCACACAGTTTAATCCCTTTGGCTAGAGTTGCTGACACGGGATAACCTTTTAAAAAGCTTTCTGCTCATCTGTGTGGCCTAGGAGTGCCACTGCTTCTTCATCTGATTCCAGGACATGCTGTGTGTGACACGCCATAGGATTTACAGTTTTTCCTTGACACTCTGACCAAAGGCTTCAAATGGACTGAGAAAGAAAATATTAAACAAAGAAGAGGACAAGAAGTAAATGTTAAGTATGTGCTTTTTCTCAGTGTGCATGTAATTTTTATTACACTTGACAGATCAACTGCAATAAGAGGTGATTTCTCAAAACACATTTTACCATGGTCATTTCAGTGATGACCTTACACGTTTAACCAAGAAATGCACCATACATTCTGTATACTACATACGTAATATGTCAGTCTGTGTGCCATGTATTTTTCACATAATGTCTTGAAGACCTTTTGATTTTGCACGTGACATAGATGCCTCCCGAAGTCATGCTTAGATGATACTCATTTTATCAGCCCTTGGTTCAACTGTACCTGAAACTGAGTTCAATCAGCAGATCCAGGAGGGGAACAAAATAATGGATACCTAAAAAGGTCTTCAGCAACCGGATTTAAACAAGAAACTCATAGTAAATTGAATAACAGCGATCAGCATGTAGAACTTGCACTTGAAAAAAACAGAAGTTTAATAGGTTTGTATCTAATGCATCATCAAAGAGCCAGTGCAGATTGACATGAACTTAGATGCAACTAGTACCCTGAATTTCAAGTGCATTGATCAAAACAACAGCAGATTTATTTAATGTGACCAGGGATGCTATAAATAACTAGCAAGGAAAATCCATCAGAATTCACCAATAGGGAGAAGCAGAAATTCAACACAGTATTTACTAAAACTATAAAACAGCTTAGAAAATTGAACTGAAACAATACCTCCTTGACCAAGTCTCAACAAAAGTGTATCTTGTGACTTTCTTAGTAAACTATGCATTTGCATATTAGACTAAGGTAGAAAGGTGCATAATAAGAAGTAACAAAGAGAACATTTTGGTCTGTAAACAATGAGGAAAGAAAATATTGTCTGGGGAGAGGTAAAGCACCAAAGGGTCTGTGGGCAGCGCGCACACTAACTAATGAAACAATGTTTTGAGAATCAATGGCATGGTTTTGGGATGATAAAATTGTACACATTTTGTTTCATCAGTGAGAACTGCAACAGCTGTGTCTTGACTCAAACAAAGGTGGACAGATCATGGATGAAAGTGAACATGAATTATCTGTGGTGGTGCAGCAACTGTGGGACAGCGATGTCAATCGATTGCAACCAGGGAAAGACTACAGGATTTCACTGCAGGTAGAAAGAAAAAGGAACAAACGTCTTCCATTTCTTTCTTGTCATAATTCAGCATAACAGAGAATGAAAATGAACTTGACTTTGTTTACCATGTCCTTTTACAACAGTTTTATGAATAAGTGTTTATTCACTCATTCAAAAAATTACAGATACACAGACTAAATGACCCACAACACATGGTAGGACTTTGGAAACAGTCTACGTTGTAACTTCAACTATTTGTGTCGTTCCTTTTGGATGCTGGGCAGACCCAACTGATACTCATTAACTCACTATTGCAAACCAGAATGATTCTCAGCATGTCAATTCCCATTAAACTATACCAGTCTGTTCCACTGGCTAATATAAGAGATCACAAAAAGATTACATCTTACCATGACTGAAAAGGGAAAATCAAAATGTTTTAGTTGTAAATTAGCTTACATGTTTATTTTCAAGTACACGTCATGCCTCTTCTTATGTCCCCATGAGGGAAAAGCCAGGGGTGTGATGACCACCAGTGATGGCAACAATACAGTCGGTTCACCATTATTCACATACGTGGATGAAGAAATTTTCAAAAAAGAAACATTTTTGGGTAAGATATTGTTGTGAGGGCATTACAATTTGGAAATCTTAAAGTAACCAAGACTTCTTTTTCACAGTGCTGTCTCCTTTCCAGCCTTTATATCTTTGCTAGATAATTATGAGAGTGATGCTGGAGAGCCTGAGGTTGTGACCACAGAGGAGATAGCTGAAAATCACAAGTTCCTGGATTCTGTTATGGAAACAGCACCCATGAAGGTACAGAATTTCCCAATATGTTAACATTTAAAGAAATGAGACTCATGCAAAACTATAACCGCCATGGTGAAATTTGATTTGTTCTAATACCTGGTTTTATTTCTTTTATGTCATAAACCCATCTTAATGATATATCACATCTTTGTCCCAGATAACTCACAAGTACCTTGTAGATAAACAACTGTCTCCTAAGGACACTGAGGAATTTAAGCAACAACTGTATCGTATCTGGTTTGAGCTGTATGCCAGAAGGGGGTCAAGTAGGTATGGCAAAATCTCTTACAATGCCACTTTTTGTCACACAGCATCATTTTATACAGATATCCTCCAGATATAATGATGCCACAAAAAATGAACATAATTTATATTCCTTTTTAAACAGTGTCAGATTTATAACTCACTAAAATCTCAGTTGGGTTTATTCTGAAACACTGTTTTTTCTAGCACAGGAAGAGAAAGGAGGTTTGATGACCTAGTACAGATAGTTATTATAATCAAGTCCACGCAAATGCATATGGGATAACTGGATAATTTGCTGAAGTCTCCACAGTCATTTTGATCCTCTTGTCTTCAAATAAACACAAGATCAGATAAGTGGATACCTGATAAGGAGATCATTTGCTTAGAGGACAACATTTTCCAGTGGCATAGCTCGTATTCCCACGTTCATGACTTTGGTTAAGGGGATTCCCTTTGGTGATCCTAATTCAGCTAAACTGGCACATGCCCATAGATTAAAGATTTAACTAGTTCATGTAGATACAATATTTTATATTCTCCTGGAATGGATTGCCATCCTGTGAAGGGGTACACCCTATCTCATGCCCTGTGATTCCAGAGTACCACAAACGTCCAGTGGACATGTGGTTTTCATAAGTGCAAGGGTTCGTTTTATATTTTTTGCCAGTCTTTTGTTCAATATTCTTAAGACACAAATGTCATCTTGGTCTTGATTTCAGAAAATAAATCAGTACCTTTCAAATCTAATTGAGAATCTGTTGAAAGACTTGAGCACTACTGTATATAAGTGACACAACACAGCCTCAAAGATCTTGAACAAACCTAGCAAGAATATTTGGAAAAATGGACCAAAGCTGTTATGGAGATTTGGCCAAATGACCCAGATTTCTGTGGCTGTAACTAAAGCAAAAGATTTTACACCAATTTTTCAGTTCAGGCATATGAAGAGGAGGATAATCAACAAACTTCTGTTTTCTGTCTTATGATAACAGACCTTCCATCCGAGTATTTGTTTTTTGATGAAAATTACATATTTTCTAAATGTGCCTGAATCATTTTACAGTTGTGTTAATGCTTTTGTAAACCATGGTATGCAGTCATTCTATGCCCAATGTTTAAAAAAAAAAAAAAAAAAAAACCTGCTATGTCGAATACATCAGTATGTATCATGTGATTTTGCGACCTAGCCCAAACCATAGTCCTGTGTCTCCAAGACCAGACTCCTCGGGATTTGAGCATGTGTTTGTGGGGGAGACACGAGGAGGCCACACAGTAATTGGATTTCACAACTGGATTCAGCTATATTTACAAGAGAAGCTGGGACACATTGACTACAAGGGATATAGTTCAGATTCAAATTCACCCCAGGTAAGAAGTCATGTGTTATCAAAGCAAGATGCTCCCTAACTGTGCACATGAACAGTTAACAACATATTATAAGGAATTCAGGATAATCATTAGTCCAGTCAAGTGAAATAAAATTTGTACTCAACATTTGAATGTAGATATGATCTGATTTATGTATTTTATACAATACCTTATGTATGTATGTATGTATGTATGTATGTATAGTACCACTCAGGTAATAGGCCAAGTCAAAGGATTTAATGCTAAGGAATTGTTCTTATTGTTTGATTTCCTTGTGAGAACTTACTGAAATGATTCATTTTCTCTTTTTTGTTAAAAACAGCCAGATGAGAACAAACATATCCTGGCTCTACAGTTCAGCTGGAAGAATGGGATTAAACCCAAAGGCAGTATATTCATTGGAGTCAGTCCAGAATTTGAGTTTGCCCTCTACACTCTGTGTTTTCTGACATCGCCCAATGAACGTGTTAAAGTAACCTTCAGCCTCTATGAAGTGGAGATTGTCTGTCATCACTATAATCAAAAGCATATAGGCACCACATATCCTGTCCTCCTAAAGTATCGACTGAGCTAATCAGGAGAACCCTTAGATTCACAGCCATGTATCAGTAGTAATATACTGTACATATCTAAAAAATAAAGAAACATTTGAACGCTGTAAATATTTAGAAATTTCTTTCCTTCTGTTTAAGTTTCTTTGAGCTCCAATGACTACATTTGTGTAGCACACATTTTTTGATGTATCTAGACATCCTCAGTGAGGTAACTTGGGGTCATGAAGTGTTTCAGGTCTTTCGGCATCAGACACTCTTACCTAGACAACTGCCCCAGCCAGCATCCAGGTAGTGGGTCCATGAATCCATGACCCACCTCTCCTTATGCACAGATATGTAGCTGCCCTCTCAGGAGCTTCAAGAACAACCTTCGTAGCCTACCTCTGGCTCACGGTGGTACCCAGTATATTACAGGATCTATAAAAGCCCCTGCAATGAACATCGATGGGCATACACTGTGCCCGCCAGCCTTTCGAGCACCACTGTTCTACCAACTGCTCACACCTCACCATCTCCCTTTCATATGCTTCTTCCATCTTCCATCTGTTCTTCCCAATGTGCTGCAACCTCCACCAGGATGACTTGTGTAGAAATCTCTGACAGCAACATGATAGCTGGACTTAAAGATGTCCCAGTAATAGTGGCTGGAAATCTGGGCTGTCTTCCTACGTGTAATAGGCAATATGATAAGGACAGTGGAGAGCTGATACACAAGGAAGTATGTGCAACTGTGGAGGAAGAACAGATGGTAGGGGGGTGCAACAGCAAGGATACGTGGTTTTGAAGGCAGTTACTTTAAATGCCATATATCGATAGCTTAAATTTGTTCTCTGTGTAAACATAGTATGAGATCACTGTTAAATCTTTCCTTGTCATTATATAATGGCCTAGAATTCAACAGTCTGGTGGTATTTTCTAGCAATACACCCCGTGACTTGGGTTCGAGTCTCATTACAATATGGTCACAGCAGACATTACAGTTTCATAGTTAGCTGCTACCTGACTAAAATACAGTCCAACAATTCCACTTTGGGTCATGGCTTCAGAATGACTCGAAGCACCACTACAATAGGCCATTATATATTACCAGCAGAAAGGACCCAGATAAACTGGAGACAGATGAAACAATAAAATAATGAAATAAACCATTTTAAAGTTTTTATTTATTTTTTTCAGTTTTGTAAAAAAAAAAAAAAAGTTTAAATAGTAGGATCCATTGTTCGGCATCGATGATGCCATTATCATTAACTAAAAATGCACCGCATAAGACTGTAAAGAACAGTAAGCCGTCTTGGACACGCTGACTCGCAGAAAACAGTGCTGTTTCGAACGCGACGGCGAGGTCTTTCTCCGTCCTGACGCGCTTTCAGGTCTCACTGCACGGAGGCGGCGGCTCCGCGGCTCTTCTCGCGTCCGATTCTCGGCCCGCAGTTGGGGAGCGCTGCCAGCGGGGCGGCGTCCAGCACAGCACAGCTCAGCACATCGCCTGCACATCCCCCCCGATCCACACTCTCGCCCCCCGAGACCTCAGTGCGGCTGTCCGACCGTCCGGAGCAGGATGGCCGAGCAGAGCAGCAGGTACCAGCAGGTGAGCGCGGCCGATGGCTACGGGTGCACCGTTAGTCAAGCGGCCTTAGCCGGCGCAGTCCGTGCAGGAAACGGCGGTGCTGCACAACGTGTGTTGGGCCTCACCGTCTTTTCAGCGCGTTCCCTCTATTCAACCCGTGATATAAAGTCTGTGGCTTTATTATAAAATACTTTGGCCACTTTATTTGCTTTCATTTATTTGTTTTTCCTTTACTTTCGCTCTCTTGCGAGGCTCCTTGGAAAGTTAAACGGCGTGCACGTAAAAATTACTTTTAGGTGCAGTGAGTCTCAAACGGTGTAGTTATTAGTCCGTATTTACGGAATTATTAGCTCGACAAACGGCGCGTTTCCACACATATTCGGTTTGTGAGCACGTAGGCGAGTTGCCTTTCGCTTGCTCAGAAGAGACACGACCGTGAACCATATTTGAACTTGGGCTGTGATACTGGCCCAAGCAGCGAAATAATACATCGTAAAATAAGAATCTAGGTGTGGGTTCGCTTCACGCCTTGCAGAGTGGAAATGGTTTACGTGGAAGTGTGCGCGCTGCCCACAGACCCTGGGTGCTTTACCTCTGTCCACCCTCCTTGCCCCTTCATAAAGAACAGCGTTCTTTTTCCTGCCCTTTCCCCCAATACATCTGTCAGTTGAAAAGAAAGGCATTGGACTTACTTTGCTTTTTCAGCCAAAAAACATGGCAGAACTTGCAGCTTCATTTGTGCCGATAAAATGTGTATTGTCCTTTATTTCTGAAATCGGAACTGAATAATGTGCTGTTTTAGTAAATGTGTACTAGTAATACTCTTCATATGACTGACGCCGTTGTCAGGCGACGTACATAACCGATGACATTTACAAAGATTTAGCCTTTATACAGCAGGGTATTCTTACTGTATCAACTCAGGTTAAGTGCCTTGATCAAGCTAACTAAAGCAGTGGGGATTTGAACCCAGAACACCTTATAGACTGTTAAACTTGTAGTTATCTGGTTATCTATCTAGATATATAGAGACCTCAGAGATCTGTTGGCCCATGACATTTTGTGAATTTCTCTGCAGGAACTGATGAAGGAGTTTCCTGCTAACAATGATCAACGCTGAAAAATAATATTTTTTTGCATTACGTGAACAGGTATCAATGCTTAATGTAGTTTACCATGATAGAAAAGTGATGGTGAGTCAAAAACTATGCTATTAACTTTTAACATAGTTTGCATAAAGCAGTGTATTAAATTCTAGTCAGGCCTAAAATTTCATGAGAAATGGAACAACGTAGCAGTGCTGTTGTCCTAGCCTGACCCCAGTACCAGAGCCCTTGTTTGTGGTAAGCAGGTTTTCCAGACTTCAGTGACAGAAAAACCCAAGTTACACAAGTAATTTAGTGACTGAAGGGATTAAATGTTTTCCTACTCAAGAACTATGAAAACCTGCAGATGCTGTAGCCCTCCAGAATAAAAAACAAAAAAACAAAAATCTTCATGTCTACACAATCATCTTTACCCTCAGGAGCTCAGATCATGTTCACTTTGAATATGACTTAATTTGATCTTCAGTTTAGTCTTTTTTTGCCTCATAATCAGGCTGCTTCCGCTTGAGAACCACTGGGTGCTTCTAAAGCCATTTAGAGTTGATCTCTGGTCAGGATAATCTGCTACTAGTTAAGGGCATTAAAAAGTAATGATGCCTGACCATTGGGGAGGTCCTCTATGTTTTTTGCATTATGCTGAATATACTACTAAATTAGTAAGAGCTGATTCTTTTTAGCAGGTCCAGCCTGTACCATAGTGTGTTATTGGAGACAAAAGGAGCTGTGTGACTCAGCCTGCATAAACAATGCTGCCAGGGTGTGGATTTCAGAAAACATGCCAGTGTCATAAAGAGAGGAAAACGTGCAGCAGCCTGTTTGAATTTCACTATTCTGTAGCACTGCTTGGAAAGCAGCAAAGGGAACTGCTGTTTAAATTGACTTGTTTGCTGTTGCATGGAACTGCCGGAATGATTTAGTACGACAGTGTTTGTTTTCCAAGCCCTTGTGACAAGGTTAAAATGCATTATGTCTTTGGGGGGGCATAGAAGTATTTGCTGATTCTTTTATTTTTTTTAACATCAAGAGTTTGTTCAGGATGTTCTTTCTAGGGTACAGTTCTGTGGAGGTTGAAAGACTGTGTTGAAGGGCATGAAAAGCCTTTCTGCTGAACCTGCCACAGAAGCTTGAGGTGAAACACTGGGATAAGTATTGTTGTGATTCTGTCTGTCTCTATAGTTGGCTAATGAAGAGGAGCCAGGAGAACATTCAGAGGTGACCGACGCACCCCCTCCTTACAGCAGCATTGCAGCTGAAAATGCAGGTGAGGCTTCTGTTGTACCACACACATACAGTACACACAAATCTCACATGCTATGCCCCTTTAGAACAATAACATGAACCTACTCAAGTCAGCAACTAAAACAGTTCAGCCTGCTTTTGGCTTTTCCCAACTCTTTTTTGGGAGATTGGGATTTTGGACATTGTTTTGCTGTGGTCCTATACTGTGGAATTCTCGCTGCAAAAATTTCAGTGATTGTCTTATCCTTTAAATCCTGGCTTAACACCTGCATATTCAAGATGGCTTATACTTGACATATTTGTGTGTTCCTTTTGATGCCCTTTCCTTCTTTTCATCATCCTTAATCTTTCCATTTTAAATTTGATTTTGTTGTTTTATGTTTTTTTTTTTTATTTTTTATAAATGCTGATTATATATAAATTTTGTCACTTTACAGTTTTAAATTATGTATCTTTATTATTAATTATGTTGAGAAGCTGATTTTAAAGGCATGGGAAAGGGGATTTGAACCCAGGGCCTTTAGACTGCAAAGGGACAGCGTAAATCTCAGTTGCGATGTTTTTATTTTCACACTTGGCAAGCGGTGTTTCTTTGCAAGTGAGAAATGCATTAGTGTATTAGTATTCACTTTGCCATCAAGTCGTTGTGGAAAAGACTTTTTCGCATTCATTTTTGTTACACTCTGCACTACTTTGAATAAATGCAAGATACAGTATTTACCAAGGCAGATGTCTTGTTGGTATTTTTTCAGCTTATTTTGAATGCAAAGAAGATGGGAGGTTCCCAAAACCACCTTCCTACAATGTTGCCACATCACTTCCATCCTATGATGAGGCTGAGAGGAGCAAGGTTGGGCCAACAGTTCCTCTGGTTGCTGCCAGCGTGAGTTTGGGTTTTATATCGGTTCTGTGTGCTGTCTTCTCCAAACTAACTGTCCAGGTTTTTAGTCTAGCTCTATTAAATTAGTTGCCCCTTTTTCAGTGAAGCACATGAAAGAAAGCGGTGTGACTGCGTGTTCAAGAGTAGTGCGCCTTCCTGGGAATTGTTAAACATTTCTGATTTTCTGTCATTCAGTTAACAAATCTGTTATTTATCAACCATAACCAAGGATTGATGCAGATGATGGGTAGTATTTGCTTTGCCTTTTTGTTTTATCCTGTTTTTTTTTTTTTGTTTTTTTTTTTTCCCTTTCCATTTTATTGCCACTTATGTACAGCCCAGGGAACTGCTGGACACTTTTGATGATGTGACACTGAATTCTGTTGAGGTATGGTCAATGAGTGGAAGTGTTGTGAAACCTTGCAGAAATATTTGACCCTTTGATTGCTGAGGCTCAACCAACTTAGAAATGGAACAAGATATGTTATTCGAGTCTGTCATCGTAGCAATACAGGTTTTTAAGTGAAATAAATGCAGCCTTCATAGTGGTTTATGTAATTTTTTTTTTTTACCTGTAGTGTTGGCTATCCCATGGCATATGCCTGCGCTATGTAATTTTGTAATGAAAATGCTTGCCATGGTGTTTAATTACCCAAAGTATTTTGTTTTCTTGGCAGTGGTATCTCATTGTTGTCAAAATATTTAATGTGAGTCATGCTTTTATATTGCTGGCCAAAATTTTTTGGCTTTGTACCCAGTACCTCCTAGTGATATACTTTGTGCTTACAGATGGCTGGTTGCTTGTTCCGAAAGACTTGCTGTTTATCCAACCAAAACTGGCTTTCCCATGCTTTGCTCCCAGGGGTATCTTACTGATATGATAAGGGGTAGAAAAATTGTTCAAAACTGATTGTCATTCAGTTTTCAGTGTTTATTCACATTGTGATAAGAATGTCTGCTATCTTTGTGCCTTGATGTTTAACTCCTCCTCCTCCCAAACAGCCTCTTAATGTAGAGCTTTGTACTTTCACACAGAGGTTTGTAGATGAGACTTGTAAGTATCTCCTTATAGCCTGTATCGCTCTTCCTTTTAGATGGACTTTGAAATGGCTGCTTTTCCCAGTATGCCTCTCCCTGCAGTTCTTGTTAATGATATGACGGTGTATGAATGACAAAGGTGACAATGTTTCTTCTTTTTTTTTTTCTTTCCATAGGATGACGATTTTGTGGCCAGGGACGACTTTGATGATGCCAACCAGCTGAGAATAGGAAATGATGGCATATTCATGCTGAGTTTCTTCAGTAAGTCTAAATTATTTTTTAGAAGATTCTTTACAGTGCCAGATGTGGTGACCTTGAGAGCAGCCTGCTGTTCAGCAGTTTGGAAAAGTGACATAAAAATTCCAGAAAAAATATTTCTTGGTTTGGCCTGGACAGGCATTGAAGTCTGTTTTTGCTCTGGTGTGCCTGATGTACCAGTTGATGCACAAGTTAAATTTCCACCAGTTTAAGTTTCCGTTTGCCAAACATGACATACTGTAAATGGTTGACCTATACAATGTGTTCTATGACTTCAGTGTATGTGATACTTCTCCAGATTCTGTATATGCATTCTAGCTTCAAAGCCACAGTACTAATAATATAATCTATCTGAGTAAAAATAAAAGTTGACCTTTATGTTTTGGGAAAGATTCATTCTCCCACACTGCCTTGTTCTTTGTTATTGTAAGAGGAGCCCTTTTTAACCTGGCCACTTAATGATCCAACTCCTTGGAGGTCCAAAACTGAATGTCTGTACAGTAGGATCTCGCATTTGGCTCCAATATGGTGATTAAAGCTCCTTCAGAATTGCTATATATTTTTTTGCCATTCAGGAACAGTTTCAAAACATCTTTCACACCTACTTCTCTAGTCATCTTCTAACATCACCATAAATTTAGACCACATATCACTTAGACTGAGTTCTATAGGTGAGTGACTGGTCATGTAACGTGTGTCAGCAGAAACTGCGGGAGCAAACTGACTAGCACCAGGTGATTTAATGGTTACAGCCAGTGGCTCTAGACTGGCAGATTGTAGGATTGAATCTCACCTGTTGTAATACCCTTGAGCAAGGTGTTTACCTTCAGTTGCTCTAAAAAAAAAAAAAAAAAAAAAAAAATTACCCAGCTGCATTAATGGGTGAAATTGAAAGTAAAGAATTGAACATAGTAAGGTGCTTGAAGAAAAACCACAGTATTATGAATAAATGTAAATGGAAAACTATCTGTATTTTGCTATTTGTACGTCTGCATCTAAAGCGCTTCTTGTGTTGTGAAATGTACTTTGTATACAGAGTTGTATATTACTTTTGAATGTCTCTTCTAAATGAGTAAATGCAAATATAAGATGCTATATAGTATCTCAAAATGAAATTTAGTGCAATTCTTGCTCAGATCTGTAGTTTGTGTTTGGAACATTTCACTGTCATTGAGATGTTTTCTTAACCCTTCAGTGGCATTTCTCTTCAATTGGATTGGATTCTTCCTCTCCTTCTGCCTGACCACATCAGCAGCTGGACGCTATGGTGCCATATCTGGCTTTGGGCTGTCACTCATCAAGTGGATCCTGATTGTGCGAGTAAGACCTGGTTTTCAGATCTGAGGATAAAACAAACCTGACAAAGCAACAAAGTCTGGATGTTTTACAGACTTCTAATAATATTATATCAGTATCATTGTATCAGTAAAGCTGTTTTAAATGTCATGCCATCTGTTATAATTTTATAGTTTTCCACCTACTTTCCTGGATACTTTGATGGCCAATACTGGCTCTGGTGGGTGTTCCTGGTTCTGGGTGAGTTGCACTGGATTTTCTGGAACTTGAACTTGAAATGTTTCAAAACTTTTTCAAGACTGAAATACTGTATTGCACTGAACTGAAGTACAAGACAACCTATAGAGCTGGCATGAAATGATCCTTCAAATGCCATTGTGGCATCATGATAATTGGATAAATCAAATATGGCCTTTGTACACAGCTTCCCTGGTAAAGACTTGTGTGATACATACTATATGTATGGAAACCAGAATATTTTACTGTTTTTCCAGGATTCCTGCTGTTCCTCAGGGGGTTCATAAACTATGCCAAGGTGCGAAAAATGGCTGATTCCATCTCAACCCTCCCTCGAACCAGAGTCCTCTTTATCTACTAAAGGTACGTTTGGTTGCTCAGCAAGGAATGTCTGTGTAAAAGATGCCAGCATCAAAAAACAGAATGTGTTAGCTGAGTTACTTGCTGTGTTTGTACTGTAAGCCATGTTAATGTGAGGGCAAACAAGAAGATCAACAAGTTTAATCCTCTGTTCATCATGTTGTCCATAAACCTACTAGTAAACTTTTGTCCCTAATTTGTTCATTTGTCATGACTGATATTTGCAGTCAGTGAATTTTTACTGCTTTTAGAATAATGGAGGAAGGCAGAAAAGAAACAGTGAATTATCATCAAAGATGTACAACAAACCGTCGGAAGTGTTCAAAGCTAGACTACTGAAGACATTTGGAGCGGAATCACTGGTTGATATATTTTTTTTTCTTAAGAATAAAATACACTGTGTTTGTAGATGTAATATTTTACTAGATTATGTTAAAACTTCTGTAAACATGGGATCATTAGTCATCGATGTTAAGTGCTCCTTGTTAACAAGTCTGTGGTGTACAAGTGAAGCCTTATATAGTCTATTTGTGGTGAAACAGTTAGCATGCATTACGCCTGGGCAGCCACTGGAGGGCCGTCTTCACCTTTCCGGTTTCAGTAAATTGCATTTCATGTGAAGGCAGCGTTGGTCAGCTGATGGACAGTGCGTCACAGGTTCTGTTGCACTGGCTTGGGGTTTCTGTATTTAAAAGAGTGATTTGCACATTCCCCCCTAAAATAAGCTATTTTGTTGGATAAGTTAATGAAAACCACTTCAGATCCTTCAAACTATTTGTGAAATTCTATAATTTTCTGAAACATTAATAAAGGAAATTGTAAATAGTGATATTTTCAGGCCTTGATATGTAGAAGGTCAAATGAATGAAACCCAGAGCAGTAGTTCCGGTGTGCACCTTCAGATACGTTCAGTTCCAGATTAGATCCACTTTGATTATAGTACTTAATGGAGAAATGTGAAAATGAGGAACATTTCCCTTCATGAATAAATCTGTGAGGTGGAGAATTGAAGGACACTACTGTAACTATTGCTCTTTTACAAAGAATTGAAACAATCTGTGATGTTTACTTGTAGCAGACCAGAAAAAGGCAAACAAATTAATTTTCACATTTAACAAGTTAAACAATGAGGCATTTTGTTCAACAATTAATCTGAATACAGTGAAAATTTAGTCTTAAAGGTGGTTTCATTTCTTTTTTCCTCAAAAATATCAGAAAATTTTATTTTTCAGATACAGGTTATCTGAACTGCCTTGTCAGAACTCACGTTTTATGTTTTCATGAAGGGAAAGATTCAGACAAGTGTTTTCTGTTAAGTACTACACTGTAAGCATATCAACTAACAAATGTCTAAATGTAAATATAAATGTCTAATAAATGTTACTTCAGTAACAGCAGCTCCAAATGTTTTTTGTCTTTCCCCCAGTGCTTAATGTAGTTTTATTTTACAGTGAACAAATAATCCAGAGCTGTACAATGTTGCTGATGTGAAAAGAAGTTGGTGGAGTTTGTTAGTGAGTCAGCAAGGGTTGCTGTTGGCTGCAGAGAATATAAATGCAACTGCAGCGTTCAGAAAACAGCTGTACAAGACTGTTACCTGGGGTTCTTAAAAACCACTGCATCTCTCATCGCAAAAAATCCGCAGCATCTGTTTAAGTGCCAGATTAATATCTCTCATCCGCTTATCTTCTTAATCAGGCTCTCTCGTAGCCCCACCTGTTTACGGGCCTGTTTATACAGCAACCCCAATTGCTACTGCCTTGAGTTCAGTCCCCTGCTTGCTGGTAAAAATAACGTGCTAACTTCGTTCCAGCTCCCATCAGTAAGTGGTGTGTTATGTGTGACATGGTTAATGCTGGAAATCTGCCTTATTTCAGTAAAATCAGAGTATCTGCTGTCGAAACAGTTGGCAGTGCAGGTCCTGGGTTTCTTGCTTGTTGTTTCTTATGAGCCACCAGTATGTCAGACACTGCAGAGTCCTGCTGCCCATTGCGCTTCACCTCGCCAGTAGTGTGCCTCACACGTGTCCTGTTGCCTTGACGATATACTGACATCGAGATGGCAGTTAATCGGACACACTGCATTCATGGGTCTGTCTTGCGTTATTGGACTTAAAATACACCCAGACCCTGGTAGCAAGATGTTATTTGTTCCTGAAACTCCATATAACAAACAGTATTCTGAATATTTCTTGTGGGGAAAATAAACTGAACAAAATTTCAGTCAAAAATACGTAAATATAGAAAACCATTCAAAACAATACAACTTTGTAAACAATTATTAAACTAGCAATATGTACAGTCAGGTCCATAAGTACTTGGACAGTGACACAATTTTTAGCATTTTGCCTCTGTACACCACCACAGTGGATCTGAAACAATGCAGTCAACATGTGATTGAAGTGTAGACTTTCAGCTTTATTTCAAGGGGTTTAACAAAAGTATCACATTAAACATTTAGGAATTACAGCCATTCATAAACATGCTGCTGTTGGGCTCCATCATAGACAGAAGACACAGCAAAGGAGAAAGACCAAATGGGAAAATAACGCTCCAGACAGGTTTGAGTGTAGCTGTCATTGACTGAGACAGGCAGCTGAACCCAGGTCCACTCCATCTGCTGGCACAGTAGAAATGGTGCTCCTGGTGCCCAGGGAAAAGGGATGCCCAAGGCCTGCCTGGTTTTCCCCCTAGAAGACTCTAGAATCTCATAGGAATCTCAAAGGTAGAATTCCATAGGAGGTAAAACATTGATACAACAAATACAGAAGCACCCAAAATGACATCTGTTGGATTAATAATGTAATGAGTCAAAGAGTTTATTTGTCACGTACATGGTTACTGAGTATACCATGTAGTGAAATGTGCTCTGATTCAAGAGGATAGGAGACTGTGCATGGTTACATACCAGAAAAATTTACAACAAGTAAAAACAAACAACCAAACACCAAGAAGACAAACAAACAACAAATAGATAAATAAGTAAATAAATACATAAAACCTTAAGGTGCACTGTAGGGACAATGACAGTGAGGGGTGCAGTCAAGGGATATTGTAGGCCCTGGTTTTTGAGGATTGTGATGGCACGTCTGGGTTCAGAAGTCTTATGGCCTGTGCATAGAAGCTCCTCCTGAGCCTCTCTGTTCTGGCCATAATGCTTCTGAAGCGTTGGCCTGATTTCAGCAGGTCGAACAGATGGTTGCTGGGATGAGACAGATAACCAATGATCCTAGTCACTCTGGTCCTGCATTTCCTGGTGCAGATGTCCTGTAGGGATGGCAGATCAGATCTGTTGCAGTGTTCCGCTGCCTGCATCGTTCTCTGCAGTGCCTTGATGTCGCGAGCACAGCTATTCCCAAACCAGGAGGCGATGTTCTCAGTCAGTTAACACCAAGTGGAGCAGCATACAATTTGAGGATGTGAAGCACATTGTGGTCCACACAAATGAACAGGTACGCCATTTCCATTGTGGATAGCGTATGAGTCTGGTGTAACTCCGCAATGGTGTGCTGTTCTCATGCCAACACTGGAAGAGCAGTGCCGGCAGTGTCACTCAGCTGGCTGGGAGTGAGCACTGCATTGGCAATGAATCCACTTTTTTAAACAATGAATCTTCTTTTCCTGATCAACCTAAAATGCTGTATGTGTACAGGAAATTGTCTAAAATTTGCACATTAATAAACTCTTTTGACTCTTTTGACTTTATTTGTAAATCTATCTGTAAAACCTTTTGTAGCTCGCAGATTAGTACCATGAGCTATGGTCATTGCCTATACTTAACACTTCATAACAGTACTTTGTGCTGTTGGTAAAAACACAGCTGAAATGAGTAAGTAAAGGAACCAACACAGTGTGATTATTTTTTTGACCTTTTTACTGTTCATTTCATTATGCTTACATATCCAAAGGATTACAGAAGATGTGCCACAATTTTATGTGTCTTTTATTGGCTGATGCAGGCAGTCTTACGTTTCATAATTAAACAGTAGGGTGGAGGCTGTTGTTCTCAACAGGTTCTGGAAAGTTTTTTTTTTCCTCCATAAAGGAACATTTTTTTTAAGCAATGCAAACAATCCTATAGCAGTGGTTAACTTTGGCTCATTGCTACAGTTTTTTTTTTGGGGGGGGGGGGGGGTTAAACATCTGTTTAATGTGACAGCTACATGTTACTCATGGTACCAGATGAGCAATACATTCTCGTGTAAAAATTTGGACACTCCTGGCCAAATTATAGAATTTATTTGACATTTCAACTAAAAATAGTAAATATAACTTTGACAGCAAAAAACTAAAAGAATGGCATATGTATGAACATGTTAATGTACAGTTATGATTTAGTTGATAAACTAAAATCTTTAAAAAAAGGAAATGTGGCACTTGCAAAAGTTTGTACACCCCCTACAGTTGTAAGGTGTCAACCTGTTAGGCTGTTAGTCTGCTCTGGCTTAGTTTAAGTGTTTGTCTGGTTGATGACATTAGCAATTGTTAGCTAATGACAGTTGCAATGCCTAAGAAATTCCTTGACTCAAACATTGTGCAACAAGATAACTTCTGCGTAAGACAGAGGCATTTTAGAACCCAGTCACGTGGACAGATTAAGTTGAAATCTCTTCAGATACAACCACAAAAGGTTTGTTTGAAGGAAAAAAGCAGCAGCTTTTGAAGAGAATGCCTTGCCAACTGTTAAGTCTGAGGGTGGATGCATTGTGATTTGGGGTTGTGTGGCAGTAAATGGCATGGGAAACGTACAAGTACAGGGAAGAATGGATTCCACTAAATCTCAGATCCTCTGGAAGAGTGCCAGACAGTCACGAAACGAAAGTTGGAAAAAGGATGGCTTCTACAACAAGACAAAGATCCTAAACACACTTTGAAATCTACTATGTTTCACCTCAAGAAGCACAAGATAAATGTTTTGGAATGGCCCTCACAGTCCCCAGACTTAAACATCATAAAAATCTATAGGTAGATCTTAAAGCATGTTGTGCACACAAGACGGGCCAGGAATATCTCCCAGCTGGGAGTGAAAAATGGAGAAGAATGGGGGAAAATGTCAAAACAAAAATTTTAAACTTTCTGGTTACAAAAAAATGTTTGCAAGCTGTGATTTTTCACCAAAAAATACTGAAGGGGGTTACCATGTGCTAACTTTTGAAAACATCACATTTACTTTTATTTTGTATTATTTTATTATTTACAAATATTAAAATATTATAAATATTTCATTATGATGTATTATTTTATTAATACATAATAGCTATGCTTTATGGATGGTAGTGAGACCAGCTATGCTTTATGGGTTGGAGATGGTGGCACTAACCAAAAGACAGGAGACAGAGCTGGAGGTGGCAGAGCTAAAGATGTTAAGATTTGCAATGGGTGTGATGAGGATGGACAGGATTAAGAATAAGTATATTAGAGGGTCAGCACAGGTTGGATGGTTTGGAGACAAAGCCAGAGAGGTGAGATTGCGTTGGTTTGGATATGTACAGAGGAGAGATTCTGGATATATAGAAGGATGCTAGGGATGGAGCTGCCAGGCAAGAGGAAGAGAGGAAGGCCTAAGAGGAGATTTATGGATGTGGTGAAGGAGGACATGCAAGTGGTGGGGGTGACAGAGAGAGATGCAGAGGACAGGAGGAAGTGGAAGCTTTTGATCCGCTGTGGCGACCCCTAACGGGAGCGGCTGAAAGAAGAAGAAGATGTACATTTGTTTGGCTCATTGATTGACTCGTAACTGTATGTTAACATTTTCATGAATATGCTATTACTTTAGTTTTTTTGCTGTCCGAGTTGTATTTACTATTTTTTAGCTTTAAATGTCTACAAATTGCATAATTTGGCCCAAGGTGCCCAAACTTTTGCATGGCGGTGTACCTCCTTTTTACCAATAGGGGGCGGACGTTGCCTGCTTTTCCTCCCTTGTGAAACATTAGCCGGCTCATTCAGAAAGTGGACAGAGGGCCTCAGCTGCAGTGTCGTAACCAACCTCTGTCATGGTTCCCTTCGACCCGAAACACGAAGATGCTCGTTCGAAAACGAGTACAGTAGTACATGCTGAAATCCCATTTTTTCCCCTGCAAACTGGACCAAGGAGGACCTGCTAGCAGAAGGAAGGCCTTGAGTCCCTTCACTTCTATGCCTTGGGGGAGCAGTGGTGCTGAGACCAAGCTGAAAACGGAGATCAAGTTTACTCAAACACCCACAAGTCATTGCACATTTATAGCACCTTTCAGCAGATCTTTAGGCACTTTCCGTGAGGTGTAATTATGTGCCATTGGAGGGCGTGTGCAAAAAAAACAGGTGAATATTTTTGCAAAATATTTGCCTGCAGAAAAGGAAGTGTTGCCAGGGAACTGCATGCTGGGAGGGTCCTGTTACAGGGGAGTGCAGTGAGAGGTAGTTGGCAGCTGGAAACATTGCATGTGGATTAGACTGGATTACTGTTTGAATAAGAAAAATCACCCTCCCCCCCAGTGCACTTAAGAGCTAAGAGAGGACCCTGGAGACAAGGATGGACGATGGCCGGTTTCAGATATCGCTGTGTCCTTGGCCTGAGTGACGGACCTTCCCCACTGTTGTGAATTATCTGCCTTAGTGCAGCCAACTGTGACTGAAGTAGTTTTTGACCAAGGGGGTCATAAAAATCTCAATTTTCTACTTTCACCAATCTTTCGAAGGAAAGAATATGTAACGTATATGCTTTTGCTGTATTTTCAGCATCCGTGAGCACAGATATGTTTGACCAAGTGAGAGGAGGTGACGCGGCCGATAGCTGCTACATGCGTGCGGGGCACAACTTTCAGTGCCTATTTCCAAGCTTGAAAATGTTTCAGCTTAATATCAGTCAAGGACAAGTGCACCGTGAGCATTACACAACACTTCCTTCCTCTCTCAATCACCCTGAAGGCTAAATACTTGAATGAAAAGCAAAAAAAGAAAGAATGCGGTTTTACAAGTGCAACAATCAATGTTATGAATTGTGCATCCGACATGTAGTCAGGAAGCAGCTTTTTGTCGCAATGTGACAGAATTGGTGCTGGAGTGGGAAGAACAGCCTGAATGGCTTGCTGTGATTTTTTTTTTCTTCTCTCATCTCAGCGCAGTGGAATAGGTGAACGCAAATCTACGGGCTGCCATAGCTCTCGGGCTACTCTTCTGCACTCTCGATTCTGGATGTTGCGGCATGTAGGAGGGACACACCTACAGGCTGGCAGCCAGGCCCGGTGCACCTGAGGTGGGGGATGGGTTCGACCACAAATGTCACAGGCGTGAACACTTCAGCAGCCTTCGTGAAAATGTGCTCAGCTTCAGGGTGAGAGGTGGGGCAGCCGCATGGTTTGGTAATAGTGCTCAGGCTGCCTCATCCTCCATCACCTCTCCTTTGCAGTTATGCAGTTTGGTATATTACATTTTTCCAAACTCACATTACTACCTACAGTTATCTTTTTCAATAAACTCCTTATGTAGCACAAGAAAAAGTAGTGGACATTAGTTTACAATGAGCATCTTGGCGGATGCAGTGGCACAGCAGGTGAAATCAGTGCCTGAACTGTACAGGGGATGTGGGTTCAAGTCCAACTCAGGCTGCATGGAGTTTTTGTTCTCCCTGTAAATTATTTGCATTCTGCAGACATGTGTGGAAGGAGGACAATGGAAAACTGCTTCTGTACCTTCCGTTACCTTGAAAAGCATGTGAGCGCCTGTTATAAGTTGGATTCCGTTAGATGGCTCATATCTATCCGTCTTGGGTGTATGGTGGAGCACAGTTTTACTGAAGACTGTTTCACTGAATGATGGACAGACAGTTTAAAGAATGTAATTGTTAACAGACTGGCAATAAATCATGAAAGTAACCCCCGCACGTTCATGCCATGTGCTAGGCAATGAACTAATGTAAGTGGCAGCACGTGGCATCATGGCTAGAGCTGAAAGACCCGCATGTGAATCCTTGCTCCTGCTGTAGTACTGGTCACCAAGGTACTTACCTACCTGTATAAACTATAAGTGCTGTGACTAGTAAGTAGTTTAGAGTGCAACTCTAGCACTGTAAGTGACTTTAAAGGCAAAGTGTCTGCTATATGAATAAATAATTAAATAACAGTCAGTAGTTTCATCAGAGAAAAAGAAAACAAAATTCATTTAAATTTATATTTACTGAAAATGATTACAGAATTACAAAATTAGAGGAACTGTAATAACATATTAATGACAGTAGCGATATGCAGTTGCAACGTCACAGTATTCACTTGAATGCAGTCCTTTGTCCAGAAGTAATGCAGTTTGTTTAAAATAAGAGCGTGGCGATCGCTGTCGAAGACGACTCATTAAAAATGCAGAGTTGTTAAGACAGTCGAGGTTACCCAAACACACTGAATTCAATTCAATTCACTTTTATTTTTATATAGTGCTCCTCTCACTGCAGTAACACAGAGTGCTGAACAGACATGACAAGGGTAGTATGCATGTACAAGAAAAACACTGAATCCAGACTGGCGGTTCCCAACAGGTGTCAGTGGGACTGGTTGGCACGGATGTTCTCCACTGTGTAATGTACCGTCTTCACTCTTTGTGTGTTATGATGTAAAACTGTGTTTTCTACTTTCTTGTAGTCACTAACACACCAGGATGGGATGTTTGAGTTTACGTGTCATTTACCTTGTTGAGTGCTGGTTTCTCCCTGCCCGCAATCCCTCTCATTTCTGCCAGCATCCTGTCAGTGCCACCACCTTGGCACAAACTCGCCTGTGTGTTCACAGGACCAGAGGGTAGCAGGATTGGGGCAACTGCGACTCTTAATTTTGGGGGGCCGGATGTAATTGTGTGTGGGAGGGGTTTCCTGCATAAACACTCCAATGACTTCCTGTGCACTGATTCACCTGGTGATGTGCATTCCATTTCTGCTGTGGAGAGGAGAGCAAGGTCTGTAGCTGCTGTTACTGTCCCAGCACCGAATCGAGGGGGGGGGGGGGTGAGTGACAGATATGCAGCAGTGAGTCATTTGCAAGCTGTTTTTAGCCTGCAGCAGGGAGCCTGGTATGGCGTTCCACACGAGTGTTTTCACAAAGGTCCCCACATCCTCCCAACTCAGTGCTAGCTGCCTCTTACCCCCCAAATACCCCACATTACTCATGCCTCTATGCTTCTCGAAGCACAGAGAAATGTATGAATTGGAATTTATATCCACAGCAGTATCTATTGGCCTGTTTCAGTTGTGTCAATGTTTGGGGATGTGATTGACTGGGTCTCCATGGCCCTGGTATTGCCTGCAAGGGTGACCCTCAGCTCACTGAGGGCTCTGGTACCGATGCAGGCTGACGTCACCCTGTACTTCCGCACTGCGCTCAGATAAGCAACCTATTTCTGTTGTCTTACGCGGTTGAGTCATGCTGGGGGAAGAGGGAGGCCATGAGGGAGGGGTCACTTCCTTCCTCTGTCAGTTGATCCCTGACTAGGTGACCCAAGCAGCACTATCATGCCAACGACCCCCTCCTACCCTTCTTGGTGACAGCTTCTCTCCAGCGCCTCCGCTCCCTCCCTCCTTTCCTCTCTTCCTCCCTCCCTTGTCTGCGCTCTCTCGGCTCATTGACTGGCTGCATGAATGGATGTGTGAAGTGGGGAGGCGACAGCGCCACTGCTGGGCCAGTGAGAGAGAGCAATGCCTGAGTGCCAAATGCTCAGAGTAGGGAGCTGAACGCTGTTCTCATTCTCTGCGCCACACGTAGGCAACTGCCATTAGTGTGTGTGTGTGTGTGTGTCTGTGTGTGTGTGTGTGTGTGTGTGTGTGTGTGTCAAGTCAGCAGGAGGAGCTGCACAATGTGCTTTGGAGGTGCATGCTTCATCTGTGTGTGGGAGAGGATCCCAAGGGGGGGCTTTGCTGACAGAATCTCAAAAGGTTATTATGGCCAGACTTACATGCTTAAGTAATACAAGCATTTTTTTCCCCGTTTCTTATTGTTGAAACATATTATCAGTGCTTTGTAATTTTTTAGAATTTCTTTCACTTTGCAAGTATCTGCACATTTTGCAGTGGCCATGTGATGTGGTGGGGGCATTCTGCAGGACTCCAGTGTGACTCAGTGCTCCTGTGTTTGTGGGAGGGGTCAGGAGCCTGATCCCATGATCCCATCACTCATTATGGGCTGAGTTGAAGGCAAATGTGCTGCCTGACACATCCGCTGCCCCATCCCCCCCCACCTTCCAGAGCTCCGGCTATAATTAGATGTACGAATTGTTTATTTCCTGGTATTGATCAAAATGGAATGTTTTTTTAAATACTAAACACCACAAGAGGGACAGAATAAAGACATTATACAGAGATGCAAAAGAAACTGCGTGTTATATTATGTGGGGGTCTCAAGCCAGTTGGTTGCCATGTAAATCCAGGTGGTACCTGATTGGCTGAGAGACAAACGCTGTGATTTGTTTTATATGCACTATTATGTGCTTGCTGTATTGTCTGTTTGCGGATGAGAGAAGCCTTGAAATAGATCATGACAGAATGTGAGGCGGTGATGTCGGCTGGTGCGGTCCTCTGCAGGTGCGTTGTGCTGATCTGGAGCCGGCTGCCATCTGTAGAGAGAGGAATCCTTTTCTTTCGTATTGCCCTGACAGCCCCAGATAAACACACGCACAAATCTGTTCCATTTTAACAGAGAATGCTCTCATTGTGCATGTGTGTTCGCCTATTGCCAGAACTACTGTGTGTTGGTTCAGTAAATATTTGACTGGAAATGTCTCGTTCACCTGCCAGAAATGAGGCCCTGGTGTGATTTCTCTTTTACCCTGCAGAGGCTAGAATAGAAATCAGCTGTACCTTAAATATGGCTCATACTAACACACTTTTGGGTAATCGCAGCTCCTGACTGCAGATACTTGTGCTCTTGCAGAAGAAAAGGTGTGAGCGTATGAAGTATGAATCATATTCCCCAAACTGAGCACTGGATGCCAGCAAAGTTTGCACAAATCCATACTCACAAGAAAAATTATTTATGAAAATTTCAGGAACTGGAAGTACTTTTTGGATTTTTTTTTTGTTACGATTTATTTGTGTTCTATGGCCAAAGGTGAAATTTAGCTGTGGACAATTTCCTGCAGGCGTAGAATCCAACATTTACAGTACTGGACTGGGACTGTGTGACATTACAAGGATTTTGTTTTCCACCATTGTGTTAATTCAAAGCATCCCTGCCAATGGTATATCACACAGGCATCTTAACCAGAGGTACACAAATATCATGTGTGTTGTGTACTGTGTCCTTTTGTATTCAGATAACCTGACAGCTTATGAATAGTCTACTTACGTCTCTAATCCCTTGTATAAATGCAAGGATTAAAATACAACAAATATCATTGCTTGTGAAAGACTGGACAGATTAACTACATTTTAGAAAATCTGTTGACCAGTATTTATTTATATCACACTGCCTCTGCTGGGTTGCCTGCTTCCCATAGTGCATCCTGCTGCCATCTCTTCCTCAGGTAAATGACACACACGCATTTCATTGCTCCATGGTTCAGTTCTGTGGGATTAGACTGGACAGGCTGGCCTTTGCTCCCAATGTGCATCAGTGAGTCTTGGGTGCCTATGACCCTGTCACCGGTTCACCGGTTGTCCTTCCTTGGACCACTTTTGGTACTGTAGGTAAGTACTGACCACTGCATACCGAGAACACCCCACACCCCGCAAGACCTGCCAGCAGTTTGGAGATGCGCTGACCCGGTCATCCAGCCATCACAGTTTGGCCCTGGTCAAAGTCGCTCAGATCCTTACTCTTGCCCATTTTTCCTGCTTCCACCACATAAACTTCAACAACTGACTGTTCGTCTTCTGCCTAATATCCCCCTTCACAGGTGCCACTGTAACCAGAAAATCGATGTTATTCATTTCACCTGTTATTGGTTTTAATGTTGTGCCTGATTGGTGTATTACAGTAATGTTTACCTTAGTTGTATGTGATGACAAGTTTCTCATGAGACTTTGTCTTTTATGTCCATTGAATTTCTTGAATAGGTCAGACTATGGATCCACAAAGCAGTAACTTCACGTTGGTTTAAGGAAGGAAAGGGCTGTTGCAGGATATAAATTCAGACTGATAACTGAGACGAACCTTGTAGGGCCGGTTATAAGGGTGTGGTAGCACAGCTGGATGAGGAAGCGGGACATGTGGTAAAGGTGTAATTTGGTTATCGAGAACCATCTGTGAGGCGCCTAGAGAGCTTCCTGTGTGGACCTTTCTAGTGTGGCACAGGTGCTGAGTGCAGGAGTGGAAGGGTGAGAGGAAGCTAAGGTGCAGAAGGACCCTAAGGGGCGGGAAGTCCTACAGGTCTTTGAAAAAGAACAGTGGAGTCTTGTTGAGCAGCTATAACAGGGTCCAAGCTCTTTGTTCTCTTGTCCCTCCTGCAGCAGGGTGTCCATTGAGCACCAGAGACATCCTCTAATTGGAGCCTGACCCTTCCTGAAAAGGAGCATGGCTCTACAGGTCCCTCTCACACAAAGAAGGGGAGCCATAGTCAGCGGGTGGTCACTTGGACCCTTGATGTGGAAGATTTCAACTAGGAGGGTCCTAATCTTAAGTGGTTATGTTGAAAATCTGAGTGGATTTTAATGACTCAAATTAGCCCCGGTAGAAAAAGTTGCTTTCAGTCACCAGGCCCTTGAATTTCAACACGCCAACCCCCCACGTGCAATCTCTCCACCAGCTTGTCCATGTTGATTTTTCATGGCTTTGAGCTGCTGGAGTTTAAGCAGAACCTTTAGGAATGAGAAAATCTGAACTGCAGAAGGTAAAATTCCCACCTCCTGAGAGACTGTCAGCGCCTTGTCAGTCTCAGTAGCTGTGCTTTGGGATTTGAATTCAGCACAAGTGGTATATAGAGAAGTTCCGCCATGTGAAGAGCAGGATGGGCAAAATGCAACCAACCAGTATTATAGTCAGGTTCAGAACCCCAAAGACTGAGTCAGACTTAAATCACTTGTGGTTGAATCTGAATAAAACACCAATAGACTGTGCATCAGTGAAAGATACTGGCTAGATAGTTGCAAAGAATTTAATAAATTAAATTTAAAAGTCTTTGAGACTTAAACTCTAAGAGGCTTTTCAGTTGGAGTACTGTAGGATGCAGGCATTTTGAGTAAATTACATGTACTGTACATTCATTTGCAGGTGATGCAGCAAATAGCACTGCTGCCTCACAGTACCTGGTCTATTCCAAAGTGATGGCACACATGTCATTTCTTAGTGTTGATAACTGACCGAAGGGAGAACTTGGGCAAAGAAATGATTTTGACCAAAGTAGTTTTTATGTGGGTGGCAAGCTCATAGCATCTGGGCATGTGTTCCTTCAGGTGCTGGCTTTCTCCAACAGGCCCAAGGCAAGTGTTTCAGGTTAACTAGTCACTCTGAACTGCAAGTGAAAACATACCATAAACACCAATATATACACATAAATTTGACATCACAGCAGTTTGAAGAGCCCCTCAGACACAGGCTCACTCCCTGCTTCTTTATTGCAAGGAGGTGGTACCTCCATGCTCTCTGCAGTCTGTGGAAAAAGCCACACCTCAGACAAGTGAGGCAGGTGTGAAAGCTGCACTGTGAAGGTTAAGGCTTCTAATCTGCTTCTGCCCTACCCCTCCCCCTGAGGGCTTCAGCAGCATCCGCTTCCTGCTTTGAAACAGTCAAGTCAAGCGTGCTGGCTTGGGTGCTAATGGGTTCAAGAGGAACTCTCGATCCACTGCGGTTTCCTGAACAATGCCTTCTTCCATCCAAACAGTCCTTCCCTGTGTGGTGGCAGGTGGCCTGGCTGTGCTGCTTTATTCACACTGAGAGAGTCTTTAACATATTTTACACCACTGGGGGGGCAGAGGGGTTCTTTTCCTCCCTAAACCTTGATGTGTTTCAGCCCAGAGGAGCTGGTGCTGGCAGCCAACTGGAACAATGCAGATCCCAAAGCAGAGTGTTCACTGTGTTTCACCTTATTTTAGTGTTGATAATAAGCAAGATACAAAACCTACCACATTTTCTTCTTTACTGGAACATAAACTTCTGTTTGATATTTAAAAATTTTTTTCTTTTACATAACCCAGTTGGTCAGATTTATGGAGGCCACAGTTGAAATGACTTCCTCTTTATTCCTTCATGGCAGATTGTCTGATTTCCTGGACAGTAAGTAGTATGAAATGACAGGACTTGTGAGGACTTGAAACCTAATGGTTTCTGTGTTAAAACTTGGGGGTGGGGGTGGTGGGGGGGGTTCTGCTGCAGTAATCTTGAGCAAGGTACATAAAGCAAACACTGATCTTAGACCGCCCTCTCTGGCCCACTGTATTTAATCATCTCATGGTTCTTCCAGGCACACTGGAACACCAAGAGCATTATCACATTGCCATGTTTCTGAACATTGGACTTCCTACCATAAGGATCTTTACAGAACTCCCGCAACATCTTGTTTCTCATTATGTAGCATATATATGAATGTGACTAAAGGAATTGCTCATTAAGCATCTGCAATAAAAGTTTTTTTGCTAAAATTTCAATATTGTCTAAACATGATCATAGCTGAAGTCATTTAATCCTCATAATGCTTAAAAGCAATACTTTATATGAGCACAAAAATGTTACATTTGTAGCCATTTTTTACAGTGTTAAATTTAGCTGTGGCAGTCATAAAATTAGACTGAAAATGAAACTGCAGTTGGGGTTTCTTTTTAAATGCTAGTTTCTTCCCCATCGGGTTGTTATGGCAAAGATGTAATTTTATGTTTGCCATTTCTGTTGTAGCACAGATTTTATTTCTTTGCTGTTTTTAAAACAGCAAATAATATGGACAGCTCAAAGCACATGCACGCATAACTAGGCAACCATTCCATTGATTTACTTCTGGTATCTGAAGTATGGGGATTTCTTTTTCTGGAGTAATTTAGGAGCAGCAGGTAGACTCGTGATTACATCTGTAATCTGGAGAGAAGGATTTCAGTTTGGTTTCTTGCTCATACTGTGTAAATGGACAAATCATTATTGTTAGTTTAGTATACAAACCTAATCTTGTAATTCAAATTGGGCAAAGTGTTAGGTAAATAAAAAGTAAAATGTAAAGATTTATATCTGACAGTGTAAAATAAGACCTTTTGAAATGCTGCTGACAGGTCCAGATCATTGCCAACGAAGGCATTCGTGAGCTGTGAGCCATTCACTGTTCTAGATGACCATGAAAAGTAACCATGGTGCTCAGCTACAAGATAATTCAAATTCAACTGATATCTGAGTGCTCCTTTTCTCATAGCAAGAGAATATCTCTTGAACATTCTTCATGCTGTTATTCACGTTTATTTTCCCGGGAAATGAAGGCTTTGCATTGTAGACCGAAGAGCATTAGATATCCTTAATGAGACCCCCACCCCATCCAATTGCTGTACTTCTAAAGCTGTCACCGACGGGTGGACACAGCGTGACTCACTCCTCGGTTGAGCATGCAGACGACAGTGGAGTCTAGGGGGGTGAGTTTGAATGGCATCTTGTCTGGGAGTGGCGGGTGTACTGTATATTCATCATGTTTTTCCAGTAAGCATGCTTCAGCACCATCCGTGGTCCCCGTCCCAAAAGTGCTGATAAGAAACAGCTAGATAAGTTGTAATCCAATTGCCGAGATAACAACAGGGCCTGTGTTTGCACACAGTGAGAACATAGATCTTCGAGCAAATATGATGAGAAGAAATCTAGTCATACCCTCCCCCTGAACAAAGATGGCAGGGTTGGGGTCAAATGTGTGTGGGTGTGAGCACTACAGGATGCAGTAACCACCATTTGTAAATGTGACTCAGATAATCCTGCCGAGCGGTGCTGAATGACACCTCAAGGGAGGACAGGCGGTCGGTTGTGTGGTTGCTGAGATGGAGATGATGGAAGGATGCGGGCAGTGTCACCTAATCGTGGTCCTTATCATCGCTTCAGTCCTTTTGCCAAATTAATGGTGTCTACCCCTGACGATATGGCAAGATCTGAGGAATCAAGCAAGGAAGTGCTCTTACTGTAAGGCTTCTTACTGATGCTAACCAGCTGCTAGTGTCGGCCATTGTCTGTGATGGCTCCCCTGGCCCCCACTGCCATATGAAGATTCAAAAAGCAGGGTTCTTGGGGGAACTGCAGAGGGTCCATCCTTGCACAGATTGCGAGCAGCGCACAGCCTGCTGCTGCCAGGCCTCTGTGAGGGAACCCAAGTACTGAATAGTTCTTGTGTTTGAGGCTGTCTGTCTACCTCCCTTCCCAAGTTTGGCCATTGGGCTAGGCTGCCTTATACTGAAGTGTTATTAATCCTTCAGGAGGTGTAGGGAGTGTGCCCTCAGTTCACACTGCTTCCCCAGCCATTTTTTTGTACATGCAAGTGGAGGGGGAACTGCTCCAGCCAAGTCTGTGCTTTCATTTTCATTAAGACCGATTACCTTTTCCCTGGTTGCTGCCAGAACAAGAGTCACACATTTGAGTCCCGAAATGAAGACAAATGTTCTGGTTCACCCCCATTCATGGTTCACCCCCATTCAATGTCTGTCAGTTCAGGTGGAAGGGGGCCCAGCTGGAGTTTTCCTGATCAGGTGCACCGACTTGAGTGTGAGTCTGGTCCTCGGCACGCTAGCACCGTTGGCTAATCCGCCTCCGGCGGAGACTGCATTGGGGTTGCCTTCCAGCCGGGTTGTCGCTGAATTCCTTTCAGGGTAAAGAGAGGCTCAAGAAACAGCAACAACCCTGCATGCATTCTGGAACATTTTTTCACTTGCATGAAAATAAATGCTTATGCAACCATTGCCTCCTGCACCAGGATGGTGTCGATCCAGAAAACAAAAAGAAGCACAATAAGCCCACACAAGGAGGTTAATTTGTTCAGTCCGCATTAGAAGTAAATGATGTTGCAAGCTGCTTTAGATGAAAGCACTGTTTAAGGAATAAAATAGTGTAAAAATAGCTTTCATAATAGCACATGCACATTGACAAAATTTAACATCAAATGCTTTTCAGATACGGTATGGATATATTTACTTATTGCCTTTCGGCCTCTAAGTCAGCTAAATGGCCTGTTTAAAAAAATCTACATGCACTTCAGAATTTCCACAGACTTCCAGATCTCATACATTTAATACATTTCAAAAGCATCAACAGGTACATGTTAGTGGTTCATGTGTCTGTTCTTTGCGAAACAGTTCTCAAAGTGAAACTGACTTGTTTACATAACCAAAAAAGTCTCCTCAAATAAAGCATTCATGAAAAAAATGAAACAAGCATTCCTGATGGTGGACGATTGCCCACAGGATATGAGAGGTTTGGCGAAGTGGCTCTGATTGATTGCCAGCTCTGAGCTACACCGCCTGCTGTCATCCCTGTCTGGACCGGGACCCTTTAACAAGCTGGGGCCTCCCTGCATTCTCCCTGACTGACAGGCTTCCGCACCACTATCAGTAAATAAAGGGCGGTTGTAAAGTTAACTACAAGACAGATCCAACAGGAATGCCTTCCGGCACTTCCTCCTCCTCCTTAACAACCATAAACAAAGGTTAAAGAAGCTTGACTGGCTGCAGCTGGTATCCCACGGCGACCTGTTTGGGTCAGTGAGGCTGGAAGCTCTTTGGCTGATGAAGCTCAGCTCTGTGGACAGGAGTGACCCTGCTGGACTCTTTCCGATGGACCCACATCATTCTTTGGTTGTGTTTGTTTCTGCTCCAATGACTGCAAACATTATTTAATATGAAGCAAATCGCTGCTCTGACACCATCCTCTAGCTCTCTCACTTAAGGCAAATTCCATTGTGGACAGCCCGCAGGGGTCCGCTGCAACATATCTACATCAGACAATGAGACAATGTTGGATTTTTCCCCTGGATGATTGGTGGGCTGTCCAGCTGCCTAGGAAAGTTCTGGAATGTTAGATTTGCTCTCAGTTCTGGCACCTAAACCATTCTACTGGGTGACTCCTTGTTACACAGATGAAGAACATAGATCGTGTTGCATCATACACTGGTGTGAAATGAAGCTTCACAGACAGAGTTTGTCAGGCTTCCTGATGTTTCAGCAGGGTCCTGTCTCAAGGTGCTCATCATGCAACTGAACACAGAGCCACGTAAAGGATGACTCAGTGGTTGCAGTCATGTGGACACCATCAACTCTCCTGTGCCGGACTCCTGTTCTGATGCTTCTTCTGGATATTATCAAGCAAAAGCATTAATCATTCTGCCTAAAGTGAATGTCCACTCAGCCATTTAGTTTTTCCAAACAGCATACGGAACACAAACGTTCCTTTCATTGGCTTTTTGGTGGGTTTTATGCAGTAGTCCCATAATTTTCTCTGTCGCTGTGTCATTGTCATAGCGGAATGTGTCGGTGAGGCAAGTGGCACCATTAACAAAAAGGTTAAACACCGTTTGCTTCACGTAAGGTCTTTTTTCCTTTTTAAACTGTTGATTCCATAAGAAGTTTTTCATTTGGCAAGCGAGCAAGGGACTGGAGCTGGCAGTATTTATAGAGTGGTGTTCTAACTAAAATTATCAGTGTACCACAAAATAACTTCCTTAGTCCTAACCACAAAATAACAGGATGCCTTCAATTGTGCACATTTATTAATTTTAGCAAAGGATTTGTGCTTTTATAAATAGCTGTATTCCTACAGCGCTGCAAGTGGGCTTTGCAAACTTCCTTTAATCCTCCCCAATTCCCCTGTTAACTTAAGCGTGTTGTGCAGGAATGTCTGCAGAAGCAGGGAGTCCCAGAACAGCAGAAATGGAGAAAGTCTGGGGTCCATTAATGCTCCATTCTGCCTGGGCAGGGGTGAGGGGTCAGAGGTTGGAGCATGTTAATGGTTGAGGTGTGCGGTCCTCCCTGCACGGTGGGATGCCTTCACCCTGATGGCCATTTACCCCCATTTAGCAGTGGTTCCAGAAGTGGGTTGAACATAACCAGCCGTTGACCTCCTCCCTTTGGATAGTGACTTGTAGCCCTGTTGCTGGAGGCTCCTATGAGCAACTGTCCAACAATTGGAAGTGAACGTGGTCCCGGTCTCCACTGGCTGCATGCTTTGGATGTTTGAGCCTCGCTATTTTTACAGTTAACCTCTCGATTCTTGTTACGGTGAAATTGCAATTTTCATAGACTACAAATTGCATTCGAATACAATAACGCAGAGATGCGTTTTTTGTTCAGTTCACCTCACTTTTATTCAAAACAGAATACGTAACTAACTCCTGCGTATAATAACTTATTCTGACCTGATCAGTGGGATCAGATACATGAGTTCAGGACACATTTATATTTTATTTTAAGTGCATGCTTGCATAGCAGTCTAGACACTTTTCAAAACAGGTTACTGCTGAGTGAAGGAGGCCTCTATCAATTCCATTTGTCTTTTGAGGCCTTCATTAGTTAACCTTATTGACCGCTCCAATGGGCTGTACCACAGCTCAGTGAGTCCTGCTAAGGGCATTCCAACAGTTCTGTCTGGGGGTGGGCTGAGCTCAATAGTATAAAGAATATAGACAACATACTTGTTTCTTCTTTAATGTTTCAATGTATGCAATAAGCACTTCATGGAAATATAGAGTAAACGTCAAAAGTTCAAAGACACTTTGATGCTACTGTTTTTAACATGTTAAGTATGAGCAGTAAATGAGCTGACATGTTGTTCTTCTGCAGCAGGTTCCAGAGATTTAGGACGTTTCTCAGTTGTTTGCTATGACTCTTCAGTCTCATTGAAGTCATACCAGTATTTCCCAGGTTGCCACATGGATGATGTATTCCAGGAAGAACAAATTGAACACGTTTATAAATGTGGTGCCCAGTAACTAAGCATCAATAGAAGTGTAGTATGTACCAAACTGTAGAGGTACCCTTATTTCTTTCCAAATTCTGATGCTTGAAAGTTTAGACACCATAATACTTAGTTCCTATAATACTTGGTTACCGAGTAATAAACTGAAAGTGTTCAATTCTTTTTGAGTCGCTCCGTATTGCTTAAGTTTTTTCGGCTACCAGTTGTGTTGTACAATGTCAGAGTGGGTTCTCTGCCAGTTTATTTCCTCTCCTTCCTGTTGTCACTTTAAGCAAAACAAAAGTGGAACTTTTGGAATCGCCTAATCTGACTCGTTTAGCACAGTGAGTGAAGATTCAGACATCTTCAGGTTGCTTGCCCTTGCCAAGAAAAGGAGAGCCGTTTATCTTCTGGCCAATGTAGCTGTTCCCTTTATTTATCCTGGGGAGAGGATGTAATGGCAAGGATACGATAAAACATGTCAGAAAGGAATTTGACCTGAAGATTAAAAACAAAGCTGAACATCATCTAACTCCCTCCATGCAGAAGGACTTCAAACACAGAGCCTCTTCACAATGTTAGTCGAAGAAGGTTTGGTGTGGATATCTCAAATCACAGCAAACCTTGGTCAGCAAAGTTTCTGACTTTCCAAGGCCACCCTATCCAAAAATCAGTCTTGTAATCTCAAGATTACCAGTTCTCATCCCAGAAAACACTCTTCAACCAAGTTTGTAAACCTGAAATGCTTGACTAAAAACATGCAGCTATACTGCTGTGAGTATAACTTGTCAGCCACTTTGCAGAAAAGAATCAGCTAAGCAAAGAAATAACAATATCACAAGCTAAGGAAATGTAACTGGCGGCCACTCATCCAGGGGAGTTTTTAATTTTTGGCAGATCTTGAGCCTTTGCCATAATTTCGGGACACCTAGCTACATGGACCAGGTGCTATCAGCGGTTATAAATCATCGTTTTATGTGTCATTCATGAAACTTTTTACAATTTCCCTAAAGCATGAGATTGCAGCCCACTGGTTTCAACAGATACTGTGGGTAAACTTTTGCTGTTGGTGCCAACGATGCTCCAGCTGTCATTTTAAGTCACATCTGTTGGACTGGAGTATATAGGGGTCTGTTTGTGAGCAGTCTTCCAAAAATCACTTGGCTTCTCCGTAAACACCATAAAGGTGTCGTGTCTTCCTGGCCTCACACCTTTCCACACATCGTTTTGTGTCAAACGATCCATCCACCCCAAAGACCCCAGCAGAGGGATGGTCAGCAGCAATAAATAAATAAATAAAACGGGGTGTTGTACAGATTAGCACCGGAGCCAGACATCCTGCTGACTTTATTAGGTGACCATAAAGTAGACAAGCTGGTCCTGGATTTAGGTTAATCATTTCCCCGTGTTGGGTTTTTAAAAGGAGCAGGGGTCATGTTTCTTATACAATGCCTCACTGTGCCTGGCTCTCACAAACAGAAGAGCGTGACTTGGAGGACAGGCTCTGGTGGTGGCGGCAAGACTCACTTGTCATCCCAGGAGGCAGTAAATAAGGGAATTAGTGCAGAGGGAGTACGATCCATAAAGCGCGCATGATGCCATTGAATCCCTCCCCAGCCCAACCAGCCCCCTACCATCTCCCCGTGGTCAACTTTTTGCACCTATCCTCCTGTCTGAAGGTTTATTGTGTTGAACCTGAATGGAGAGGAATGTTAATTAGGGATCTAAATAAGAGACCCTTTAGTCTGTTTACATGTAAGACAAACTGCTTTGAATGAGGCCAGAGCA
The DNA here is from genome assembly GCA_018136845.1 of Heterotis niloticus. Lineage (NCBI taxonomy): Eukaryota > Metazoa > Chordata > Actinopteri > Osteoglossiformes > Osteoglossidae > Heterotis > Heterotis niloticus. Next base: position 25,869,462 of record CM030890.1, read on the forward strand.
GAGAGGGGCTTAGAGGCCTAGTTGTTTTTGGGGTTGCTGTCATTTCTTGCTGACTGATGCAGCAGTACATCCAGTGGCTGACTCGGCCATGCAGTTAAACAAGTATTCCTCTCTTAAAATGACGTTTCCAAATGTTTTAGCTTCAACAACTAGCAAACTCATTTTTAAAGATATACTGTGAGTATTTCAGTTGTCTTTGTCTGACAGTCGGCTGGAATTCCAAATCTGAGCCAGCCGAGTCCGTCTACGTTACCTTTATCTCAAGTACTAGAGCCCTGGAGAGTTTCATTTCAGCTTCTGTTTATGTTTTTCTTTGCTGTGTCCTGCAACAGCAGGATCTGTCCCAAATAGGCTGAAAGTGTTACGCAGCCCTGAATAACGCATCTTTTTAAAGGGTGCAATTTTCTAATCTTCTAATGCTTCTACCAATCTGTCATGTTTTCCTGAACCAGAAAGTCTCTGTCACCTAGCTGCCCCTCATACCCCCACCCAAGATGACACTGATATGTTTGGGAAGCTCTCAGCAGAAACCGCACGAGAGAGCCCTGGCAGGGGGTAGATGTTTCAGAGCGGGCCAGCTGTGCAGAGCCAAGGCACCGGCACAAACCAAACTGGATGTGGTGGGATGACAAATTACTAGAGGAAGCAAGGGGAAAACCTCAGGCAAGTGGAAAAAAGAAGGACGCCTTTGTGTTCTACAACACTGAAATGTTTCACAACTAATTTAGCAAGAAGAGGAGAAAACAGAGCAATTCACAAAGATAATCAGGAGCAACTTAAGGCAGAGTAGGGGTGGAAAGAAAACGCGAGCCACAGAAAGCTGACAGTGTTTAAAAATATATATTTTCAGAGGCGTGCAATATTATGATTTGGATTATAACAGTTTTTTTTTTTTTTTTTTAACTTGGTTGTGATCTTATCCAGAGTGACCCCCAATCATCACAAAGTACAGATGTTTATTACGGGACAAATTCACAGCATTAAAGCCAGACAAGTAATTTGCAGAAGTAGGCCTGGGGAAGCAGTGCCATTACATAAGTAAACAGAACCCACGGAATTTGGAAGCAAAACATTTACACGTATTTACTTAACTTACTCGTACACTCAGAACAGACCTTACTGGTTTACAGTTTGCACCCATGTGCACCGCTGGAAATTTACAGGAGCTGTTCAGCAAAAGTGCCTTGCCGCACTGACTTCCGTGAGCAGTTTTTTACGCCCACCTGGCATCCAAAGGAATGCACTAGTGGATCTGTGAGGTGTGGTAAAGGGTTAAAAGGCCTGTCACCAAGTGAATGGTGTTTCGCAAACAGGGCCGCCGCTGCAGAGGGCTGGCTCCACACAGGCTCCATCCTGCTGGTAACAGGGGACAGAGAGCACTAACAGCTTCCTCTCCACTCCATAACAAACAGCAAGAGGCCAGGCCCCCGGGGCTTCCTGTGTCCCACACACAGCCCACAAATAAACACAATCATGCTCGCCTTGCTTGCTCGTGCGCTCTCTTTATCCCTCTCTCGCCACTCACTCAGCTTGAGCTGGATGGAGAAAAAAACATCCCAGCCTTAAATGAAAAGAGTACAATTTACAGTTGGTAAACAGTGGTTTGGCTCTTCTGTGCATTCACCACCCTCTTTGTTGGTTCTTCTTTCTTCTTCTCTTCCAGGACGTTTGTTTTTGCATTTTCTTTCATGAACAAATAACCAGTTATGCTTGGCGCTGTCTTCCCACTCTTTTTCCTGCTTTCTTTCTTTCCCTGCATATTTCATATTCTAAGTGTTTCAGGATGCTGTTACTCTGCCCTAATCTCCAAACATGTTTGTTCTGGAGCAGAAGTAGCCCAAATGTCTAAGGCAGAGGAGAAAAGAGCACTGAAAAGCATACAAGAAGTGTGTGAGATACACCAGACAATAGCAAAGGCAGCAGGAAAGTACAGTTGCTATAATAAGAAATTGTTTTGTGTTAAAAGGACATTGCAGGATCACACTGAACAACAACATGACTGACAAAGCAAAAGAAATAACTGAAGGATTAACCTTAGATGCTAGTTTCTGCTGGTAGGGCAGGGACACGGATCTCACAGTGACTGCTATGAAACTCTCTCGCTGAGACATAGTGCAAGCAGTTAGAAAGCTGTTCACTTCACCACGAAACCTCTTCAGTTCAGCACTGGTCTGCACATGCAAGCTGACTGTATCTGAGGCTGCTCAGTGTGCTCTGTCACGTTGGCCCTGAGTACACAAAATACGCACACATGCATATACCACTCACCTCCATGTCCTGCCACAGCGAGGACTTCCTTCTTGTTTGCCACTACAACATTGCCCAACATTGCCAGCATCCACTTTCAGCAACCGCCCACAACCACCCAGACCCCGCCATACACACTGGTAGTCGACCATACATGGCTGTCTCCAGGTACTGCAAATGTATGTGTGTGTGTGTGTGTGTGTGTGTGTGTGTGTGTGTGTGTGTGTGTGTGTGTCTGTTTTCTTCTGAGGAGCGTGCTTTCAAGGGAAAAGAGAGACTGCCACTGATAAATGGGTGAGAAGTCCGGTTTCAGATCTTGGCCCGTCGTTACCTCCCCTCAGTCCAGCACTCCTGGAGCAGATTTGCAGACCTCGATAACAACCGACTTACATGTACAACCCGTGAAGAGGATGTGGGGGCACTAAGACACACTTGTATCATATTAAGATGCATTTTTCCTAAATTGATCCGAGTATGTGCCCCATACATGCATTTACTTAACAGGATAAGTATGAATGCACGGGTGCACAGCAGCAGGTTTAGACATCTGCCTTCAAGTCTGATCACAAATCATACCATCCCATATTTTCCTGCCAGCTGACTGGTAAACAGCACATCTGAGTTCTGCTGTCACAGTCAATCAACATCAAATAGTAACCGTTTAAATAAAAGCTGTCCCCCCCATTAGTAGTCATGCCCAAGTTAGTCCAGTCGCCAGTTGTCTCCCTTGCGCTGTTTCTCTTTCCTAGTACCACATCAGCGCTCGATCGCTCCTGAAATAAAGTAATGTACACTGTCAATCTATGACTGCATATCTTGCATCAGAGGATGCTTTTTCCTTCAATATTTAGTTGTTTTACATGCAATCAGGTCCATAAGTACTTGGACAGTGACACAATTTTCAGTATTTTGTCTCTGTACACCACCACAGTGGATTTGAAACAATGCAGTCAAGATGCGATTGAAGTGTAGACTTTCAGCTTTATTTCAAGGGGTTTAACAAAAGTATCGCATTAACCATTTAGGAATTACAGCTATTCGTATACATTGACCCCCATTTTCAGAGGCTCAAAAGTAATTGGACAATTGACTTGCAAGCAGTTTTATGGCCAGAAATGGCCTCTTCCCTCATTATTTAATGATAAATTAAGCAGCTAAAAGGTCTGGAGTTGATTCCAGGTGTTGAACTTGAGATTGGTAGCTGTCCATGGGAACTATGCCGTCCATGGGAATATGCAGCCCAAAGAAGTATAGATGCAAGTGAAGGAGGCTTAAAAAATCTTCAGTTGTCAATTGTTTAACTTTCCCTGAAGGAGGGAGAATCACTGTGAGTCAGTGAGGGATAGGAATATGGCCAAAAGGCCCCCCTGAGGGTGTTCAAATCTGTGTCTGCAGTTCAGAAGGGGAAACACATCCCCCATCGATCATGGCATATGTATGCAGCAGTTTCTGTGTTTATTTTACATCTTTAACGTGCTGTAGGTGTTTGAATTAAGCTGTTCGCTGCTGAGGATGCTAAAGTGTTTTCCATTTCTAGCTTTTTGTACGGTTCGCTTCATACATTGTCAGTAAGTATACCTAAGTGCTATGCATGTGTTGTATGTTGGGGGGGTTTAGAGCAGTGGGTACAAGAAAGAGAGAGAAGAAGACAGATAAGCACTGAGGGAGCTGGTTTGAGGAAGGAATGTCCCTCAAATCTACATAAACTTTGGAAAGAGGAATGGCCCTCATTTCAGTGGAACCTAATACCATGACCAGACAGCATTACCTCTGCATAGCCTGCAAACCAGTGTAACCCCAGGGCTGGAAATCAGCATAACTCACAAACCAGCATAACCCAGGATCTGAAATCAGAATAACCCATAGATCTATATAACTGTGAGGATGGAAATCAATATAACCCACCAATCAGCATAAACCCAAGGCTGGAAATCAGTTCCTCATGTTGCTTCCTCTAAGTAAATTAATAGATTCCAAACAGTGACAGAAGGAGCTATTTTGGTGCTTCTTGTGGAGAAAACCTCTTCTGTGGCCAGGGCTGAACCGCAAGACTTTCCACTACGATCTGTGCTCTGACAAAACCATTTGGCGTGGTTTGGAACACAAATGACTGTTAAAGCACATCCTCTAGTTTTGATTTCTGATTAACAACACATGCATGGCCAAATGGTACATGAATACACAGTCCTGTTAGTTCAAGCATATATTTGCTACAGAACTCTCCACATGTTCCATCCATGCTCATAAATCAGCGCACCCAAGATTATGGTGACAGACCACGTGACAAGGGCTTCATGGAAGGTTGTTTCACTGTTTTGTACATAGAGGACGAAATGGCTTTTTATCTGCTGCTGTACTTGGTCTGTAGCATAACAACTTAAGCTAGACCCAAGGAACCCACGTAACTGCTTCGTATGTTTGGTGCTGTAGTAGGAATCGGAATTTAACTGGAATACACCCTGACACTAAATGTGACGGACAGGATATTCCCATAGGACAGAGGGGTCTTTTGTCTGAGGTCACCACGTCCGACAGGTGCCGTCCTACCCACCCTGCTTGGGGAGCTTCTTTGTGACTTCCTGAACAGGAAGGGTGATGTAGGTCCTCTACAACGATTCCCTCACTCCCATGGGAGGCCCACTCTAATCAGAAGGCAGGAAGGACATTATTGATCAGGGAGAGGAAATCCTCTGCAAATGAGTTGGACTTTATTAAACCACCTCCTTCCACTCCCCCTCCCAACTGACTCTTTTGTCAAACAAAGTAAAAAGAGGGCTATGTCCTAATTTCACCAGAACTGTGGCCATGCTGATGTTTTCTTCTTTTATTATGCATTTAACTTTTTCCAATTATTTGTGGCAGGTCAGATGTCATCCACCAAGTTCTGAGTAACTTTTTATAGACCTCAAAATCCACAAAGGAGTCTTAGTCCATGGAAGACAGCAGGCGGACTGGAACACATGAAATCTAGAGATGTGTGCATCAAATGAGCTTCAAAAATCCTTGTAAAACAGGGGGGTATATAGAGCATTATCCATGTTTATAATTTTCAAAAATTCCTTGTACTGCACAGAGATTTCATTCTATACATCAAATCTAAACACAAAGTTCAACATCACCTCTTCGTAGAAGTATCGCTTTCTCCTTTATTTTTCATATGAACCAAATGAGAAGTATGGTTAGGCCTGTCATGCATACAGGAATCCATGTCAAGCAAGTATCACAGTCACAGACCAAACACTGCTCAGTTCCCACAGCAGTATGAGAACAGAAATCTAGCACAAAATTTCTCAAGTGAAGATACAACATAGCTGAAGGACCAGCCCTGAGGCAAAGAAATCCTAACAATTCATGCATGAAATCCCATGACTACCTGCATTTATGATTCAGATCCTTCATACAGAAATATTAGAAAGCAGCTTTCTGCTCTTCAAAGGTTAAAAAGCATGCTGCTGCTGTACATGAAAGGGTGTTGCAGCCTGCAGAATGAAATGGTCTGATTTTGTGTGCCAGGACAATAACTAAAGTTAAATTTGACAAATGTCACAACACCGCATTCATAAAAACCTGTTTTCGGGAACCTTCCACGTTTTCAAGAGTTAAATGGCAGCAACATTCGTGTCAGTCACCCTTGACTAACCAACTGCCTCCACCTGCAGAGGGATTTAGGAATTATATGAAATGCAGCTTGTCAGAAGACGAGTGGGGAGAGATCAATAAAAAAAGACCTTTTGCGAGCATGATTGATCAGACACATAGTATATGTTTTTGTTTAGTCTCTTCTTGTGTGCTTTTTTGCCTCTTTGTTGGTAAACGTGTTTGTTTTGGACCATTGCTTATCCTTGGACTTCTGCCGTACCCGTTGGGCTGCATCCAATACATAAATAGCACCATTTGGGTAGAAGCATCAGTTTTGAATTAGATTAGCATCCCTCAAAGCAGATATGGATTCCGACTGACAAAACACAGTATTAAAGTGTCTGACTCTATGAAATTCCCTCATGCTGGCACAAACCATTTCTGCATATTCGTACGTGTGTGTTGCTAGACTGCTCTACAGACTTCGGATCCCAGCAGCAAAAACTGTGCTAAACCAAAGGTATCCATAGCAACAGGTTCTCAGCATTTCCTCTTTGCTTAAGTTATCCTCTACCAGACAGCAGATGCAGCTAGGCAACACTCCGATTTAGTTGAGAGTGTACACCATCATGAATGAAACTCATGAGCATAGATAATATATACCCCCATCCCCAATATAATTGATAAAGCAGATAGGCTGCTAGCCTGGCAGTCGCCCACGCTGGAAAATCAGAGTCAAAAGATACAGTATGTGTACAATCATTTTCCCAATTATGGCTGCAGAGCAACATTTGTAACTAGGAGGCCAAACACACAGCTCCTTTATCTTCGCTTCCTGGACATCCAAAGTCTTTATGTGATCAGCTTCCTGTAGGTCTGTGCATCTTACATAACAGTTGTGTCCTGTTTCACTGACACTGCTGCATCAAGTCAGAATAGCATTTATAGCAATGTTGACTTACAATCCTTAGTGAAAGGTGGGAGATGGTGTCGGTAGTCTGAATTGGTTAGGGGAGAGAGGACCGCTTAGGTCAGAGTGTGTGGGTGCCGCAGCACGTCTGCCAGAGGCAGCGTTTATCCGATTGTAATCGGCGCCCTGAATTCTGTTTAATCGATTCAAATCCATGCCCTAGACAAAGAAAACGGTGGCAACAATGCGACCCATTCACCTCCAGAATCATCACCTTTGTACCCTGACAAACAACCCCTGTTTCCAGGCAACACAGCTCCAGCACATTCTAAAGAAAGAAGAGGAAAAAATGGACAGTGGAGCCAGTCTACAATTATACAATAGCAGCACTGTGAACCTGTAAAATGCAAGAGCATTTTCTCTTAACAGGCTATCACTTTTGGATAACAGTAGGGCTGCTGTTTTCTACCCACAATCCCTTGTTGAGTAAGGCTGTGCTGTGGTTGGGGGCGACTCTTTAAAGGGGTCCCTTGAGGATCATGGTGAGCTCCTCTGGCCACTGACAACAGTCATACCAGAGCACGTGATAAAGTTACCACGCCACATTTTGGTGTACAGGAGGTTCACTCAGATATCCTTTGAGAGGGATTTTCTTCTTTCCACAAGTATAACTTTCGTATTCCTTTTACAAATGATAGAAAACATGTAGTATTTACCTGATTGTTCCTGGAGTTACATTTACCAATAATCACTTTATGCTAAAATGGTTTCAAATATCTCATTGCTTGTGATAAGTTCATTTTCATTTATGATGCATGAACAAATTATGAGAATAGCAAATAAAATTACAAATATTTAGTATATCAGTCAAGTATATTAGCCCATTTGAAAATAGTAACTGCAAAGGATGCTACATACGTGTACAGTAGATATGAACTAGGAGCAAGGTCTACAGACCATAAAAGTAAATGTTGCTAAACTAATCTGTGCTCTTTAAAATGTTTGTGCTGTCACTGATGCTGGAGATGAACTTGGTTTGGGTTGGTGTGAATAAAAAAGAAAAAGCATACAGTATTTTTTTCTGTGACGTATAACAGGTGTGGCATCAGCTACCATGGTCTGTCCTCAACTGTGGAAGAAGAAACATTGAGTTCTATGATGCACTTATGAGGAATGCGCTGCGAATATGAGGAAGCAGAGCAAATCATCCCAGTGGATTTATTTGGCTGCCAAATTGGACCAATTCCAGTCTTACGATGCACTGAGATTAAAGGGGTGATAGCGGCCTCCAGGTGGAAGCTCTGTCATTGCCGTGGTTGGAGCTGTGTCCTTACAATCAAAAGGTGTAGGTTTGAACCCCACTTCCTGCTAAAGCAACCTCGATCAGGGTACTTGCCCTAAATTGCTCCAGTAAAAATTTGAAAAAAGGAATGGGACGGCACACTTAGCTTTGTGAAAAAATTGACACTTTAGTTTCGACAAAGCGTGGAAGCATTTCCGCCAGTTGTGTTTGTGAGCCTGTCTATATGTCTTGTAGGAAGTGACATACGTAAATGAATAGACCGTGTGACAGGACAAGCAGCTGAGACCAATACTGTAGTAAACAAAACACGAGTAGTGTGAGGACTTTAAGTACAACAGTTAAAATACAAATGCTAATTCAAATTGTAAAAATGTAAAAACTGCAAGGTAAGGACATTGAATAATCAAAACTTATCTGAATACTACTTCTGCTACTTATTATTATTGTTGTTGTTGTCGTTATCATCATCAATAATAATAATAATAATAATAGATGTTTTTAGAAAGTATAACTCTGCTGTACATGTCCTGATAGATAACGTAGTACACAGATCTAACATTGTAAGTTGCTTTAGTGAAGTGTCAGCTAAAAATGAATAAGTAATAAATTCACCAGATCCAGTTTTTGGAGTGTAGAATAAATTCAAAGTAACAAAAGTTTCTATGTCTATCCTACCTTATAGACTAAACCCTCTTAATTCCTGCCTACATAGTAGAAATGTGGCCAATTACAGAAATATTTTGTGTAATAAAAGCTCCTAAACAGAGAAGCAACAAAGGAAGATAAGGGGTGGTGGAATAGCTCAGCAGAGGAGTAATGGTGCAAAACAGAGGTCCTTTGTTTCGGCCTGATGGTTGGTCAGGTGCCTCGGAGCGTGGAGAATGCATACTTCTGGTCCAGACAGTTGTGCTTGGAGGGTCAAAATGCAGCTCTGCAACTGTTGCTTTCCAGAGACCCGTTCTTTCACCACAGGCTGAGATGGAGCTGCTTTCCCCCACATATCACCACTCACCTGCACTGGACATGAGCTCCTGGTGAGGTTTGGGGCATTAATGCTGAATTCTCAGGTGTGGACTAGTGCATCGTTTCCATTTCCTCCAATCTCCTGCTCAGTACATTACTACAGACCCCCAGCTTGTCCTTATAGAATTTATTAATCATTGTTATAGACTTCCTTGGCGGTTAGTAGAGCAGAGGGTTTCATGTTCAGGACTGTAATATATAACAAGATTATCCAACAACATTGCCATGTTTTTTTCAATCTAAATACTGAACTCACAACTTCTTACAACCGTTGCAATTTACTTACCTGGACATACAAGAACTTCTAGTACTGAAAGTGGTAATTTACTGGTTCTTTTATTCTAACTTGGATTTGTACATTCATGGGATGAAAGGAATGAATGTTCCGAACTTTTGTGTCTTGATATCTTGTTAGGGTTTTATGTCTTAAAAAAGGAGGATTACATATCATAGCCAAAGTGTCTAGTATTCCTGAACTCCGAAACTGAAAACAAACAGTGCAAATCACAAATTGTTTGTGTGTGTACTTCTCTTGTGTGGGTGGTGTTGTGTGTCTTGGTCCTGGGCTGGCAGGAAGCCAATGCGAGTTGCTTGTGCTGGAAGATGTGTGCGTGTATGTGGCGGGGGGTTGTGAGTCAGGGGAAGTGATAGAAAAGCAGGTCTGACCCCACAGCAGCACACACCCCTATCGCCGCAGGCCACATAGGAAGCGTTCTCTCAGTCGGAGAGGAAGCAAAAGCAACATCTCACTCTTCAACAGGTACAAATAGGTTCTCACCTCCAGCCTGAACCTGCGTGACTAGCGCAAGTCAGACCAGGTGGCTCTGGGAAAGGGGAGGGGAGGGGAAGACACTGAAGATCAGTGGAATTGTTCCTCAGAAAAGCATAAAACAAGCTGTCTCCCTCCCAACCACGCCCTTTTCCTTCAGACAGGTATAGAAACTGGTTTTCCAAACATATTTATGGAAATAAACCAGCTGTCTCACGCTACACTTTCATAATGTGAGGGCCTGCACTACATTATGACATTTTTGAGGTTGTACATATGTGGAGAAGTCGTACGTAGCTGTGCAGTGAAACACGCTGAATGGAGTCACCGGGGTAAAGAGAACATCTGGGAGAGTAAGAATGCCTTAGCCTTTCCTGTGATTCCAATATTCTGAACACTGATGGACTAAAAATGCAGATGCAAGATTCATACTGAAAATTCACAGCTGGAGTCCCAGGAGAGCTCCGATGGAAAAAAAAGAACTTTTCAATTCATTTCACAGAAAAACCCATGTGATGGGATTCAGTGTGCACGTGTTCATATAGTGCATTAACTGACCACATTTCAGCAGTAAATGCATTCCAACTGACTCCATTGCTACTTCTATTTATTTGCAATTGTTGTTTTGATTTTAAAAAAGTGTTTAATTTCTGGCATTTCTTGGCTTAGCAGCTAAATCCTTTGGTAAAAGTGCTTTGAAATGTATTATGGAATGTTTCCCACATGACAAACCAGAGCCTGGACTTTCTGCCAAGAACTCTTGTATGCTTTTGTAATTGGCATTTAATTTGATGCACAAAACATGTCCTAAAACATGTCTTTGACAGAAGATAAAAAAAAAAGTTTTTTCCATTCACAAGTTACTGTATTTATTTTTTAAAAATGAACCTGCAATTAATGTGATGAAGAACGACAACACCAAGTTGTGTTTAACAATATAGATATATATTTCTAAATTCAATGTACATTCTGTTTCGACAAGCTTTTTTAAATCTCTTCATGACGACCAAAAAAGGCAATTAAAATAAATACTATATAAAATAGAACTTCAAAATAAATATTTCTATAAAGGGAAAATTGTGAGTTTTTATACAAGACAGAAACTAGTACAGATTATTCTTTCAACATTTAAATGGCACAGACAAGAGAATGCATTAAGCCAGCAGTTTGATTGAAAGGGAGTGCTCGAATGTGTTAAGATCACATCCACAGGGCAGTCATAGCCTCAAATGCATCTCAGAAGACAAAGTAAAAGTATGTCGCAGCCTTGTTGGGGGTGAGTTTGAGTTAATATGACATCTGGTAAAGAATAAAATGTCTTATGTGTAAGTTACAAGGTTGGGTCATCGTCAATTGTGAAGTCTGAAGCTACAGATATGTTCTTCAGATCCATGTTGTTGAAACGCAAGAGAGTATGGCTGAAGGGCTTCCTTTTCTGCTAGCATTGTGCCTACACTGTTCATCAGTCACAAAACAGTTGTTGAACAGTCTTGGAAAATAGAAGAGAACACTTCCAAATTGGTTTGTTGCAAAGTCCAGCCCACATTTATTCCATTGACTACCATTTTGGTAGATGTGCACTTGCAGGGAGACCCCATGTATTAGCCTGGCCTCTATAGGGTAATGAGGCATTAATAGCAGAAACAACAGAGGTATTTTTTATTACTAAGCACTCTTTTTTAAAAGCAAGTACTGTTTGTGAGACTTGCACTACTATCCTTCAAGCTTACAACCTTCACCAAAAGTATATTATATTGTACCATGCATGTTTTTTTACAATGGTGTTAGGAACACATGAGGAAGAAGGTGCTCAAAACTATGTACAACTGCTCATGCGCATGCATCTTTTCCCTCAGAGTGATGCCAACAAGTAGCAGCTCCTCGCTGAGCTTCTGCTCAGCCCTCCTGACATCTGCCCGACCATTATTTCTCCCTTATGCTTGTGCTGCCTTGTGCAACTAATATCAGTATCTGTCAAAGACAAAGTGAAGAGCTCTTTGGGGACGTGGAGTGACACCTCCCTACACTTCCCCTTGCCAACAGGATACCGTACCTTGAAGCTACTGTCTGATCGCTGTCTGAGTGCATAAAAAAAGTCCTTACCGAACCAAATGATAACAACAGCATAACAGCATAACACCATACTACACTCCTTTGGCTAAAGGCCTGGCACCATATCATCTGGGAAAACATTAGATATTATTTACAATAAGACTATATTGTGTACAACATGAACACAGCTCAACAGCGGTGAATATTAGATAATGCTTGGAGGGGCAGTTGTGTGGTGGTCTCGATCGCAAGCTAATCGTAAACACATCCTGCAGTTGTGCATAATACCATGCCTTTGTTTACATTTAGGGTTTGCTTGGTCAACAAAAGTTGCGCAAGATATTGATGTCTGAGATAGCTGCTCTGACTCACCACATGTTGGCATTGCTTTCTCTGGAGCAGAAAGGTTTTTGTGCCGTATCTTTTTCTAGCAACATGCCGCCACTCTGATTTCCCTTTTCCAAACAGGGCCGCTGTGAGGAGCAGACCAGTGGCAGCCTCTTCTCATGCAAAGTGTACAGACCTTGGCTGTTGGCTTATTTCCTGGTTCTCTACAAGGCATTCGATGCAAATGTGACGACTGGAAGCACACTGGGAGTAAACCAGCAGAACTGAAATGTTTGCAGACTTTATTTCTATGATTTGTTCAATACGTTGTCTATTTTTATTCTTGGGCATTTGTATGCTCTGAAAGTATTTATGGTGGAATGCCTTTTAATAGTGTTAGCTATTAACTGAGGACAAGCTTTAAAATCCTGTTTTGAGATGGCTCATGTTAAAAACTAAGTAAAAGTAACTAAAGGTCACAAAAGATCCTGGGACCTTAGAGGATTTTTGTTTTATAATTGCATTCCCTTTTCTTCTTGCATGGGACATCCTGTATACTAAATCAAACATGCAATGGAAATGAATTATTCCCTGAAGTGGCTTATCTACAAAATAACCCTTGCCTAGTGCATCACTGTTTCCCCCTTTTATGAAACATTCATCAGGGATTTTAACAGTGTGCATTTCAGACATATTTTTAACTGATGGTGAACTATTGACTTTAAAAAAAAAACCAACCTGCCAACTACAGATAGGCAAAGCATTTCCTCAAGCCTAAATCCATTACAGTTTGATTTAGATACTGATGATTGTCTTTCAACACAACACAGAACTTTCCACCGCTTTTGTAATAAAAAGAAAAGTTCCAGTGAAAATATTGCCATCACCATATGTTCATAAAATGAAGTAGAGTAATGAAAACCACCGGTCTGAATTGTATCCAGACAAATATATGGTCATAAATGTCAAGAAACATTGACAATCAAGTGAGCAAAAATCTGTTATTTCTGATCTGTTCAATGGGAAATGCACCCTCCACAGAGTCAGTATGGTTGTCCTGTGGAGGGCTGTTTGACACTCATAACTGAATAAATCACACTCGACTCGGGAGGGCAGTGCTGTAGTCCCAAATGTTAAAAAACAGGCGGAAATGCGGAATAACCGGAGGCAGGACTGATACCTTGAGCCATTTTTGTAGGTTGCCACTAGTCTTGGTCACAAAGTGGATATTGATTGACATGCACCGATCGAGAATGACGTCAAATCAGAGAGCATCATAACTGGGAGACGATGAGACAAAACGCTCTGTAAGTACCATTATTTCTGCTGTTCATTGACCTTGGGGACAGATCCTCTGGCAGCCAACATTTTCCAAGAGTTGCCCTCCTGCTTCTGTGTCTCCTTGGTGGAACTCTTCTGCTCCCACTCGACCACCTTACACATGGATGACTGCTTGCATCGACAGCCAGGCCGGCTGATGCGGTCATAACACTTCTGGGACAGTTTGACGCAGCCAGTAGCTGGCAAGTAGCAAAGCAGGCAGGGCAACACCAGTGAGAGAGCACCCATGAAGGCCCAACGGGCACAGCGGTGGGAGGGCCCACAGGAGCAGGGCCGATCAGCACAGGAGCCCTCTTCGTCCTCATCGTTGGTGCAGTGGTAGAACACGCCCCGGACCAGGCACATGCAAGTAGTTGCGTCCACAAGACTCCGTGCCGAGCACAGGCACTCCTGGTTGCACACCCAGCAGGAGGGCAGTGTCCGCGGAAGCGTGCATTCTGTGCACCGACACCTCCCGCACTGTTGACACAGCAGTGTGTGCTTGCTCGCTGTCTCTGTGACTCCCAGCGACTTTGGGCCCTGGGGCACGGGACCTGGAAGCTGCTTGACCTGGATGCTTGCAGCCCGACCAGGAGGCACTGTGGAGGGGGGGGCCACATGGTCCAGCAGCCTCTGGTCAGAGGAAGTGCTGCCACTGCTGCAGCTACTCATGGAGCTGGGCCGGCCACCACAGTAAATCCAGGGATGTGTGACGTCATGGGGCTCACACCGCAGCAAATGGGTATGGGGGGTGCTGACCAGCAGGGAGTCCTGTGGCCCCCTCGCAACCTTCTGGCTGGGCGGCTGAGTCGACACCACTGCAGGGCAATCGATGTAGTCGTTCTCAATGTGAGAGGACTTCATCTGGTCAATAGGGTAGATGGTCAGTGGTTGCTGGAACCTCCCATAGGGCACTCGACTGTCCAGCAAAGGCTGCACCATGACAGAAGAGGGGATTCCAGTGATGTGGTGTGGGACCCTCGATTCCATGCGTACGTCTGTGCCCTTCATATATCAGAGGGAGAGCTTGAAGTCTACTAGCCCTGCACAGGCAGAGAAGCAGCGTTAGACTGAACCCAGGATTGCCGAGCGCCTACAACAGCAGATACTGTAGCAGTCACAGATGGCGCTCCGCAATCTGAACTCCTCTACTACCCCAGCACCCTCAAGCAAGGTGCGCGCCCTTAACTAAAACATTAAACATACCTCGCTGTATAAACTGGTATGTCACTGTAAGGTAACCTGCATCAGAGGAAAAGGTTAATCCCCACTGACTTTTCAGGAAAGAACACAAAATTGGACATTAAAACTAATCTGTCTAACTTCACTTTATTAATATTTAACCAGTTTATTCCTTTCCCAAATGTTCAATCTTTGTTAAATATTCCTTGTCTGAACACAATTAGTTGTGAAGGGAAGTTTACTTCTTATTACACTGTTCAAAACATTCATGAACTTTTTCAAATAAGTATATCGGATAAAAGAGTTTGGATTTATCCAAGCAGACGATTTGAGGCTTTGAAAAATAAAAGGTTTAAACTTCATTGGAACGAAATGTCATTCAGCTGACACGCTTGACGATGTGACTTACCATGTTGCTCAACTTTTAGTTACTAAGAGTTCCCCACTGATATAGCAAGGCATTTTCACTTTGCTAGCTCTTTGAAAGTATCTTGATCCAGGGTACGAGAACATGGAATGATCAAACCCAAGAGACCACGGGGGCAGCCAGGGCAGTGGTCACTTTTAACCAAATCAAAAGCAGCAGCCTGGTTTCCTCAACAAATACGCAGTAAGCGTGACAAACAGCGCTGTGACCACCGAGTGTGGCCCGCTGGATCCCCGTACTCCTCACCAAGGCAGTTAAACATTTATTTGCTGGCACAGTTGAACTTTTCCAGATGTTCACGGCCCATGCGAACTAAAGTTTAAATCTTCAAAGTCTTACCTAGAGTTCCGCCTTTCGTCAATTCCAATAAAATCTCTGCTTAACCAACGCTGCCGCCGCGTATCGCCCAGTGCTCTCTCGCACCAGGAACAACATCAGCAAAACTTGCCAAATACGACTTAATTGTCTTTTTAAACGTTTCTCCCGGCCAAGGACACCACGAAGGATTCGTTGACAATCGCAAATACCGCAATTTACTGTACAAAACGTGGTAAGCTTCAGTCACGTCAAAAGAAAAGCAGGCTGCATCGTGCGCCAGGTTTCCGCCGATATTAACCTATGAACACAACAGTTCATCGCAGCCCAAAAATAAATTCTTTTGACTTTGACCCTTCTGCTCCCATGAAGGGTTAAACGATTTAAGAGCGAAAATTATATAATAATGACTGCGAGACTCAGAAGTTTTGTTATTTCCATTTGCGCCCAGTATCAAACCTCTACAATCTTGTTTTAAACCAGGCTGCCACCATTTATTAAATTACTGGACCGTAACACCGTGCACTGCGTTACTGTGCGTTGTAACTCGGTGTTTTAAGGTTTTTTAAGGCAAGGCTTCTCCATGCACAGTAGCCTAGGAAGAGCCGATGGGGCCATATTACTTGTAATAAATGTCCGCAAGAGAAGCATATCTGACAGATGAGGTGAGGCGTAAAATAATTCGTTCAAATTAAAATGAATTCGTCGCCTGAGCTGCGATTCGGATCAAGTAACCCGTGCAAACGCAGCAGAATAACATAACCGTAATAAAGTCACGACAGAACCATAGGTGGACTGACGATGGCTGTCTGCATTAGGACATTGGCTCCGGCGTTTCATATTTCATCATGCCAGCTCTTTATGACTTATCATTTCAGCGTTATACGTTCGCGTTTAGCACAAATCCCCATGAATCGATTAAATCAGTCTCTCGGGGGGAGAAAAAAAAACATTCATAATTCCATAAAGCAGATAAAGTAAATGACGAGGGCTTGCTGGAAACCATGACCGTTTTGTCTCTCTTACATCGTCAAGATTTATACACTATGAACAAGGAGAGCCCGGCTGCTTCTCACTCCAGCCAGATGTCCGGTGTACATTATCAAATATATTAAAACAGTAATAATAACCAGGGAGAACTTACTTGATATAAGAAATCACACATTTCTTTGTCTGACGTCTGCCGACGCATGTATGTGTATTCCAGACGTGTGCGTGTGTCCAGCTTGAAACAACCTCAAAGTCACTGCAGTGGAGACACTCGCTTTTCGCTGCGATGTTGCAACTACTTGGGGGTGGAAATGGCTTTTTATGAATGGGAGGGCGATAATCACACTGCGCAGACGCACGGAGTCTTTTTTTATGAATGGAGAAGGCGTGGCCTTCCAGCGCGCAAGTGCGACATTACAGTTTTATGAATGGGAGGCTTGAGAGCCTCACGGCGCATGCGCGACCCCCGTATTTCATGAATGGAAGGAGCGATCGAGAACTGCGCTGCTTCTGAAGGACGATCTTACAGAGAGGAGTGCATGAATGGATAGCTATCCTCCTTCGTCTTTTCTCATTCATATATTCACACCTTCATTTTCATCCTCCCCCATGAAAGTATTCCAATCTCCTGTTGACTGCTTCTTCTGCTGTGTGCTAAAGAAATGTCTAATGTATATATAACACAAAGGTAATAAGTGCTTGGAATATTTTAAATGATATTAGTGAAAAAAGCATATTTTCTTCAGGCGAGCTGCGGACTCATTTATTCTGCCAACATATAGCTTTTTTCCCCATCTTATTTTAAAAGATCATAATGTATATTTACTCTGATCGTTAAAATAACCTTTGCATTTCCGAATTATTCGTGCTTATCTTTCTGTGTCCGCCAAGAAAATGCTTATGCATGACCTCGGGAATGAATATGTAAAGAAGATGTAGGATAACACACGCTAAACACACATCCCAGATCTCCATCGCACTTTATTTATACATCAGACATTGTTAGATCTCAACCCAGCATATCCACAAACCCATGAGCAACGTCAGCTCTACCATGGATTGAATTTTACCTCCCATTACTTTATACCTTTTGAAGGCACGCTGTCCTCAAGTAAAGGAGATCCAGTAACAAATGCTGATCATATGGTCAATGTCAAAGATGTCAGGGACAGGCTTTAAAATTCATATGTATTCCTTCTGTTTAAAAGACGCTTCATGAATTGCATCTTGCAACACAACCTGGTTGTATCTGCTTTATTGTCTTTATTTTACGTGCCAGTGTGCACTAAGAGGGTTGCTAAAGAGGTTATGGAGATATGTTTAATTTTTACCAAAATTTAAACTGTTTATATATGTATAGACGCAGACCACGGTGCCTTATTTTAAACACCTTGTGCATCATTTTCAAACCTGCTGTGTTTTTGTTTGTTCTATATGTGGATTTTGTTAGAATTGTCAGTTTGAGCTGCGTAAGCAGCTGAGTGGACAAGGGCACTGACAGAAGAAAAGGATGTTGGTAAACTATACAGAAACCCTTTTTCTCATCTCCTACAGACCACTTTGGCTCACATCTTTGTGGCTAAAGTTTAACTGCAAGGCATGACAGCTACAGAAATCAGTGCAGTTATATAAACAAGTGATAGTTTTTCAAGTACAAGGAAGAATGAAAAAAACAAATACTGGGAGAAACATACATGCAATTTTAGTATGAAAATGGGGTTATGGCTGACACATAGAAACACATATCTTTTATTTTTTGCCTTTTGATAATGAATATTGCTGTGTTCAAGCAGTGTAGTGTTTGTTACACACACACACACACACACACACACACACACACACACACACACACACACACACACACACACACACACACACACATTGCTGTATAAGCAATAGACAGCCCTGCTGCATTTTCATAACTTGGAATGGCATGGCTAATGCTAACTTGCACTTGATGGGAAAGAAGGGCAAACTTTTCAGCACGGAGACATTGGTTGAGGTAAGAGATCCTGCAGAAATGTCCCAATGCCTTCCCAGATCTGACACAGTGCTTGATAGCTTGCAGTCCATTTCTGCTGGATGCTAGCAATGGCCATAGCCTTAATTTTCCAGGATACTGGAAAAATATCTGTACCCATGGGATAGCATGGATGCAGTGTTCCTGACTCATTATGGCTTGCTGGGACAATATTATAAAACAGTATTATAACAGAGGGATAGGCTTCACAAATCTGACTTACGGTGACACTTGCATGTGTTTTTAATAATACAATAGGGTCAGAAGTGGTTCATCAATGCCTTCTGTGTCTGTCCTCAGGTTGCAAACACAGGAGGACATACAGCTGGATTCAAAGCCATATCTGAACACACAGCCCAGGAGCTGAGGCACCAGTGCTATTTGTTGCGCCACTGAACCATCCACAAACACTGGAGATGGCTCAGTTTTTTTAAATCTCACACACCCATCTTTGTCCTTAGGATACTACTGTGATTGTGTAATTTAGAGAGGAAGTGAAGGTGTTTGGGCCTCTTATCTATGTCTTCAAGACACACCCCAGGTTTCACACACTGAAGCAGGGGGGTGGAAAGCAATTCCAAATGGAAAAGAGGTGTTTTCCCCGCCACAAAGTAAACGATGTTCGAGTATATCCTTTCCTTTATCAGCAGGAAATTCCACTATATCCCATTCTTTATTAACAGGAAATACCACTAGAAAATAGGTAAAAACATACAAATTCCTAGAAAATGAATAACCAAAAAACACAAAAATACACTTTGTGTTATACTAAAAAAGAAGCTGAGTTGAGGAAAGTTTCTTCTTTGTGAGCCAAAATTATTGCAAGTGTAAAAAACTAATGTCACCTGTGTCCTTGAAATGTATAAGTGTGTTGTTTTAGTTTTTCCCGCATGTCCGCAAATTATAATGGAAAGATAACATAAATGTAAACTCTGAATATGGCATCAGCAATGACTAATACAGGACTTGTTTGCATTGCATGCATTGTTACCTACAAAGTATGAGGATTACTGTACTGTTCAACATATCTTACAGCAGAAATCCCGAATGAGAAAATGCTACAGTTAAATGTTGTTAAAGAGAATTTGTGTGCTTTTAGCAGGTTGTAAGGGAGTGAGTAAGGAAAGGTTGGAAAGAAGTGTGTGTTTAGAGACAAAAGGTTAGCAGCCTAAAATATGAATGATTTAAATTAAATATAAATTGCCTCTCTTTCAAAGCTGCTATAGAGTCAGAGACAGGTTTTGTATGTGTGTGTGTGTGTGTGTGTGCATGCCCATTCACATAAGAACGATATTTAACATTTATAATTTGCCGCCCACTCTCCTTTAGCATACACTTGCCATACTCCTCAGGTCGCTTCTGAATTTGACACCTTCCCAATAAATCGGCAATAAATAAAGTGTACATCCTCAGATGAGTGTGAGATTTTAGAAAGGTTTCACGATGTTGTCTTGACATTACAGAAAGAGACATTTTCTTTATCATATACTGCAGCACCAAGATCAGGGGCTATCACAAAGAATGTCTTTTTCCTCAAACCCCAAGTCATCAGAAATGTCTTGATGATTTCAGGAAGCGTGCAGGATGAGATCAAAAGGTTCACTTGGCTTCCTGACTGTTGTCTTCCTACTTTTCACAATTACCCTTTTTCAAACTCCATTCCACTTTGTCAACAAGTATGTGCTTCCCTGTGAAGGCAATACTGTATGCAAATCATTGCCCAAAGTAAACAAGGGCTCTGATTGGCTCGTTCTCAAATGCGAAAACTACTGTGACTTGATGCCTTATCCATTTGTTTCCCTAACATCATGTATCCTTTCACAACATACTTTCTCCTTGCAGTACTGTTTATTAAGTCCTTGTTGAAATAAGATTACATTTTATGCTTTGATCAGAAACAATAGTTGTGATAAACCTCGAATGCTTTGTTCCCTGTGGGGGGCTTTGCATTTCTAGTACATTATTACATTTTGTGATACAATAAAATAAAATACCAAAGATCCAAGAGCCAGTACAGCCTCAAATAAAGAATTAAAATAACATATTTACAGTGGGTTACTGGTATAGGTTCATCTGTCTGTTTTAGGAGAATGGGGTCCTATGAGGGGGTACTGAGAATGGTCGGTTGCCATAGTGGAGGTTCCAGCTCTCTTCCTGTGGCACCAGGGGGGAGTAGTTCAGATTTAAAAGTGAGAATAACCTCTGACCTATGTTCAGGTTCTGAGTGAACTCTTCCCCCACAGGAGGAAATGAAACACATCCCACTGCTGGAGTTCCATTCACGTCATGCACATTCCCTGCATTCCCCTCAGCACTCAGTGCACATTTTGTCCATGCCTCAGACTCCCATCAACACCAATGGACAGCATCAAAGCTACAGGACAGGAATGGAGCACATTTGTTGGTGTGGGCAAAAAGGCTAGATTTCCTTCCAAGCTTTCTAGAGCTGAACAGCAGTTGAGATCTCAGACACTCTGGATGACTTGTGTCACCCGTGGTTTGGTCTTTTTGCCAGCACCCTGTCATGGTCTGGTTGGGGCGGTAACACCTCGATTAGTGAATATAGATGCATTCTTAAGAAACTAAACACTTAATGAAACAGCACTATCACAGGTTATTAATACAGGATATTGCATAGATATAGCAATATATTGTAAATTGCTGAAAGAGCACTATGATGAAGGAGTGCTATAGGAGGTAGCAATAAGCAAGGCATGTATTACTGTATTTGTATTTGTCCTCCTCAACAGAGGTGTTGTGCCTCTACATAATGTCCGATCTAGTGAAGGCGGGCTGAACCACGACACAGCAGCCAACCCAGAGTAGCCAAGCAGAACTGCTGCCATTCATATGCAGAGATATTATGCAGACTAATGCATCCATGGAAAATTCACTCTAGTGCCAGAATGGTCTTTATGCAGTCCTAAGACTGAGGCACAGGCTTGGGGTCCCACGCCACTGGATAATATCTGTAGCATTCAGCTTCATGGTTTCATACACACCGAAGAAAAAGATGCATTTGTTCTGTAGGAACCCATTCAGCAATGTGAATCTGTGCTTGCGTATGTTGGTGATTTGTTTATGTTTCAGCACTTTTCACTCTTTAACCTAAAATGGCCTCCTAAAAAGTTTTTTTGGCAGCAAAGCAACAGCTGAGTTAATAATTGCAACAGACTTAGGGGTGAACCATGACGGTCACGATATGATGCAGCTGCTCGCTGGTCCCAGGCGCAGGTTGTCACTCAACTCTCCAGCCCTCACATATTTTCCGTTTTATCCAGGCGAT
Organism: Heterotis niloticus; assembly: GCA_018136845.1. Lineage (NCBI taxonomy): Eukaryota > Metazoa > Chordata > Actinopteri > Osteoglossiformes > Osteoglossidae > Heterotis > Heterotis niloticus. The sequence continues at coordinate 25,891,212 of CM030890.1, forward strand.
AGGAAGCATTGTAGTTAAGGACATGACCTTGCAACCTGAAGGTCGCTATCTCCGTTCCTTTAATGAGAACCCTGCTCTAGTACTCCAGAGCAAGGTGTTTAACCTCAGCTGCTCCAATAAATGGCCCAAATATGGTAATGAATGAAACTGCAAGCCACTTTGGACAAAACTGTTGGCTAAATGGTGAAGGGATCATGATTCCTGTCAGAGCCTATTTCCAGATCAGGACCTTCATCAGTGAAAGGAGGGGATTGCTCACTGGCCTTCATCTGTGTCAGCAAGATGAAGAAAGGCAGACTGACTGACCCCTATCAATGGAACATCATTGAGCTGCCTGCTGAGGCTATATTTAAGGTCTGATTCAGCATCACTGGTTCCAGCTAAGCAGAAAAGACAGGTAACCCCTCTACCCCAAGAACGCGGTCATTGACAGCGCCCGTCTGAAATAAGCTCCAGCTGGACGGCAGAGTGCCAGCTGCAAGAAAAAGGGCACTGGTCTTCATTATCTATTTAATATTATATTGCATCATTTGGTCAGGATGTATAGCTTCTAACATAGGCTCGAAAACATCTGCTGAGCTTGCATCACAGCAATGACAGATGTGTGATAAAATCACTAGACAACAGAGACAATCTCTTTTTTCGAACCGCTTTTCCTTAAGTTGCTTGAGGGCAGTTTATTAACACTCAGCCAAATGGGCACACGTTTTTCAATGTTTATATATCAATGTGTTTGAGGCAAAAGGAGTGTCTGATTTTCTCTTTTTTCTTTGGGAAATAAATGTTTATCTTGTAATTAAGTTAAAACTGCAGGCAAGTGGCAGACAATGAGTAATAAAAATGCCAAATGCCTTGGGTCTCACCTAGGTTCTAGAGGAAGCAGCTACTCTGATAGCAGTTAATGATGTGCCAGTAATGGCTTGTGCCTCAGTTCCTGTGGTCAGCTGGAGGTCCAGCAGTTTGGCCACCTGAAAAAACACAGCAGGTCAACACAGTGCCCTCCTGCCCCCTGCCCGTCTGAGCTTTGCACCTTTCCCCCCTGCAGACATGTGACAAGGCTGAGGGACAGCAGCACGTGGGGGGTGGCCTGCAGAGTGGTGCCTGGCCTTTTGTCCATGTTTGTTTTGACAATACAGACACGACGGAATCTGTCGTTTGAGTCCTGAGGCAAAGTGATTCACCAGCATGATTTTTTACTGGCTTCCTTTCCATCACTAAACAGGTTGTTCTACAATTTTGAACTCCTTGTTCAACCACCTTGAGCATAGGTGCGCAATTTTGTCTTCCATTGAAGCAATATTCTCCTTGTTTGCCAGAGCTCACCATTTATGTACCTCACTCAGTGTTCTCCACAGAACCACACCTGACCAGTTTCATTCTGCTTGCTTATTTTTCAGATCAAATTGTCTGTCCTAATCAAAATCAGATAGCTATCTCAGCGTGTTTCAGGTAGCAGGTATCTGATGTCCTGTCAGGTGATGGTAAAGTTCCATGGGTGTTAGTGAGCAAAAGAGGCACAAAGAAAGGCGACATGTCGGTTCATATAAGGAACCTACTGTACAACCTTTACATAAGATCTAGCGAAGTTTGCACAAGAAAATGCACATTTCAGATTTACAGACATATTATAGCCTTTGTGTATTTGTGTGAGAGATGCGCTTTATTGTTCATTTACCTCCACTAACGGAACTGATGGCAGATCCTGGGAAAATGGGGGCAGAGAGCCGATTTTGTCCCCCGAATCACCGGCCGATCGGGAAGGGAAGGTGGCTAACCCACAACAGCCCCTTTGATAGCACCGGAGCTGAGTGACATGGGACACTTCCTGGCCTGAATGGGACCCTGACACATAACACCTGGGATGGCGAGTTCTAGGCCTACTCCATAGAGGCACCTTTGTATTGCCGTATAGACTGCGAGAGAAAAGAGAGGGAAACCCATCAGGGCAGCAGAGCTTTCAGAGCTTTCTCCTGTATCTGCTTCTTTCATTCTCCCCTCATTTCATTGTGGTCAATGTGTCGTTAGAAATTCCCAAAATCTGCTCGTCTATAATAAATCCAGATAAATGACCATTTTTTGTCAACTTATCATTTTGTGCAACTTTGAAATGTACTAATTTCAGAGAAGGGAATTATGTAATACCCCAAAGACTGAAGCACATTATAAGATATCTTTATTTGGTACCAGCCTGTGCTGTACATCATTAGAAGCCTTAGACTGTAGAAGGTGGATACGGTAACACGGGCCTGTGGGACAAGTGATTGAGCTTTTACATGGTTCCACCAAACTCCTTTAGGATCAAGCCATTCTAAAAGAATCTTAATTTCTAACACTGTATGCATTCAATATCAGGCTTGCACTGATGCTGATGCTTGTTTCAGTTCTTATTTAAATCACAGAGTTACGCACATCTTTATTTGTCAAAGATTTCCGAAGCCATGATTTCAGGGTCAGAATGAGCCCTGCAGAAAGTATGTAGTGGAATGATCAGGAATGTCTAGAGTTTCTCTCCATCAAGGCTGTACGACCCTGATCAGCCAGAGGAACACAACACAGGGAGCCAGAAGTCGTTGGAGGAATGTTAGAGGATGCTCTGCTTGCGCATTCTCTACACACACTGGTCTGCCCACTTATCATGGGGGCAAGAAAGAATGAGGAAAATTTAACAAGAAGAAAGGCCATACAAATGCTTAACTCTAGACAAAGTGAAGATACAGAGCCACAAGTGTCAGTGCTGAGAAACCTCCTGTGACCCAAGGAGAAAGGGTCTGGGGGGAGTCTGAAGGTGGGGGGGGGTGTCCAGGCCTTCCTACAAAAGGGTCAGTGGGTTTGGCTTTGGTCCTTTCTGGAACACAGTTGACCCACCTGTCAGATGCACAGACAATCCATAGCTGGAATTTGTACTTTTGTGAGAAAAAACTCATCAAAGACAGAAGAAGAAATAATAGCCCTTTATAACTTTCATTCATTGGTAGAGTTCAAAGTATAAAGAGAGACTGTGAGGAAAGGAAGGCAGAGGCACTGTAGTTGTACACAGAAGCTCCTCTGATACAGAGAGGATTGGAAGTTCAGCATCATCATGAGCAAAAGAAAATAATGGAAATAGAAAAAAAACAAAAAGCAAAATAATATCAACAATAAAACCACCCTGTGTGCATCACTTTGCTTAAAGAGCTTAACTCTGCATTCAGTTTGCTAGTCAATCATTGCTGAGCCATGCACCCACCACCCCTGCTCATGGCTGTCTCCGTTTTTATATTTCGGAAGCTTTGTAGTGTGGCGTGAGTCAGGAAGTGCCACTTGGCATTCACAGCAAGGTGCCGGGGCATTTTTACAGTTCAAGGAGAAATTTTACACCTCGGTCTAAAGTTTTTGATCCATGATGTATTTTCACTACAGTCACTATTCAGTCACTGTCTCACCTGCTCTTTTAGAGAATTTTACAATATTTTTTTAAAAGTGCCATCATTTCTAGTGATTCTTACAACTAATTGTTAGCACTGTTGTTTCTCTGTGTGACTTGTAAGCTACATTTCCAAACTGAGCAAGAACTCAACTTTTTTACATCGTCAGCAGGCGGAAGGCCACGTAATGGCTATAGTTTCCATCTTTGGGCTTGAAAGACTGAAAGGACACGTATTTGAGCTCTTTTTCTACTATGACTGGGCAAGGTACTCACCGCTTTATCATAAAATGCTCAGCTGCATATTTGGGCAAATCACTGTAAGCTGATATGAGGGAAAGTATGAGCTTATTGAATAAATGAAAATTTTCATGTACCTTTAAAAATAAAATGCTGTCCTCCATTTAGCCAATGTATAAATGCAGATAACTGACTACTGGTGCGTGGTGCACTGTTGAGACTGCGTAATGTTTTCTTTACCCCAGCACCAGGTGGACACGGTATGATGGTGCAAAGTGATGCATTGACACAGCTATATGGTGTCATTTCCTTAACATTGCCAGATGGTGGCTTTCCTTTGCGAGCACAGCAGTGGGAGTTTGTCATATTTCTGCAAAAACTGCAGGAAAGCTGCCATGATGTCCTGTGCCTATTAAACCTATGCACTGGATGCCCGTGTTCATACATGCAAATAATACCTTCCTTCCTGTTGCACAATTTTAAAAATGAGTTACCAGAAGCACATTTCACAGCATACAGTGTGTATTTTTTCGTGGGCAGTGTGTTGTTGCAGGATCTTGGGTGTTTCAGTTTGCTACATTGTATTAACTGTTTTTGAAGTCATCACCTTTTTTTTTCCTTTTCTGGCATTGTAATGCTCAGGGTACCTGGAAGGTCTGACTTGAAATTCTTAGTAGCCCATGATATTTGTACCAGGAGCAACTTCCAAGGTTTGGATTTATTTACTGGACAGGAAGGGTCCGGTCCATTAGCATGCTGAAGAAAACACCATCCCAGGGTCACTGGGCTTCTTTTCCCCCCTGGACAAACCAGATTGAATTACCCTGATTGTATAAATAGTATGACTGATTTCCTCTTCCAGATACATAATGCAGGTATCTCTTTACAAAGCTTCCATTTTGGCCTGGCTCTGTGCCTTTGCCCTGCCTCAGAAATCCTTCAACCCTTAATCCCCTGAGCAACAAAGGTCTGTTTCTTTGCTTAGCATGAAGTAGGCCTCTGAGGCCTGGTGTGTGCCTTGGCCTGCAGGCCAGAAGCCTCCTGTTTACAATTTCCCTATTCCTGTTTTTAATGCTGCTCGCAGGGAAGTCACAAAGGGCCAGTTTTGTACAGCAGGAACAAGGGGGCTATTAGCGAAGAGATGAGGAAGGAAAGAAGGGACCTTCAAGTGGAGGAGCCCAGGGGGGATTAGCTTCCTCAGCTGCCCCTCAGGGAGGAGGAGGTTTTCAAAAATATTCTCAGGCGGGAAAGCTATTTTTTTAGGGTTGCGTTGAAACCTGTGGTAATCCATTTTTTGCCAGTTAGGTCAACTGGCTCAACTCTTCATTTTATCCTCAGCAAGAGGGACATGGTTTAAACCTAATCTTCACCGAAGATAGTAAATGCTTTGACCTCTGATGGAACAAGGTCCTGTCAGCAGTGAAAGCTATGCCATTTACACAGGCATACATTTACATTTGTTATTTAGCTCATGCTATTCTCCAGAGTGACTTAGAATGTTCAGCTACATACACAGAATTGCCCATTTATACACCTGGTAAATTTTTACCAGAGTAATTTAGTGTGAGTAACTTGGTGAGGCGTACTAGAACAGAAACTGGGATTTGAACACAGGTCTTTTGAGTGCATGGCACGGACTCTGGAATGGATGTTATTGTATAACTGTAGTACAGGACAGTAATGTTATCACTCATGTAAGTTTGCTAATGCATCGGTATAGTTGTACAGTTTACCTTACTTCTGCTGTTGCTGGCTGACACCAGCTGTACTATGACATGTATACTGTATATCATGTATATACCTTTATTCTCTGTTTTTCTATGTCCTCCTACACTTGTGAGATATGCAGTCAGTCTAAAGACAGTCCAAATATCCAGAATGGTGCTAGGATGCATGTGACACGGAGGTGTTGCTCCTTCTTTGCTCCGCTTCTATCCTGAAACTGGATGAGCAGCTGATTTCTGTAACCTCAGTCTGGCACAACTGAGCCAACAGCTGCACAGCGCAGGCTCCAGGCACCATCGGAACAGCCCCGACGTGGAAAAACAAGCTTCTCCGGAGGGCTTTTAAAAATGAAGAGGCTGCTGTTTTCTTAAATGCAACTCCCCCAAACCACTCCACACCCACACCCACACCGTCCTCCTCAGCCCCACAGCCTCCCTCCTCCTCCCACAGTTATAGTCCCAATATATAAACAGTTAGAAGAGAAATGAAAACTCTGAAGAAGAAAAAAAACATTGTAGCATGTTTTAAAGTGATCAGAGTCTAAACTGATATGCAGAGGACAAGGAAGGAGGCAGTGTGCATAAGCTGCTCCTCTTTCTCCATATGGTAACCATTTGTCTAGAGGAGGTCTTCCAGACATAAATAATACTTAAAAAAGGAAAGAAGAGGTGGAATGCATTACTTCCATGGGGACTGCATCTCCGGAGGCCTGGTGTCCTTCACATCAGTGATGGAGCAGAGTGATCGGCTTGGGTCGGAGGCGGGGGGAACAGAAGGCCTTACCACAAGGATGCAAACAGACTGCCAGGAGAACTCATAGAACTGTCATGAAAGGGGGCAATAAACCAAACCCAGCTGTCAGTCTCCATACCTCAGATGAAGTGGTTTGCAGATAGCAGGAAGCGTCGCAGACGGAGCTTCTGAAGCGAGAAGGAGACGGAGTAATGGAATACTTGGTGCAGGGGCAGATCTCCTACCAGGACCCTCATTTAATCAAATTGTTGCTACTGTGTGATTATGTTCACGTGGAAAATATACTTACACATCAAATGGAAAGCACACTTCCTCTTTGGATACCAGTCAGGTTCAGGCCTTTCTGACTTCCTGGCCCCCCTTACTTGAAGTCTATCTCCCTGACTCTCACCACGCTGGAGCTGTCCCGAGGTCCAGACTGGGCTCTGTCAGTGCACAAGAAAGTCATCGTGATTAACATTCGCTGAATTCACGGTGGGACACACATTCTAAGCCCTTCTTTCCTGCTGCAAGTGGAATTCTCATTAAGTCATAACTACTTTTCAAGAGCCACATTCTTGTTTGGAATATGGGAGCTTTCCAAGGGCTAAGCTGATTTTTCTGAAATGGAAATGAATTGGAGCCATTTTAAATTTGCTAGGAGATGTAGAGAAAATTGATTTGACTAACGGCAGAGCAAGAAGAACTGCTATCAACCGATTCTGAGACTCTCAACATCACACGAGACAAATATTTTCACAAGAAAAACAGACCCCGATGACTGGGCTTTTTTTGGTGATTTTGATTTTTTTTTTTTTGGTTTTTAATATACCTTTATATTTGCATTCTGCAGAGCAGGATGGTGTACAATGATTACCATCCAGTATTTAACGTTCAGTTTTATTCAAGGTGACTTGGGATGCTGGGTGCACTAGACTGAAGTCCCTGCAGCCATCCACCCATCTTTACACCAGAGAAAATAACACACACGGATACACTCTACGGGCAATTTAGAAGTACCGGTTGACTTGAAATGCATATTTTTACCGCTCGGCAGGTAGTATCTTTTCATCGTATTAATGCTTAATATTTCTGGAGTTGCTTTGTGATGATATGCCACAAGGAAGGGAATCCGTTTTTTTTTTACAACAGAACCATGTATCTTTATAAAGCATTCTGAATCCATGCTCTGAGGATGACTCGGTGAATTGTGAGAGAGGAATTGAGAAAAAGAGCAAATGAGCATGACACAGAAGTGGAAAGGGGCTACCTGCCATGTGGTTTCATCAGGATAACCCTAACAACAAACTCAGCACATTTGGGCTCTCTTACATGAAATAAATGAAACCAGCAGTCCTAATTGGGTATGGTGCTCTGTTACGCTTTCCTCTCATTTTGCAATTTGTCCAGTTCCCTTTCTACGGTGTCATTTCCTCCCTCCCTGTAAAATGATAGTGGCCATTTCTTCTACCCCCATCTCCCACCACCCCCACCCCACTGTAATGATGATAATCCCAGAAGAGATTTTAACAAAAATGTGGGAGAGACATCCTGGGCCCTGAATGTTGTGTCGCTTTCTTCTACAAAACAGCTTTACAAGATGTGTAGCCATGTATACATTTTTTTATTTGGTTTATCACATCTTATCCCATTGGCAGCAATATTTGTTTTCATTTAAACAAAGTTGGCAAATGCAATAAGCAATTTATACTGGAAGTAATTTGACTGTGAAAGCTGCAGCATTCAAAGGCTCGGAGGAAGAAGTGCAACTTTGCAGGCCTTTTCCAGCACAATTTTGTGTGTTCTTGGCTCAGTGGGAATTTAGCCGTGTGTGCTCATGTATGGCTTTCCGTTAGGTGGGCAGTCGGAGCCGCACTCCGGGTCAATGGCCCCTTTGCCGGCAGCGTTTGTCTCGTTAACAGAGGAGGCTCCGGTGGGCCCCCAGGTCCTGCTCCATCAGCCTCATGTCCCTCAGCCTCTTCAGTGACCTCCGGTCTCAATGGCTGCCTCCCTTTCGCCTTCTTTGTGTCTTTCAGCAGAAGTATGCTGGGCCACTCACAGAGTCATTGACGTGCACTGTCATTGCTTTAGTGGGGGTTAGGGAGCGTTGAGCAGGGGGTGTGATTGGGTGTGGGGAGGTTGGGGGCCCTCTGGACGGAGCCACGTATTTTGGCATGCAAACGGGCAGAGAGCCATTGTAGGCTGTAACAGTTGGCTGAACATTCCCATTCAAGAATTCCTTGCAAGGGAAAAATGGTAAAAAGAGTCAAAGCACAAGCTGGAAGAATGGATATCCCCCGTCCCCCGACATCATTCCGGATGATAATGAGGCCCGTTCCGAAGTGGACAGGATGGCCCACTGCCCCTTCCCTAGAGTGCCCACCGTGCATTAATATCAGGACCCTTTAATGATGCGGCTCAATCCCCAACTGTGCACAGAGCCCACTGACCTGGACATGAGCAATGGAGACAACAAAGACTTGGTTTTAGCCAAACCAACAAGTTCTAATAACAGGTGATGAAGGTTTGCTCACCACTGTTGGAAAATTTCCATGGTTATAGTACCAGTAAAAGTGTGAGTATACCTGGGAACTTGGACAATATTTCTTTAGGCAGGAGTGTATTTATTGTTTTGTGAGCCTGAAGAAAAGATGGAAATTGAGCCCTTATCAGTCTTATCCATTTCTATACTTATTTGTCTTACCTATCAAGCCCAATTGTAAAAAGGCCTTTGACTGGTCCCTGGACTGTTTAGTAGAACAGCTGCTGCAAAGGTCTTCATTGTATATTGTATATATATTAATATGTGAGAAAATCTTTATTTACCCTGTAATTTATGAAACATAAATTTAACAGCACAACCCATAATAAACTCTTAAATCCACGAATAAACTTGTTATTTACTAATGACTTCATCACTTAAAGAAGTAGCCAATGGCCATTTTTGCACAGTGGCACCTGTCAAGGGGTGGGAGGGTATATTAGGCAGAAAATGAACAGTCAGTTGTTGAAGTTGATGTGTTGGAAGCAGGAAAACTGGCCAAGCATAAGGATCTGAGCAACTGTGACCAGGGCCAAATTGTGATGTCTAGGTGACCGGGTCAGAGCATCTCCAAAATGCTGGGAGGTCTTGTGGGGTGTGGGGTGTTCTCGGTATGCAGTGGTTAGTACCTACAGTACCAAAAGTGGTCTAAGGAAGGACAACCGATGAACCGGTGACAGGCTTATAGGCACCCAAGACTCACTGATGTGTGTGGGGAGCGAAGGCTAGCTTGTCCAGTCCAATCCCACAGAACTGGACTATGGAGCAATGGAAGAAGGTGGCTTGGTCTGATGAATCACATTTTCTTTTAGATTTGTGGACGGCCAGGTGCGTGTGCGTTGTTTACCTGGAAAAGAGATTGCAGCAGATGCACGATGGGAAGAAGGCAGTGTGATGCTCTGGGCAAAGTTCTGCTGGGAAGCATTGTGTCCCGGCATTCATGTGGATGTTACTTTGACAAGTACCTCCCACCTAAACATTATTGCTGACCACGTACACCATTTCATGGAAACTGTGTTCCCTGATGGCAGCGGCCTCACCACGTTGCAAAAATTGTTCAGGAATGGTTTGAGGAACCTGACAAAGAGTTCAAGGTATTGTCTTGGCCTCCAATCTCAAATCTATTGAGCATCTGTGGGATGTGCTAGAAAAAGAAGTCTGATCCATGGAGGCCCCACCTCACAGCTTACAGGACTTGAAGGATCTGCTGGTAACGTCTTGGTGCCAGATACCACAGTCCATGCCTCAAAGGGTCAAAACTCTTCTGGTGGCACAAGGAGAACTACTCAACGTTAGATCAGTGGTTGTGGCTGATTGGTGTATAAAGTACTGTTGTCTGAGATTTACACTGATGTGCTATGAACTTCGCTATCTTTTTCCTACTGTACTTTTAGTACTGTAGTTATTGCTGGGCATAGGGTCCAAACAAAATGGAACAGTCCATTACAGCATGGACTAAAGGGGAACCACGCTGACAGCGGGCTACTGAAAAAATAACTATGATAGCAGTTTTTGTAGGTTTCATATTTCATTTAAATACTGTAGGTTTAACAAAAATTGTAATAAAAATCAATAAATATATGAATGCAAATATCTTTTTTCATGGGGCTCCAGAATTATTGGGGTCTTCATGTTTGCCTACTTTCACCTAATATCGTCTGCCACTGCACATGGAATGAACTGAAGAGAATACTGAAAGCAAAGCTGCACCATGGTAGCATAGTGGTTTGCGCTGTTACCTTCCCCTTGAAGTATCAGGGCTTGAATCCCATCTCCTGATGTGCTGGTAGAAAATGCCTAGGTCTGTAGTTTGGTCAAGCATTGCATGAGCGTTAGCTATGTTATCAGTATTGTGTGGCAAGAGCTCCAGAAGGCAAGTTTTCTGATTTCCCACTAAAGTTTATTAATCAAATGGCCTCAGAAAGCCATTTTCCACAATAGGTACTCATACTTTTGACTGGTGCTATATGCTAAGGTTTCAGCTTTTTAAACCCCCTTCTGTATTGTCAATTTCTGATTTGGATTTGGCAAGCAGCTACCTTATTGCTTTAGTAGTTACATCAGAAAGTACTCAGTGTCTTCTGTCAGACTGAGCTCATGCACATTTATGTGTTCATCAGCTAAGGATGCTAATAAGAGAATGGTAACTGCCATCAGGTGAGATTTGGTTATTTCTATTTCTTTCTACATTAAGAGAAGGCACAGAGGTGGCTCACCATCATCTTCTTCGACCTGCCTTTTGAATACAGATAACATATGCACTCAGTACATTCTAGGCTGGATGACCAATGTTCCAACTGTAAATATATGAACCGTGAGGCAAAAGGTTTACCTGCTTTACCACCATGCTGCTCCAGCAAAGTTCCATCCTTTGCTGATATGTACTTAGAGCTTTAGCCAACCCAAAGAAGCTTATTCTGAGTATTTTCTCTTCTTTTCTTTTTCATTGTCTAAACTGTGGGATTCATGGCTTCTTTTCTTGCTTGTAACAGAGCAATTTGGCTGTATCTGTAAGCGTTGCAAAAGATTTGTGGTTTAATTGGGTCCTTTCATTGTGCCTGTTTTTCAGTCACTCTCAGGATGAGCGTTGGGGGATGCGAGGGTGGGGTGGGCTACAGCATGACCCTTCTGCAGGCCCAGGTGGCCACCACCAGCAGGCCACAACTCTTTTCACAACAAATCCTGACAGGAAGAGCATGACGGACATGGTCACAAACAGGAATCAAAGGAGATTAAAGGGTCTAGGATACTTTTTTCCCTCAACAGGTGCTTGTCTTTCTGGCTGATCCCCTTAAACCCTTCATAAAGAGACCTCAGTCTGTGGCTTTGACGTGCTGCTGCTCGTGGTCTACTGTTCCTCTCCCTGTCATCTGCTCACAGTCACTTCTGCTCAACTGAATGGCTTGTATAGATCTTAGTGGACGATAATAATTATACCCTGAAGTTACTGGACATTTTGTCCTCAAAATGAAATGATCTCACACGTCCACTTGCAGTAGTGTCTTATTTTATTCAGTTGTGTGTTCTAGAAGACTTTCATCTTTATGACTGAGACATAAAACATGCAAAAAGAATGTGCACAAATAACTTATTTTGCCTTCTTTTCACAATTTAGTGTTAAAGTATATGGATTCACGATAAAAATACTGATTGGAAAAGTATGTGTAAGTATAATTTGCTATTCAGCTAATGTTTAACTTTTGACGAGAATTGAGTACTTTTGCAAGGCACTGCAGGCCAAGAGACCATGTGTGTGATTTCCCTTCATTTTGTTTCTTGTGAGACATAAAGTTCATTTTCTCATTGGCAGAGGAAAGAACACATCTAATAACTGGAATAATGGTGTCCAAAATTAAACTTTTCCTGACATCAGTGGCAGATATGAGTCCTACATACAAAACCTTCACCTGGTAAACAGGATTCATGACTGATGAATAGCATGTTTACTGAAGCCTTACTTCCTTCTCCCTTATTTTTTTCTTAGCTCCTCATCACTACGGCACTTATGATGTCATCCTCTCGGGTCCCCCACGACCCCCCCCCCCTTCCTGAATTACAGGGGAAACACAGCTGTAAAGGTTCAGCTGAAACTGTGTGTTTCCGCTTGTCCCATCCTCCTGGTCCTGCTGGGCATCTGTGATTGATTAGGATGGATCAAGATGAAGCCATCGCTCATTTGGCTCCAATGTCCCACAGCTGGAAGGCTGCAGTCGGGCCCAGGCTCCAGTCCTCACTGGGGAAACAGATAAAACTGGCCCTCAGGTCTGCGTGAGACATAATGTGGTCCTTATGTGTGAACTTAAGTTCTCTTCTACTCGGAGCCATAGGCTATGAAGGCCTGGAAGAATACCCCCCACCCATTCACCACCTAATATTTTGAAAGTACAGTCACCTTTAAACATGGTTCTTATTATGTCTGAGGGAGAGTTTTAGAATTGAAGCCGATCCAGGCAGTTGGATGGAATCCAAAAAGCAAAACTAGCAAAAGTAATATTGTCAAATGTTGAGTTATAGCACTGATTTTTAGCCGATGTCTCCTAACCTCCATTTCCTTCTGACACACTCATCTGATGTGTTTATTTTTACAGATACGTCTGCTGGGAATTTGTGGTATCACACTTATTCTTGAGAGTGGCTTAAACTGAAAAGAGGGAGAGTTTCATTCAGGGAAGGCTTTTCATGCACTCTTTCTCTCATATATAAATAAATCCACTAATGTATTAAATATTTATTTCATAGTGGATTTTTTGAGAAAGGATATTTGGTTGGCTTTCTCATGTGCTACTTGTAAATAAAATTAATGCTGGAAAGTTGAATACTGGGACTGACTAACTGACCTGTGAGCACCGGAGTATAAAATCTGCTGTGTCATGAATTTTCACCATGTTGTTTTATTCTTGCAAAAGAAAAAAAGAACAAAGTAGGGAATAAATAAAAAAGTAATCAAATAAACATATTTACGCTGTATAGCCAAACGTATGTGGGCAACCTTTCTAATTACTGGGCTGAACTGTTTCAGCCGGACCACTGCAGCATACAAACACATTCTAGATAACTGTGAGCTTCCAACTTTGTGGCCACAGTTTGAGGAACCTTCTTTCTTGGCCCAGCATGACTGTGGCCCCGTGCACAAAGTGAGCTTCATAAACACTGAAACTCTCCAGAGAAGGTTGATGCAGAAGAACTTGAATGGTTGCTCAGAGCCCTGCCTCAACCCCACCGAATGCCTCTGGGATGAATTGGAATGCCAAGTGCAAGCCAGGCCTTCTCGCCCGACATCAGCGCCCGACCTCACCGATGCCCTTGTGGCCGAATTGGCACACACCCGTGCTCCAAAATCTCATGGAAAGCCTTTTTAGAAGCGTAGAGGCTGTTAGAGCAGCAGATGGGTTTGGAATGGGATGTCCAATAAGTACATATGTGTGTGATGCTCAGGTGTCCACATACTTCTGGCCATATATTCTAATTAATCCAGCCAGTCCAGATGGATGGTGCAATAGTGGTGGTGCAATATGACAACCGTGTTACTTTGCCTTGCGAGTGACTCTCCTAAAGTTCAGAGTCACTTAGAGTGAGACATGGTCCCCATTCAATGGAAATGGTGTGACTGAACATATAAAATGTAGGACATTGTCCTTCACCCTTCAGTGTGAAATCATTGCATACACCCACCAGATTTACAGTATATGCTGTGGACCACTGTAGACCATCAGCAGCAAGAATATTTCACAGACGCAGATATAAAGCAAAACCCAAAAATAATGGGTTGGTTTGGTTGCAGGAGGGTAGTGGCATTAAGAACGGAGGCAAATGTTTGACTGAGTGACAGTTGTGAGCATCCTCACAGAATCTTCTTATTACATTGTACTAGAAAATTACAGATGTTTTATGTTGTTTTAAAAAGTAAATGATGGTGGTGGGAGACATATACAAGATGCTCAAGGGCATACAGGGCAGTTTTGATATGTTATGTTATACTCCACCATGGTTCAGACCACGCTGAAGACCCCAGGGCGACATTGAGTCCTGTTGTGTGTCAAAACGTTTCCAGATTCTGCTAATAAATATGCCCCCACCGGGCTCCTTGTCTGTGCGCATCATACCGCTCCTGTTCAGCACCCACCCTCCTTCTCTGAGTGGGATTCCCCAACAATACACACATACGCGCACAATTACACAAACCGAATACATGCCCACAGACCACCACAAACATGTCTATGAACATGCATATCCTGGTACACCAAGACAATCATGTAAAATGCACACACACTTACACTATGACCCAATATAGCATAAAGCAGGCTCATTTCATAGGTAGGTCTGTCTCCACAACAACACCCCAGAGGCCCGGTCCGTCTCAATCCACTTCTCAACAGGAAGCTGGATTCCTGCATGATGACCCCTCATAGGTTGTCCTGAATAAGACTGCCTAAAGATCCAGAATTCCCTTACACTGAACAGTCTTCTGAGCAACTGCATGCCACTAAATAGCATGTGAGATGATCTGTGAAGTGTGAAGTTTATTTTTTCCCAGCAGATAAATATTCATACTCAATGTCCATACACATAGCATTCCCCATTTTGGAATTATTTCCAGCTTGCTTCTTTCTAATTGGTCCAAGTACAGCTGTATCAAAAATAATAAAGAATAATGTTTGATGGGTTTTCAATACAGCTAAATATTTCAACAATGAAAGTACCTTAAAAAATAGCTACTAAAAATTTACATTGCTCATGCCAGTCAGAGGGCTTTTTACGGAATAAAGATGGTTCTGGAAAAAGTGAAGCTGATCGATGTGCTTTCTTATTCTACAATAAACGGGAGACACAACGCTGCCCTTCTTTCCTATTGATGCCCATAATTAATGCTTTAAAACAATGCAGACAGTGAACCACAACCAGGTATCTTCTATAGTAACTTCAGGGAGTGCTGGTGTTAGTCTCAACAAAAAGCGGATCTCAAAGCAGTCTCCTGGTCACCACCCCCTGACAGGCTGTCTCCTTAAATGTCTTTATGTGGACTTACTAACCTGGTGACCAGTCACTTTGTGAAGCAGCCACATGTCACATGAAAAAGACTCATTGCACTCTGTCAGAACACAGGAAGAGCGGTGGAGAAGAACATTGTTTTCAAGTGCCCCCCTCACCAAGACAATGGCTGACTTCAAAAGCTAACTTTTTTATACATTTCTGTATTACATGGGAATAATGGCAGGAACTCCCCTAGTTTGTCAAGGGAACAGGGACACAGCAGAATAAGAAAGAGTGGAAAATCCCTTCATGCTGACATTGTGAAGGAGGATGCTTTTGTGTGGAATGCCACATATTTATCATCAATAGCTGCTGCTGTCGGAGACGTCCGCATGTACCCCCAGGTTTCTGCCAAAATTTCCCACCAGGGATGATGGGAAGAGGAAGGGGAAGTGACTTCAACAGGGAGAGATGAAGGTTACCAGAAATCTCTCATGAATGCCACATGTGCAGCTCATGGATTCCTTTTACTGAAGGGGGGTGAGCATCTAAAATAAGCAGTTTTCACCATGCAGAAGCTGTCTCATATTCTTTCTCATATATTGTCTCATTCATGCATGACTGTTTTTCTCTAAAGTGACGTACAATGATGAGCTATGAACAATGATTTACCCATCTGGGCAATTTGTACTGGAGTGATTCAAGGTAGGTACTTCAGTGAAGAGTATTATAGAAGGAAGGGTGTTTTGAACCCAGGACTTCTGAATTGTGAGACAGCAGGTCAAAATACCAAGTTTCCTACATTC
This sequence comes from Heterotis niloticus, assembly GCA_018136845.1. NCBI lineage: Eukaryota > Metazoa > Chordata > Actinopteri > Osteoglossiformes > Osteoglossidae > Heterotis > Heterotis niloticus. The sequence goes on from CM030890.1 coordinate 25,907,131, forward strand.
ACATAAACTGTTTCCTAACATAAAAGAAATATTACGCATGTAACATAAACAGCATTGCCCCAAAAGTTGATAAAATTGTAAACTTGGCTAGAGGATACGTTTCTATTTTTGTATGCAAACGGAATCCATAAAAATTTTGACCTATCTATCTATCTATCTATCTATCTATCTATCTATCTGTGTTTTAGTTTTTAAGATGAAAAATTAGCAAGTAGGAAATAACATGTACTGTATTGATAAATCCCACTTCTATTGCACCACCAGTAAGGAGATTAGCAGCAGCATAGAGGAAACAGTACAGCCTCACACCTGAATGTAAGTGGTAAGCCAGGCCATGCAAATTCACCCTTAAATGGTCAAAGCTTTATGTACAACATCCTGTGACATCACAAATGAATGCAAGAGCTTTGTTTTGGGATGTGTGGCGCCTCTTTTTGGAAATCTGGAGATTCCGTCCCATCGCACTCCTGACATCAGCAGGGCTGTTTGTTGATGTGAGTAAGTGCAGTGACCAGTATTTAGGTATGGTCGACCTTTATGTGAGTCTGGTGGATAGTGAGACCATTTTGGTAAAATTTTATTTCTGAACAAGTTGTATGTACATATCTACTTTTTCTTCAGTGGTCATTACACATTGCAGTGTGAAACCTGGAAAAGTTGAATTGGCATTTGGGATACAAATAGTATTCAGTCAGTGAGAAAGTTGGAAAAGACTGTGGGAAAAGCTAGAATTTTGGATAAGGAGTGTACTTACAGTTGGTGGTGACACTTTGATAATAAGTCTAACCTTTTGACTTTTATGGTTTAAATGATAAAGAAGACACTTTTCATTTGTGTGGCACTGGCTTATTCACTGATACAACTACTTGCTTTTGAGACATTGATTAAAGGTATTGGATGAATTAGGGCCTTCTGCAGCTTAACATTAGCGTTGTGCTGCAACAGATAAACTGGTCTGAGAAATGCATTCACAATAGTGAGAATGTGTCATTTCCAGAAATGTGCCAATGCTATTGAGAAAAACTGTAAAAGGCCCGTGGATAAAAATGTGTCCACACAGCACAGAGTTAATCAGGGGGAAAGCTGGGACACCCAGAGCCTTTCTGCAAGCCTTTTTCATTATGTTTTAGTTCACTTTGTAATGCTTTTGTGATAGCCACATCTTGGGGCACTCTACAAAAATGCTCCACCGGTTGGAAAATGGAGGCTCAAGTTAAAGTTGAGTTTTTTCCCATATTGCAATGCTGTGCTTGTGTTTTGGCCCAGCAAAAAAGGATAGAAGGACCAAAGAGCAGAGTTCAGCATTCTGTTTGAATTCTCCATATCTGGGTTATGATTTTGGAAGGAAGAAGGGGTGGAGGTATTGGTCCTCCACGTAGACAGGTCTCTGTCACCATGTTTTTTATAAGCCCAGGGATCTGGCCACAGTTCCACAAGTCCCCAAGGAAGCCAGTGCTCATTTTACTTCCTGCCCCCATTATGGCCTGAGGGCTGAAAGCTGGGGAGGGGGCTTGTACTCTCGCTCACTCTTATTTGCTCTCTCTCTTTCGACAGTCCAGGGTGAAGGGGGATGGGGTGGGGGTGTCTCCCCTGCCTTCCTGTTTTATTTCAATGTAAATCCCAGTCCCAATGATAACACTGTGTTCCCCCAAGTGGCCTAACTGGATCCCAGGCCAAGTGGACCTCAGCAGTTAACACGAACACTACATGCATAATAATACTTGTTGCATACTGCATAACAATGACCTAGCAGACCAGCACTTCAACTGGCCTTGTGTTTGTCAAAAAATACTTTGATAAGCATTGCCTTTCATTTGCAAAATTAGAAAAGAAATAGACTGAATAAAAATAAAATAATGCTTTTCATTTAGTTCTGGATTTGGCACACTTTTAATGATTTTTCCATTAAATTAATGAAGGTACATACAAAAAACAGACAATGTCACCAAAAAGTTTATTCATTGATAATCTGCTCTGCTGCTGTTGTACTTAAAAGAAAAATGAAAACAGACAGTGGTGCTTAAAATTCCCAGTTGTAAAAATGGCAAAGTTTACACAACAACCCATACTTGTTGTTGTGCACCAGGTCTGCCATACTACTAAAGCCATAAAAGAAGGGCTTACAATTAGCATTTTACATTTTAGTAAAGTGGGACTCCACTGGTTATTTCATGTGCATCGGTGAATAAACAGGGTTCCCGAGTGATTGACACTCACATCCTCGCTGCTGAACTTCTCTCAGAGCTAACTGGCACATTCATGTCACTCATGTCATGTTTTCCCAGCTGAACTAAGCCAGACAAATATGATTTTGTGTCACTGTAAAAATACAAAATAATGCCAAAGTGAAACTTATCTCAGAACCATCTCTGAAGAGTAATGGGTCAGATGTTTGTTCATGTTGGCTGCATTCCCAACGTGAGGCCACAGCGACATGTGGAAAGGCTGGTTTATAAGACTACACTGGCACCCTGTGGCACACATCTGCAAACACTCCTACAAGTCCTAGGCCATATATTAAAGAAAAGGGTGAAACACTCCACAGAACTTCAGTCCGTATAAGCAAGCAAAAATATAGTAAAAAAATTTATTTGAGGATTATGATTCACACTTAGCTGCAGTGTCACAGACTGTGTTGTTTATACAAGAAAGGACATACAGTAGCTGATGGGGATCATCTATGATTAAAACATACACAACACCAAAGGAAAATGTTTAAATTATATAACAAAATACAGAAATACTGTAAAAATCTTATTGTATGGAATTCTTTAATAGCCAATATCCTGCCTAGCTAATAAAGGCTCGGTAAATAATTTTTTTTCCCCCCTTGTGTTCTGCATTCTGTTATTTGTGAATTCAACAAAACACTTTCAAATTACAATTAATTACTAATTTAAAGAGTAAAAAAAATGTAGGAAATGTTATAATACAGAATATTAAAAATTAAATGTACAGTACATCTACTTGTATGATCAATAAATATTGTATTTAAAAGAAAAACATTTATAAAGCTACATTTTCAACATGTATAAACAGATGTTTTACACTTTAAAAATAAGTTAAGAGTAATTTCATTGAAGTAATTGTGATTCATTAATGTAACAGTAAGTGAGGAATGTTTTTAATATTCATTTGTTGAGTGCAGGTACAGTATATAAATTATAATCATATGTTGGTGGTAACAGAAATTCCAGATTCCCGTAAGCAGCAGTAATGTGTTCTGGCTTGTGTGATAACATTCACGAATCGTTACAGAGACACAATAGTATATCAGGAGCTAGGCTAGTGTGTAAACCCTCATTCTTCACTGGTTTGCAGCTTCTACCAAACGGGGCAAAAAGTAGATAGCCTTCTGCCCAATATGGGTCCTTGGACCTGCTTTGGTGTGCCCATTCTTCTTGATTCCAACATACCAGTTTTTCTCCTTGTACTTCTCCGACATATATGTATTGTAGTGATTCTCCTCCATCTTCTCAAAAAAATAGCACTTGTCATTCAGGGTTGGCTGGAAACAAAAGAAAAACCATATCATTATCATTAACAAACAAATAAATAGATGCAGCCAACTTTCCTGCCCTCTTCTCAATACAACAGTATAACAGAATACCACACAGGAAATATAATGGTGAAGAATAATGGTCACAGCTTTATAACCTAAACATTGCCTGGTTATATCCTAATGAGCTCTGTACTGTAGTACCTTCAATAAGAGTAATAATATTAATAATAACACAAATAAGTGGGAGACCACTGTTGGCAATGATTGTGCAAAGACTCACCGAACCATAAAGCTTTCCATCCTGATCCATGGCCAGGTAGTAGCCCCCCTTCACACCCTGAATGACCACTACACCAACACTGACAGCTTTCACATGCAGCACATCTAAAGTGGACACACAGTGCGTCACAGAGACAGACAGGTTGGCCACACACATCCTTTCCCAGCTCCTGCACCTATTCAGAAATTTCTGCAACCCTTGTACAGCTGTTAAATCACCTGCTGACTATGAGGGAGTAGATTCCACCAGTGCATAAGTGATCACATGAGCATAGGCCTTTAAGACTCAGGGTCAAAGTCAGTGAAGGTGAACAGAGCACACGGCTCGTGTGTTTCCAGGACTGTAACTTTGTTTTTTTTTTTTACTACACAAGACACAGGCACTCCAAAGCATGTCTCATTCTGAGTCCTTAGAAGTAACAGTATAGGACTTCCCATCAGTGACACCATCTCTCTCCCCCAATAGGAAGGGTAGCCGGTAACCTTACACCCCTTGTTACCCCCTATTGACTACCCTATACTTACCTTCCTTACTAGAATCATAGCGATTTATGTTAGATCATGTCAAAGGCTTTGAGTAAAGATGTGAACATTATTATTGTTTATTATTACTTTATTTTTACGTCCCGCCACCTAGACCGATCGTGCGTGAGAGAGTCAGTCTTACTGTAGGGGTCGTCCTCCTCACGGCTGCCGTCCACCGTGCCGTCGCTCAAGATGCGCAGATGGAAGCCGCCGTTCAGGCAGTAAAGGCGCCGCGGCCGCCGGTGGTCGAGCTGCGCCACGCCAGGGCCCGGGACCAACAGCGAAACCCCCGCATCGGTCATGGCAGCGTGCGGCTGCCGCAGAGCGGCGCTCCCGAGCTTTAACAGAGGGAAGGGCATGTACCATCAGCGGGGGGGGGGGGCGCTCTCTCTCTCTCTCTCACGCACAACATTTTCCATCAGACAAGTGATACAGCAGAATCTCGCACAATCGTTCTGCTATTACAGGAAACGTGTTTTGCCAAATTCAACAAAACAAGTTATTAATACTGTACTTCATTAATCCAACACCTTTGCGCAAGGCAACTTACAATGTTCACTGTCCACGTTAGAATGACCTAACCCGTTTGTGCGGTACAGCTGCGTTATCTTTACTATTTCAGGTCAGGTTAGTACTGTAGTCGAAGGGACTATGGCAGGACATGGGACTCGACCCTTAATCCTACGAGCCGAAAGCACAGTTCTAACCATCGCACCTTTTGAATACAGCAGAGCATTCTTACTGGACCCGTTCATGACTTATTAGACGAACTGTAACAAATTATATCACATGAAGCTACAGTTAGACGTATGACTTTCACTTGTTTGAGACGTTTGTCCAAGGCAATGCAGGTGCTAAATGATAAGCTTTTGAACTACCCATTTACATAGGAGGGTATTCCTACTGCATCAGTACAGCATAGGTACCTTGATCAAGGAAACTACAGCAGGAGGAGAAACCAATAACCTTCATCTTACGAAACAACTTTAAATGCTACGGAGCTGTAAGAAACCTGTTTTTACTATGAGTATCCCATCAGGTCAGCAAAGAATGCCGTGGCCCAGATCTGTACACAGTATATACTAACTACTTTCCCCAATTAAATGAGACTGCCAACCAAACAAACAGTCCGTAACCAAACTCCAAGTAAAACTTTAAATAATCTCTAACTAATGTATGAGGTTAACTGTTACTAGTCAAATGTCGAATTAAATGCTGTATAAAGTTAAAACAGGTACTTCTTGATAAACCAAATGCTCAACAAGAATAACTACTAAACCATGAGCCACAGTTCACTACTGGTTTTTCGGCTTACCGCTACTTGTTTTGCATTCCACAAACTGGTCTATTCTCAGGGAAAAATCATTTTCGCTGTCCTTTCGAGTCCATGTCCAGGAGCAGTAGCTGTGTGTCCAGTTAAAACTTAGCCTTTGTCTCTTTTGAGAGGGAGACAGAGCAATAGCCAGAAACTGGCTTGTTATCATTAGACACAAGAAGCCCAGTCAGCCTTCACATCCGGAGCATTTTGAAAAGAATGTCAATGCCTGTTCCAAAAAAAAAAGAAAAAAAAAGAAAGAAAGAAAGAAAAGGCTCCCATGGAATGTGAGAAGTGCGCACATTAAGGCTCCTTTCCAGGCAGTGAAGTGTGTTACTGGAAAGGCAGAGCTCAAGCAGCTCCACCAGACAGATTCCTGAAATACACAGCAGTGGGACTGTGCTATGCTATGACCATCAGGGCACGGAGGGAAAATGGCTCATGCTTACCTGTGAAAAAGTCTCAGGAACATGGCCAAATGTAGCAAGCATTTTGAGCAGGTTCACAAGGCCAGGTTACCCAGTGTCTGGCCTACTGGGCAGCATCTTTCAGTGAGTTTTTACTGGTGAAAGTTCTGTCTGTGCTTTTATGGCCCAGCATTTGGCCACACCCACAAGCACTCATCCCTTATATAGCCACCCTGCTCCCCGTCACTGACTTATATTTACCCCATGGTTTCAAGATGTGATGTAACCAATACCCAGAAGTGGTTACATCTGAGGATACAGCTGAGCAAAACAGAGAGAACACGTCATATTGCTATATTTGGACTCTGGGGATGCGAGAAAGCAGGCACTCATGATTCAAAGGAAATGACTTACATGTCTTTTTGGCTACTGTTTTATGTACATATCTGTTTAATGTCTATTCTCAGAACCAGAGCTCTACAGCTTGTCTGTGACACATTTCACAACACTGAGATGAGATGTTATTCTACAGAGCTGTGAGGTTCGTAAAAAAACAAGAGACAAACAAATGGCAATGATCAGAAAAGTAACTGTTCATATTTGTATGGCAATATATGTCTTCTTCTTCTTTCGGCTGCTCCCGTTAGGGGTCGCCACAGCGGATCAATTGTTTCCACTTCTTCCTGTCCTCTGCATCTTTCTTGTATGGCAATATATGTAAATGATTGTAAATAACATTTTGGCTTAATTTTTTTGTAGTCTCATTATGGAGTGAAAGGCCTGGTAAGACTACTGAGATGGTTTGTTTAACTTGGCCTTCAACAAAACCATATCAGAAATTGTGACATCTGCATTGTATGACATTGTTTAAATAATTAAAGCTATAAATTCAGATAAAAGCCCCCAGAGCAACAGCAATATAACCATGATCAACAGTGAACAGAGTCATCGCTCATCCATCCATCATTGTTGACTACTTAATCTTCAGCAAGACTGTGGCAGTGCAGAGCCTGTTCTGTAATTTGTGGGCATTAGGCTATGAAACTATATTCTGAATGGGATGCTAGTCCCTGCAATGGTGGCCACACACACACACACACACACACACACACACACACACACACACACACACACACACACACACACACACACTTGGTAATTTAGAGAGACCAATTAAGATTAAGAACATTAAGATAAACACAGGTCTTTGGACTGTTGGGTAAAACCAGAGAACCTGGAGGAAACCCATTCAGAAACAGAGAAACATGCCCACCTCACATAGATTGAGCCAGATTCAAACTTGTGCTAGACCAGCCCCCCTGTTATGCAATGGCAACACTATTTGCTGAGCCATCACACTACCCAATCATTTGTTACTGTATTATATGTGTATATGTAATATATTATACATATGCAGTTAGCTCTCATATAACAGGGTTCTGTTATAACCAACCATGCACTTCATTTCATATTGACAGTCTCATATAATGGCAACAATTAAGGCAATGATGATAATACTAATTTTTAGAAATGACTTATAAACACATACACTACCTATCAAGCCAGTTAAATAAATCCTACAAGTTAGAGGCTATATTATATAGCATAAAAGGTTAATTTTGGAATTAAACAAGGATTACCATATGTAGTGTGAAACTTTTGTTTATAAACAGTTCACCGGTTGTCCTTCTTTGGACCACTTTCGCTAGGTACTAAACACTTCATACCAGGGACACCCACAAGACCTGCCAGCGTTTTGGAGATGCACTGACCCAGTCGTCCAGCCATCGCAGTTTGGCCCTGGTCAAAGTGGCTCAGATCAATGCTACAGTTGAGTACGAGTAGCCTACTCCCTTACAGTTTCCTTAAGCCCTATGAAATTGTGCATTTCCTTCAATACTAACTGGTGAAACGGCATCAGATTACATTTACTAACGTCAATAACCCTTACGTAATTATTGTGTTTTTAAATGTCTCTTAATCACTCCTACTCAATAGCTGAATTATTAATTATTTAAATATTATCTTATTAAAATAACAGTGAACATTGCTGTCCTTCCTCCCTGACCTTTGCATGTGCTTTTTGAGTCCACACAGTCTTGAGTAATGAGGGTTTGTGATCAGCTGTTATATTAAAATACAACATACAGTATAGATTTCTAATTATAAACTTAGAACACAAGGCCTGTTGTTTAAATATTTTGGCAGTGTAAATAATTTGAATAATAAAGTGGTCCTATTAGGGAGGTGGGAGGTGAAGTTAGTGAAGTAACAATAAATATTTTGTAGATACCATCAGATGGCAGTATAAGAGAGCATAATGTAACAAATCCTCCAAAGTTTATTTTATGAAAAGACTGAAAATGACTTATTTACCAGATTAGCTGGTCTTAAAATTTCTTAATATAACAAAAAAAAATCTTAAAGGCCTTGGCTAAAACTGAGTAAGGTGTAATACATATAATTTTTGGTGAAACTGTAATGTGTCACGTGGAAATTTTAATAGTTTATTCTTTCAAATTTGGAGAAGTTGGCTGGAGAATACGTAAAATGTTCCAGGTAGAATATGACTGTGGAATTTCTGTGAATTTTTGCATGGATTCATGTGTTGTAAACCTCTTTCCGAAATGGCATTCCCAAGGAGGAAGGCCATTTCCCCGCTAACATGGCATGCAAGCATTGCGGGAAAAAAGCCATCTGTGCTGCATTCACCCTTCTGTGGGTAGGCTGACAGCAATAATTTAGGCTCTACCTTGGAAACAGCATACAGTGATGTTCAAGTCTAAGGCACACATACATGTGCTCCTCGTGTGAAACATGCAAGTTTAGAAATTCTGAATAAGTCATTCCCTTCTATTATACACATAAAACTAAGACTAATGGTGTAATAAAATGATGCTCACACATAATGCAGAAAATATTGACTCTTGTCAAACCACACTGAAGATTTTCATATACAGGCCTGTGGAAAGCTAAACTATTTTCAAAATGAGACAGCTTCACACTTGTAAAATGCTGTCTGGTTTCATTTATGCTGATCTTTTTTCTAAGACCCTACTTGGAAAAGGAGTTTATTCCTTTGAATTCATGCCCTGAAGCCCAGTGGGTGATGTTCAAATTTGGTATTTAAGTCCTTGAGAATTAGCAATATCCCTTTGTCCCAAATGAAGCAGGTAAGCAGAAACTTTAATGGGATAGCCATTAAACTTTCTTGGTGGTATGACAGTAGAGGAAAAAATGCTACAAACTCAAATCTGAACCACACTGTATTTTATGCATACACACTATTCCTCAAGTACATATCTTGCTGCATATTATAAAGTATACAAGCAGGTTTTCACAAGTCTACCTCATGGCTTCAAATTATTAAAATGCCTAAAGGAAAGTCAAATATAAAGTAAGGAATAATAATGTAACAATGGGTCTTTGTGGAAAATTTAACAGTATGTGAAAAACTTCCAGCAACCTTCAAAATAAACTAGAAGCCACCTCTCTGCCCAATATGGATCTGTCCTTCCATAAAAAAAATGGTAATTAGGAGCATTCCTGAAATGAATAGGTTGATTTTTTGAAAATAGTTATTATTAAAAAGCGATGTAACAAAACAAAACGCGGAAACTATCGCTGACTAGTTTTCAGGATTTTGTGTCAGTGGGATCGTTTACTGTTGACTCGCATTTGGTTACGCAATCCGTTTTATAGAAACTGCACTTTATTAATAATCAGGTCATGGCCAGTAATAACTAAAATAGATGTTTTAATAGCTTTGAGTTAGAGTTAAAACTAACTGAAACATCCCATGATGATGTGAATAAGTTCATGTGCAATTTTCAAGCAATATAGTTCGAAAAAACAAACAAATCTGTCGTGTGTGCTCGCAGTTTGGCATGTAATATTTTTCTATTGATTCTTATTAATAATATGTGTTATTAATATATTATGTCAGTAATTTATTTATTTACTTCGAGCTTTTATAAGCACACTCAATTAACACGAAGTTCAAATACAGTCAATTCTGCGGGAATATTTCCTGGGACTGAAACACGTCAGGTTTGGACTCGCCGCCTTGGACGACGTCACCGCCTTCATCCAACCAACCTCGCTTTACGCTGTTTTGGGCGGTGTCATAGGCCACGGGCCGTAAGATGTGCTTCGGCGATTGGCCGACAGAACTGCCTGTCACACGGCGTTCCGTTTCACTGAAAAGCCTTTGGGAGGAATCAGCGGCGGCCGGGATTCGTTTGCGTGCCTCGCTCCGTGCGACTTTGTCGGCAGAACCGTGTCATGAGCATCGTACACCCTTGCCCCGGATGCCTGACAGCGGACGCATAAACGTCAACCGCACTTCGCGCTCGTTAAACATGACATAGTGCGCTCGGTACCGTCTTCATATTTTAGCAGGTACAATGCAGCGTTAGCCGGCGAGCCCCAGTGCGCGGTGCCGAGGCTAGCCAGCGCAGCTAACGTTCCCCCTAGCGCTGACAGCCTCACTAGCATTAGCCGCGCGTCAGTAGTCCAGCTGGAAACTCGGGCTGCGCTACTTTGCTTTTCCCCTCGTCGGAGTTTCTTTCCCCCTCGGAGTTGGAGTGGACCGAACTGACGGTGTGTGCCGGGGGAACATGGGTTTGCCAGCTCTCGAGTTCAGCGACTGCTACTTGGACAGCCCGCACTTTCGAGAACGGCTCAAGTCGCACGAGTTGGAGCTGAACAAGACCAACCAGTTCATCAAGGAACTCATCAAGGACGGCAGGGCGCTCATCCAGGCGCTTCGAAGTAAGTGTGCGTGTGGGTGGGGATGGCACCTTCCTTCCTTCCTTCCTTCCTTCCAGGAGCCAACGTTATCATCGTAACGCGTTGCTCGTATGTTTCTGTGCTTATTCCCTCCGGGTTTCATCCATTTCCACATTTAGTTCGGTTTCAGACGTTTCCCGCTACGAGGGCAATTCGAATCTACAGCCTATTGTACGTTTCCGCTCGTATGTACTTGTTACCACCGTACCTCGATTTGCACGTTGATAGTTTTGCAGGCCAGCAATGTTTTTGTTATTCATGGAGTGTGCCTTTATTTTATTGAAACTCTGTTTTTTAAACATTTCTTTCTGCTATTAGTATCATCATTATTCTTTCTTTAGCTATTAGATAATCAGCCGAACCTCATCCATTTTAACAGCAAGTTTTTTTAAAATTTTTTTAAATTTTTTAAATCTCAGAATTTCAGGGTTGGCTCACGGGTACTTATAGCTGGAGGGGAGATTTAAATCCAAAGTCCTCAGTGTGCAAGGTGTCATAACCAGGACCTGCTGTTCCCAATTACAATGTTTCTCAGCTTTTCCACTTAGCCTCAGAAAACCAAGCTTTAGTGATATTGTAAACAATATGATCAGCAGTGTAAATGCTAATTTCAAATGTTGATGTTCATGGGGAAACTGTGCTTTGCGTATGAAATCCATTAAGGATAAAGGGGAAGCACAAGTTCTGCAGAAGGTCTTGATGGGGAGACTTCCATTGTGTAAACCGCAGGCATGTGTTGCTTTGTGCTATAAAAGACATTATTTAAAGGTTATATATGCCTAGGAGTTGATGTGGCAGTTATAGGTAAACCAAAAATGATAGCATGGCCATGTGCCCAACATAATTGTTCTGGCTTGACTGTCATCTTCCTCACCTTCAAAAGCGAACGGAACCAGCTGTGTATTTTGTGGATCGGGACCGAGCTAGTGGGTAAATAACTGTTTGAGCCCATACATAGAAGGTGGCCGTAGTGATGGATGTGTGGGAAAGCATCTGCAGCAATTTTTTGTTTATTTTGTTCAGAATATATATTGTGTCATGAATAAACAGATAGTTGTGGGTGTATGCACCCTTAATGTAATTGTTAGTATTACAAAAAATGTAGTATAAGTGCAAACTTTAAGTAACTACATTAATTATTTCTCAGTGTTTGCCCTATTTTGCCCTATAATTTTAGAAAATAGTTTCCTGCACTTTGTTGGATATACATTCTGAAATTTTAATAGCTGTCTTTATTGTTGCTGTAGTTAAAATGGGCATACAATTTTACAATAGGTATAAAAGGCATAGCCAAAATAGTTTTGCAGGTCAAAAAATATGATTACTGAAAGCAATACAAGCAATATATTTGTGCATATTTAGCCAAATCTGATTCTGATTCTGAATATTGTGGTAGACTTAAGAATTTTTGTTGTATATAATTTAGCATTGTTTATCCTTGTTACTCAGACTTCATGGCTATTTCACTCTTTTTAAATAATGTGGCATGGATTTGACTAAGGCCTTCTTTAAGCTGTCTTTAACTGAAGATTGTTATAATGTTGCAGAGTAACTGTTTGAACACGTTAGTGTGTGCAGAAATTCCATCTATATTAATGTACAGGCATACTTTTCAATTTAAAAAAAAAAAAAAAAAAATTAAGTTTTTGAACCAGAATACACGACACCCAAAACCTGTTTCTGGTTATGCATGTCAAGCAATATACAGTAAAGGCATTAAGCAGACAAAGGCTATTTTTCTGGTCACCAAAAGCCTGTTTTTGTATTGTTATTTTTGACTTTCAAAATGTCTTTACCATTGAATGTCATTTACTCAATGATCTTCAGCTGCAAGTGTTCATGCCATTCAGTTGATTTTGTTTCTCTAGGAACAGTGTGTTTTCATAGTTCCCCTGTGGTCCAGCACCTAAGCAGTTTTGTAAGCACCATGCAACCTGTCATTGGTTGCATGGTACTTACATTTCATGGTTTATTGTATTGCAACTCAGACATAATGCTTGTTTATTTTAGCTTTACTGATTATCAAGTAGTGACAAATAAGGAAGTCACAGGATTGTTTAAATTCACGATAAAGAAATGGCCATGTGAAATGGGTGGGAAGATCATTCCCTACAGCGTGATACTGCTTTTGTAACCTCAAACTTGGCAGCTAACATTAATCCAGGTGTGAAAAATGATACACAGATGAATGAAATTTTAGAACTTTCAAATAGAGAACTGGCAGTGCCTTTTGAGATTTAATTCTGTTTTGTATTGCAAATAGAATTAAATCTAACTGAGTAGTTGTTATTCTCCAGTACAAAACACTGATTCTGAATGCCATATCAATGTGTGAATATTGTGTGGAAATGCATAACAACCCACATTGTAGAGAATGTAATAAATAGAGTACATTGCATATGAACTGATTTTGTTTCCTTTCCAGGATACGAACTTGTTAACAGTGCATACAAAGTCCTTGGAGAAGGTTGTAATGAGAAATGATTAACACTGGTCACAATGTCAGCTTGCAAAATACTTCTGAGGTGGCCCTTACCGGTGCTTACGATGGTCCTGATATGTGGCAGGTGATGGGTCAACTGGGGGTTCCTTCCACAGTTTTACAGTCGAATATAAATCCAGAATGTGTCTAAGACCTCCTCCTGAGACCATGCGCGTTACCATTAGAAAAATAATGTGAGCCGGTGGTGTAATCGTCTTTGAGGTTTAGCATTTGCCCAAAAGCAGCGAACTAGAGAGGCACATCTATGTAGAAATTTTTGTTCCAACACTCAGCTGAATGGACCACAGAGCAGCAATGAGCTTTGGCTCTTGATTTTTTTTCCCCTTCTGCCTAAACATTCAAGATATTGTCAATTCTGGTCAATCATTATTACAGAACTTTTCCAGACTCCAACTTTTGATGGTCCCTTTCCGGAGTCCAAAATCAAAGTCTGTGTTATCCTGGTTTTGACACTTATGTAGTGGAACAAGCTCCCTCTTTCTCTGGGAACTGCTGAGTTCCTTTCTGCATTCAAGAAGAATTTTAGAGTGTATCCTTTTGAGACCCATTTCTTCCTTCAAGCTTCTGACACCTTTATAAATTAGTCTTCACCTCCTACTTTGTATCTACTTACAGTACTATCCCATCTACATGTCACTTCTATAGGTAGCTACTGGATTATGTGCACTATGAAAAATAGCAATGTCAAATGAACAATCTGCTCTTCAGTAATCCTGAGCACGTATGAAGGCCGTTTGTTGTTGGATGCACTTTTGTTTACTCTGAGTTAGAGGCTGTTTTGGAGGAAAAACTGCCAAATGCCTAAAAATAAATGTAGATTTATAGATTAAAAATAGAATGCTTAATGACAGGATTGCATGAAATCGTGTAAAAAGATGATAAAACATGACTGGTTGCTCATCTCAGCAAATGCATTGAAATTCCGAATTTTGTCACTTGCCTGAAAACAAATAACCTTACCACTGCATTTGTATGACAACAGCAGAATGTTGCATTGTCACTGGAGGTAATGGGACTGGAATGAATGCAACACTGTAACTGGCAGAATGCTGGCGATTGTTTAGTGTCAATGCTATTTGTCCACAATGCCAACTGAAATGGTGTGTGTTGAAGTTGTCACATTATTTATGTTTGTAATGAGATTAGACATGGAGCTTTTCTGAAAGCAGGAGACACTGCCTGGCATTGCCTCAACATTAAACCTGGGTAATTCTGGTTGACCTCCCTTGCAGTGTGTTAAAAGTAGTGCTTTTCATTCTGCACGGCAGTCTTCCTGTTTGTAATAACTTAAAGAAATGCAACATCATGCGTTCTTTCAGCTATGGGTCTACCAAACAGAGGAAAATATCTATGATGATGGATCAGTGTCAAAGGAACCTCAGATCACTAACTTGATTTCTGTTTCTAGATTCTATTTTATTTAATTGGTGCTAGTAAAGTACTTTTCAAAAGGCTCTACAGCAAAGCCTCTTCAAGTTCTTACACTAACAGGTTGAAAGAGCACTGTTTTCATCTCCCTCAAATTATTCATGTATTGTAACCCAGTGGACTACAACACGTTGTGGCCCATTTGTGAATTTCGTATCATCCATTGATCTTGTCAGCTGTCTTGCATTACACTGAGGGATGATGTGAGTCAGTTGTATTTGGTTATCATCACAGTACTTCTCACCTCTGCTTGTGATGCCCGAGCTGAGAATGTTGTACAGATTTTGAGTAATAATACTGGATTTTTATACTTAAGTCAATGAGAAATATGTCTTGATTCTCCAGGGAATGATACAATGATAAACCACTTTCATTTCGACTGTGGAGCTTTTCTGTTCCAAGGTCCCCAGGTCCCTCTGTTAACACTAGTGACAAGGTCTGTCACAAGAGCGCAGTGAGGGGTGAAGCTGTGTGTGAAGCCAGCAAGGCCTACTGTAGGCCTTTTTCTGAACAGTCAAGGCTGTGGGGGGCTTTGAAACAAGGGCTCTGTAAATATAGGGTAGGTGGTGGTGGGGAGGGGGGCGGATTTCCGTCAGGGTCAAATTACAGGAGGCAGTTGTTGTAGGACCCCCCCCTGCACTCTGGTGCTGTTTGTCATTGTGTGAATTTGTTTTCTTTTTTAAAGCAAAACTTAGTTTTTGTGTCCACACTCAGAACAGACAGTGACTGCGCTAAATAAAATTGCGTCCCTTTCCACAGTTTAGTGAGTTCTCGGTTTGGTCGTCAAATTTCACCCAGAAGGCGATTTAATAAAAATGACTTTGTTATATACAAATGCATTATTGAATCCTTGTTTTCACATGTCAGTTTCCCTATTTTCAGTATTGTGCTCTGCATGTATTATCATTCACATGGTTTTTAAGACTCACTAGAAACAGTACTTCCTGTGTCTGTGTTCATTTTTCTTCATACTGACATAGTTTCCATTTTATGTATAGCTAGTAAATGCTTTACAACTCTGTTTTTTTTGACTAGTAAAAAAGTAAATAATTCCACATGGGAACTTGCAGATACTTAAGGGATCAATACTTGTCACATTTGGGTGGAACAGTGCAATTTGGTTTTGTAATTGACTTCTGGTCTAACAAAGGAAATGTTTTACTTGTTTGTGAAGCTAACACTGGTCTTTTTTCATTAGTTCTTTTTCTAAACTATGAATTAAACACAAGGTTTTCATTTATCTGTTTATTTGTCCTTTACCTGAAGGATCAATTGTTGGCACTAGGTCAATGTCTATAGTTCCCTTTGTTTTGATGCTGTGCAAACAGATGTCAGCAGATGAATGTGTGTTGCAGATGTTCCCAAATTCCCCAAGATTGTTTACCTTTGTGCAGTGGAGGCTGATTAAGTTGTGAATATCCTGGAAGAGGATGAGAGAATGAGATGTGAAGGTGATAGTGCAGTCACTTGAGGGAGCAAAAGGAGCAAAGCAGAGAGTGACAAGATAGGATTATGAGTGTGAGTATGCACTGTTTCCTGGGACTGATCCAGAACCTTTAAATCTGGGCAGTCGGCCTTCAGTGCCTTTCCAGCAGCTGCTGTCTACTCCAGGCCTCCACTAACGTGGCAGGTTCCCTTTCAGAGAGCTACAGAAAGGAGACATTCCTCCACTGAAGTCTGGCAATTCTGTGTCTTGGTTGCTCCACCTCACTTTCATTACCATGACACTGTGGTGTTATGACTGTTAATTTGTGATTTGTTAAAGAAATAGTGAGCATCGTGCATGTATGTATTATTCTATATATTTTTATCGTTCATAGAGTCCATAAAACACAACAGTATACGACTAAGTTATTTAGTAAGTATGCACTCGATGGTACCCATGGTTGACCAACACAAATGTTTTTCTACTGTAAGCTTTTCTAAATTTTTATCAATTTTGTTACTGATTTACATTTAAAAGAAAGTTTCTGTATATCATAAGGGTTTTGTTTTGAATTTAAGTCAACACAAGAAGGCAAGGGTCTTTTTTTTGGCTTTCTTCCTTGTTCACATGAGATATACTTGGCTAGCTATGTCAGACTTTTGAATTTTGGACTTTGTTGTGTGATTTGTTTCTTTTTTCCATCACAGATTATTTTCTCCTTTCTTGTTTTTATAATATTTTACTGAGTTTGGCTACAGAAATGTTGTTGGCGTGATATGAGGATCAGGTCCTGTATTTTGATTGGAATGCACCTCTGCGGTATCCAAAGCGTAGTCAGACTGGTAAAGGGAGAGTAAACTTGTTGGTAGCTATGTTAATCCATTTTTTTTTTTTTTGTTTTTTGTTTTTGTTTTTTTTTAAAATTTAACTGTTAATTCAAAGTCTAAGCTATTCAATAATTGCAGCATTTTGTTTTAATAGTTTGAATTTCCTCTTACTGTATATGTATGCCAAGATGATGCTAGATGAGCTTTTTTGTTCTGCAGTCATACACAATGTGGTTGCCATAAATGTAAACTCAGACTCTGAACTCTTCTTGGAGGAAGATGACTACATGTTCTTCCTGAGGTTAGTGGGTTTTCATTCTTCAGTTCACTTCAAATGACATTTTTTCAGGTTTCTGCACAAGATCTGCTTTCCACCTAGAATAGGCCCAATTCATTCACTTAGCAGGTGAAGAGGAACATTTTATTTGAAAGGTGTAATTCTTCGCTCCATGTACCCTAGCGGGCATCTACCTAAAGCAAAGAAGGTTTGAGTAATCATTGTCCTGTTGCTTTATGTACAGGGCAACCTCAGTAGGCTGCAATGAAACCCAGGTGTGGGGTGGTAGCACAGGCTGTGCTGGCTGGATGTGGTGAGCTCTTAATGAAATGCAGCAGAGCACCTACAGGGCTTAAAGGCAACTTGCTTTTGCTGAAATACCAACATGGACTTTGGAATGTACATCTTTGTCACCAGGACTTTAGGTTAAGAAAGCATACATTTCGCAGCCTCTGCCCCCATTCACAACAATGCAAAAAATGCAGTCTGGAAAGTCAGATTTCAGACAGGACTTACTTTTGTGTGCCTTTAAATTGAGAAATGTTAATGTGTTGTTCTGAAAATGAAACCAGGGAAATTTTGTGTGAGAACATAATGAATTAAAGGAGAAAACAGGATATGAGTGTTCTGTTTGAGACCAATGTGTATAACATTTGCTTTTTTTGTGAGTGGCGTGTCCGTTGTAATGATCCATACTTTGTATGGAATTCTGTCTGCAGTTTTACACTTGTAAATGCTTTGAAGGGGGTTTTTGTGGCTTTTCTGTAAAAATTCATACAATACCATGCCCAAGATGAACCCACTGAAAACCTAGGTATACAAAATTGTGTTGCACAAAGAGTCATACAAATGAATAAATGTTGAGTTTTTAAAATGTATTTTTTTTAACAACCCGTGTTTATGTGCATCTTCAGTTTTACAAATTCTTGTAATGATTTGGATGGTGCTACTTCAGTTTAAACAATCTTTTAACCGATACCACATCTATGCATCATTCACCTCTTCTTCTGCAGTGTTTGCTCCTTTTACGCAGGTGAACAGACATCTGTCACTGTGAACGAATGCAGGTTCAGTTCATGAGGACCCCCACCTTGGTACTGCCCTATGACTTAGATTGCGACGGGACAAAGTGGACAGTGTCATGGCATGCCGAGGGCCTGTGGGTGCTAACTTTAGGATAGGTATGAATTGGGGAGTGTTTTTTTTTTTTTCTTTTCTTTTCTTTTCTTTCAGACTTGGGGCCAGTGTGCAATACATTTGATTTGCCCAGCTGTTGCCAAGGCTTTGCTGTGCTCTTTTCTATGTTGCCATCAGTCAGTGGGGGAGTTGGTAAATCCCCAATATGGACATGTGGTGCAGCGAGTTGACATGGAACATTTTTGTTATCTTTTTGCGCTTTCTACCCATTTTGCTCACTTTGCTTTCTTTCTCAGTCCTGGTGGTGTCTGGGTACCAAGCTTCCATACCCATGATCTAGCAATGCAGCTCTGTCATGATGTTCTTTGCCTTCCTTCATTTATATAAAAGCTTAGTAGCAGAAAGGCAGCTGTACAGCCATTGACAGGAGACAGAATATGTTTTTATGGGGCCAAAGGCAGTTTTACTTTTCTCTACAGTCCAGAAGCCGGGTTGAATCCTACAGCACATGGCCTTGTCCTCCTAACTATCCCTTGAGAGCAGTATGCATTCTTTTATTCAGTCTTGTCCTTCACAAGAAAAGCAAGAGGCTTGTTCAGCCTTCTTTTTAACAAGTATTAAAGGCTTCCTTAAACACTGAGTGTTAAACAATGGATCATGTGACAGTCTTATTTTTACAATTCTGAAAGAAAGACAGCAGTATTGGGAAATTGATCAGGAGGAGGTCAGTTTTCCTCTTGCTGGAGGTGCCCTTGTTCAGATAGGTAAACCACACACTGGGGAGTTACAGAATTTGTGCCTTGTAGTATGGTTTACCATCGTGTTTGTATTCCTGGGCTGCCTAGGCTAGCACCTACATAAGAGTTCTTACGTTAATATGATGTTATGGACCAGAGGGAGTACATCATACTGTTTGATTTCAGTAGCTCAGGAGATTGCCCAAAAAAGATTACCTACACTGTGTGTGTGTGTGTGTGTGTGTGTGTGTGTGTGTGTGTGTGTGTGTGTGTGTGTGTGTGTGTGTGAGAGAGAAAGTTGCATGTTTTCCTTGTATTTGTGTGGGTTTCCTCAAGTTCTGGTTTTCTTCCACAGTCCAAAGATAAATATGTAAGATACATTTGTGACTTTAAATTGCCCTTTGAGAGTGAGTGAGAGGAAGGAGTGAATGAGTGAAAGTGGTTGCCATGTGATGGACTGGAGTTCCAGGGTGTCTCACAACCCATGTTTCTCCGATAGGTCCTGGACGCCTATGATCCTGCATTAAACAAGCACTTAGTGAGGGATATCTAGATAAAAGTGTAACATATAAGAAATTCATGTTTCTTAGTAAACAATTTAGTGTGATTATTTCTGTATTTTTTAAGAGATGTTTTTGGCTAATTTTGACAGAATTTTCTTGGTTGTTCACAACCTGACATATTGTGAAGTGGTGTTTTAAAGATGTATTAAGAGTCCTGACCCTGGACCTCCTGGAAACCCCTGTACTCCTTTATGTTGAATATGCACATTGAACCTGAACTGTGGCTCACTGGTCACTGTTTAGATGTTCTGGACTCAATGCAAGAAGGACAGACAAGGGGAATTTGGGGAGCAGGCTCCAGTGTGAACATGTTTAGTATGCAGACTAACTGAGGTTAAGTCTTCAGCTCCTGGGAAACACTGCTGGAAAAATCAACTCATTCAGTCTGCCTGTGCTTCCTTTTGCCAAGTGCCTTGCATTTTGACAATCCTTTCAGTTTTGAATGCAAAGCAATTTCCTTAAAGTTCAAATTGGCTGAATTCTCATTTGTAAGCAAAGAGATGCCATTCTCCAATATGCGTCCTGAGAGAAGAGATGTGTTTGACAGACTAATAATTTCCCCTCATAATTTTGATTTTCATCAAGACTTTGAAGATATTTCATGAGGCATATCATATGTAATTAAAGCTGTGCCAAACATGAGCAAAATGCACATTTAAGTAGAAGTCCTTAGAAAACTGAGTGCTTTTTTTTCATTTGCTGCAAGGTATCTGTGGGGGGAACTCTTGGGTGACTAAACTTAAAAACACAGCCAACATATTTGCCCCCTGTGAAAGGACATGGTGCAGATACGAGTGTGAAGGAAGGCAAGTGTGTGCCTCTTACTCCAGAAGGCTTGTAAAGATCAAGGGGAAGGGATGAGTATGAAGCCATTGATTATGTGGAGCTGGCTGTGGCAGAAGACATGATTCATACCTCCTACATGGTATATGAACTGGCCAGTCAGATTGTATATAATGCCATATTATGTGACGTGTTTCAAAGTTTGGTGCACTGCATTTTCTAGAAGGAGAGGGGGGTAATGGAAAAAAATGCCATTTATCCAGCAAGAGGAACACTAAAAAAAAAATTAAACATAGAAACATTTTGTGGTGGTGGATATGTGAAACTGAAGAACAAGTTGTGAAGGTTGTTACAAGTCACAAAGCCAACCCATGGGGCTCTCTGGATGTTGGTGCTCATCCACATGGGGCTCCAGTGAAGGATATTCTTCTACATTTTATGAAATTAAGTTGGGGATACTTTCAGCCCCTCCAGCCTGCTGCTGTTGTAGTGGAGCCATTTAAAACAAACCGCTACATGCTGGCAGGGGAATTTTGTGCCGAGTTTCATTCTGGTTGCACCTCATCCTGCTTCCTTGTGTCTCATTCCAAAAATAACCCTTAAAAGCTCCCCCTTCCATCACACTTCCATAAGCTAAAGGAAATGCTGCACCTGTGCACCTGCCTCTGGTTTATATAAAGTGCTATCATTTTTAGTTTCTTAATACTTTTATCCAAATTAGCTTTCTGGTTTATACTGTTTTGCAACTGGGTCATCACTAGGTGGTGTGGGAGTAATTTTGGTTAAAGCACTTTGTTCTAAAGGTCCAGAGGAAGAACCCTTCCCTTCTGGTTTGTGTTCATAGCCCTCAACAGTCAAGGTTAATGTCAGACTGAGGAAG
Source organism: Heterotis niloticus (assembly GCA_018136845.1). Classification (NCBI taxonomy): domain Eukaryota; kingdom Metazoa; phylum Chordata; class Actinopteri; order Osteoglossiformes; family Osteoglossidae; genus Heterotis; species Heterotis niloticus. Next base: position 25,928,511 of record CM030890.1, read on the forward strand.
GGGACTTTATTATCTGTATCATTTGCATTTGTTTGTTTGTTTGAATCTGCTACCATAGGAGACACTGGTTACCTGAGCTACTGGATTCCCCTTTGTAGTAATGGGTTTTGTGTCCAGTCTCACATTCCTCCTTTATGGCACCCATGGTTTTACATCTGCAACTTGGGTCAATATTCCCTTCTGCTGTGGTGAAATCAGAGCAGGAAATGCTTGAGTTTATAAAAAAAAAAAAAAGTATTTGCACTTAAACACTGGGCTTAACCACCCCTTCAGTTGCATGTCTTATACTCCTAGTGCTGGACACATCCTCATTTATTTCTATACAAATAGCTTTTCTGCTTTCTTCTGTCATGCCAATAGGCTTGATTTTCTTTCACACGCTCACATTCCAAGCAACCTTATCTTTGATGCACTGATACTGTGCTGTGGAAAATTCTGCATCAAACCTGTTTTTTTTTACTTAATGTTGTCATGTAAGATATGGCAAGATGGCTTTTTATTTATTTATTTATTTATTTATTTATTTATTTATTTATTTATTTATTTTGGTAGTAACAATATATCAGGAAAACCACTGTCTCTTCTTAAGTGCTGTGTTTGCCCAGTTCACTGACTACAGGCATGACAGTTCAGCAGTATTGCAGGACTTCCTCCTTCATAATTATGTTGTTGTGATTCACATTAACAGTTGCTCTGCTGTGGGTTTGCTGCAGTAGCTGTCTTGCACAGTCTAGAATGAAAGCAATCTAAATCAAACAAGTGAATGCCTAAAATTTTTGTCATCTGAGACAGTTGTAATAAACTCTCTCTCTTCCCCCAAATAATTCTCCAAAAAATGTTTTTAGATTCTCCAGCTGAGGATTGACCCCTATGGCTTATGCAGATGCTTTGAACCCTTGTCATTTGTGGCTTTTGAGTGTCAATGAGCAAAACCCTTTCAACCAGCTTTTCCTGATATGATCACTGGGTTTGGGTGCTCTGCTTGTGGCCTTGGCCAGCAGCTCGGGTGAACTGAATTTTGCTCTGCTTTCCTTCACGGAGTTGGAAAGGGTGTGCTGCTGTTGGGATCTACCAATGTGTTCAATGCCATGTGGATGGTTTGAAGCTGTTGGTGGTAGGTGATCTTGAAGGCTCAGCAGTATTGCGAGCAAGATGTTGTTCAAAGTAGAAAGGTACCTCTGAGGTTAGCCAGGGTGGCTGCAGTCTGTTCACTTCTAGACCTGTAGGGTACTGCAGTGTTTTTTATTCTTATTTATTATTATTATTTTTAAATACTCCCCCTACTTAATGCCAGATCTTAAGAACCTTTTCCATAATGGAATTTATAATTACTACTGCTGGTACTTTCAGTGTAGAGCAGACCCTAGTTAAAATGTAATCATAAACTGTTACTATGTCCATTGAGGATCAGTGTTGTGCAATACTGGCTTTGTGCACAGTCATGCCTTCTAATTTTACTTTAGATGCGCGCATACACACACACACACACACACACACACACACACACACACACACACACACACACACTCAAAGACTCAAATTTACACGTGTGCATGTTTACAGCAACAGACTTGCCCCCATATGTGAAAGTTATGATATTGCAGGAGTTTGCCATCTCAACTGCTGTGGCAACAGCCTTACCCCGTCAACTTACAAGCTCCCAGAGTGCTCTTTGGCTTTGTTTTCCTCTACTTGAAATTACTATGTTGGACAGCAGCGTGTCCTAAATGTACCAGTCAATGAAATGTGCAAGATTGATTGCGTCAATAAAAAAAAATGAACATCAATGGAAGCTTTCGGGCCCCCACTGTTCTGCAGCAGAATGCAGTATGTCAACAAGGTGGTGTATGGACCCATATTGTCGCCAGTTTTCGTAATAAGGGAACCCAACATTCCCGTAACATGGTCTCCTTGTGGAAGTCATTCCGCACCCCACTCTCACTGGCTTTCAAGGCTTTATGAGAGTCACTTCCTATGTAGTACAATGAGGAGGAAGGGAGTCAGCCCTCAAGCATGAGGGAGTCTGCCACCTCTACAGTGCTTTCACACAGTTCCTTCATGGTCAGCTGGTTTAGGCTTGCATATCTAAAATGGGGACTTCTAGACACAGTCAACTCTGTTTTAAACCTACATTGCTGTTCTCTCACAACTGACAGTAATATGTAATATCTCTCCACCAGTTTTGTTCCTTTTAATGGATATTTGACGTTCATATGACAACTTTTCTTAATCCAGTCCATCTGAACAATATATTTAGTCAATTATGTATCACAAGTATGCCTTCTCTACACTGTAAGCTGTTGGACACGTTTTTTATGCACAGATACTTCCTTATTAGTCTGTGAAGAGCATCTGTCCTGAAGGAGATGGAGAAATACATGTCTGAACATGTCCCCAATGAACAAGTTAGGACTGAGCTGGCCAGTTTCTTACTGAGTGAAGGATCACTGCTCATTTACGTTTGATTTTCAAAGTGCAGTTCATCTCGTACCACTGTTGCTGATGGTACACATTACACAAGTATCTGCCTATAGAACTCAGATAAATAAGGAATGAAGATCAGGAGAGGTGGGTCCGAAAGTGAGCCTTCTGCCTTATTGAAAGGGATTGATAAGTTCTGAGGGAGTGAGGAAGTTCTGACATTTTGGACCTCTTGTGAAAAGAACCACAGTGCATGGCAAAGGCAGAAGACTAGCACACTTGCTGTGGTATAGGGAGTGAAATTAGTTCCTAGGCTTCAGAGTGCAGATCCACTGGCTGATTTGTAGGTCTTTACATCCATGGTTTTGGTGACAAATCTGAAACTTTTGGGCTATTAAGTGGGTATCTTCTCTGTGTGATCCAGATGGTCTGTGAGGATTAGTTACTTATCTATATTCTCAGTGCCTCCCTCATGGCCACTTGAATGTGTTCCAGCAGTGCTGTAGCATTGCCATATTTAAGTCATATTAATGTGTATTTATGTAGGCTGTTGGGGGGGGGGTGTTGACAAGGAAGTACATTCCAAATAGTTAGATTAATTTTAATATGCAGTCAGCTCATAAAGAGATAATGTGTGGGTAAATGATTTAAAATTCTTTTATTATGGGTTTAAATTGCATTTAAAAGTATATGTAGAACATGTGCACTAACTGCAGTTAATGTAGGAAAAGAGAGGGAGAAAAAGCTCAAGTCAAAATTTGGGCCAATAGAAGTAGTTGGAGTAAGTTTTTCATTGCCAAATGACGTACTGTGGCAAATCTGAAGTATTGTTTTCATCAGGTATTCATCTTCTTTTAAGCTGCCCAAAAGTATGTTTTCTGTTTTTGTACAGCAGTAGACCAAATATAATTTATGCTGTCTTTTTTTTTTTTTCTTGCAGGTCTGGTTATTTTCTCTTGTCTGCAGAAAACTTTATCAGAGTTCTTGGGTAGTGTGTTTTGAACTGTACTATATAAACTATAGAACCTTTTAATAGGATGCTGTATTCTTGGGAACATCCCAGCAGCTTTAATTTTTCCCTGTAGAACAGTCTATTTTCCATTGCTGTGTCAGCAGTAGCAGCAGTGCCAAGAAAAGAATTCCAGCAGCTTTTAAAAAGCCAACAGTTTGTGATGGCAGCAGCTTTGTGCTGGTTGCTAGGAGACATGACAGCAATGTGGGGCTGACCATTGTTTGATGGGCAAAAGTAAATTGGGGAGCACCAATGACAGAGAGCGGGTAGAAAACACTGGTGCTTGCAGCTGAAGTAAGGCCACCCCCTCAGTTCAGAGGTGCCGAGCAACCAAAGGGAGCTCTGTAAACTTCCCTGATGGGACTTTCTCAAATGCTGCAGCCATGGTCTCTGATCATTCTCTGTTGTCCCAGCTTTTCATGAGGCTTCAGTTTTTTGGATGTGACTGCAGCTGTTGGGCATGCTCTGTGAAGGTTGTTCTCCCTTTTGTTTGCTGTTCTAGGTACTGTGCCCTGGGATGTTTTGAAAGAACTCTGACTAGCATGCTACAACTAGTGTGCATGCAGAGACTCAGCCTTGTGCCTTGTAGGTGCTTGTACTATAGGTGCAGATCTCTCTGGGTGCACTGGTTGGGGGGGGCATTCATGAGTTTACCATTTCCTGAATGTTTTGTGGTAGTTTGAATATTTGAAACACATTTTTTTTGAGTGCCATTCCCTTTTCCTTGGTGCTGCTCCCTGTCTGATAATACCCACCTTGAGCAAAGGGAGTTAAGCATATAGGCAGCCTAACAATGCTGTGTGATGGCCAAGGAGGAAAGACACTTCAGTGGATGCCATGTGCACAGGTTTTCATCCAGCAGCAGTCTACATGTGGTCCATGGTATGGTAAGCTGGTTCACAACTAGCTGTGCTGCATGTCTCTTCCAGCCGTTGTTGGTGGTTGAGACTGTCCAATGTAATAGTCTTTTAAAGAAAACCTAATTTAGTTTAACATAAGGTCTGTGCTTGGCTCTGGAAGGACAGAGTACGTTTGTCTGTCTCGACCTGCCATCTTTCTTCAGACGGCTAGATTGTGATGTTGACATTGCTAATATCGTGTTTTGTTTCCATGCTTTAAACCACCAGACCTTTCAAATAACCATACCCCCCCCCATCTCCACTACCCACCCATACTTAGGCCAGTAATCTTTTTAAAATGGGTATTTGTATAGTGAAATGATATTTTCCACCATATGCATTTTAACTGTGGGTTTTTGACTCTTGCAGAGGTTATGGCTGGCAGTGTCCTTACAATTCTTCAGATGGTTTGAGGTCAAAACAAAACATTTTATTTTTTCATCTGATCCACATTGGTCTAGTAGGGGGCTCCAGGTGATGTCTAACAACTGCGGTTTGAGCACTGAAGTTTTCTTCTCTTTGAAATTGAGAGGCAGCACCAACAGTGACTTTCACGTAATCATTTAGTCTTATGTGCATAGGTTTCCAGCCCTTTTGGAGGGTCTTGTTGCATACCTCAGATGTTTCAATGGAAAGTTGGGAATCTTGAATATAGAGTCTTGGAGCCAGCACCATTTTCATATCTTTTTTCAGCAAAATTGGCTGATTCAGATTTCATAAATTTGTACATCATTGCATTACACAGCTTCAACAGTATAGTTCCAAATGCTCTGAGTTTTGAGCCAGAACTTGATGCTTTTGTAAGGGCATGTTGGCTGATTGCCTTTGTTTGTGTCTGTAGACTTAACACATCATACATTTCTCAGACTTATTCCATGATATATCCAAGGTCTTAAGAGAATCTCATTCAGTCAGTGGTATGGACTTGGTTCATTCACGAATTTCTCTGGAATTGACTGACGAACAAGTGGATGACTTCTGATGACCTGAGTGTTTTGTCTTTTATACAGGATTTTATATTTAAGGGTTATTTTTGTGGCATCATTTTAGTTCCGTTTGTAGTGCTGTGGGCTTACAGAATTTCAGCTGTTTGAGTATAGATTTAAGTCCGGCCTAGCAGTTTGCAGTGTGTAGTTTATATGTTCTTCTAATGTCTGCTGACGTACCCATCTGCATGAGTTTCCTTTGTGCGTCCTTGTTTCCTTCTACAGTCCAAAGACCACCTCCATTTCAGGTTGAATGATGATTTAATTGCTTGGTGTCTATGCATGTGTGGCTACTCTGCAATAGAAAGGAGGTATGCTCCATACCTAGTGATTCTGGGGTAGGCTCGAGACCACTGTAACCTTGAAAAGGACGAGGAGTTAAGAAAAGCTTGTGAGGTTTGTTTTTTGGACCTCCTTTCTGTTCAGTGGAGTTCGAGTGAAATGAGCAGTTAACTGATTTTCATTAAGTGGGATTAAATGTAAAAATAAAGCTCTTGTTAGAGAAAAGATTAAGCCTGTCTGGGAAAAGCAGCATACCTTTTGAGGTCTATATTAAGAACAGGCAAGTCTGTCTAATGGGGAGTGATGGGAGGCACGTTCATCTGTGCAAAGCCTGTTGTCTTCCTTAGCGCCCACTGATGCTCTAGGGCTTCATGGTTAAGACCAGAGAAGTGAGTCCAGCACACTGCAGTCTGTTCCCTGTGCAGGACCTCTCTCCCACTCCTAGATGGCATGGGTGAGATTTTGCACCCACTGCTCTTGTGGTCCTCTTGGCCCATACAACACAGTTTCTGGGCTGCTGTATAATTTCCTGTTCTTATGCTTGCTCCACTTGTAGGCAACCTGCGTGGCACTGACTTCTAGGACAGCTGCTCGTTTTAATTTGCACACACAATGAGCCTTTAATAAATCACATATTGAAGAGATCGTGCACTTTTGGATGAGCCCTTCTTGCATGCTTTTCATTAAGATTCCACTAGAATAACTTCAGGAGGAGGATACTCAAAGTCCTGAAGCCCCGAGCAAGCTGTGACTCCTGCTCTCATGCCAAATTTGCCCAAATTGCCCCAGGCACCATCAGGCCATTTAAATGGCACTCACTTAGTTTGAAGTCTTATATGAAATTGGAGCAAAGGAATTGGCAATAAGCAACCAATCTCCTGCAACTCCAGCAGTGCTATACGTGCTTCATGTTGGATCAATGTGGCTTTTGTCCCCCTGTGTATGATCTGCCCTTCTGTACTACATTACAAAATCACTGTGACCATGTGACCAAGGCAGTTCACAATGAAGTATTTTTGTAAGCATGCTCTAATAAACTATACAGAATTATACTACTTTGAAATGTGGAACAATGGTGGTGGTTCTCTCAACAAAGTAGCACTACAATGGAAATAAATATCCTTCATTCATCTATTGTTAATAAACTGCATGTTCAGCATAGGGTCATGGCGGTTGAAGAGCCTGTTTTTGAAGCATAGGGTGTGATGAAGGCTACAACCTGGACAGGGTGTCAGTTCATTGCCAGACAATCTCACACACTCATTCACCCACATGTTCACATGCTAAGGGTGGTTTAGTTACCAGTTTACATGTGTGGACTGGGGGAAGAAACCTATGACGTGCAGCAACATACAAATTCTATACAGACTGAGCCAAATTTGAACCCAGAATTGAACTACAACGCACCACAGGATTTGAGTAGCAGTACATAGCTGTTACTAAAAGCTTTTGGAGGCACACTTTGCTTAGCTGAGGAGGTGGCTGCCTCATTTTCTCTTCTTGTACTTTGTTTAGCTGCTATAAAGCTGGATGTGCTGTGGTGCACATCATTAAAATGAAACCACTATTTAAATAAAATGAGTGACTGGAAGTGGATTAATGACGGTGCAAAGCCGAGTGTTTCAGTGATGCATACAACCGTGAAGTGTCAGTGCATTATGAGAGCCCACATAAGCATGACCACGTGCTGTCTTAGCTGCTTTTGCAAGGCCAGTGGAAAATGGGTGATTTTTAGGTTCAGGTTTCCTTGCTAACTGTCAACTGTAATTTTTTCCATTATCTTTTTTCACTTCTGTGTGGTGGCTGTGCTCACTTTATTTTGGACAGGGATATGTTCACACTTTCAGTAATGGAAGCTTTTCTTAAAGCCCTGAGTAAATGTTGGAGTATCTTGTCTGCATGCACAGAAACAAGGAGGTGATTTGGTATGGAACACTGCCATGTGATGCTGGGTTTTTTTTCTTCAGCAATCTTCAATAATGGTTACATGGCTTTTATTGTGTTTGAAAGAATCTAAACATATTACACGGTGTAGTCGCAAGAGCTGCCACACTTAACCGGCCAAGCTGTCCCTAATGATCAATGGCCATCCCTGGGTTGCAGGGTTTTGGAACTACCTTCTAAGATTCAGGCCATATAGCATGGCAGCTGTGCAGGGTGGCTGGATAGGCAGGTTTCTTCTCTCTCTCTCTCTGCCTTAAACTGCAAACACATGAGTTGCAAACAAATTGCTGCTTTGACATATTTTTCTGGGTTGAGTTTGCCTGGGCAGGTCAGCAGGCCACCTGTATGTGCTTCTGTTGCTATTTTACTAGCAGCCTCATAAACTGACTGCAGAAATAAATGTAAATGTATAACTATATAAAACTTTTTCCTATAGTGAAAAATTGCAGGATGACTATTGCTCTCGTGCTCTCTCTCTCTCTCTCTCTCTCCCCCTCCCTCCCTCCTTGTTCGTACACAGTACACGTTTCACCCCTCCACATCCTCTCAACATACAAGGCAAAACAAACTGGTGAACTGAGACAGCATTGGGTCCCAGTAGCTAAAAGATGTGGCACAAGGGGTAATATCCTAGTAGCAGGAACTAAGGGAAGTCATGGCTGTGTGCTGGAGGTTGTTTGGGATGTGTTTCAGGGGCTGAGGGTTTATAAAAGCTGGTCCACTGCAGGGTCACCTATTTTTAGCTGCTGCCTCTGCTATCCTTCCTTTTAGCCTCTGGAGATGTGTGGAAAGGTCAGGAACACGACTACAATACTAGGCGTCAGGGAACCTTCAGTTTAATAACTCCTCATCGTGTGTATGTGAGACCCTAGCACATACACAGAAATACTGTCCGATCCTTCTGCTGTCTCTGATACATGCAAGCACACATACAATTCCATTGGTGGTTGCTGATTTTAATATGAACAAGAGTGTAACATCATTTTTAACAAAATGTGATTGTTTTGGAACTACTTTCTAAGGTTCAGGCCACATAGCATGGCAGCTGTGTGGGTGGCTTAATGCGAAAGTTTCTTTCTCCGTCCCTGGACTACAAACACATGAGTTGCAAACAAAATGCTGCTGACACATTTTTCTGAGTTGAGTTTGCCTGGGCAGGTCAGCAGGCCACATGCACGTGCTTCTGTTGCTATTTTACTAGCAGCCTCATAAACTGAGTACAGAAATAAATGTAATTGTATAGCTATATATACTATAGTTAAAAGTTGCAGTTCTCTCTCTCTGGCAGTAAGACAGCATTTACTTCAGTCATTCTGCACAGTGTGACATGATTTTTAATTTTTTTTGTAATCACTGCAGAATCATTTGTAAACCCACCACAAGCCATATTCTTTGTCTGCATTGTTTTTTGGATTTTATCATTTTTGGCCTCACTGTACAGAGGTTTGAGCCTCTAACACCCAGTTCATCAGTGAGACTGTAAAACAATGGCCATCTCTACACTCACAACTGTGTGGCCATGCCTCCAACTCCATCACCAAATTTGCTGGCGACACAGTGGTGCTGGGCCTCTTCTCCAACAACGATGAGACAGCATACATGGAGGAGGTGGATAACCTGGCATCATGGTGTCAGGAGAACTGCCTCCAACTGAATGTCAGCAAAACTAAAGAGACGGTGGTGGACTTTGGTAGGCGACAGCAGCGGTCCTGCACCCCCCTTAAAATCAACAGGACTGCAGTAGAGAGGGTGAGCAGCTTCAAATACCTGGGCATTCATGTCACTGAGGATTTGACATGGACTGTGCACATCCGAGCTCAAGCCAGTAAAGCAAAGCAGCATCTTTACCACCTCAGACAGCTGAAGAAGCTTCTGGTCTCTCTGACGATCCTTAAAACTTTCTACTCTGGTGCTGTAGAAACTGTCCTGACTCAGAACATCACCTCCTGGTTTGGGAATAGCTGTGCTCGCGACATCAAGGCATTGCAGAGAGTGATCCGGGCAGCGGAACGCTGCACTAGATCTGATCTGCCATCCCTACAGGACATCTACACCAGGAGATGCAGGACCAGAGCGACTAGGATCACTGGTGATCTGTCTCATCCCAGCAACCATCTGTTCAACCTGCTGAAATCAGGCAAACGTTTCAGAAGCATTATGGCCAGAACGGAGAGGCTCAGGAGGAGCTTCTATCCACAGGCCATAAGACTTCTGAACCCAGACATACCATCACAATCCTCCCAAACCAGGGTCTACAATATCCTTTGACCACTCCCCTCACTGTCACTGTCCCTACAGTGCACCTTAAGGTTTTATTTATTTGTTTACTTACTTACTTATCTACTGCTGTTTGTTTCTTGTCTTCTTTGTGCCGGTTGTTTGTTTTACTCATTGTAAATTTTTTCTGGTATGTATCCACGCAGTCTCCTGTTTAATCAGAGCACATTTCACTGCATGGTATACTCAGTAACCATGTACGCGACAAACTCTTTTGACCCTTTTGACTCCATGGGGCACCTATCCACTCCAGCTAGTGATTCTTTTCCCTCACTTCTGTAAGAGGGATGGTCTGTTTCCTTCAGCAGGGTAACTTCGAAAGGGAGCCTGTTAACCTTAGAAGAGGATGTCTGCTTGTCCTGTCTTGTTTTGCTGCCACACCTTCCAGTTTTACCACAGCCCATGTTTAATTTGGTTTTATTTTCAGTATCACTGAACAAAATCTCATTGATCTGAGTGTTATTCACCATCAGTACCTGGTCAGACTGCTTAATTGCGGCTTATCAGACCGAGCAGATTCTGCAAAGGTCCTGTAACACAGCTGAAGACACTTTTCTGATTGCTTAGATGCTCTTGAGAGACTGCACACACATGTTTGTGGATATATATTATAAAGTATATTCCTTTTTCCCCCACTTTCAAATCCCTGGTTGTTCTATGAAATGCTATACTTGAGGGTACGTTATTGGTGCTCCACTTGTCTCAGGGTCTGTATATCAGTATACAACCCCAAGATTGTTACTTACTTTGAAGGCAAGCATCAGGTAAGTTGATGAATAATAAGGAATGTTGGAAAGTTTTTTAATTTATTTATTATTTTAATTTTTTTTTTTTTTTGGGGGGGGGGTCTTTGGATATTGGCCAAAATGGTGGTGGCATTAGAGGTGGCAATTGTTATTATAAGTGTGATCCTTTTATATGGACATTGCATGTCTGGCCCCATTTAAATTAAGGTCATTTCAGTTTATAATCGCAAGCTCTGGTTGCAAGCATGCATGTCTTGGTCAGGCCTGTATGACTCCACATACAAGTGCAGATATTGGCAGCCATTAGTAAGTCAACCTTATGTGATGCATAGACCCTAAATGGCCAGTGACATTGCTTGTTTTAGAAAATTACAAACCTCCTGCCTGCTTGACACCTGCAGACGCTGCATGGTGTCAAAAGTTTAATTTGCAATAAATGTGACTCAGATGGTGAGAACAACCTTGGAGCGTTGCATAATGGCACAAGCAATGGAAATCAAATGGTAGGCGTACAGGCTTCAGTGAGATTGAGCTGCCCTGCAGAGTCTTCACACTCACCTGGAAATTTTAAGACACCAACTACTGTATGTAATGATGTTCATTAAACTTTTTTAGCATGTGTTCTGTGGTCTAGGAAAAATCAAGTTATGCTTTATACATGTACATTACTGGTTTTCAGTAAAGGTATTGGCTTAGTTTAGGTGTTGAGGAGTGTACTGTATACAGTATGTGTTGACAATTCATGTTGTGGCAGGGGCAGTAGGTAACTTCACATTTCGCAGAATCCACTTGGGACCAAAAGGTTGTTGTTTCAAGATCCACCTTCCTGCTGTAGTGCACTTGAGCAAGGTTTTTAATATTGCTAATTTCAGAGACAGTATTAGTCTGTATAAATTGATTTGCTTGGTTCTCATTAAGATGTGGAGCAGCCAACAGTACAATTCTGAGTCGCCATATAGAACCAGCAGCTCAGTTCAACATGGACAAGGTTGATTCGGTGATACCATCAGGGAACCCTGTTGGTTCTGTAGAGAACTTCACAGTAATAACAACATACACGTGCAGATTTTAACTACTTGAATATCCTTACAGAACCAAACTAAGTTCTTGGCATATTGACATTGTGTATTAGTGGACTGTAACAGAAGCTGGTTTTTAATTTAAAAAAAAAAAAAAATGAGAGAGAATTAATATTTGGAGCATGTTTTTTGCACTGTCAGTGTACTTGGTTGTGTGCAGTATCTGATCAGTCTCTAAGGGTTGATCTTAAGTTGCTTAAAATTTAACGGAACTTGCTTAGTTAACACACTAAATTTTTCAGAAATCTTTCACATCTAATCCAAAGACAACTTCTGCTAACTATAACTATACTAGGATCATACTTGATACTGATTGTGGATACTGTAAAAATGTTATTTTATTTTATTTATTTTTTTTAAACCATACATACATTGTTACTGGATTGTATCAACTCAATAATTGTGTAAGACAATGTGAAGGTTTTGCAGCACTACAGGGTATTTTTTTCACATTTTTGGACTTAGTTTGCTGTTTGTGCAGTGTTACAGAAAAACTATTTAATTACATCCCTTCATGTACCTCTTCCTGCAGATTTGTCTTCAGCCAAGCGCAAGTTTGCAGAGTCCCTCAATGAGTTCAAGTTCCAGTGCATTGGGGATGCTGTGACGGATGATGAAATCTGTATTGGTAAGCCAGCTGCTTTGGGCCATATATCTCCATGGATGTCTACGGGTTCCTGCTCATGACCATCCTACTTCAATTTTGTTTTGTATGCATAACTGAAATACAGTTTCCTTAATTTGGGCTTTGACTGCAGAAGAATTTATTCAAGACTGCATTCTTTTCAGCAAAATAAATGGTAGGATGTAGGTTGCATTGTCACTGGGACACTGTTGAAGACAGTTTGAGAGTCAAGTTCAGTGAGCTGTTTATACACTGCAGGCTTGCAATAAATGGCAGTTGTGTTTCTCCCTGGCAGCAAAGTCCCTGCAGGAGTTTGCGAGCGTTCTGAAGAGCCTGGAAGATGAGCGAGCAAGGATGGTGAGTGTCAGTGCCATCCAAACCATGTGCGTTTGGACTTGGGCCCTAATATTACATCTAAGCTGAGTAATTAATGTTGCTCTGGATGTTATCTGCAATATTTCCTGTTCTCCATCAGTCTTTGTCCTTTTGCACCTCAGATTGAAAATGCCAGTGACGTCCTGATCACACCACTGGAGCGATTCAGGAAAGAGCAGATTGGAGCAGCCAAGGTAACATCATGCTAAACTAAGTCAATGACAGTGTTGAGGTAACACTTGGGTGGTTGTCGTCATGCAGTGAAACAACAATGCCCCCTAATGGCACATGTTGTAAACCTATCAGTTTGAAATAAACCCATGCTTTGGTGGCATTAAACAGGTTTTGATGGATTTGTCTGTTAACTCTAGGGAAGGCCTGTGGTTTCCTGAAAGTTTATTTCTGTAAAAGAAATTAGGTTACCACAGGAACAAGCTTCTTGACTATGGTATGCATTACAGAATATAACTGTATGGGAGAAAATGCATAAGCCTGTGCTCAGTGTGCCTGTGAAAGCATACACCTGTTACCTCTTGGTGCTACTGTTTGATGCAAAGCAAGGGTCCACAGCAGGAAGGCAAGTGCAGACAGTCCCACACTGCAGATTACATGGTAAAATTGGCCATGTTTGGTAACCCTTGTAGGTGTACATTTGAAACTTACAGACACCTGGTTTTATCCTGAGTATGTAAGATGTAGTGTATTCAGATCCCTACCTCCAAATTCTTGTTTGGACTGTCACAGGAAGCCAAGAAAAAATATGACAAAGAGACAGAGAAGTATTGTGGCATTCTGGAGAAACACCTGAGCCTGTCTGCCAAGAAAAAGGAGTCACAGCTCCATGAGGTCAGTGTTATGGAGTCTCCCATTGTTCTCCCTCCTTCTCTGCTTCTTCCCCTTTGCTCTTCAGCATGGTCCAAAAATATGACATGTATTCTGATGCATATATTCTTTCTTGAGTGGTTCTTTATTTACTTGCATTTGTGCATGAGTCTCTGTGCAATTAAATATTTTCTTTTTTTTTTTTCTTTTTTTTTCTTCTTCCTTTTGGGTTCTTCTGCTGCCCACATTGTCCATCTTGCTCTGCCCTGCAGGCTGACAGCCAGGTAGACCAGGTGCGGCAGCACTTCTATGAGGTCTCACTGGAGTATGTCTTCAAGGTGCAGGAAGTGCAGGAGCGCAAGATGTTTGAATTTGTGGAACCGGTAGGGCTGTCGCTTACACCTTACTGTTGTTATCGCTCAAGCCTCACAGTAACTGCCTGGGTCCACTAATGTACCTATTTTCACCTCTTATTGCAGCTGCTAGCTTTCCTGCAAGGGCTCTTTACCTTCTATCATCATGGGTACGAACTAGCAAAGGACTTCAATGATTTCAAGACTGCCCTCACCATCAGCATCCAGAATGTAAGTTCCAGAGAAGGTTCCCTGGGTGGTCTTCCAGCAACTGGTTTATTACTGTGGTATCCAAATATGGAAAATAATAAAATTATTATATAATAAAATTATAATAAATATTTTGTTTTCCTTTCATAATTTCCAGTGTATTTATTTTTTACAAACTTCATCTCTGTGGCGCTCCTGTTTACAAAGGGCCCTACAAGAAGTGTATAAAATCTGGTCTTATTTCTCCTGGTCATTCAGACAAGGAACCGTTTCGAGAGCACGCGGTCAGAGGTTGAGTGTCTGATGAAGAAAATGAAAGAAAACCCTCAAGAGCACAAGAATGTTTATCCCTACGCCATGCAGGGTTACCTGTTTGTTCTGGAAAAGCGTAAGTTGTATTCACAGTTCCTTAAGCAAAGTCTTGAGGTTTGGTGCCAGAACTGTGTGTATGTGTGTGTGTGTGTGTGTGTGTGTGTGTGTGTGTAAGAGAGACTGTGCGTACCTGAAACAGTCGTGCAGTATTAATTGGAACTTAGGGTTATGATGAGCTGCTATGGCATCTGAAACCTTTTAAAGAGAACAAAGACAGATCTTACCTTGGTAGCCCCTGATGGCATAAACACTGTCTACCTTAGGTGACAGTGCACCACTAATCTGCCCTCTGCCTGTTGTTTGTCCATGGACCTGGAAGTCAAGTCACAGTCCAACCATTGTATCTCCTTGTCAGGCTCCTTTGTGTCATCCTGGGCCAAATACTACTGCAATTATGACCGTGAGCCCAAGCGCTTTACCATGGTGCTGTTTGACCAGAAGTCTGGCGGGAAGGTGGTGAGTGGCACAGCTTCACTGGGGGTCTTCGTTTCTTTGCTTGAGGATGCTGACTTTTTACATGTTCCAGTAGAACCAGAATGTTTGAAAATGTCTCAAGAACAGCATGCTTCTTCCAAATTTGTTCAGTTTGCAATGTGCTTAAATTCCGGAGTCTTGTATGAGATACACCACAGACAGGAAGTCCCTCTATTTCTCTCTCTCACTCTTTCTGTCTCTGAAATCACTAATTCACCTGAAACACATGTCTTTGGAATCTGTAAAGAAACCTGAGCACACAAATGAAGCCCATGGTTAAGAACTTATAAACTCCACACAGACAGCTAGATTTCAACCTACATCTGAACCCAAAACCCAGGAGATGACAGGCATCATAGCTGTCTGCTGTGCTATAGTGCCAGGATCTCAACTCATATGCAGTGTTACTATAAATGTAATTTCATAATACTATAAATGGTATAAAACTGTGCAATGTATAGCATACATTATACTATAAATGTCTCATCAGATATTATTCAGTCTCTTGGGTCAAAGGATATCATTAGAATTTTAGTGTGTCAAATAAAAATTCTTTCATCTTTAGGGAGAAGACGAGTCCTTCATATTGAAGTCATGCACCCGGAGAAAGACAGAATCCATCGAGAAGAGATTCTGTTTTGATGTGGAGACTGTGGATCGGTGAGCTGGCAGATTGCATGGGACAGCCACAAAGTGGCACTGTTGAGTTCAGTAGCGCTGTTGAGTTCATCTCATTGCCAACTAAGGGGAAATTGCTGGATTATCCCAGGGACATGAGTTTTGTCTCGTGAGATTTACGCTCCTTCACAACGTTATCCTACTTATAAATGGAAAGGATGTCATTTGATTTTCTAACATTCTTTCAATTACAGCTACCATTTTCTAGGCATGTTTAAAGAAAGTGTCTGTTATTGGAGGCACAGTCCATGTGCAACACTAGTCTGACCAGGCAGACTTGCTGCTACCCTCTGATGACCCTTAACCACTCCTCTAGCACCTTTTGGCAGCACATAGCTTTCCTGTTTCCTTTTTTCTGTTTATGTTCACCTTATGTCACATTCTATATTGCAGGTAGAGCAGAAGTCTGTGTTTGACATCCTGTCACCTTGGAGATTTAGTACTTTTTCTTACTTTAGTTAACAAAGAGGTCTAGGAAAGTAGTAATACTGTACTAAGTAGCAGTACATGTTAGGGGCAGCTCCTTTTTTTAAAACTTGAGAGTTAATGTGCTGTAGGTAATGAGCACTCTTGATCACGGTGTAGATTATGAGGAGGCAGCAGCCACTCTCCGTGTTGGGTACAGTAGGATTATCAGGGCTGATAAAGTAATATAGGGGGAGAGAAGCAGGGTAAGTTAGTGACAGCAAGTGTTTTCGTCTAACTTTTACCATACACTCTCAGCCTGAAACCTGTCATTTTTGTGTGATGGAGGTAGATAGCACTTGAATTATGCTTAGCGCTGCATGTAAATGGCTGAACATAATGCACAAGGATGACTGGTGAGAGGGCTGCTTAAGATCAGAGATTCCTAACCTCTTTTAAGGCAACAGCTTTTAAGGACCTAATGAAAACTAATGACCAGCTGCTGGAAAACTGTCTAGAAATAAATTTAAAAGATTTGTCACTGAATTTCTTAATCTGATTATCTTATTTTAAAATTTTATGTAGTTTTAAAAAGAAGCATGCACTTTAGACACCCAAGAGGAGAGTGATCTTCAGGTTAAGAACCCCAGAGGCACTTGAAAAGGAAAAAAACATTTTTTTTTAACTAGTGAGTAGATAAAGCAGAGCAAGTATATGTTTGTAAAATAATTGTTGTTGCTGTTTATTTATTTACCTAATTCTTCAGAACAACTTGGTTTTAAGAAAGGCTTTGAAGCTTGGTACTTCAATGACAGGGTGACAGTCTGATTCACTATGCTACCTGCTACTCTTTACAGTTATACATTTTGATTATTTTCCTGTAGTTTTACAGCTTCTTGCATTTCCCAAGCTAAACATGTCACACTGTGTTCTTTAGGCAGGTGTGTGTTACTGATGACAGAAGCAGTTGGTGGGGTATTAAGTGCTGCAACTGTTATTGAGTACAGGGTCAGGTGGTATTTATGCCCTTGAGATGTATTCATAATGATGGAAATTTTCTAGCTCCTTGTTGACAGTTCAGACAGTTCACAGTTGTTTAATCAAACTTTTGACTCTGATGTGGAATGTATTGATGCCAAGGCTGTTAGCTTTTTTTTTTTTTATATATATATATATGATGGTGACAAACTGTTGTTCATTTTTTATGATATATCGTTCCTGCGACAGTACTGAGAAATGGCACTTGGCAGTGGTTCATGGTCAGGGGTCTCATTGGCACAGTTGAGTGATATCTGTGATCCATTTGACATGGCGGGTTTACTGCGGTGTTGCTTGCTGTGTGTGACAGGCCCGGAGTGATCACGATGCAGGCACTGTCAGAGGAGGACCGCAGGCTCTGGATGGAGGCCATGGATGGCAGAGAGCCGGTAAGCTTCTCAGGGCATCCGTGGGGAAATTAGCTGTGTTGGCCTGTAGTTTTCAATAAGCCTTAGCACTGTAAGAACTTGGTCCATAGCCACTCCAGTATGAACATGGCCGGTCCATTGTTACCTCACCCTGTATGCCCTCCTTATTGCACTTCACACAACGTAATGTTTAGAATCATACTTACAGCAAAGGTCAGGTATTTTCTGTAAAGTACAATAATAAAAGTAATGCATCAAAAGTATACCAGTTGTTAGAAGGTTTTCGTATAGGCCTGCCAAGAGTTCAGCTTGTTTGCTTGTGCAGCATTTATTTTATGACTGTAATAAATTAGTTGACCATCGCCTGCATATTCCACATCTTCAAGTATAGGAACCAGCATTGACTCATGAGCACTGCCTTTCATATGTCGTGCTTAGATGTTATTCTTTATGTTTCTGCTTTGATGTTATGGGCCTTAGTAGGCACATATTGGCTTTATATTATTTCTAGTTTTATTGCTTTTTTTTTTTTATTGGAAGTGGCTTATAATATTACTGGAGACATGAAGGTTCAAGCTTTTTGGTATCTCCTAGAATATAAACTGGCAACCTTGTGATTAAACATTAATGTCCTTAACCATCATAATACAATAGTGTATCTGGTTCTCTCAGTTGGCTCTTGCATTTTTCAACTACACAAGCATGTTACTAAAATGTTTAAATTAATTTTTAAGTTTAATTTTCGGGGAAGGTAAACCTCATATTAAACAGATGCTTTTGTATTCATGATATTCCACAGTATTTTATGCAGCAGTTCTGTCTTCATGTAACTTTCAGTCCTCAAGAACTTTCTGCTTTATCTTTTATATAGGTCTATAACTTAAATCGAGACAACCATACTGAAGGCTGTGAGTATTATTACTTTATGTATGAGGTTATATGTAAAGTCTTTTGAGTATAAAATTGGAAAATAATTCCTTGAAGTCTTTCTAAATTGTGACTGTAAATGAATGTGAAATGTTAAATTGGGCAATATTACAGTAGATCAGTGATTGTTCATTAGTATGGTTAAGACAGTAGTCATCCAAGTTTCAGGATTGAATTTAGTCTTTCCCTGCCTTTTACAATTCCTGGAAACCCCTTGTTTATTATGACACAACATAATAAGGCTGTTTTCCTGTATTGATTATTCTTATAATACAGTTTATACCTGCACTCCTATGCTCTTTTTTTAAAAATCTTTTGCCTGTTATACACTTAAATGCATACTAACACGTTTATGATATTCAAGGTGCATCCATTAATTCAAACTTTAATGCAAAAAAGCACTAAAGACAAAATAAATCAATGAAAACAATGCAGATTAGTTCAAAAGTCTAAAAGGGGTACCTGAGTACTGAAAGGCACACACAATACAAACTAGGTCCCCATAAGTATGAAGAAATGTTGTAAATTAAAGAATGATGTATTAAATGAAATGATTCTAACCTTAAGCTCTTGAGCTTATGCCTAAGGTGGTCGCTACATTTGTGATATACCTGCCATACTGTTTTATGACAGTAAGGTTCGTGGTCTGAAGTCCCAGTTGTCTCCTCCAGCAACAAGACAGGCAGATCCACTTATGTGCTTCCCTTGACATTGAAGTACAATGTTAGTTGATAGCTTAGGTAATGCTTTAGCCAATATTGCTTTAACTCTGCCTCTTCCAGCTGCTCAGTTAGATGGCATTGGCTTTAGTGTCGTCAAGAAGTTCATCCATGCTGTGGAGACTAGAGGTATGTTGGGTAAAAGATGAGAATGAATCTGTGATACTCGTTTTATTAGCAATGCAGTTTGCCCAGGGACTGTGTACTAAATAAGTAAAAATGTGCTTCATTGATCTTGTTTCTAGGAATCAATGAGCAGGGCCTGTACAGGATTGTAGGAGTGCACTCCAGAGTACAGAAGCTTCTTAGCCTAGCCATGGGTAAGAGCAGTGCCCAGCAGATGGAGATGTGCTCCTTTGTGTCATGTTGTTGATGTAGAGACACAGAATATCTATACCCTGTAGTTCTCTTTGAACACCTTCCTTCTCCTGACCACTGCTTTTGAGTGACTACTACTTTTGGCTTTGGGGACCTTTGCTCAGTGTTTGGCTCCCAGCTGTTCACACTCTGTTCCATCCCTTTTTAAAGGAACTGCTTGCCATCTCCTTTCAGTGCGTCATCATCTTGGGAGGAGTTGCCTTGGCATATTTCTTTTTCTGACCTGCTCCTGTCCCCTCAATGCACACTCTACTTGTCCACTTCTCATGCTCTTTTACTTGGCCCCTAAATAGTTGATGAATATCTTTCTTTCCAACAGACCCAAAAACTAGTGCAAATGTAGAACTGGATACCTCTTCAGAATGGGAGATAAAGACCATCACTAGTGCACTGAAACACTATCTCAGGTATTGTTGAATGAAATGAAAAGTGCTGTGGTTCAAATAGAGAATTTGTAACCAAAGGGCATGGAAGTGTACATTTAATCATGTTTACCAATCCAGCAACTGGCACACTGCTGGCATCAGCCAGTTTTGCCGATACAACTCCTGAAGTTGGTCATATTTGCTCAGCTTATTAATTGTGAAACTGCTGCTCTTGGGAAATGACAAAAGAAAGTCCAGCATCCCTGTTAAGCTACAAAAGAGGTTGAATAGTTGTGTTCAGGGTTCACTTAATTCATTCCATTAAGTAGGGGACTCTGCAACTTTTTTTAAAGGATAGACTGATGGAGTATTGGTTTATACTGATCAGCCATAACATTAAAATCATTAACAGGTGCAGTGAATAACATTGATTTTCTTGTCATAGTGGCACCTGTGAAGGGGTGGGTTGATACATTAGGCAGGAAGTGAGCAGTCAGTTGTTGAAGTTGATGTGCTGGAAGCAGGAAAAATTAGCAAAGTGTATGGATCTGAGCCACTTTGACCAAGGCCAAATTGTGATGGCTGGACAACCGGGTCAACGTATCTCCAAAACATCAGGCCTTGGGGGGGGGGGGGTTTCCGGTATGTGGTGGTTAGCACAGTATCCTAGTGACAGGATCATGGATGCCCAAGGCTCATTGATGCCTGTCTGGTCCAATCCCACACAAGAGCTACTGTAGCACAAATTGCTGAAAACCTTAATGCTGGCCATGATAGAAAGGTGTCAGAACACACAGTGCATTGCAGCCTCGTGTATGGGGCTGCGCTGCCACAGAATAGTCAGAGTGCCCATGTTGACCCCTGTCCACCGCCAGAAGCGCCTACAATGGGCATGTGAGTGTAAGAATGGATGCATTATGGGAAGAAGCCATTGTGATGCTCTGGACAATGTTCTGCTGGGAAGCCTTGGGTCCTGGCATTCGTGTGGATGTTACTTTGACTCGTACCACCTACCTAAATTTTGTTGTAGTTCACATGCACCCCTTCATGGTAATGGTATTCCCTGTTGGCAGCGGCCCTACCACACTGCAAAAATTGTGGAGGAATGGTTTGAGGAACTGGCAAAGAATTCAAGGTGTTGTCTTGGCCTCCAAATTCCCCAGATCTCAATTCGATTGAGTATCTGTAGGATGTGCTGGAAAAACAAGTCTGATCGGTGGAGACCCCTCCTCGTAACCTACAGGATTTGAAGGATCTGCTGCTGACGTCTTGGTGCCAGACGGCACAGGACACCTTCAGAGGTCCATGCCTGGATGGGTCAGAGCTGTTCTGTTGGGGCGAAGGGGATCTGCACAATATTAGGCAGTTGGTTTTAATGTTGTGGCTGATTGATGTATACTTAAACAGGGTTATGATTTGATGCATACATGAATTCAGTTTAGTTTTATAGTGTACTTCTTTGCACACAGTGACCCAGACTGCTGATAATCAAATTAAAAAAAACAGAACAGGTATAACATATAAAATAAGCATATAGGTAAATTAGTATTTACAGTAGATTGGTTGTTTAGGGAAGATAATCCTTCTGAGTGTGACTTGGGCCTAATCCTTCACACACACTTTTAGTGGATGAAGAGTGTATGTGTTAATACAGCATAATTTGTATATGCCTTGATATATGCCTAGAAGGTATTCTGTGCCCTTAATAAAGGGTCATTTACTATGTGTGTGCTTGTATATGATTGTTTTCTGACCTGTATCTCTCTAGAATGCTGCCTGCACCTCTCATGACCTACCAGTTCCAGAGGGGCTTCATCAAGGCTGCCAGTGAGTCTCCTGCTGCAGCTGTCTCCTCCTCAACTCCTTGTGTTACCAGTCTACTGATGGTGTACCAGTGGTCCTCCCAGATGCTTTGAGGACTGCCACATGGTGTGGTGCAGTGCTGTCCACACCAGCAAAAAATCTGAGTAGGGTAGCAGGGCCCTCTTTGGCAGGTGGTCAAGGCAACAATCAAGTTAAGACAGAGGGGCAACTTTTTTGTTTTGGAATACAGACTGCTCCTCCTTGCCCAATCTTCTGTGTCTGCAAAAGCAGTACTCTTGTCTCCTTCCACTTATGGCTTTGTCTTGCTGACGGGCGCCACAGGCTATGTTTGTTCTTGTTCTGTAGGGTGGGTGGGAGGAAATTCATTCTTGTTCCCCCTCCTGTTGAGGTGGAAGCATGGAGCAGGTCCATTGTCTGTTATGCTGCCTCTGGATGTCTTCCCTTCCTCAGAGCTACCACTCTTGTATGCTTCTGATTTCCTTTCCCAAAGCAGTCCCCTCTCTTACCTGCTGTTAGATGTGACTGGGTTTGATTAATTGTTTAACCATTAAAATACATATCACCAGCCGTCAGCCTGGGTGTTTGGTTCATCTCCCCTTTCCAGAGTATCAGACTTGAGAATGGGAGCAGGGGGAGTCCAGCCTATGGTTCCCCCTTGTGACCACTAGATGAAGATCTGTGAGTGCTGGTAAATAGTACAAGATCATTAGAGAACTGGCATTGTACTATTTGTTCATTTTTGGGGAGGAGGCATTTTCATGTTAATGACTGTTTGTTGTTTATGTAATATTTAGTCAAATTTACATTGAAGTTGAAGGCAGTTCCATTGCAAACTATTCTTGTGATGGGTGTTTTGTGGTTGCTGTGATGAAGTGTGTCCCTCCAGTGGATTGTATCGATCTTCCTAACACGAATTTATGGACCCTATATATCAACAGCTGTCCTGCTTGCCAGAGCCAAGGCCTGCAGAAGCTCAGTGCTCAGTCACACACTCTGCAGTGTGACAAAAGAAACCTCACTCTGTCAGTAAACTGTAGGCTGCTATAGCTGTACAATCAAAGTGTTGGGAAGAAGGCAAACTTACATTCTTCTTAAATTCCTCTTAGGGTCCTGTTAAATCAGTATAACAGATCAGCCAGTTTAAGGGGTTTTGTGTAGCTCCTGTCCCCAGCTTTAAAGACAACATATGCGGTAAAAAGAAAACAGGTGTGCTGTACTTGTCCTTTACTTCACAGACACTGAATGTGAAGTTGCACCCCCCTCCACTGACATTCTACTTTTCTTTTCTTTCCTTATCTAGAGCTGGATAATCAGGAAGCACGCATAGCAGAGATCCACAGCATTGTTCACCACCTCCCAGAGAGGAACCAGCAGATGTTACACCTACTCATGAAGCATTTGGCAAAGTTGGTCTTGCTTTACTCTAGTTTTACTCCATTGATAATGCACTCTGATGCATGCTAAGAGGATTAGGAGTGTAAAATACTTGGGCTCTCCTGGCTGCAGGGGTGGTTGAGGTTTTCCGACACCATTCTGTGTCCATTGCCTTTCCACCTGATCTGTTTATTTGGGGCACCAGGTTAGTGGTTAAGGACATGTGCTTGTAATCTGAATGTTATTGGTTCAAGCCATTCCCTTTGCTAGTACTCTAGTACTATTTACCATTAGATTCAGGACAATATCTAGCTGTACGAGCAGATCAGATACTGTACTTTGTTTTGGATGAAAATGCCAGCTGTGCAGTGAGTTAATGCTAAGTGATGCCGTATTTACAGTAGAGGGATGTGTTTGACTGGTGCTCTTCCAGCCCGCCTCAGTCTCCAGATTTGTAATGTGGAAACTATCTTCATACGGCTGTGAAAACGTCCTGTTTGCGAAGTAGTCCACTCTGTAGGAATGTGTGAAGATGTATAAAAAAGAACTCCAGCAGTACAGAAGACTCTCAGACAAATCTCAAGGCAGACTCCCAAGGGTATTTATACCATCCCGATGTGTCAGCAACACCTCCATGGAAACCAATTCCTGGAAACAATAATTTAAAAAAAAAAGGCATACAGGAAAAGTGTGCATGTATAAGGCTTTTTTAAAATATGCATTTCCTTCCTCTGGGTGGCCTTTAGTGCAGCTGTTCCTGGACTTAGACTGTTTGGTAAGTTGACTTCTCTGTGTTGAAGATAGAATCTACAAGCCCCTCAGGATTGGTGTAGCTGGGGGGAGTGTCCTGGGCTGAGTCAACAGTAAGGGAAGAGGACTTGGAGACATAAGTGCATCATCATCGTGGAGATGTGTGAACAGTAGGGTGTGGCCTGTGCTGTTGCCCTAGACATTACTAAATATTACAATAGTGTCGTCAAACAATATTCAGATTCCTTTTTCAGATTTTTTTAATTTGCCTTTTACTGAAATTGTTCAGATTAGGTTCCCCCCCCCATCAAACAATGCTCAGAACCACAGAATGATAAGGCAAAAACAGGATTTTATAAATTCTTGCACTCTATACTTAAAAGTACACTATATGGCCAAAAGTATGTGGACACCTAAGCATCACACCCAGTTGTGCTTGTTAAATGTCCCACTCCAAACCTGTGGGCATTAACATGGAGGGGGCAAAATCATACTGGAGCAGGAAAGGAGCTTCTTCCCCAGACTGTGGCCATAAAGTTGGAAGTTCAGTGAAAAAGCTCAGAAGGGGTGTCCACATACCTTTGGCCATACAGTGTAAGTCAGAGTGTAGTGCCGTGTCATAGAAATCCTTACCTGCATTACTTGTAGTTTCTTCTTTTACCCTCCTGCAGTGTGGCAAAACACCACCGACAGAACCTCATGACTGTTGCCAACCTGGGTGTGGTTTTTGGCCCAACTCTACTGCGGCCTGAGGAGGAGACCGTGGCAGCTATTATGGATATCAAGTTCCAGAATATCGTTGTTGAAATCCTTATTGAGAACCACGAGAGGGTGAGAAGAAAAGCAATTTGGTTCTCTTTGCTATGATAATGTGCCATAATGTGTATGCAACTGCCCAGTAGAGCAGTTATAGACTTGAAGGTTGCGGTTTCAAATCTTAGGATGGGCCCTGGGTTATTGGTCTTGAAAAGATACTTCCTCTGAGTTGTCCCAGGAGAATGTCCAGCTGCATAATTCAGCAAAAACTGTACTTAAGCGGGCAAAGGATTAGTAGTTAATTTGCTTAAGTGGATATTGTATCTACTGTACCATTTTTGCCCTATTTATTTCAAAGGGACACAAGTTTGGTTAAGTGAATAGCTAATAAGTGGACAGTTTGCTTCAAAGGATAACATTTGAACAGTTGATTTTATTATTTACTTATTTTTTCCTTCAAAAAATGTGTTCTGTTTCAGGGATTTGGACACAAAACACTTAGAATTAAACACTTTGTTAAAAAGTAGCTGGTCTTAGGGTTCCTCATCACTTCAGATAGAGGGTGATGAGTGCCACAGGAAAATAAGAGCAATTCATTAATCATTAAAACAAATTGGAAAGAGAAATTAAATTGGAAAACAATGCATAAAACAAAGTAAATGATAAAGAAAACAATATTGAAAATAAATGTATTGATGAGCAGACTGTAAATCCATGTATAAACACACACAAATGCAAATGTATACACAAATTAATGAGCAAATTAAAACTTTTCAAATCCATGCAAAAATAAATTTAAACACAAACTAAAATGTACTTTTTGAGTCAGCACATCCGTTGTCTGCAGCTCATTTGTATTCCCCCCCCATTTGCTTTTCAGAGTTGAGTGCCATGCGCAAAACAATGCCTTGTAAGTGTAAGCAACACTTTCATTGGTCACTAACGGAACAATATTTTTGAACCCCCTAAACTCTCTAAACAACATTTGAAGCACTTTTATTTGTGTTTTCCAATTTAGTCTTTCAGTTTCTTTTGATTAATGTTATTGCTCATTAATTTCTTTGTGGGACTCCTCATCCTCCATTCTCAGAAAACATGGGCAGCTGTGAGCCCCCTTCACTGGCAGCCATGCAATAAGCAGTGGACATTCTGTGTTGGTTTTATACACAGCTGCACCTCCTATAAGCATTTGTACAAACTTCAGAACAAGGCAATTGAGCTCAGGCATAAAAATATTACCCATTGCTGTAAAAAGGACTAGTTTGATGAAATTGCAAACTCAAAACAATTTTGAAGATTAGTACATGTACATAATAATACAAAATACTTTACACTTTCATGTGACTGTTCTTTGTTTCATCTTTAATTTCTAGCAAGACACATCCTCCTTGCAGACTAGACTGTATTGCTTTGTATGAAAGTGTTTAGTAACAAAATGATAAGAATGATAATAGTGGTGTTTCACTAACTAGTCTTTCTATGATCAGCTCACTTGTTCTCTATGATTTGAGTGTCTGTTCTCATAGGATGTTCAACCTCTGCTGAATTTCCATTTTGCAAAGCAAAGGCTATAACTGCATGGGACAGTTTGAAGCAAAGAGAGGAAGAGTTACCAGCCAGATCTACCTGTAGTGTATTTTTAAACTCTGCAGCAACCAGACACACAGTATTGCACAGCCACATTGTCCCCTTCTTCCTGTGGGAGCTTACTGTGCCAAGTGGCATACTTGGGTTGCTACAGCAAATGCACATTTTATCCCAGAGTTCAGACTCTGCATCACAGGTCTGTGGAACGGAGTAGGGGGTGGTGGTCACAAACATTTCCTCTTACTTACATTAGCATCTTACTGTGGTGGGCTTTTTGCTAAGCACACTCTTCAGGGGCCGTACAGACGACATCTGTGCTTTGTCAGCAGTCAGGGGACACTTACATTTTACCTTTAGCCATGCAAATGTGTTTGTAGGAGCACTGTTCTATGTTTAACCTTTAGAAGAGAGTGCCTCTGAGTGTTAAACTACTCGCAGTAGCAGTATGTGAGCAACATGTAAGTAATGTGAAATCAGCCATACATAATACTGTGTGAATGTTGTATAACCTTTTTAATATACTGCCAGTTAGCTCATGCAGTTTTAGGTTTTTGTTTCAACAGTGTTAAAGCTTTTTAATATACTGAGTGTACTTGTGTCTCATTCTAATGTTATATACAGTGTGTATTTCAGATTTTTTTGTATTACTGTGTACATTAGTTCCTCAGTTTATTACTAATAGGACTGAATATTTAAGCTGATTTATTCATAACACCAATAAATAGAAAAGGCTTCTGCAAGATTAAAACCAGTTTACTTAAAAGTAGGTAAAATTGAAAACATTATGTATACCTGTGACTTGGAGTATTTGAACATGATGCCACATGTAGTGTTTGGCACAGACTGCAGGTCAAGTTCTAACGTGCTGTACAGGAATGCTCAAGCTTGAGGAGACGTTGGCCTAATTTGCCCTTGCAGGTGTCGTACAAGAAACAGTCTCGGGAAGTTGTTGGTGTTGCTGGAGGATATGGTTGCAAAAATGCTGTTAGGACTGCTGGTGTCAGTGTGTCTTTTCCTTAGTGTTTAAATTCATCCATTCTGTCATAACATTTGCCACTTCTGAATTAAGCTTTTTCTTTCTTATGTAATCTTAAGATGCAGTGAATATGTTTATTTTCCTGTTTTAATATCCCAAGTTTTCAAAATGTAATTTTACATCTGCCCTCCTACTCTTGAACTCTTTAGATTTTCAAGGACATGCCTGTAGCTGAAGCAAGCCAACCAGATTCCCAGCTAAACACTCCCCAAAAGAAGAATGTGGAGAACAGACCTCCCTCCTGCAGTGAGAGACCTCTCACCTTCTTTTACACACCCCCACCTGTCGATAAAGGTGAAACTTTTGTTTGTTTACTGTTAATTTTTTAACATGGTGGGTGTGTGTGTGTGTGTGTGTGTGTGTGTGGGACACACACACACACACACACACACACACACACACACACACACACACACACACACACACACACACACACACACACACATACATATATATACACGGTACACACACACTGCCCGGCCAAAAAAAAAGTCACAACCTGGATTGAACTCAGTGTTATGATGTGGGGTTGCTTCAGTTGGTCAGGTCTAGGTTCAGCAACGTTATGTGCCCAAAAAATGAGCTCAGCTCACTACCTGAATATACCGAATGAGCAGGTTTTTCCATCAATGGATTTTTTTCTTCATATTCCAAGATGGCCATGCCAGGATTCATCGGGCTCAAATTGTGAAAGAGTGGTTCAGGGAGCATGACAGACATCATTTTCACACATGGATTGGCCACCACAGAGTCCAGACCTTAACCCCATTGAGAATCTTTGGCATGTGCCAGAGAAGACTTTACGCGGCGGTCCAACTCTCCCATCATCGATACAAGATCTTGGCAAAAAAATTAATGCAACTCTGGACAGAAATAAATGTTGTGACATTGCATAAGCTTATTAAAATGATGCCATGGTGAATGCGTGCCATAGTCAAAGCTAAAGGCAGTCCAACGAAATATTAGTGAGACTTTTTTTAAATAAATAAATTAATTAATTAATTAATTTATTTATTTATTTATTTATTATTTTTTTGGCCCGGTGTGTGTGTGTGTGTGTGTGTGTGTGTGTGTGTTTTATTTTTATTTAAAGTATATACTTTAAGGCCTCTCTAAGATTTTCAATGTCCTGACATTTTGTCTGCTGTCATGTTTCAACCAGTCACCACTCAGTGCTGGCTACAGTGCTGGTCAGAGTCCCACTGGCCTATTTGTGGGAGCTGTCGGTTGAAAGCATCCCAGAAGTTAACTGAAGCAATGTGCTTTTTTTCTCCTTGCATGTATCCTTGTGCAGTGGAAAAGGACAGTGTTGCGCTCAACGCTAGTGCGGAGTCCGTCCATGCCAATGCCGCTGTCAACTCCAATAATACGCATGGCCGCTCACTCCTCAGCAGCCTCAACTGCAGCGACTTGGAGCTGGACGGGAGCCTTAAGGGAAAGCGGAACCGACCCAAATCCCTGTGAGTGCTCACTGAGTCACGTTGTACAGACCCACTGTGCCCAACAGGCTTCACTGGAACTGTCTGTCTGTCCATGTATGTCCCTCCATGGGAAAAACAGATCAAAATGGCAATGGGAGGTTTGTGGGGTTGCTGTGGAGACAGCTTCTCCCTTTACTCACACTACAATGTGAGGGGGAGGTGGGGCACGATGCATAATTAAAGCAAGGCCATGAATCCCATTTATATCCACCTCTGTTTCTGAACTGAGACAACGATGACCATTTTTCAAATGTTTGTGTTCAAATGGATTTTTGAAAATCGAGTTATAAAGTAAACAAATTTCTGAAAAATTATGATCTCCATTTTTCACACATTGGCAATTATCTGACAGTGTTGGGGAATTTCCATGAAAGTATTTTTTGGTGCATGCAATCAAAACTATGTTTTTATCCCACCAACTAATCCACTGTTGTTGTGCTGGGACCCCCCACCCCCCTAAAACAACTCTGCTACACTTTCCCCACTTTAGAAGATGCCTGTTGGGATGAGGGTTCTGACTGTTGGAAGAGAAATCCTAAAGAGGTCAAAAGTGTAGCATCGGCACAGGATCGGGGGCAAGAAGGATATTTATGTGCACAAATAGCTTCTCTGTCCTTCCTTCTTTTTATTGATCGCAGCCCATGTGTTCCATTCATATAAACTTTTTCAAACCAGGAACCAGATGCAGCAATCCTCTCTTCTGACAAACTAAACTGAAATCAGAGCCAGATTCTTGATTCTTGATGGAATGTCTTTAATGGTGGTTGAAATATTTTGATTACAGTGGTTAAAAAAAAAAAGACACAAAGGGCAAGTAGCTCCACCAGAGTCACAAATGAAGCTTTTGTTTTGAATGCGTCATGAAATATTTTTTCTTTCAGTCAGAAAAGAAATGTGGGATTAATCATCCCCATTATGGGTTGAGCTGTATTCTGCAAACGTTGATGGTCAGAACTGATTCCACCCCCTGACCCTAAGATGATATGTTGTAGTTTCGGAACCAGAAGCCCAGTAGATGTATTTTAGCCAGTATTTTATATTTATGCTTATTTAATGCTTGGGGGGAAAAAAAAAAAAAAAAAAATATATATATATATATATATATATATATATATATATATATATATATATATATATATATATATATAAACAGCAGAGCTTTAAAGGCAGACACGTAACTGTCAGAGCTCAGTTCATCTGCTACACATTTTCTCGCACACATTACATTGGTAGCTGCCTGCAGAACTGAGTGAAACAGGAAATACAAAACTGTCTGTGATTGTTGATGAGATGTACATTTATGGAGCAGTTAGGAGATCTGGAGAGAAGCTCATCTGAAAGAGATGCCTTTTCAGACTCCTTGAATGTTGAAAGGGATTCAGCAGCTCTGAGGGAAGTGTCACTTGCTGGTCTCTTTGAGGAGATGGAGAGGATTGGTGGATGTGGATGTAACTGTGGTGACAGAGCTGGCAGGTGGACAGG
This sequence comes from Heterotis niloticus, assembly GCA_018136845.1. Taxonomy (NCBI): domain Eukaryota; kingdom Metazoa; phylum Chordata; class Actinopteri; order Osteoglossiformes; family Osteoglossidae; genus Heterotis; species Heterotis niloticus. Next base: position 25,958,556 of record CM030890.1, read on the forward strand.
GTGCTGCAGAGCGCTGTTGCCCAGCCCCCTGGCTGTCTAAATGTCAACCAGGTGCACAGAGCACAAATCTCGGCACAGAGTAAAGTACAAGGCAGGCTGACATTCAACGGAACAACAGTGGGAGTTATTTATTAGAAGTGAATCGGAACCTAAAGGGCCTGATTAAATGTACAAAGTGCCTGCACCCATTATGTGTGTACGACAATATGAGCTTGTGATGCTCACTTCTGTATTCCAGAAGAAAATGCATTTCAATTTGTGCTTTATCCGCGAGCAGTCCAGTGCCCACGGGAGCTTTCTGCTCCATCGGTGCGATCAAAGAGATTGGGTGTAGCTGAAGTCCCATTAGAAGGCGGATGCATCTCAACAGCGTGGCGCTTGCAGCGGTGGCGGGGAGCTCGGGGCAAGGGCTGTCAGCCAGAGTCCAGCAGAAAGGAAGCGACCTGTGGCTAACAAGCAGACGAACATTGATCAAATCTGCCTGCAGAACAAATGTATGTGTTTCCTGCACAAGGACGCGCTCGCTGATGTAACGGTGATAAGTGAACATTGCCGAGGAGATTGACGACAGATCAATAAGGTAATGTGATCGGAGATTGTCTGTGCACCTAGGGGAAAACGATGAATCGGGAACAGGCTGAGACACCGCCTCTTAAATGAGATCGCTAGACAGGCGGTATGGGGGGTGTGACAGCGGTCACAGGCTTTCTTGGAGAGCTGCTGCTTAACAGTAATTGGCTACACGAGCTCATGTGGTTAAACCTTTGCGCAGCAACAACCTTGGCGGAGTACCCAGGGGTGGGGGCAGGGAGGCTGCAGAGTGCATCGGGGTCACGGCCATTGAGTTGCACCGTTGAAACTGGATCATCGAGGGGGGGGCAATGCCTGGAATGTCGTTGCTCACATCCAGAGCACGGGAAGACTGCACGTGCCCTGTGGGTGGACCTATTTATGGGTGTGAACAGCAATACGGGTGTGATTGTGCTGTCATGGGATACACATTGCAGCAGGTTAACTAGGTGTCATCTTTCTAGGCTTCTTCATGTGTGTGAGAGGCAGCACAGCACTCACACACACTCAAGATTTCTCACTTGATGCGCACTGCATAGGTGGTTGAGGATTTCTCTCTTCAACTCTAGTGCCCATTTTAACTACAAAGTATTTCTTCTTTGTGGATAGTGGTTTTTGGACCTTGAACAGGTCAGTGTGCAGTTCTTGTCCATTTGTGTAGCCATCTCGCCCTTGATGTGGTAGCCCGACCTGGTGCCAAATGGACCAGAATGGTGGGATAGCGTAAATATGAGGCCAATGGGTAGCTGTGGCTTCCTGCCAGTGTGGAGGTTCACAGGTCTTTGAAGGCCCGGCCCTAGCACGGCTTCCCACCTCCTGGCTGACGTTCCTCGTGGTGCGAGTGTCTGTAGGTCTCCTTTTGCCTCACGTATTTGCAGTTGCAGCAACAAGTCTCCATGTCGACCCATTCCATTCCAACTTTACTCCTCTGCTATTATTCTCCAAGAGGCACGGGCCATATCAAAGGGGAAGAAAGGGCCAAAATGATTCCTGTTGGCGCTCTTTTCACTTTCAGGACGATTTGCTGGTGGTCTAATATTTCCACTTAAACAATGGCAGTCTTGGCAAATGTACGAGTGGCTCAGCTTAATGGTTCTTTGTAATTGGACATTTTTTCCTGTTTTTAATTCACTCTTAAGTGATGTTCATCCATAATAAGTATTTCCACGTTCTGTGCATGGACATGAATGTCCAGAGCTGACGTCAGAAGCAGAGGGTGTGGGCAGGTCACACTCTGGATGGGATGCCAATCTAACACATGGCATTTAGTTTAAGCAGAACATTTAAATACTTCTCAAGATGTACAAACACACGCATATATTTTACAGTAAAGAAGGTAAAATTCTGTGCTGCGTCCCTCAATGGGCCCCATGGAGACTGGATGTAGAGTGATCACGGCCTCACCCTATCCTGTCCAACTCCACTCCTGCTTTCCTCAGATACTCTTGATGCTTCTGTTGTCCTAAGATGAACAGCCCTCCTTTGTGACCTTGCTAACTGGCAGGCATGACTGAGGCAGCACTCGCTGGCACTTGGTCACTGTGTCTGTTCTGTGTTTGGTTTGAGGAAATCATAGTATCAGGTATTTCATCAGCTGTGTTTACTTGGCACTTCAGCAGAGTTAGGTTTCCTTGTTTATACTTAAGTGAGTTGTTTTGCAGTGGGACTGCATGTTGTTCCTCATAAAGAGGAAGTCCCTGAGTGACTCTTTGCAGGGATGTGTGTACTATGGTATGATTTGCGCTATTTCCCCCCCCCCCCCCCCCCTTCACAGGCGCCTGCGGCCAAGCTACACGACACTTTCCTCGGCTTTTCGTACGCGGACACTGTGAGTCTTCTCTGTTTTGGGGCACATTGGTGGAAGGTGGGGATGAGGCCAGACAGGGTCCCTCCGGGTGATCACGGTTGGACTCGGTGATGGCAGCACGCTCACACAGGCACTCCACGTGTCTACTGGTGTGGCAGGAATATGAAAGAGTGCAGTGGAATGGAGTGTCCTCAATTTCAGGCCAGACAGCAGGGCTGCACCAGCACTTGGACAGCCTGCAAGTCGGAGCTGCTGAGCACCACAGGCTTCCAACCACTGTTAAACTGCTGCAGCTCCTCGGGTGGGCCATCAAGAATGGCTGAGGTTATGGTTTCTTCAGATTTATAGTGATTAATGGCATTTCATATTCAACATGAATGACATTTTGGAGAAAACTTTATACATTACGTGCCATCAGATTGAGGACCATGTGACAATTTTGTAATAGCACCACAAGGTGTTAAGTTAATGCTTACACTCTCCTGGGATTTAAACAAAGTAATTGGCAAAGTAAAAAAGAGGCAAATACTTGTCTTAAAATATAATGTTTGGTCATGCTGAAGGAGGGCCAAAGCTGTGTGGACTAATGGGACACTCCAACTCCATAGCGAAAGTACCTAATCCACCCCAATAATCAGGGCAGAACACAGTTAACACTGAATGAACACAACTGATTGTTTTTGGTTTGTTTAAATAAAGTGTGTGTTTGTAATGAAGAGGCAAAGAGTGAAATGGTGGCATGCAGTGCGAGGTAAGTATTAGCATCACAGGTGTCCCAGAACACTGAAATGACATCAGTGAAAATGATGTTGCACTATTTTTCCATAAAAAAACAATATTCATCTATCTGTCTATCTGATGAGTCATAGTATATCTATACACTATATGGACTAAAGTATGTGAACAGCTGAGCATCACACCCAGTTGAGCTTGTTCAATGTCCCCCTCCAAACCTATGAGCATTAAAATGGAGCTGTTCCCCCCCCCCCCCCCCCTCCTATATAGCAGTGAGTATTATTTTGAATAAGAAGTAATTGTTTTACGACATGATTCTGGATTTGATTTTTTTTTTGTACATAAAACTTACCACTTTTTTGACCACAGGCAGCATGCAGAATTTTGGAAGCTATTAGCTTGACTGCATCATCCAAAACAGTTGTTTGTTTAAATGTCCTCTCTGATGTTAAGTGGGTACAGTCACACTACAGGTTAGAGCAACCGAAAATGGCACCAAAGTTGCTGAAAAGACAAAAACGGTGTGAACGCTGTGTGTTAATTTCACCTTGATTTTACTACTGCTTAATAATACTACATTCATCTCAGTTTGCAAACATGTTGAAGGCCCTTGGTTATCAAAACATTAGTCATGATTTGCAGTAGCTAAAGCACGGTATTATTGTAGTGTTGAGTTCCAGCAGTTGAATGATTCACTTCAAAAGGGCTGTGATTTTTTTTTCTTTTTCTTTTTGTTTCACACTTTGTTCATCTCTATTAATGTCATTTTACTCAGTTTTCATACCAGCATAAACTATCATGATGGTAAACACAGCAACACAACCACCAGACTGCTGGTAGCAGTAATGACAGTAGCTTGGAAAGCCTTTAGGTTAACATGGCAGAGCTTACACACTAAATGTTAACCGCTGTGAGATCGTATCTGTTAATGTTTGTATGTGGAAAGTCCAGGTTAATGGCTTCTGTGGTGCACTTTTTGCATGTATGCAAATACAGAAATGTGTCAACGTTATTGTCTGTTTTGGGATTAAAACCTGCCTGAACAGTTTGGTAATGGGTATTAGATATTTTATGGTTAGCAAAAGTGTGTTTTTCAATAGTTCTGGATGTGTTCTGGGCAGGAATATCCTGACGGAAACGTTCTCCATGTTTGTGGCGCCCAAGTTGGGCAGAAAGCAGTCCAAATGGCAGTTGTAAAAGTTGTATTTTGTGTGCTGTCTTACGTGATGGTTTTGTATGTTTCATTCCTATATTTGCTGAATCCCTGCAACAACCACAACATTTTCGCCATAAGCACACAATTTTGTAAGAATTGCAAACTCTGTGCTGGACTGTGTAATGTGACGTAAATGGACACAAGCAGCATTGCTCTCTTGGCGGATTTGGCCAGAAGCCGGTTGTCACCTGAGGAAGGACTGTAGTTAAAGGTGGATGTGGTTTGTCGGCGAAGCTGTGTGTGTGTTAGGATGAAGATGGGGGTTCTGTGCTGCTTCATGGTAAAGGTGGAGTCGGATTCTGATGAAGATGAGTATCTTTAAAAGTTCCACCAGGATGATTAATGCTGTCGCAGGAGATACGGCAGCAATGAAGAACATAAAATGTCAACGATTGCAGCTGATGGTTTTCCTCAAGTCTGACTGTGTGTTACATCTTCGTTGGTGTTACAATGGAAAACCTTCTTATTCTTTCATTATTTTTACTTGCGGTATCAAACTGATATGATACTGAGATGTTTTACTGGCAAACCAATAACATGAGACCCCCTTGATGTTGGGAATGAAGTCAGATGAAAAGGTGAGGTGAGCAGGCAATGACCACACTGCATGAGAGAGATGGACAACAGTGTAGAGGTGGATCAGTGGTTGTGCTGCAGCACTCGCCTCTCGCCACCCCAATCTGCCATCATCGGTGGTGACGGTGACCCGAACATTGGGGTAGGAGAGTCGAACTGTTCTTGTCTGGGAGCCATGTTGGTTTGCTGGGCCAATGGAGGGGAACCAGTTCGTAAGTGACAAGGGGTCGCGATGGGCTGTTCTGCAATGCAGACGTTTCTAACGTTTTTCGCCTCTTGGTTTTCAGGATGAACCCAAAGGGCCGGTCCAGTGTCCAAATGAGGTACGGAGGGAGAGTGGCATGCGGCACCAACGCTTTACTATCCCTGCAGTAGTCGCCCCCCCCCCCCCCCCGCTGCACACATCAGTTACCGAGAGTTTATTTTATTTATTTATTTTTTTAACGCATTCTATCTGCAGCTGAGTCACACCTATGCGGCACTACACAATTCTCAGCTTGAGGACTATATTTAAAGAAATGCAAACATCATGACACGTACAGGCTGAGAGTGTGGCTGCCAGAAGGGAGAGTAGGCTTTCTCTGCAGAGGGTCCTCTCAAAAGCGCATCAAGTGAAGGCTGACTAGTAAATGGATGGGTGGTGTGGAGGAAGTAGGAGAGCCAGCTGCCATCATCCTGTCAGATGGACCACCTAGGTGACTTGCTGTGGCCACGGTCTCATTGTGTCCTGCTCGCTAGGATCCATCCAACTGTTACACCGCAGTGCCCAACTCTTATTACCCAGAGGTCACAGCATCCTCCCTTTGAGCTTCAGGTTTCCACCCATGTTCTGTGTACAGAACCGCACTGAAGTCACATGTTTAACACTCAGGTGTGCAAGGTATGAGGTGGGGCCCAGCGTGGCTCTACCGCATCACTGGGCAGCTGAAGACCTGTGCTCCTGAGCAACCGATATGCTAACACCCAGCTGTGTGAACGGGTCTAATAAATCACTGTTTAAAAGCATCAGCTAAACAACTTAAACTGTCACCTTGATACTAAAACCCCATTTACCCTGGCAGTTACTTGTTTAGTTTCTTTTAGTTGTGTTTGTAGTAAAACCAAAGTAAGCAATAGCATTCCTCTGGCTGAGATGCAGACTTAATTCAGAACAGTGTAGCTCTGATCATGTGACCTTCTAGTAGCATCTGTGTGTTGGAGGAGCGGTTCGAGAGTCAAGAACGTTCTTACAGGTCAGCCTGTGTGATGTGACAACGGATTCTCGCTTGTTCTCGGCTGCTGTGTGTGTGTTTGTGCTCATGTGTGCTTGGGGCTCTCTTTGCAGCTGCAACTTACAGTACTGTTTGTTTTCAATATAGTTGTGGTCATTAAATTTGGTTGCAGTTTGTTTCAGTGATTTTGCCCCATTGTAAATGACATGTTAAGACACCTCAGTTACATAAATGTCGTGGTAATATTATAATGTGGAATATCTGCAGCTCTCTTTGCCTGCTAGATTACACTACTGTGTTTCTCATCGGCCTCTACACCCGGCTGTTATCACTCAGTGCTGCGTTTGTCTCTTAGCCCTGCCTCTCCCAGCCCGACTTCGCCTTGTTCTCCCTCCTGGCCGATGTTCTCTGCACCCTCCAGCCCCCTGCCAATTTCGTCCACCCCCAGTGACTCCTCTCCTGTCAGGTGTGCCACCCCGCTCACTCTGCACCATCCTGATGGAAGTGTTCAGTGGGGTTCAGGTCGTGGCTCCGCACAGCCGCTTGAGTTCTTCCACACCAGCCTGGGCAAACCGTGTGTTTATGGAGCTCACTGTGTGCGGGGGGAGGCAAAGTCATGCTGGAGCAGGAAAGGAGCTTGTTCTTCCCTAAACTGTGGCCACAAAGTTGGAAGGATATAGTTGTCTAGAATGTGTTTGTGTGCTGCTAGGGTGTTGCTGAAACACCTCAGCTCAGTCTTTAGAGGGGGGGGGGTCCACATATTTTTGGCCATACAGTGTATGTGGTCATTTTATTTACTGACCCACTGTGTGTTTCAAAACAAGCAGAATTTATGCTTTTCGGGTGAGTAAACCAATTATGATTAATGCCACGTGATGGTGCCATTTTTAGACCGTGTTCACTTTTTTTGACCACTCAGTCATAGGTACATTTTCAATAAAACTCAACTTTGACCAAACATTTGCCACCTCCTCATGATATTTGCCTCTCTAGCAGCACAGCTCACACGAGTGCACTTGCTTACAGGTGCACATAAAAATAAATATCTGTCTTTAAATAAAGGGAGGATTTTCCAGTTTTACGTATTTTTGGTGGCACTAAATGCAGTTAACTTCATAGTACTTTTAAATGTATGCATTTGGACTGAAGTGGTTCACCCCCCCCCCCAATCTGTAAAATGACCATTTGACCTCCTACACAACAATTCAGAACAATTTTGGATTCTACGGTGACCCTTCTGCAGCAAACGCCTCAACAGTTGGACCGCTCCTGCCTTCTGTCGGTCCACTAAAATGCTGTAGTCATGTTGTGGTGGTGGGGAGTGGCAATACTAGTGCTTATTTTTAATGTGCAATGTGTAATTTCAATAAATACTAAAAGTAATAGTGCATATTGCCGGTTCCTGACCATTTAACCAGAACCGTACTGATAGCAGAGCGGACAAGCGGCAGCACTTTGAACCAAGTCACAACAGTTGGCCTCATAGGGGTTCCATGAGGAATTGGCGAGGAGCTCATAGGCTCTGCTCCCTCATGAAGTTTCTCTTCCAAAAAGAAAATGGACTCCTGCTCATCTGGCTCCTAAGCCTCCCATGCTGTAAAGTCCAACTGTGCTCCGTCAGTGAAATGAGGGCAGTATTACGTTTCTACTTATTCTTGGTTTCATTTGCAAAAACACAACAGGATGTCTTGAGAAAGCTTTTCCAGAGCAGGAGTGCAGTAAGGTGGGGATGAAAAATGCGCTAAGACTTGAAGGTTGCCATGGTCTCCCCGCCCCTGCAGTGCTGCAGCCCGGAAGGCGCGCGCCCTCTACGCCTGCAAGGCAGAACATCCCTCGGAGCTCTCCTTCACTGCGGGAACCATCTTCGACAACGGTGGGTCTCGTTACCGCGGTATTTCCCACAATCTTGGGTTTTATGTGCTTTGTGGGGGAGGGATTCCATTCCATATCTCTACTCAGTGATGCATCACTTTATTGTGGCACCTGCCAGTTTGGTCATTTACTTGTGACCACTGAATGTTCGGTCCTCCAGACCAGCACTGATGCTCATCTCGCCTCGAGCAGCAGTTCTTTGGGTCCAAACCCCTTTTGTGATTTTCTGAGCTCCTTGCTCTCACATTTATTTCTCAGTTCAATGATTTCAGGGCTTCACTGGGGGTCTGAGGGATCAGTTTCTACACAGCATTAAGTGGCATTCAGTGGCCCTGGACTCAAACAGGGGCTGTCTTTTGTGGAGGGGGGTCTATGGAAGGCTGGCCCTCCCCCACTTTGCCCAGAGCAGTAATGAGCGAGCTTGTAAAAAGCAGCTTGCAGTGATACCCCCCCAAACACCCTACATGGGGCAAAATGGATGTCTGAATATGTGTACTGAACATTTAGTGTGTGTGTGTGTGTGTGTTAGTGGAAATATTATACTGTATGTAGGCAGATTGAGACATTATTTTTGGTTAAATGTGTGAAACCCTTTCAAGTTGATTCTTTGTGAGACAAGTTTCCTTTTCCCTGGATGCAGTTCATCCTTCGCGGGAGCCTGGCTGGCTGGAGGGCACACTGGAAGGGCGGACGGGCCTCATACCAGAGAACTACGTGGAGTTTGTGTGAGCGGTTGGGTGCTGGGCTGAAAGACTAACTCTGCTTATCTGGAGATCTCGTTGTCTGGGTGCGTGCGTGCGTGGAGGACGTGGCCTGGCAGTTTGCTTCCGAAAAGATTTTCACGTGGAGCTTCGTTCCTCAAAGCTCAGTGCTTCTACTTGCTCAGCTTTGATAGTCACTGGGAGCCAGAGTTGGGGGTCACGTTCCCAGGAAGGACCCTGATTCAGAGGATGAGCTGATGACATGAGCACAGCCCCCATGTCAAACAGTATCCTTTTGTGCGAGAGCGAAGACTCTGCGCCTGCTTTGCTCATCTTCCTTTTGTCTTTCAGAGCTGCAATGGATTCCATTATTGTTCCATCCAAAAGTGTCCAATTGTGAACCTTCATGTACCGCTTTCAGGCAACCTTTTTAATGATTATTTTCATTTTTACTTGCCGCACTGTAAATCGGGACAGCAGGAAAATATCAAATGTGAATCTAGACGTGTTGGGTCATACGTTGCATCTCCTTTGATACATTAAATTAATGTTTTGACTCTTGGGTGGATCATTAATGCTGTAAATAAGTAAAAAGTTTGAGAAATTTTTAAGTTTATATTTTGAATATTATATTTTACATACTAACTTAATTTTTTAACCTCCTTTGTATCTTTTTCACTTTCATTTCCATCCTGTCAGTTTCACATTAAATCTTAATCAGATACCAGTCTCCATTCTCATTTTATTGACACGACTGTCAACCACAGGAGAAGCGCAAAGGTAGTTTATTAGTGTGGCTGGGAGAAGCAAGGAGCCTCACATGAACATCGGGATGAGCAGTTGCTCTGCTGCCAGCAACCTGGAGCATCAGCTGTGGTGATACCATCATCATGAGGTTCACTCGCTGTGGGCTCAAGTGGACTGGGCTGCTGACGGCACGAGTGGGACAACGCAGACAAATTTTAATTTATTTTTTCTCCAATGTTTCGCTTCCTCCTTCAAACTAGACCAGCAGAACATTAAGCAAAATGTACCTTTATTCCGCAGAGGCTTCGTTTAAGGCAGCGCTGCAATGAGATCACTCACACGCACCGATCAAGGAACTGGATTTCCAAATTTCCAGCGACAAACAAACGCGCACATTAAGCACCCAAATGGAAAAGCGCTTTTATTACATGATTGCTCATCTGGACTGCATTATAAGTGACTTACAATAAAACTTTTTAGCAATGGTGTTATACCGAGCTGAGTACACCTGCAATAACGTTTCCAAAAGTACCACACGAAAAGTCCAACATTTAATCAAATAAGTGAAAAGATCAACATTTACTACAGAAGTATAATACAGAATAGAAAACTATTTTTGAACAAATACACTGTATACTCTTTACATTGGATTACATTTACATAGTATTTGAAGTACAAGCAAAACAGACTTTACCAAAAGCCATTTACCAGTGACATATGATCTGCCCTTAATCTTTTTTTAAAGATAATATTTGCATGAGTCTCCTATAGAAAATAGGCTTTCTCCACCAGTACTGGGGTAGTGCAAATGGTCAGAGTGCAGCTGCTAGATTACTTTCACACACAGTTCTGCGTTTCACAGTACGGTGGCCGAGGCTCGAATGAGGACGCTAAGTGGCCGCATGGCTCTCCCTACTCTTTGCTGCTTTGGTCACTATTATATAAAACGCTCCAGTTCGTTTAAATGTTCTTATCAAAAACATGGCACAATAAACTTTCCTGAAAAGTTATACAAATGTACATTTATTTACATACGTCACTAGCCTTCCACTCATTTTTGGACAAACAAGCTGGACTTTAGTTCATATGAACACATTATGCTGCTGTGAAGTGATAAAAGTAGTATAGTGTATCATAAATTATGATACAGTGGTAAACAGTGCATCCAAGGAATGGTGCACTTAAAAAGCATTTACAATTTCTATTTTTTCCTGAATTTTAATGCATTTTAAGGCAGATTATTTATTCTGAACCTTTGAGAAAAACGTATAAAAATACTTTATCAAAATTATATTACAACACTGGACACATTTATTAAAGGTTCTTACTCTATTTGAGGGGTAAATATTTTTCCCGTACATTTTGCTCTCTGGAACTTTGAGCTCCAGACACTGTATGTGAAAGTAACCCAAATGCATAAAAGGAAAAAAGAAAAATGGGGGGGGGGGGGGAGCACAAACCAAAACAACACAAGAACACAGCTCTGCATGCACGCAAGTGGCATCTGTCTTGTTTCAGCCCCACACACAACAGACCCTGATCTCATGCACATTCCCCCCCCAATTTTTGGTGACTGACAATATCCTCCTATAAAAATATCTTTCATTTAGTCAGTTTAAATTTGTGATTTACAACAGCATTTTCACTTAGGGAGCAACTTGCTTCTTAGTGTGACTAAGATTGTGTAAAACCCAGTAATCTGTATTTTGAGATGCGACTGACAGCATGGCCCCAAACAAAAAAAAAAAAAAAAAAAACCTTCCTCGATGCCGACAACTGAACAATAAGCCAATCAAAGAAAATTCTTTATTACAAATTTTTGAATAGTGCATTAAAAGCATTTTCAGAAAATGTTTTAAAATATTTACCCTCTAATTTGCTTTAAGCTGTTAATTTCCAACTGCCTGTAGATCTCAGTGCAAACTTGTCATCCGTAAAATCACACATTCATTTCATGTGGGGTGGGGGTGTGGGGGGGTGGGGGTTCACATTCATCCATTCAGCCAATTCTATTGTATGTTTGTAACGTTGTGCTGTGTTCTGCTGACACGCACCCACACCTGACAGGAATATTAAGACCTGTGTACAAAAAATAATGGCAAGCCATGGAAAAAGGTCCGACTGGTTTGCTGGTGATCACAAAGCAAAAAAAAAAAAAAAAAAAAAAATTGTCATTATAAAAATAGCACAATGTGTCCCATCTTTTTGTGACAGGTTCATCTAATAGGTTTACAAAAATGGATTTTATGCTGTGTATCACCCAAAAATTTAATTTTATTTCAGCAGCTGAGAGCCAAGGTGCACCAAACAGCCACCACAGGCACAGGATGAGCACCAGCCAGCCACCTTTGACTCTGGCTTCAACAGCAATTTGCTTTGACAAGGAGGGAATAATATAAACATTATCATTTGTTAAGACAAGCACAATTTATGACTGTAAAAAGAAACAACAAAAATAAAAAAAGGTTTGGCACTGGAGGATAGGAAACGGGATTGTGAGCCAAACCAGTATGAGTACAGTTGTGTAGAACTACCCTCCCACAACCTCGAGAGAGAGTGCGCGTGTGTGTGTGCGCGCACGCCAACTAGCAAATGCTGCAAATAAGCCACTTCTCTGACCGACGCTGGGTCAGCTGGGGTCCCTGCACTGAGCCTGAGCAGGAGGTAAACGTGGCCGTGTCAATGACGGCTGCTTTCGAACGCAGGCATCATTTTTTGCTGATGAACCCGATGCTTCTTGGGAATTGACAAATTTAGGCAAATTTGTGCTTATTGACTTACACACTAACCACTTCCTACCAGAGAAGGAGAGCAGGTTATGACAGACAGCAAAAACTTAAGAACTTATCAAATATAATAATTGACAACAGCAAAACCGGCTTCTCCTGCAAAGTCTCTTTAGAAACAAACATTTAAAGCATTTTTTAAGATAGCGAAAGTGTGGAAATTTGCATTTAAACTGAGAAATGTATATGAAAATTGACATGAAACAAGTAGGTTCTTAATGTTCATACCTTATTAATAAGGATCACTTATTGTAGTTCACACTTCCACAGATCACCGAGCTGCCCGAGTTGAGAAAACAAACATGGCTGTTCAAAAGAGGAGGAAAAACTGCCACAAGTAATACAAAAAAAAAAAAACATACAATTATGATGAGGGTAAATCATTGTGTATGTAAAGATCTTGCTTTGTATAGTTACAGAAAATGCTCAAAATCAGGTGATAAAGCTTTAAAAAAAAAAAAAAAAAAAGGCACATTTTCCCTTTTCTGATATACTATGTAAACTTTTCAAATATCTGCATGCATTAAATCCATGTCTGCAGAATATAAAATTCTCTCTAAAAACATTTTGCATTAAAAAAAAAAATTCTGGCCAATTTATGGGAATGCTGCACTCATGATGCACATATTATTGAAATAAAAGATGGTGATATAAACCTTGACATGATTTTTCATGTTTAACATTCAATGCTATATTTGCTAAATGTCAACAGAATACCGCTGCTTCACCTTCGCTGAAATTTTCTTAATAGTGGCTTCACAGAACAAAGTATCTGATTTTAGCTGAACACCTTTTATGGCAGATCTTTCGCACACATATCACACTGAACATGTAAAATGGTTGCTTATTTCAATACTATGAGTATCATGAATACCATTCCTGTAATATTGTGGACTGAAGCTGCTTGTAAGCTAACCTGTAAAGTCTTTTCCTCTTCTGCATTCTCCTTCCCTCTCACATGCGCGCGCACACTCTCACCTCCACCACAAGCTCCATTTCCCATTGCCGCACGTCCACTTGGTAGTAAAACACGGTGCACAGTCACCTACTTACCCTCCTTACTGCAGGAGGCAAAGGCGCTGATTTTTCTGGGAAACGTGAGACTGAGCTGATGAAATTTAAGGCATTGCTTCGTACTTTTTAAGGCAGTCATTTCTGATGAAAGAGCAGCGGCTTTACACCCCCAGCTTTAAATTTTGGTAACTGGTTGCTGATGATCTCGGCCAACATTTCAGGAAACTCCACACTGAGAGACTTGTTCAGAAATGTGTAGAAGCAGAAGTTCAGCAGCCCCCCAACCAACTGCAGGAAGAGCAAAAGTCCATTAAGCACAGGAGCAAATTAACTCCAACAGAGAGGATGCAGACTTTACTGCTGACTTTGACATCCAGCTCAGATAATGCATTATACTTTCATGTCAGGGTAAATACTGCGTTCTTGTATAGTGCTATGTTCTGAAGACAAAGAGCATTCAAAAAGTTACAGATAAAGGACAGCTCACCAACCCCTAACCCTAATCATGAAACATGTATTTGAAGGGACGATGATAAAATAATGGGGACAAATGTAAGCAGTGGTCAGTTGGCAGCGGAGAAAAACTCCAGAAACGTCAAACAAACAAATCACACGGGGTCGTGGTAAACCGGCACATGAACTTGACTGACCTCAGGCGCTGCCACTGGCAACACATACGTGCAAATATATACAGCCAAATTTACAACTGCATTAATATCTTTTTTTTTTTTTTTTTTTTTAAATTTAGCAAAGCTTAATACATCATTCAAAGAGACTTCTGCTGTAGCTTTTTATCATATGCACTTTCCATACTGTAAAATACTACAATTCAAAAATCATGACTACAGGTTTTAGTTTTCATTCAACCCCACTGTTTTTGCACATTTGTTCAACTGGAAATTAAAGTTCATAGTCCTGGGTGTTCACTAGCTCTTATTTGCATGATGACAGTTGCTAGCTGGGTTCATCATGTGGTCATCTGTCAGCCCCCCCCCCCCCCCTTTCAGCTGAGTCACCTACACTTGGTTGGAACCTTTTTGCAAAAGCTGGGGGGGGGGGGTTTACTCAACTTCAGTGTCATGAAATTGACAACTATAACAACACAAGTGTGTCGGTACAAATTTGTCTGTGACTGCACTTTGCCTGTACCTCGCTGCTGACAAGTTTTGAGACTGCGCTGCTTACCTCATGCATGGAGTCCAGCAGCTTGGTCAGCTGGTAGAACCTCTGCCAGTTCTGGCTAGAGTTCTCCTCATGCTTAACAATAGCTTTGCCCAACTCTTTGATGTAGGCCATGCGGATCTCATCAAACACAGCCTGGCTCTTCAGCCCCTCCTTTGGCACTACAAAAAGAGGCAAGCAACAGGTCAACAACAATAAACCCACACACTGCCTTCTCACATGTACTACTATGGGACAGAATATGACCAAAGTTAAAAGGAACACAGAGCTGGACAGGGTTCATGTCTGATAATGTCATCAAGCAGCACCATTTGAAGAGTTTCCATTGTGGGATCTAAAGAAGGTGCAATCCAAAGATCAAAATTCTTCTCAGAAATAATAGACAAACAAGATACAGTAATCCACTGACATAAGAACCTTAGTAAATCGAGGCAGTTATTTCCATTATTTCTTAAGGTGGGAAATTATAATGCATTTCTGCCAAACCCAAAATCTTCCAACAATTTCCAAAGTTTCACCATAACATGGAAAAAAGCTTATATGGGTAAGAAACAACACTTTATGTACACTATTGCAGTAGCATATGAAACTATTTGCCACTGAGACGTAACTGAAACAAAACACTGTTAACAAATAGGTGTACATAGAACTTTCTTGCACAATCAAAACCCCTCAAACTCTTCTCACAGTCAGAGAGAACTTAAATCTGTACCACATTCACCTCTGGAGCACACCATTATACATCACTTTATTTACATGTACAGTACAGCATAAATGAGCACACCCCCTCTGAACGATGCAGTGCATTCAGAAAGTATTCACACTTCTTTACTTTTTTCACATTTTGTTATGTTGCCACTTTATGAGCAAATCATTAAATTTTCCCCCTCATCAAGCAACACTCAAAAACTCCAGAAAGACAATGCAAAAACAAGATTTTAGAAATTTTAGCCAAAAAAAAAAAAAAAAAAAAAAAAATTAAATATCACATTGACACGAATATCAGTCAGAACATTAAAACCACTGACAGGTAAAGTCAGTAACATTGACAATTTTGTTACAATGACATCTGTCAAGGGGTGGGTATATTAGGCAGCAAGTGAGCAGTCAAGTTGTTAAAAGTTGATGTGTTGGAAGCAGGAAAAATGGGCAAATGTAAGGATCTGAGGCACTCTGATCAGAGCCAAATTATGATGGCTGGACAACTAGGTCAGAGCATCTCCAAAATGGCAGGTCTTGTGGGGTGTTCCTGCTATGCAATAGTTAGTACCTACCAAAAGTGGTCCAAGGAACCACAACCGGTGAACCGGCGACAGGGTCACGGCCGCCCAAAGCTCATTGATGCCCGTCTGGTCCAATCCTACACAAGAGCTACTGCAGCACAAATTGCTGAAAACCTTAATGCTGGCCATGATGGAAAGGTGTCAGAACACACAGTGCATTGGAGCCTCATGTGTATGGGGCTGCGCTGCCACAGAATAGTCAGAGTGCCCATGTTGACCCCTGTCCACTGCCAAAAGCGCCTACACAATGGGAAGACGCCATCGTGATGCTCTGGGTGATGTTCTGCTGGGAAGCCTCGGGTCCTGGCATTCGTATGGATGTTACTTTGACGCGTACCACCTACCTAAATTTTGTTGCAGACCATGTGCACCCCTTCATGGTAACGGTATTCCCTATTGGCAGCGGCTCTACCACACTGCAAAAATTATGGAGGAACGGGTTGAGGAACTGACAAAGAGTTCAAGGTGTTGTCTTGGCCTCCAAATTCCCCAGATCTCAAATCTATCGAGCATCCGTGGGATGTGCTGGAAAAACAAATCTGATCTGTGGAAGCACCACCTTGCAACTTACAGGACTTGAAGGATCTGCTGCTGACGCCTTGGTGCCAGATAGCACGGGACACCTTCAGAGGTTTTGTGGAATCCATACCTCGAAGGGTCAGAGCTATTTTGGCAGCACGAGGGGGGGCCTACACCATATTAGGCAGCTGGTTTTAACGTTGTGGCTGATCAGTGTATAGTCCATCCAGCCTGGAGTCTTCTTGGGTTTGACGCAACAAGCTTTGCCCAACTGGATTTGGCGATTTTCTGCCATTCTTCAACACAAACCAGTGTTGCTGACACGCTACCATCATATGAGATCACCAAATATTTTAACAGTTAAGAGAGAGATGACTGGTTTTGCTGCTTTCACAGTGGGTGTACTCATTTATGTTGTATACTAAAGAAGAGTAATAAATATTACCATATTCACCTATGTGGCACAGCACTACATAATACCATATTCACCAATGGGTAGCACAGAGCTGAAGACACCACAATGAGAGCATGGATTTTTTTGTTGCAGAGTACTCTGCACCCAGCAGATCTGGCCATAAATTAAGCGATGGTTTCTAATAGCATTCCCAAATCGCCTTCTAGTGAAAACGCACTGTGCGAGTGCACGTAAATTGAAGGATACAGTGCAACAATGAATTAAAAACAATCTGAAACCATCTACAATCATTTTATTCTATGGGGAAGTCTCTGAAAATAGAAATTTGCTGGTTTCATCCTGTTCATTCTTTGCACAGAATGCTAAAGCTTCAACCCATTAGTGCAGTAACATTCGTAGAGTCCGGTCCTACCTCACTACAACACGCTACATAGTGACTGGTCCAATGGTGACATTCTGCCTGAACTGTAACTACATCCTGCCCCTCTAACTAATGCTGAATCCTGCAACACCTTCCACAGTGTTCCCATGCATCTCCCCTCTGTGTTGCTCTCCATTAGCATCCTGTGGGTGCCTACATCAAGTCCAAGACTGTGGTTAATGCCAGACAGACTGAGGGGGATTCAAACCCATGTCTGAACTCACAGCCCTGCAAGCTGTGTGAGGGACCTGACCTCCGCACTGTGTCAATAAGCCGAACACCTTAAAAATCTAAATGAACAAATACAGATGTTGAACAAAGGAAATCTGTAGGTAATGTTGACGCATAAGCAATGAAGCGCTCAAAGCTGGGAGAAATTTATCACAAGGACCAAAAGACACAACTGCTAAACAATCACTAATAAACTAATAAACTGCTGAACAGCAAATACATAGGTACATACTTTGAAGCCATTTCTTTCCAGTCCAGGTAAAATTAAACATATAGATGCTGCTGTCCCTTTCCTGCCACATCCTGTTCTGAAGCAGTAAATCACAAGTTTTGAATCAGCAGCACACTGCTGGATACAGAGCAGCAATGATGGATCTGCACTGTACATTTGGGGACCCTAGCAAATCCTGTGCTCCCTGAAAAAGAGATTATGCAAAATACAAGAGGGTACAGTTTTCTCCCATAGGAACAGAAGTGCTCAAATGGGCAACAAAAACCATTATTCACTTCCATTTCTTTAGCAATTTACTCTGCTTTACAGAGAACAAATTAGTGTTTATACAACAAGAGTCATTTAAAAATGACTTATGCAGACAATACCACCTGGAGCATCTACAAGCCGTCAGACTGTGTTCAGATCACATCTGAACACTTTCATTAAGGGGAGCTGGTTTAATTGTGCTGATAGAAAGGGAAAAAAAAGGCAGAACTACAGGTTTTACAAGATTGATGAACTGTGGAGGGTTTTGGTCTGTGTGGCATAGACAATATCCAGAGAAATTTGTCCTCAACTGTTATGACACAAGCTTTCTGAAGAGTGAGTGCAGTTTGTTAGCAGAGGAGAGCTGACTGTGTGTAATGACTCCCACCTGTGCTGAGCAGCAGCAGGACCTTCATGCAGAGGTACTCATCGTGGGACACCTGTAGCCTAACAAACTCGCTGGAGATCTTCAGCATCTGTTCACACTGATCATTCATATACGGTAACTTCATCCTCTCCCTGTACAGGGCACAGTGAGAGACAGAAGTCAGCCTGTCATCTTGTTAGCTCAGATCACCATCAGATTACCAAGCAATTTTTTTTTTTTTTTTTTTAAATAACTGATGTGTCATGAACTTAAATTTACGTTTGAAATTGTGTCCTCATTCTTCCTTTCCTCTCGATAATGGACTATCAAGAGTATCAATTAATTTACAACAGACTTTGCCCAGTAGAAAAGTGGCACGTTGTAAGGCCTCAAAATTGTATACTGACAATACTTACTTTAAATATTTAAAATAATTATTTTAATTAGTAAAACAAAATTAAAAATATTGGGTATTTTAGTCAAGTAAAAACTATGCTTTCAGCGTTCTTACAGGAGTAATAAATGAATTGCAGATTGGAATTAAAGAAATTCTCTATAGGGTACTCACTCATTAATAACCAGATCAGGAGCAAAACACAGCATGCTTCCATTGGACTGCTGATAAGACCTCCAGCCTAAGCTGAAGGACATGAGGAAGAGCCATGAGTACTGCAGTAGGGTCATCTGATCATCCAGGTGCAGGTTTCGGAATCCTGTGTGACACACAAAGCAGTATGAACATTTTAGAAACCTTTTCAAATTTACATTAAACTTTGAACATCATAAAGAATATTTCAGACACAAAGCAAGAAAACTGTATTCCAAAACCACATAAATTGGTAAAGACATTAGTCCCGTCAACAGCATCTAGAGTACTTCTACATCCAACATGTGTCACTGCACTTCAAAATGGAAACTGACTTAAAATGCACCTTTTAGTCCAGCTATTCCTTCTGAACTTTGAAAGCATCCAAGTATGTTGTTCTGTATCATTCTTGTTTTTCGTACTTCAAATAATTTTAGTTCCATTGCTTATTCATGTAACAATCCCCAACTGTACACATATCTACTTCAACCTGGAAAACCCTTTAAGAAAATAATATGTAAAGCTGTAGTGGGACAAATTCATTATAATGTTTTAATTTGAATATCTTGTCTCTGCTGAACCTCAGTGACTAATAGTTTTATCTATCAGAAAATTACATTTTTGAATAACAGAGCTGAGAATTCAGTCAGTGGTGTGGAAAAACTGATCCTGGCTGAGAGTGAGGAAAGGATTGGATCCTAAGGCCTGGTATGGTGTGCCTGTGGCAAAGGCAGACAAAGGCATTAAAAAAGCAGTCCTTACCAGGCAAGGCTTTGGCCCACTTCACAGCGGAAACCACCTGTCGCCCACCCAGCTTGTTGAGAGCTGTCATGAGACGTGTTGAGGTGTCTGGAATGGTGCTGTCGTAGCCGGCATAGATGGTCTCAGGTTCGATGGCTTTCAACAGTGACAGCATGCTAGGGTTGAGCTGGGGCATAGACTTGGGCACCAATGGTCGTGCCTCCTGAGGGGGTAAAGCTGGCGGTTCTGCTGCTGCAGCCTGCTGCACCCCCTTTAACTTTATCAGCTTCTTGGTTTTCCTTGCTGCAGGCAGAGAATGGCGCTGTTACAGATGCTTTACAGCCTTCCTTTTATAACAGATACAGTGCCTGGTGCTACTAAAACCTTAGCTGCCAGTGTGATGTCTTAACAGGAGATTAATACAAGTCGCAAGCTCTTTTAATCACTTCCCCACAAACAGCGCTTGACGTTATGAGATGTGTGCTAAGTTCGCAATTCAGCCAACTTTGTTCAACCGCAATACAAAGAAAAAAAAAACTGTAGTGGAGAAAGTGGTCTTTCAAATACACAGCAAGAAAATTTGAACCAGCACTGATTTATATAAGATGCACTCATTTCAGCACTGATGGCAACGAGCTGCTATGAATATCAAAATAGAACATCTTCAGGTTTTACTCTTTTTCCTCTTGTGCTTTTCAGTATGTGTACATGAACAACACATGATGAAATGTGATGAGGTACAGTTAATAAAATGGCAGAAATTGCTGGCTTAGCATGGCTTATTCTGCTGCATAAGCTCATTTTAAAAGGTTAGCATTCAATACAACTGCATCATGAGCTTGTTCCTTTTTTTCTCCTTTTTAAATTTCCTCCATTAAGGTTTCTATGACAACTAAGAGCTTTCCCAGCACAACCATGGATTTCATTCTCTGCTGGTTTTCCCAATGCTTATTTTCCCTTCATCTGTACAAACATTACCCAAGATTTCATACATAGTAGTTGACGTGACAGTAATTTTAAGCAACTGGCAAAGCAACACCCCATATTTCAGTTTCTTAGACTACCAGTGTTTACAAATATCCTACTTCTAAAAACTGATTAATATTTTGGTGAAGCATTCAAGTGCCACTGAAGGTGATTTAGACAGCAAATGTGACCGGACTCACCGTCCAGGTTCATGCCTGCCTGAAGACACTTGCGAAAGCGGCAGGCAGGGCAGTTCTTCCTGCGGATCTTGTCAATGATGCAGTCATTGCGCCCCGCACACAGGTAATTATGTTGTCCTAAGAGGGGAGTCAAAGCATGGTTAGCAACCAAGGCCACAGCACAGTTGCGCTATACTGAAGATTTTCATTGGAGAAGTAGTCTCCCTTTGCAAAAGTAGCAAACTGTGTGATTTGCCATGCAATTCCCAACCAAGAGAAATGATCCTGACATCTTTCTGATGTTGCAATTGTTATAGTAATTACATGTTTAAACACTTACAGTAAAATTTTTTTCTCCTAAAAGCTTGACCTACATACAACACCTCATCGCAAAAATACACTGCTCCTTTTAATAAAAGACAACAAAAAGTGAACATTTCTAACTGTCACTCAGCAAGAAGGCAGTGAATGGTGTTCAAGGAAACAGTGCATTTTTAAAACATTCACTTAAGTTACAGCAGTGTTGCCCAGCAGTGGCTCAACCAGTGACACTGGTGCACACATAGAAGATGGATAGCTGTGGTGCTGCAGTACAGCTCAGGCATGGAAAACACAAACTACAGATCCAAGTGTGGTTAGTAGCCAACCAGTATAGAGTACACCACACCCACAAGGTCATCTGACTTTTTTCAGCCAGAAGCAGCTGTGAGGTTTGTACATACCCATAGCTCTTTTCCTCCCATGTAAACAAACTGAAAGAGCCACATTGTTCATTCTAACATGCATGTCATGAGGCAGAAGTGCTACTAAAACCATATATAGCCCAAAAAAATAACAGCCTTCCCCTGGCAGCAAATATTGTGGAGGGCTGGGGAACAATGAAGAATGAGCAAAAATATTAAGGCATGACTACAAAGCTTTGCATCTGGCTGTTTGACTAGGTTAGTGCTGGTCTTCATGTGGGAACTTTTAGTGATGGTAGACATTGGCAAAAAAATTACTGTGAGTGAAACGCATGGTGTTATATTACTGAGCTTTGGTGGCTATAACAATGACGCAAATTTAAAAAATCTGTACACAAACTGTGGAGGGTCATTAGGACAGGCAGTAAAAGCATGAAGACACCATAAAATGTGAAATATTAAAACAAATTAGTGTAAAATTACAACTAAAGTAAACACCACATTCTGAATGATAAAAAGTACTACTACATAAAGAGACGTTGTACACAGCATGATGAAAAGCTTCCAGAAAAGCCTTAGAATGAAATGGTAGTAACCAGGCATGTTAGTTTATTGATCAAATCTGAAAGTTATCAGAAAGCACATGTTGGCAGTATATATTGCGCTGTCAAACAGCTTCACAATGCAAGATTTGTTTTGTGGCCCCAGTGAACATGTCCACTGACCGCTTTTAGCTACTGCTGCACTAAGATCAGAAGACCAGGTCCAACAATGAAAGAGCACTTTTAATAAAAAATAAAATTTAAAAAAAAAAAAAAAAAAAAAACCCACCAAAGCAGCACTTAAGAGTGAAGGGCTACAGAGAACACACTAAACATAACTGGGATTGAACACTACCTATATATAAATAATATATTTTTTTTGCAGTGAACAAATACAGGGTTCAAAATATCCCTGGCACTCACTACCTGGTGAAACAAGGGGCACACACAACATAATGTTCAGTGGACCAAAGCAATTTAAAATAATGCTGGGGTTCAAGATGTTTGTCTTGTGAGTTTTTAGTATCGCGAGAATAACAGAACACATCACTATTGTTTCTTGTTCTGTACATCAATCCAAGTTTTGATTTTATTTTATTATTCTGTAAGAAATAGTTTGCAACGGTGCTATTCACCTAGGATTTCCAACAAAACATTATGCAGTAAAGCTAAGTATTTATACTACTAATGAAATAATTTGTACCTCAGACAAGTTATTCAATTCATACAATCACAGATGTAGTCCAGCATTCAAATGGATAGAAAAAACAATACAATGTACATTTGAATCAGTTAGTAGACGCACTTAAAATATGCAAGAATTATTTCAGAATCAAAACAAAACATGAAATGATTGGAAGGCTGAGAGACAGAAGTTTTTAGCAGGAATAAAGCGGAAGCATTAAGGTAAAATATTTTAATTACCATCAGCGTTTTGACGTGCCCTCCATCCTTCAAAGTGAGAAAAACCATGGGATGGGGAAGAAAACAAAAACAACGATACAACTTCTTATCTGGTGATACTGAGAACATTTCACCAATTGTGTGTATATTCATTACAAAACAATTCCAAAACACTATCAAAAAGATTACAATTTCATGTCACTGCACAATTAACAGTTATTTATGCATTTTTTTATTCTGCACATAATAAAAAAAAATCTATGCTATTTTTGCATGAACTTAAATTAATATTTAATATTTCATTCAAGATCAGGATAGCTTATTGGATATGCCAACATATGCACAATGTACTGAGTAAAACTTGAGATACTTTAAAATACAAATACAACAATACTGAAGGACAGAGTATAATAATGAAGACTAAATCCCCACACTCCTTCCATCAACTACAATGCTGACAAACACTGCTGAAGACTACAGTGTGGAAGCTGCCTGAAGTGCTTGTCCCATCATCATTAATGCTCTGTGGATAGAAATTCTAACCGCTGCTTTTTATTCCTCTAAAGAGACTTTCATATTCAACGAAGCAACACCTGAATACAGTGTTAGCATTAAACACCTTTTTGGTTTTATTGAAGTACGCACATTTCCCTCCAGCTGATGGTATAAAAACTGATAGTGTTGCTGTTTCCTACTCTGGTCTGTACTTGTGTTATTCATGTGTCCACATATGCACCAGTCTACATTTTTCCTGCAGGGACACAGGACTTTGTGTCCCAATGATAAAACCACAGAGAATGAGCATCAAACATTAACAAATGTACTTTTACTGCTGCATCCTGGCACAAAGACAAAGAGTAACTGGCTCACATGTACTGCACTTGGACTACACAGGGGGACAAGACAGCTACAAAGGGACTGGAACTGGATGCCAAGTGCTCTCTTGCTTTATCATGCAAGTCTCTATGCAACACTTCTGCATTTATTTCAACTGTGTTTAACAAATGCTTTGCATTTTGGATTTTCAATACTTGGCATTTTCAAGCGCCACCTTTTTTTTTTTTTTACTGTATACATACTGAGCAAGACAACATAAGATGTTTAAATATTTCACACATGTTCAAATAAACAATTATTTAATTCACTATCAAAAACATTTTATACTAATATGCCGAAAGAAATTTGGAATGTACAACTTGAGCTGTACAGTATGTTATTTTTAAAAAAATAAACTTGTTAACATGTTTGGGGGGAAAGCCTGACCGCAGCTAGATGATAATGAGTTCAGCCAGTGAGAAAACCCACTCAGCTGGAATAGATGAGGCCGGTCTACACAAGACTGACCATATCAATTTTGCCAGAGTTAACAGATGGCGCTTTGTGCCTTTTAACTGTTGTTTTGCCAGTACATACTTAACTTTCTAAGTACGGCACGGAAACTATCAACATTAGCTATTACTTTGAAATGTGTGCTTCAGTAATCAACTATTCTGGGTTATTTTCAAATATAAGATTATTTATATACTTATTTTACACTGCTTTAGGCTTTAGCAAAAAAAGGTCTGTGTTATAGGAAAAGAGGCAACTATGACGAGACAATTTTGATTGATGTTTTAGAGTAGCACTATGTATTTTGCAACGTAAAACAGTGTGCAGTGTAAAAAAATGCAACAGCATTTATTTGCTACACAATCTCTTTCATCCATTCAGTTTAAGCACTAAGAGGAAAGGGTAGGCGATATCTGAAGTCATGCTGGACATCTAAAACACACTAACCCATGGAAATGGTTTCAGCAAACCAGGAATACACACTGTTCAAGAAAGTGTGTACATGTTTATGATATAATATAAACATGAGCAAGAATTTATCGAAATCGGTTCCTAACACCTCCTAGATTACATATTTGAAATAGAGACACAGCCAGTAATATAGTTGAAACTGGTTCAACCCTCAAATAGATTTTCAAAATATTTCACTAGACAAAAGCTAAACATTTGAATTAATTTTTTTATTATTTAGTAGCTGCATTTTTGTCCATGGTGACTTAATGTTAGCAAAGTATTCTGAATATGATTAACAGTTATACAACAGAGTATTCATGTAACTCTACTAACAATGAAGGGTATTTCGATTGTGATAGAGCAGCAGTGAAATCTGAACCAGAAGCCTTCAGATTACATGACAAGAGTATTTATATATGACTGCACAAGAAAATTTAATTTGGACAAAGAGGAACTGTAGTTGTCCATGTAAAAACTTTCATTGCACTGCCTCTGTATTACACAACATATCTGTAATTATTACCATCATTTTGGCAATGGTGATACTCATTCTTGTGTCTTGTGCCTAGTCGTTTTCTTACCAATACCAATAAGGTAAAATATTTTTCTAATATCGGAATGAAAATGATCCCTTGACTGGCATATATGCTGGCAATATATTGAAAACAATTTCACAGTAGTAAAAGAATATTTTCCTTTCCATGGAGATGTGTTATGGAGAAAACTTACTGTAGCAGCGTAGAGAGTGCACAGTATATATGTGTGTGTACACACACACACACACACACACACACACACACACACACACACACACACACACACTTCAAACATTCGTAACCCTTTCTGGTTCATACTTTTTTACAATATGACTTACAATTTTAGACTAGCAATTTTTCTACTTTTTTAAATACAAAACTATTTCTGTGGGACCAATTCAGTAGAATCTTCACAGAATACCTTCAGACTGCAAAACAGCTATAACCACCACTCTATTGGTTCAAGTGATTTTTTTAACATCTAGGTATGACTATTAGTACACTAACATGGCCTTTGTATCAGGCACCTTTGAAAATAGTGTGATACATTCAATATTAGCTTCCAAAAGTACTGCATACACAGATCATGCAAACAAAAAGATCAGTCTATATTCTTATTTATTTCATTTTATAAAGTTTTATATAAAACAGAATATGATATGCAGTGCTGTGCCACAGTTCTTGTGATACAAGTATGTGCTAATATCAGATCCGACATAGCCCAGTGTGTGTACTACGTGTCCCTTCAAAAGGCTCACCTTCCACAGCCCTCTTGAAGAAGACCTTGCAGCTGCCGCAGGTGAGCACACCATAGTGGCAGCCAGAGGCCTCATCGGAGCACACCAGACAGATCTTGTGGGCCGGGCCACTGGCCTTCCCAGAAACGGAGGCTGAGGTGGTAGAAGGGCCAAGCTTCGTCTGGGCTGGTGGGCTGTAGCACAGAAAAGGACCCTTAATTTTAGCATGCATTTTTGAAAATCAAAACTCATTCTGCCAACTGCTGTATTCTCAAATTCTGTATATTAATAAACTGGTATACTAATCCTTAGATTTCTCTTTTAGCCACAAGATGCTTATTCGGATCCAACAGTTTTGTTTATAATTCAATAAAAAGGGACTTTCATTTTACAATAAAAACAAAAAGTGTGCACTGTTTCTCAAGAAATACAAGCATCCTCTGGCAACTGCTGTACCTGTAGATACATACAGACACTATTTTTGCTCTGCTCTACACAAAAATGTCAAACACAATAAGGCTCTTCCCACTGCTGTATGTACAAATGTATAAAATATCCATATGAAAAACATAAGTAATTCAAAAATAAAACGTTTTAACACCTGCTTAAATTAAGCACTAAAGGCTTAATATTCAGTAAGGCAATACAACTCTGGAAGAAAGAAGGGCTTCATGGAATGCAAAAGCAAATTAAGATATATTCTTGTTTTTGAAGCACCAGTGTAATATTAGCTTCATGAGACATTATGCAACATGATGCTAAATAGCAATATAGGGTATGCTAATGTTTTTTCAGTCTCAGCTCCAAACTGCTGCACTAAAGTGTCCTCCTGGATAGTATGTTACCTCATGCAGCGTCAACCAGGCGCTAAATGAAATGCATTACTAAAGCCCTGAAGAAAATTGGAATTGTCCGATCGTCCCCGTTTGCCACAATGTGCATAAAGGGGCACACACATATTTAAAGAAAAACAAGGCAAAATTTAGGCACTTCAGCCTCACCTAGTGCCAGGGCTTTAATAACAAAGCACACATTATAGATCAGTGGGATGCTACAGGCAGTCGGTTTCATAGGAAACTGCCCCAAAGAAACGGACAGGACAAAGCATTCCAATGTAATAGAAGGACTTGAAAGTCAGAGACTGCAAACTACAGTACACATATAAATGGTCCACAGCACACATCTGTGCTTTGTCAAATCCAAAAACAGCCTTTGTATGACAATTCCCACAACTGAATGGCATGTGTTCCTGCAAGAAATATAAAAAGTCCTACTCCAGTTGTTTTTACTTTCCTCTGTGAGGATGTTTGTGCATTTGTCATGTTTGTTGGGAAAAGCTCAGCGCAAACAATCACAAAGTTGTTTGAAAAAGGACAGCAATTTAGAGGGAATTAACTGAAATAACAGCATACAAAGAAACAATATTCAGCAACTGTCCTGCAGCAACAAAAACAATAAAGGGGAAAAAAAGAGGGAGGTCCACTACAGACGGACTGGAGACTGGAGTGTGTGCTATTCTTCCAGAGCACCTGTGGCACTATGACCAAGTTATCCAAGTTCTCTGAAGAACTACAGTCACCCATCTATTGTTACTGTTCCCTTGCAGTGTGACAACAGGGCCTATTTTCAAGTCCTTGTAGCAGACCACAATCGAGATGACCAGCCTTTCTCTAAAGCAAGGATACACAGTGGTGATCAGACCACATGGGGGGTAATTTGACACTGGACAGCTTTCTCCTCTACCCACAGACAGGCCCTGTCAGGAACACCCACACAATATACAAGGAAACAGCTGCATGCACACAAGAAAAAGACATGCAAAAATTACTCAAGCATAAAAAAGGAAATGTCACCATACAAGACATGGCAAACCTCTTGCTTCTACCTAAAGTAACTCAGGCCCCTCACCCACCCTGCTTCACCCTGAATGCTTATGCAAGTTCAAATAACCTCATCTCAACATACTAAAACTGGGCTCTTAAAAAGAAATCAAAAGTGGGAACACCATGTTAAGCAAGATAAATAAATGTTATTCTTCGCTGCTGCAGTATACAATGAACATATATTCCATATCCATGAGAAAAAAATATTAGATGAATTTCCACACAATAAAATTTACCCTAAAAGGAATAACCAAATAATTGAAATATGTCATTTTTTAAAAATTAAATTGAAATCATCATTATAATTATTATATCATTAATAAATATTAAAATTAAAAATATTAACATGTACAATGCAACTCAGTTGAGAAACAAACTGTTTTAATAAGACTGTATAGTATATTAATGCAATCAATAAGTGGTAACATTTCAGCAACTGTCTTGCAGCAACAAAAACAAAGGACACACACACACACACACACAAAACAGTTTCAGTGAGTTAGGGGCAGTGTATGTGAAGCAGACAGACAGGAAAACAGCACGGGGTAGAACAGCCAAGAGTGATCACAGAAAAGATTGGTCTATAATGTGACATGATGATAAAATTTAACAAAACATTTTGGAAACACTTGTTTAAAAACACACAAATAACACGCTGTTCAAAAACAAGCCACACTTAAAGGATACAGGTACCTCCCTACTTACGAGCACAATGCATTCCTGGAAATTGGCTCATAAACAGAAATCTTAGAAGAAATGTTATGTGAAAACACTGCTTTAAGAAAGCGAGGCATTATGGGAAGTGAATCAGGTTCAAGAGTGTGACTGTCAACCATTTTGGGTGTATACTTAAATTGGAAAATTCCTCCATGCTTGGCTCTTGCTGGTTGAAAGCACAAAATAAATACATCAACAATTCATAAATAGCAACAAAAAACCCTCTTATTTGGCTGTAACTTGTTAAAAGAGTATTAAGAAACTTCCAATTGTATGCATGAAAACTCACTAATCAAAGAATTATATCTTTATAGACAATTGTACGGTAAAAATTTAAACCTAGGCTTCTTTTGGAAAAAGAAAGCTAATGTAAGCAGGAATGAATAAACACCAAATCAATAAAGAATGAAGCCATAAAGTGAAGGCAAGAACATTAATGATATAAACAGCATCATATGACCAATTGAAACTGTTATAAAATTCATTACAACTAAACTTAGCTTAAAACACCACAGTTCTCTACAAAGAAAACCATGCAACTTTTTTAATTGCAGAAACAACAAAGGGGAAACTGAGTCAGCCTCATATATAGTGCAGCCAGAAATATAATTTTGGGAAATACCTACAAACCCAATTTGTGACATAAATTGACTTTGATGCGTTCTAGTTTGTCCATCTGGTTTGTCTTGATTAGAAACTGAAATGAAAAACTTCATGAAACTTCATGTTGAGAATATTACCACATGTTCAGTGCATGTGAAAGACTAATAAAAGATGCATCAGAAATGCATAATAGTGAAACTTCAGACTTGCTGACAGGTGCTGAGATATTCAATCTGGCTTCCCTCAAGGCCATTCCTCTGGCTGCGGAGACTGTTTGTTGGCCCAAAACAGAAGTCCCTGGTTTCTCCCTTCTGGGCTTGCACTTCTCACACACCTACCGTGAGATCAGATCAACCATAGCAAAACAACTGCTATTGTATTTAAGTGCATGCTACTGTTGGCTGGATGAAGCAAGTAACATGAATCCCCCCCCCCCCCAAAAAAAACAAAAAAAAAAACAAGGGGAATATTGACAACCGTTTTCATTTTTTCAACTGCCTCAACATGATCTCAAAATGATTTTTTAGTGGATGTGATATTAGTAGCTTTCTTTCTGTAGCTCTTCCTACTTATTACTTAAATAACTACTTATTTCTTCTTCTTCTTTCGGCCACTCCCGTTAGGGGTCGCCACAGCGGATCAAAAGCTTCCACTTCCTCCTGTCCTCTGCATCTCTCTCCGTCACCCCCACCACTTGCATGTCCTCCTTCACCACATCCATAAATCTCCTCTTAGGCCTTCCTCTCTTCCTCTTGCCTGGCAGCTCCATCCCTAGCATCCTTCTCCCGATATATCCAGAATCTCTCCTCTGTACATGTCCAAACCAACACAATCTCGCCTCTCTGACTTTGTCTCCAAACCGTCCACCCTGTGCTGACCCTCTAATATACTCATTTCTAATCCTATCCATCCTCATCACACCCAATGCAAACCTTAACATCTTTAACTCTGCCACCTCTAGCTCCGCCTCCTGTCTTTTGGTCAGTGCCACCATCTCCAACCCATAAAGCATAGCTGGTCTCACTACCATCTTATAGACCTTCCCTTTCACTCTTGCTGGTACTCTTCTGTCACAAATAAATAACTACTTATTTACAACATTGATTTGGTTCATGCTTTACTTTATTAACTTTACTTTAAATACTTTGTTGCAACTTTCTACTCATGCTCCAGTGCCCTTGGGCCTTTCAATATAGAATTATTGCATCTCTCATTCCTCAAATAGTTTCAGCCAGTAACATATACACATTAAATATATTTATCCACAGGCCTTAGAAATGAGTATATTAGATTATAATAATTTTGGACCCCAGCCATGGGGCAAGGAGGAACATTCGAGGCCTTCACCATTGCCAATGCTGCACCACTGGACCTGTTACACAGCAAGCAAAGCAACACCTACAACCCCAGGAAATGCATACTGTGGAACAGCGCAGTAGTTTATGATGAATGAACCAGGGAACACAGGCCTGAGGAGAAACAAGGGGCCTTCCACCAGAAGATCTAAACCTCTGGCATCTTTGGGAATCCAAAGCCTGTCACTGTCTACAGCAGCGGTCCCCAACCACCGGGCTGTGGATCATTAGGTATTGGGCCACACAGAAAGAATAAAAAAAAAAATTATTTTTATTTTATTTCCATTTTATTGACTATCGGAGTCTGCAGGGTCTTTTATTTTAAAAAAATGACCAGATCATCTCCCCATCACTACTGTCTCTGTCACAGTTTTGATGCCCAATAAATGACGGAGTAATTACGGAGCAGACTGGACACAAGGAACACACTTTGGGTGCCACTGTCTCCCATCACCCCTAGATGGGACCGTCTTGTTGCAGGGAAACAAGCTCAGGGCTCCCACTGATTCTGCGTTACGGTGAATTGTATTTATTATGCACACGTGATGGCCGGTCCGTGGAAAATTGTCTTACATGAAACCGATCCGTGGTGCAAAAAAGGTCGGAGCCCACTGGTCTACAGTACTCACTGTAGTGGAAGCACTGCTAGTCACCGAGGGAACTTGCTCCAAAAATAACTTGGGTGGGAACTATGGTGCGTAGATTTTGATATTGGGAAAGCTTTAGTGTAACTTCACACAAGGTATGGAACATTAGTAAGGCAAATCTTCAGCTGAACTAAAGTTTCTATACCTCATTTGAGCAATTTCTATTTATTATTTATAGAACAAAAAAGTTACTCAATGCACCCCTTTGTAAAGAAATGTTGCTTAAAAGATTAATCAAATACAATGGAAAAATATCAGCTGGAGCGCATCATTTGTGTTACAGATAAAAGTTGCACAAGGATCTCATCCATCACTCTTATCATTCTTTCAGCCTTCTGCTAATTTTGCAATTCATCTCCTTGATACATAAACTTTTGGATATTTTCTGAAATTCTTGAAATGGCTAATTTAGCGGCAGCTCAACCAATTTTCAAATCATTAAGGCCTGTCTCCCTATACTGCAATGGCGAGAATTTTTCACTGAACTTTTTCAGAACAGTACGTAAGAAATAGGAAGATTGGAGGTAGAGCGCAGGGACAGCAAAGAAGGAAAAATAATTGTGAGGGGGCTGACCTTAGTATTACTTTGCTGCAGTTACAGAAGAAGCATAGCAGATAGATGACTTCCAAAAGCAAATACCATCACTTTCTCAGAAAGTCACATTAAACTGCAATACCTCCAAGGGTAAGCTTGAGTTCAGAGCTCTTTATTGCACTTTGGTTTCAATCCTGGGCAGAAAACAGGAGCCGGCTACACACTCCTCCAAACCTGAAGAGCTCTAATAAAAGGCCAGCTGGGACGAATCATATAAAAAGCATAAATGAAGAGACAAGCTCCATCGACAGAGAAGAGATTATGCATCAAAGTCATAACCTCGATAATGGAACAAAGCTGAAGCATTTCCATACAGACCTCATCCCAGGGCTCTGCATTTGAAGTGTGTCCACAAACTCAGCTAGTCGTGTTGAAGCCTGGTTGTACCCTGAGGCTGTTACTCTGGCAAAGTCCAATAACCAAACTGCCTGCTGACTATGACACTGCACCAGCAGGTAAATAAATGCCATGAATCCACACCTCCCTGGCACCAAGCTGTATCACCCCACTGATCTTGCATCTAAGTTTTGCTCTGTACCTTAAGAACATTTTAATGATTTCTACCAGCTTAATAATTTTTGGAGTTCCACTTATAAAAAACCATGAGGCTGCACAAAATAAAATAGTAGAACAGACTAGGGACTGGTGAGGTTGTCTAAGTTAGCTATGCTTAAAAGGGAAATCTGCTGCAACTCGATCAGACCATAAATTGTTCCTTATTTTCAGTGTGAGAGGTATTTACATAAAGTACAGCTTTTTGTCTTCTTGGTAATAAAAGGATCCTGCATGTACAATTGGTCCTCGACTTACGATGGGGTTATTTTCCGATAAACCCATCGTAGGTCAAAAATGCATTGTCACTTAATGATGGGGATACATTCTGAGAAGCTCGCCATTAGGCGCTTTTGTTGTGGCAGGAGCATCTCAGAGTGTACACGCGCTGCATCACATCTGTTTTGACTTACATATGGCATAACCTTTTGCTCCTAGGCTACAAACCATCATCATATATGCGGTCTACCCTTGACCAACGTGTCATTAGGTGGCGCATACCTGTACACCTAACCTACTGTCACACCTGCGGCCGCTTCAGCAACAAAACGTAGGCGGTGTCTCTACCCCCTTCCTTAGACTGAGCACTGATTGGCGTGGGAATCCAGACTTCCTGTCAGTGCTCAGTCCCCGTTGTGAACTGTCCTGCAATCACTACCTTGCTAAGACTTTGTATTTTGTTTATTTTGAACTCTGGCACCTTCTGTCTTTGTTCACTGCCAGTCGCTAATGTTTAGCACCGGCCGGCTAATGGCAAGTCTTTATCGGAAAGAACAAACTTATTACCGTGGTGTCTCGTGATCGCTTCCACCAACCCACGTCATAACACCTAATGAACATCATAGCCTACCTTAAAAGTCATTACGGCCTTTCTGCTTTCATTCCACTTTCAGAAGACACAGATGGGCAAAAATTTGATAAGTATGGGAACGATCCACTGTGGTGACCCCTAATGGGAGCAGCCGAAAGTCGGTTACTATAGGGGGGGAGGAGGTCTGGTGAAACTTAAGTGAAAACAGGTGCCTAGGTGCCCTCCCTACAGAAAGGGGAGGAGTTATAAAGTCTAATTAAACTATTGTACCACATATCGCTATCATACCATCACAAAATCAAAAAAAAATTTAAGTCAGACCATTGTAAATCGAGGACCATCTGTAATTTTCTTATTCATTAATTCTCACAATAATACCCAAATCATTACTAGCACAAAAATTTGAGTTAGCTCAATTATTATTTCAATAATTGGTCTAAAGGCTCAAGATAATGAATACCTAGACACAAAGAAATTTATCTTAACTTTCCAAGTAAATGCTTGAGATTAAATAGGAGAATATTAAAAACCATATACTTCTGCTTCTGTACATCTAAACAAGACCTCATTATTTCAATAAACAAGAAAAAAGTACACAACAAAACAAAGTTTAAATTTAACATTCAGAATGCTCTGAACACATGTACATAGAAACTTGTTTGGAGAGTCAAACTAATACTCACTTCTTTCACTTTAGTTCTACTGTACTGCATTGCATTAAACAAGATTCTTGACCTTGAATTCCGCTGAGTAGTAATTATAGTCACGTCCGGGGAAATCCCATCTCTAGTTTTTGCATATTATTAAAAGTATGTGACTAAAGGTAAGCCAAGTCACAGAAACGAACACAGGATTTCCCCGAAACTACGCCAAAACGTTCATTAAATCGGACAAACTTTTACACTTTTGTATATGCAGATTAAACAAAATTTATTAGTGAAATCAAACTGACAAAATGGACAAAAATGAAAACCTCAACAGCCAGTACAGGAATACGTGCGAAAAGAAAAGGCAAAGGATTATTTTTTATTGTTGCAAGCAAAAAAATCTGCCAGGATTCCACTGAACAGCTGTGGAGAAGAAGGAAAAAAAACTAGGTCATGTCTGATATGGGTTTAGCGTGTGGGCTGCATGTTGAAACAGTGGCAAGAAAGGTGGTCTGCACTTAAAAACTTGCTCACATACGAACACATATTCCTCCCCGTTCTCATCTGCCAGCCTGTGTCCTTGGGTAGTTCCAAACAGTTTCCTACTTTTGGTAAACTATCCTAAAGCATAAAGGCACACTAGAAAAACACAGAAAATCAACACCTTCATACTGCTGCGCAAAGACAAGCTTTGCTATGTAGGTCAGTGCAGACCCGACAAAGGGAATATGCCGCCACGCTGCACAGTCATGTCAGGGTAATTACATCACTAGAATTAACCGATGGGAAACTCGGGGGGGATGGGGGGCAGCTAGGCATCCAGGCATAAGCCTTTCGACGGCACCAGGTGTGCTTCCCATTAGTGAGTCTTGTTTCCACCTAATACACAACAGCACATGTCAACATGCCTGAAAAAAAGCAGTCAGGAAGCATTGGGGGGGAATGAATGAATGAATGAATAAATAAATAAAAGGTCTTACTGCCTTACAATGCATTCTTGAAAACCCCTATAGCGTGAACTCACAATTCAAAGATGCAATTGTTAATGCTGAAACCCAGAAATGACAAGGATTTATGTTAAAATATCACCAAATCCAATTAAAATAGATGTAGCACTTCAATAATAAATATTAATTCTCAATACACAAAAAGACAGTTTCCCTTCATCAATTAATCTATAACGCTGCATGCACTTGCACCTGTTCAGTATTTCCTTACCTACTGTCCACTGTACATTTAAAGCAAGGGTTTCTGCTGGGTGCCCACATTTACACCCATAGTCAAAGGACATGGCTCAGGTACACTGGTGACTAAATTGCTGTTTTGTGTTTGTTGTAAATCAAATTATTTTACAATATATTGCAACAAACTTGTCACGGACATCTATACCCCATGCTGCATCTGCAAAGCCACCAGCATTGTGGATGATCCCTCGCATCCCTCCCACCTAATCTTCTCCCTCCTGCCATCCAGAAAAAGGTTCCGCGGCATACGGGCCTCCACCACCAGGATGAGAAACATTTTCTTCCCCATAGCCATCAGACTGCTTAACTGGAAAAAATGACATAACTCAATCACTCTGACAATCCCCCTCTCCTCTGTAGCTGCTTTACCCCTGTAATTTATACTATTTATTACAATTATTTATTGTATTCATCTGGTAAATTTGCACTTAATTCCTTTTTTCTGTTGTACTGTGTTGTTGCATTGCACCTTGGTCCTGGAGGAACGCTGTCGCATTTCGCCATGTACTGTGCAGATGGATGAGATGACAAACTCCTGACTTGACTTGACTAAAGTATATTGCAATTACTTAAAAGGAAAAGAAAACCATAATATACAATTAAAATTGTTAAATGGTTCTGGTGCACAAACGCATAAATGAGTTCAGTGTAGCGTATCTAGCAGTGTAAATTCTACTGGATTGCATTTTTGGAGAAAACTGTCTCCTAAATCAGAAAATGAGCATGCAACTTGTGTAAATGTGTATGTTAAATACTAAGCAATAGTGACTGTACAGTGCTTCAGAGAAAAAGCGAAGTAACTAATTGTCTTGTGCTGCTCAGCTGTCAGGAGGTGTATTAAATCCAAAATGAGTACTCATAAATCTAAAGAAACATCCTATAATTCAAAAGGTAGTAAATGAAACTCCTCCTAAACTCAAACTCTTAACTCAAATGGGCATGCCTCAGGATGACTGAATATGAAAATGATTTACATTAAAACCAGGTGATTCAAGTCAACCTGTATGGTAGAGAAGGAGTGGGTTCATCTAAAGATCATCAACGCTAATTGATAAGTCAAGGTTTATTTGTCATGGGTGAACAACACAGCAGTGTTGTCACCATGAAAAGCTTTGTTTCCGGGCATCCTCAGTAATATAAATATGAACATAAATATTTAAAAGTATAAATAAGGTACATGCTAGTTAAATAAATACTACAATCAGGAAAAGGAAAACAAAATAAATAATAAACAGAGTAAATAAATAAGAATAGGTATGAAGATATACATGGGGGAGTGGGGGAGGGGGGACACAGCAGCCAAACCAACAGCACACAGCAACCAAACCTACAACAACACCAACAACATACCACCAGTTATCTTACACAATGGGGGGGGGGGGGGCATACAGACAGACAGGCCCCGATCAACTGTTCCCACTGACTAGGGAGGGGTCAGTGGTTTAGCAGTCTTACGGTGTGGGGGTAAAAAACTGTCCCGGAACCTTTTCGTCCTTGTCCGAACACTTCTAAAGTAACCAAGCATATTGACAGCCTCACCACAGTTATTTAATTGTCCCTCCGTACCTCAGCCCACCGCATCCCATGCAAAATGTAAACTTTTCAAATCTATTCTCATGACACCAAAACAACAAATTCTGTAATTTTCCGACCTGCTCAAAAGTAGAGGTTCAGAAGTAATGACTATTAAAATAAGGCCCCTTATCCTTCCCCTTCTCTTCTAGGGATTAAAAAAAGGTATAATCTCATTTGTCAGATTTGCCCTTTTTGTTCTCAATTCAAGTGGGGATGAAGGATGTGAAATCCTTGTATGTCCACTATACTCCATAAGTGGCCAATACAACATTTTACACTTTAAACCTTGATGAGCAAGTGGACAAATGGCATGGCCCTGCCTTACAGAACTACAGATAATCTGGCACTTAAAACCAGAAACTTACTTCAGAACTTCAGAGTTATCGTCTTATTGTATGAGATTCACAAACTGGTATTAGTAACCCAATTCATGTTTTTTTTTTTTTTTTTTTTTTAAAACAGAAACAAACATTACACATGGCATTTTACACAAGCTTTCCTAGTTTCAAGAGCCAAGACAGAAATCAGATAATGTCATTTTAGCACAAAAAGTAGAACTGCAGTCAGAAATTCACAAGATGGTAAAAGTCAGCTTTCCCACTGTAATAAAAATACAACCATTTTGTAAATGAAAAGTACAAAATCATTCACACAACTACAAAAGCGTCACGGCTCGGTAATACTATTTCAAGCTTAGAGCTCATAAGTTTCTGCTCCATATCATTGCTTGAACCACTGAAATAATGTAAATACTGAAAGACTACAGTAGTTATTATGAATGTATTAGAATTGCCTGACTTACAATACGCTTGAAAGAGCCATGTTAATCCTGAACCATAAAGGTTTTTAATGGAATTAAAAAATTAGTTTACATCTTAGCAAAGGAATTAGGTGTGAAAACAGCCTCAGAGCCCACATTCAAATAAAAAACATGGTTAATCCAAAGTAAAACAGAAGCTTGAAGCTACTTATATTTTGGGGTTGTGGATCATTCTATTTTTTACTCACCAAAAAGACAACTTCATATTTTGTCCCTTTACAAAATCCCCTTTAATGTAATTATCCCTTTTATCCCATTTACCAGTTTAGGTAAACACATGACTAAATTATCCTTACATAACAAGTGGCCTGGACTGGAATTCCATCCATGCAGATCTCTGCAATTCTTTAATGTAAAAATATTTTCAGAAAAAGATAATATATAATGATAATATAGTATTAAGGGAATAACAAAACAAAGCTAAAATTTCTACAACATTTATTTGTATAGCATATTTTCATACAGAACTGTAGCTCAAAGTGCTTTACAGGGTGACAGTGAGAAAGACAAAAACAATTAAGGGTAGGCGATTACGAAAGAGTAAGTTTACAACAAAACAGTAAGGCCAGAGAGAAAAAAAAAATATGTTCACACTGGGTCCTCAGACAACTCAGTTTTTTCAACAATAAAGGCTTTAATTGCCACATCATAATTATTTAAAAATGAACTATGCCCCATCAGATAGACAGACCTCACCAAAAACACACTAAGAATTCCACCTATCAATTATCAGTTACTTGTGCAATGCTGGGATGCAATATTATGCTGTAACCCAAGCTAGAGAAGAAACCCCCCAATGTTAAGTACTGTTTAACTTTAAACTAGTAAATACATTAAAACTTACTTTAAAGCACTGAAAATAAACAACTATTAACGCTTTCTATGTTTTCATTCAATCCTCAAAAAAAACATTCAAATCGTATAGCCATATTTGTCAACTTTGAGCCACTTTCACTTACCTACACTACGGCTGCAACTGACCAATATTTGGATGGTTCATCATTTCAAACTTTGAATGCAACTGTTTCATTAAAAGTTGCGTTGTTTTCAACAGTATTTTATCAAACAACAAAACATGTGATCTGGTTTATGCATGTTATAAACCATGTTGGCAAAATAAGGTCACTGAGTGTACAGCAACAGAACTTCCTGCATTGCTGCCAAAAACGCCTCTTCCGTTTGTATGGTGCAATAAGAAACAAATAACTGAAGCATGAATTTCAACAGTAGTTCAAATACTTAACTATGATAGCTTTGTACTACAAAGCAAAAATGTCAGTATGTCCACATGTAGGATAAGATACAAATTTAATAATCCCAATTTGTGCAAATTTCCCCTGCAGGGTTTAATAAAGTTGTATCATATCTCATCTGCGTTTGACTAATGCTTTATTTTTTCTATTCCTTTTTGTTACATTGCTTGCTACAGAAATTAGCTACTGAGTCTTGCGATTACAGGGATGCACATGTAGGATTCTGCTAGCCTGGCCAAGGTGCGGTGTATTAGCCCTCCACCTAATGAATTTTTTTTAAAATTCAACTTCAAGCTCTATCTCATGGTTAAAACACCAGATTCTTCATATAAAAATTACAGCAGCTGCTACAAAGGCACACAACAGTCAGTGATGAAGAAAAATGGACTCTCAAAAATGATTCTAAAGATTTTAGTGTATATAAGATCATTCAAATACAACTGCTGACTTTTACAGCTTAATTGTAAAACTAACTGTATGAACAGATCCTGCCTTGCACTGCAGAAAGTTTATGGACAGTAACCTGTTTGCATCTGTTTATTATTTGTTAATTTTTGAAAATGGAACAGTGAGGACTTTTTTTTTTTTAAAAAAAAAAAACGTCAGTTAAAGTATTTACATGTTTGAAAATTTTAGGCTCAATTGTTTGTAGACATGCAATCTGTGTGCATATTTTTAACAATAAATCACAAGGGGAAATAGTTTTTCAGTGCTAAAAGAACTGCAATGAATTAACATTCATGACACAAAAGGGTTTCTGTCTGTGACAGCCTACCCTCAAAAGGAGAGGAAGAAGAGTGGACACAGGGAGCTTTTCAACACCATACTGCCAGTTCTGAACGCCAAAGCACATGAGGTGAGCAACTTGCCTCTGGCCTCTATGCTAAAGAGAGGATCTGATTCATTCTTGCAGGCTGCTAGGAATCCTGCTACCCTCATCATCATGTGGCTGCATAACTGTGTGGCTCTTGTGCTCTTCTGATAACTCTGGTACTTTTTTTTTTTTCTACACAAGGTGAATAGAGCACAATGTCATTTGTGGGAAAATCAATTCAAAAGTCTACTGGTCACAAACCTGGAACAGAGGTTTTACTACCACCATAAACATTAAAAGTAACCCTGGAATATGGACAACTTTAAGGGTTCATATGCATTTACCATGTTAACTGTGTGTATTTTAACTTATGTGATAACCATTAAAAATATTTGAAAATTACTGACATTTTCAGAGGCGCTGGATATGTTTGCAAGCTCTTATATGCACAATTTGGCTACAACGCTGCTTATCTTTCAATACCAGCTCCTGGTTTGGGCAGTAGACATCTCACTGTAACAGAGCAACAAAGCAATAATGCAAAAAAGTCTGATAGAAATCAATAAATTCCAAGTTCACAAATTACCCGAGAAGCTTATTCCCATCCCATACTACAATGAGACTTAATATGTAAAGCTGTAAGGAACATCACCAACCTCACCAGAATCTTGTCTTATGTACACTAACTATATATAGTTTTGGGTATATACTGGAAAGAAGAGCAAATCCATCCAGAAAAACAAATATTTAACAAATGAGAAAGCCCTTTGAGATGGTGCATGAGCATACACTCACTGTACTACAGCAACCTTGTACACTCTCAAAAGCATTTCCCTTTCACGGGTGACTGGGACCACATTTGGGCACATTCTTTTCACCTTTTGCATGTGCTTTGCACATTTTCTTTTAATCTCAATGAACTTCCTCGTTCCAAAGCTGTCATGGGAGTGGCAATGAGCTGACCTTTGCTTATACATTGAGGGACAACTTGTCCCAGTCTTCCAAATCTCATCCCAATGCAGCAACACAAGCACTTGATTTATATTTAAAAAAAGACAAAAGACAGTTCAGTTCATTGCCTGAGACGTGACAGCTGTGGAATGAATAAGTTCATCATAACAGGTAAAAATGAAAGAAAAAAGAAAAATGAGGATTATTGCTAAAATTTATTAAAATAAGATTATAATTTTCTTCATTTCAAATAATGGGAATTAGGCTCCCTATTTTCTTTTTCCTGGTTTAAGTCCAGTTTTCAGGAAAAGATCAGAATGTAAAGTGGAGACAGGTGTATATTCCCATTTATACAAAGTAGTTAGATCTTCTTCTGAAGCATGTCAGGATAAGTACCTTACTTGGCAGAACAGCAACAGTAGAGACTCAAAATCTTGTGTATCAATTGCAAGGCAATGGCTCTGTCACACTGCCTGCTATTGGACCAAAAACATAGTACAGATGTGGGGGAGAAGAATAAAAGATTGTTTGAGCGTTTATCTAAGACAAGAGTGGTTATTACCATAATTACTCTAAAAAATAAATAAATAATCTCAAAATGTTTTAAGAGTGCTGAAGAAAACCAACAGCGCAGTCTAACACCCTGGAGGGGATGAGACTGGGGAGGTTATTACACAAACTATAGAAGAAAAGTATGCATTTAGCGGTGAAAAAGATTGAAATTCTTCTTCAAAGCTCAGACAGATTTTTATATAGTTTGCTGTAGAAGACAGGAAATAATCTAACTTGAGCAAATAGCCCCAAAATTAACTTCACAGACAAAACTTGTAAGACAAAAACACTAGCAGGAAAGTGGTCAAGTTTTGCATGATGAGGGCACATGTAGAAACATTTGTACATTCTTCATAAATAAGCATGGAAGGTGTTTATAATCACAAAATCTCTCAATCTGAACTGAAAAACTGTATAAATGATATAAGCATGCACACATGCTTTTGTGCTGGTACTAGCTGAGATTAAACCAAATATTAAGCAAAAAGTCTTTAAAGAAGCAGCCATTAGAATGCACAACACAAAAACAAAATTGCACAGTGCAGTAGGGGGTAGGAAGGAAGGAATTCTATAACCTTGAGGGCAGAGTAGCTCTCAAACTACTGTCCAGCTGATTCCCTGCCCTCTTACACTAAACTGCTTTCTGCTCAGCAACCACAAGTGCTCATGGGAATGGTAGAATGCCTTCCAGCAGTCTGAAAGCAAAGCATTAAGTGTGTCAACATCTTACTCCTAATTCAGTATGGATGAGGAGAAACACTGTAAACTTCTTCTCCAGAATAAAA
Organism: Heterotis niloticus; assembly: GCA_018136845.1. NCBI lineage: Eukaryota > Metazoa > Chordata > Actinopteri > Osteoglossiformes > Osteoglossidae > Heterotis > Heterotis niloticus. Next base: position 26,000,149 of record CM030890.1, read on the forward strand.
AGGCACATTAATTTAATTTTGGAGAAATTTGGCTGTGCACAGTTCAAGAGAACTCACTAGTTCTGTGACAATAGTCTCCTTGTTTCAGAAAGATGCAGATTTCCAATTAGTGTTGAAACCAAAACACGCTTTTAGCTTGGACATGGACAATTCAGTAAGAAATTTGAAGAAAGCCTTTGTCATACCTACTGAATACAACCCTGTATTCTTCTCATAAAAACGTATAATTGAATTTGTTGTCAAACTCCTCTAGTTGTGATAATGCTTACATTTAGTATGAAATTTGAGCAGTTTTATAAATGAAGCCGCTTGAGCGCAGTGTCCTATAAATGTCAACAGTGACCAATTCATTTAAATGCAATACTTACTTTGGAACTGCTGTGTAATGTGTGCTTATTTGGTTAAATTGTTTAAGCCATTTGCTTTTAGTACATAATTAAAATGTTAATTTTGTGTTCTGCTTTTGAGTATAACTAATGCTAGAGAAAGAGCTTCATAGTACTAGAAAGCAACAAAAAATCCTCTTTTCATAATAATGATAATGTAGCATGGATCATAGAACAGGAGAAAAATCCCATCATATGCATGCATGCATGTCTTTTTTGGTGAACAGCCTCCCTAGGATTTGTTTTTGATCTTTAGGTCCAGCCAACTACAGTGGTGTGTAAGCAACACAAACATTAAACAACTCCCACCATGTCACACTTCAAACTCTGCCATGTAGGAAGAAACTGCTATGAACTGTTGGGCTCCACTAAGTCGGATGCAGTTTAGAAATACTGATTCAAGGCAGTTTAGAAAGTCAAGTGCAAAAAATAGACTGGAGCTTCATCCCAAAAACACAAGCCAATCGTTTTGTCTCACTGATGTCTGCAACAATTTCAGTGCTGGGAATACAGTACAGCAAAGTTTGCAAAGATAGTCTGAAGTGTGTATGGGTGAAGCACATTTTCAAATCATGATTTTTCACTTGTGCACAAAATCAAATCTATGCAATTTACAATCAAATCCGTATACAAACATTTGAATTAATGATACTTTAGGAATTCATTACATATTTCACTAAAGCTACCTAAAATATTAAAAATGTACCATCCACATTCTCTCCAATTTGTTCTATTAATCATTGCATGGAACTCTCTGTGTGAAGTTACATTTGTTTCCAAGTTATTTACAGCATAAGATCAAGAAAAATAAAATAGTTTTCCAAAAACTTCTAATGATCTACACAAAAAGCACTGCTTATGTCAACCATACAATTCCTTTAAAAAGACTTCTTTAAACATAAGCCAACACAAGCAAACAAGAGTCGAGTCAAATTTATGAACTCAAGAACATGAAATTTTGATCATTTTAATGTGTCCACCCACACAACACCTCACACACAAGTGAATGCACCTCTGAAAGTATGCCAATGCTGTATTAAAAAAAATTGCTTTTAGCACTTCTTATAAAGCTTTTATTATTCACCTGCTTGTAGCCTGCATTCACAACAAACCTAGTCTTTTATTCATTAACAAAATAAGCCTGGGATTCATTTCATTCATTAACATTTAAATAAATCTGCTGCAACTTGCAAATTTACCTGGTAAAGAACTTTTAATGTCACCCAATGAAGGCTTTGCAATGAAGCAAAACAGAAGGCATTTACTAGTTTGCAAACAAAATGGGTTCATTAGTTATGGATGTTCATGGTACAACTGTTAAGATATGTAATGTAACTAACATTATTCTGTTGCACAATTTAAAGACTATTTGTTGTAGAGAAAGCATAACCCGTGTTCTTATTTAACAATAAAATGCACCCAGTAGGAATTAAATCATTCAACAAGATTTCAGTATCCATAGGTCCTGTCTCTAATTTGTGAGTGTTGTTCACCAATGATGACAAGTATTCCAAGTTTATGGGACAAATCATTTAACAATTGGCATCAAATGTGTGAAAGTGAATTTTTTTTATTTCAATTCAATTTAGGTTTAATTTAATAAAACTAAATATAAATAAAATGTTGTCAATAAATATTATCAATTTTTAGTACATCTAGAAACAGATCAAGACAGACATCCTATTAAAATTAATTTATTTAAAATAAAGCTAACTGAAACTGACCAGATGCTTAAAAAAAAAAAAAAAAATACTGCTCATGTGTAAAGTTAATGTCCTTTGATAGACTAAGGATCCAGTCTTTGATGATCTCTCCATAACACTGGACAAGATTGTGGAACACACCTTCCATAAGACAATTGGCTGATCAGAATGGGAATAGACATAGTATATTTTTTCCATTCCTGGTTCCTCTTCCTTTTAGTTTTTTTTCAAAATCAAAATCAAATGACATCTCCATTAGTGGCTTTTATTTATTGTGATGTACTAGTAGTTGCATTTTCAAATTAAGTTACAAGGAGATTTTTTTGTACCAACAGTGTTTGTCAGATGAGGACCAAGTCTACAGAAAATGATTGGTAATTGTTATAAATTATAACCTTCTACAGCTGCATGTCTATATATTTACACAAAGTCAAAAAACAAGCAAATAGAAATAATATGTACATATTCATATATGCAATTTCTGCATCCTGTGAGGCACTACAGGTGGTCCCTGACTTATGATTGGGTTACATTTCAATAAACCCATCGTAATTCGAACATGCATTGTCACTTAGCAATGGGAATACGTCATATATGCGATCCATCCTTGACCAACATGTCATTAGGCACATACCTGTGCACCTAACCTACTGTCACGCCTGCAGCCACTTTACCAACGAAACATAGGCGGTCTCTCCGCCCCCATCTTTAGAATGAGCACTGATTGGGTGACTGATTGGCGTGGGAACCAATCGTGAACAGGATTTAGTTTCTACCCAGACTTCCTGTCAGTGCTCAGTCCCCATTGTGAACTGTCCTGCAATCACTACCTTGCTAAGACTTTGTATTTTGTTTATTTTGAACTCTGGCAATTGTGTTCCATTTTTGTTTACTAATAATCACTAATGTTTAGTGCTGGCTCCCAGCTGACAGTAACACTTTGTCAGAAACAACTCAGTAAAGAGTTTAATGGAACTTAAAACTTATTACCATGGTGTCTCACAATTGCTTCCACCTGCCCATGCCATAACATCTACCGAGCATCATAGCATAGCCTAGCCTACCTTAAAAGTCATTATGGGCTTTCCACTTTCAGGAGACAGATGGGCGTTTCATAAACATCATGAATGCACAAAAGACAATGTGGATACAGGGGTGGAGGGTTAATCAAAAAAAAAAAAAAAAAAAAAAAAAAAAAAAAAAAAAAAAAGGCAAGCAACACAGAACGCTGTAGAGTATTAATCGTATACACTAGTAACCGCGTGGCAGTCTGGGAGATGTGTATTGCTGCTGCTGCCCACCATAAAGAGCGAGTATCATAAGATAAGATGAAACTTAATTGATAAGAAAATTCTTACATCAACAACATGCTCAGTGCCACAATACAAGATGTAGTCAAATAATTGTATACTATAAAGTACAGGGGGGGGAAAAAAGGCCTGGGGAAAGCTTAAGTAGAAACAGGTGCCTAGGTACCTTCCCTACAGAAAGGCAAAGTTATAAAATCTAATAACTATCATACTGTATATCGCTTGGCTGGGAAAAATTCAAAATTCAAAGTATGGTTTCTACTGAACACGCATTGCAATCGCACTATCACAACATCAAAAATTCCTAAGTCAGACCATCTGTATTTTTTTTTTTTTTTAATCTGTTGTTGTTAAGCATGGGAGTAGTGATGTCACAGGCAGCATACAGTAACATCACATGCTCAGCATATATAAAGATGGTTTTGGGATTTTTTTTTTTGCCAAACACAGAGAAGATGCTGAGAAATTGTCTTACTCTCCACACACACACACACACACACACGCGTTCTACAAATTCACATCTCAATTATCATCCCATTCCCACATGTTTAAGTTTGGTGATACATAATTTGTTGTCTGTATATCATACTGTACATACCCCCCCCCCCCCACACACAAATGTACTAAATTCAAACTGAAAAGTAATAAAGTTTGGTATATAATTTGTATTTTACTGTGCACACAGTAAAGTTTTACCAAGTAAAAAGTACAGTTTTGGGACACACATTGCTCTCAATGCCATCTGCATTTTTAAGCAAAGGAGCCAGTCATTTTTGTATTAGAGCAAATACAGATTATATACATGAAATTACATGACATACGCACAAGCTCTGCACACATTAGGGATGTAACAGTAATAAAGTTTTTCAATGTTGCTCTGTTTCACTTTCACTTTACACTAACAAGCACCAACAATGTTCATGTACTAAATAAAACCACTTTAATGGTAAAACAGTTTGGTGATAATTCAATGTGGTTTTAACCTTTCTACTGCTACATCTTTTTCCCTTCCAGCACCAGGTAACACAGCTAGTTGAAACTACAAAAGACACACAGGAGCAAAGGTCTAATTAATAGTAGTGCAAATTGTTTGGTTTTGCATTAAGGCTCATTTTTCTGGGACAATTCTTTTCCTTAGACTACAAACCGCTAATGAAAATGTTCTGTAATCTATAATGTAACCACACCATGACATTTAGAAATCTGTGGGAAGCTACCACCTGGCCTATACTTTCTGAGGCAGGAAAACATGGCTTGCAAGAATACAGACACTGGACAAAAATGTTGTGAAAGTAGAATACCCTACCTACTTGAACTTTACATGCAAATAAATCATAATACATACTGTTGTCCAATGAGGTCTGGAGTTCAATAGCAAACAAGAATGATTCGTCACTGAGAAAGCAATGTGGGTGTTTTTGTGGGAAGGGGGGTACAAGTGGGCTATGACGCTGTCCCTGCTGCCAACTGTTGATCCTAAGTTCAGGTTAAGCAACACGATAAACACCACCAGCCTCTCCAAGTCAGGGCACAGCTACAAACCAGCTAAACCATGTCCATATCAGACAAATCGAGTTCCATCAGGCACCGTTCTTCCAACAAGCCCATACATAGTCATATATGGAAGAATAAGATGCACGGTCCAGTTTATTTGCTTGCAATATGTCTTTAATGAATATAGTGAAAATATCATTTACTCTTAACTTGAATTAAAACAGGAAGTAGAAACCGGAATCCCCAAACCCCATGTAGCTATGGGACTTGTGGAGTAAAGACTAGGCTTTCTTCTGGTTCAGAATACTGATAGTGGTTAATACACTTTTTGAACACCTTATACCAACTTAATTTGTTTAAAATAGGCAGATTCCACAATTTCATTTGAGACATCTAAAATGATTGCTACATTCCATTAAATTTTGGACATTTAAGACTATTTGTTTTAAAGTAAGTAAAAATGTACAAGTTACAAAAAGTTTAATAATTTATAGGCTACTCAAATTAATAGACTAATTGTTACTACAGAAATCAGTAATAGCAAAGAACAAATATAAGAAACAAAATCATAAGAAAATTAAGCAGTGTAAGTGGTTCATTATTTACCTTGAAGAGCCAATGGTTTTACAGTGAGGTGGAAGATGAAATGGTGCTGCTTAACTCAAGGGCTCCAAATTGATAGGTCTAGATGTCATAGGACAGGGGTGGGCAAGCTTTTTTCCACACAAGGGCCACATAATTTTAAAACTGTACTGTCTGTAACAGCTACTTCCGGTGGCTATTACAGGCAGTGTTAAAAACATGACAACCTAAAAGATTTTTTGATTAGTAAGGGGGGGTGGGGCTGATCTTTTTTTTTTTTGCAAGCGCATCAAAGTCCATAGACTGTTGTGTTATGGTCATCTATAAAGTGAATTTTTGATGTTCATAACCAACTTTGTTTCTTTAATAGGTTAATAAAAATTCCACTGATTCTGAAATTGTCAAAACAGACATTTTGCAGCATGCTTTGTATGTCAGAAAAACTTTCTATGGCCCCATTTGATACGCTGATTCACATATTAGGCAAATTTTTCCATTACATAATTTGCTACTTGAACAGAAAAATGACCATAATTGCCTTAACATGACAGAACCGCTGTATTTTTCCCCTCAAAATTGATATAGCTCTTTGGACAAAGAATATTGGCTCGCTACCACACAGTAAAACAAATTCCCTTCAGTTACCAATTTAATAAGCAAACAGATAAGAATGCCTTTGTTCTGGCCTCAAACAGCAGAAGGGAGTAAAAAGGTATTTTGTTCAACCCATTAACTAGCAGCTAACTTGGAACCTCCTTCAGCCAACTCCTCGCATGACAGACTGCTAGCATAGTTAGCATGTTTCGCAGTGAAATGCCAACAGACTATGTTCTTTGAACACTGACACTTTACATACAAATTAAAGGAGGATTGTTTCAACCTCTGTAAAGTAGTATTTTGCATTCCTTGCAAACATTCTGCTTCTTTACTCTGCTCATTTTGGGCACATGTTCCCTTACAGTATGATGGAACTACTCTAACCGCTAACTCAAATGTGTAGTTTCTGCACCATCCAACAATAAGATACCTGAAATGTAACAAAAATAGCCCCCAAGATGGAATATGGGAAATTGATTTACTTTGAGGGGCACTTAAAACTGGTTGCCAGGCTATAGTTTGCCCAGCTCTTTTTTATTCTTCATCTATAGCTTTCTGACTCTCCTTTTAGAAAAGTAAGTTCTTGCTGTTTGTGATGTCTTTCAGTGCATTGGTTGTAAGTCAGGGACCCACTGTACTAACCCTAATCACACATGCAGGTAACCAGTGCACACTATCAATACCTGTCTGGTTTTTTTTGGTTTGTTTGGTGGAAGGTTGGCACATATTGCATGATTACTAAATGTAAAACTTCAAAGCAAAGGTCTGACATTTCTTAACATTTTCACTGACACCAACTAAAACAGTTCTTGTACGTGACGGTGAGCTGCTATAAAATACTATATGTGCAAGGATAATTTACTGTGCCTTTGCGTTCTCATTATGTACTCACCTTTTATTCAAGTTTTATACAGCAATACACTGTAGAAATAATATTTTAGGTTATTCAAGATAATATTTGTAGTTGCTTACCTATACATACAAAAGGACATGTAGCTGCAGTGTGTGGGACTTTTATAACTTGGGAACACTACAGCTTCACAACTTATATTTATGTGGTGAAAGGAATGAAGTTTTGAGTCAAGTCTACATTAATATATTGACATTCAAAGAACCAGAGTACAGAAAAAAAAAACAACAGCAGAATCTAGTAGTGGCATTGGGAACACAATCAGAGCAAACCAGACTGCATGAGGCGATAAACAGACCTATCCAAATTGTTTCACTGTTATGTTCTCAAAACATAAGAGGAATTAGGTTGTAGACTACAGCACCTCTCTGAGGTTGTTCTACAACGCATCGGAATATAAGTGGCCTTTGTGAATACTGTAGACCTATTGTGTTGAAAAGGATGATCAATTATTTTTTATGGGTCTGAGGTCATGGTGAAGTTGTGACCAGCTTATATAAAACGTACTTATACATCGATTCGCTTGATAAAGATGAAACCAAGCAAGATGAAAGGAGGACAGAGTGTCCCAATGAAATATTTCAGAGAAATACAAACCAAGTTTGGTGTCAGCAAAGGAGAGTCCTTCCTGGATGGTACACGAATGATAAAAATCCACACATATGAAGGATAAAAATGTAGTAGTATTTTGCACTTATCTTTGACAGTATAACAAAATTCAAGCAACCTTTACATAACAGGTTTCTGTATACAGACAGGTTCATTCTCAAACAACTTGTGTATTGAGTAGCAAAGCATTTTTGTCTATTATGCAGTCATTTTACTTGCACAACAGTTACACATTTTATGCTAAATAGCTTAGCATAAACTACATAAATGATCTTGTAAATTCATTATAACATGTGTATTCAAGAGGCCATTACCCAATACCTCCATTAGGCATGTACAGTCTAAACTTTGGATCTTTCTGGACCTCTGCCAATGCTGATTCTCCAGACAGGCAGTTATCAACAACAAATGAAAATGTAACATTAAAAAACATTTTTGTTTAGATATTTTCAATAATTTTAAATGGTGCATTTTTGTCCAAGAACCAATTATTTTTCCATAACAAATAGTATCAATATGATCAACTTGCCTAACAGGCATTTCATGGGACAAAGTAATGCCATTAAGCAAAGGGCAGGTGTAGAGATACAAACAGAACAGGAAGATGAAAAGAGATGACAAGCTATACATAAACATATGCAAAAGTCAAAGGCTCATGAAAAAGTTGAAACAAGAAGCATAGAGCTTGAAGTTCAACTGCAAAAATGGGGAAAAACTGCTGCTACAACATTAAGTTTAACATTAACATTTCTGCTACATTAAGTTGTCTCTTAAAAACCAATCTCCCCCAAGAACAGATACATGATCCAGGACCAATCTCCCATAACCGACAAACATACAAGTGCACGCACACACAGCTAGGTCAAGACTCCTTCCCCTGCTATATAGGACACTTGCAGGAAAAAAGCTTATTTCTGAGAAGGACATCCTTGACATATCCTAGTTTTTAACTTCCAGGTTTTCTGTCTTCATATGGTTACAATCTTGAGTGAAAGAGAAGTCATTCTTACATATAATGTGTGAGTGAGTGATACACACACACACACACACACAAATCTTGGTACAAATAACTCACGTTTGATCAGATCTCCAAATCTACTTCCCTCCTCGGGGTCAAAATACAAACTGCAGGCTTTGTTTTCATTTTTCAAAGTAAGGAAGAAATATTAATTTTGGGTCAATTCAAAAATAAGGTTAAAAAGATTTATGAGGAAATAAAGAAAACATGCTTAGCTCTGCTAACCGTAAAAGGTTCACTTAATTCTGTGTTAAACAGGTTCTGTGCCCAGTGATATAAATAGATCTATAGGGGTGCGGCAAAGCAAATCATGCTTGCCGTTCAGATGTGTGAAAAAGGAACATACAAGATCATAAGCCGAGGAAAGATGTTTGTAAAAATCAGTTAATTCAATGGAAAGGAACAGAATGTGGGGGCTGAACAGCAAAAAAGTTAATATAAATACATTTACAGCAGAAAGACCCAAAAGAGCTTAAGGGGCAGTTAGACATGTGATCAGACTATTGCGTGAGAATGAAATGGCTCCACAGGGGAGGTGGGAACAATGCAATAGGACTTGATCTCCAAGTCTGAGGCAAAACACAAAGCTCAAGGCCACAGGAGCAGCAAGTCACTAAATGTCACATAGGCCAGGCCCTCCCACTCAAATCTACCCTCCAGAAGCCAAGTCAATTAACTTACAACCAACATGAAACTTGCAGCTATCAACGAAGCAACCCAACTCACTGCATATTAAAGTATTGAAGTTCTTTGTGCAAAAATATAGACAACAGGGAACATTAGTCAGATCAACATCTTAGCTGCCAAAATCCTTTAACAGTTCTCCACCCAAAGATACATGCAAGAATGGCCTTAGTTACGTGCAAAGCATTCCAGTTTACACAAGTAAGATACAGAAGAGAAGCTTCTGTGTATGCATTAATTCAGCAGGAGAAAAATCCTGTAATCTCACTGCCAGCAAGGGGCTTACAGTGTTCACATATAGACTAAAATCTGTGGCTAAGACTGAACACAAACGCTGTTGGTGAATTGCACTTTGTTTACTCAGGGTTTTACATCAATTTTGAGAACAGCATCTGCTGAACTGATACATGTAAAAAGGTGTCAATGACAGTACTATGCACGGCAAATAAACCGGCAATAATTCTACAAGTAAGGGTGAAGCAAGGTGCCAGCTAGCAGTGCATTGGGCTTCGATGAGGCACAGCCTGCTTTGCTGACAGGGCTGCCACATGGAGCTGCAACTGACGGAGTGGTCCAGTATAGGTGGGGAATGTCAGCTGCACAAAAAAAAAAATTAGTCAACCTGTGCTCCTTCTCCCACAGCATTATCAATATTTCACCTACGCAATATTGCCTATGTTATAATTATGAGCAAAAAAAAAAAAAAAAAAAAAAAACAGCAGCCTGATCTGTTAGTAAACATAATCATTCATTACCTAATGTGTACTCACAGACATAATAAATGTACTGGGTTTGGTAGTCTAGCTGATGCAGAACTTGTTCACAGTTGACCCAGTAACCGGTAACAGACTCTGTACGTGCATTAAGTATAAGATGATTTAAACAATGTGATATTAATTTCAAATCTAAGATCCAAACCTTCATACAAATATTTTCCACATAATTCAAAGTGCAGCAACAGGTAGGTAATGGAGTGACTACATTTGTACTGTAAACATTTCCAATTTAAAAAATAATAATAATAATAATAATAATAATAAATAAATAAATAAATAATCGGGGGTCAGCCTGCTCCACTATTATTCAGCAGGGAGCTTACCTTAAACTGCATACAGCTTTGAGATAGAAGATGCAAACTAACTGTAATACCCCCAAGCAATGCATTTTTTCTGGAATATAAATCAAAGTTCATAAAATCAACTATTAAAGGGCCAAAACTAAGAGTTAAATTTAGCACTGTCAGTATTTTTAACTTTTGTGCCCCCCCGCAGACTTTCATTAACCGGACACATTTCCACCAGGGAATAAAAGGATAACAAACACTGGAGTCACTATTTTTCCCCAAATGACTTTCCTCTGGTGCCTTTCTGTGGAGCTTGGCTGCATGGGCTTTGCAGTCTGCTCCCTGACCAAGGCTCTCAGTTATCTGGGCAAAGAAAGAGGTGAGAGAAGGAGAGCCATCCACATGACTACTGAAGTGTCAAGAGAGCCTCTTGATGGCTATGGCTCAAGAGAGAAGAAAGTTGGGGTCTAAGTAGCTAATGTTTCAACTGGACACAATCTGGGTCACCAACCCAAGCTGGGTCACCTGGATGGGGGTGTACGATCTTGAAAGACCAGAAACACCCAATGATTCCAGGAACACCGCTGACAATGTGTCCAGAAGCATCAGCAGATATATTTGTACACTGTTTTGCAATAACTGATGAATAGAAGAACTAAGAATGCAGTGTTAACAGAGTACTTGTCATACTCTAAATGCAAAGTTTATTTTAAAAAAAAAAAAAAAAAAAAAAACAAGTCGAAATACTGACCTTGTGTAAGGGTTTGATGCTTACAAAATTAGTGAAATTCACCTCCTCTGACTTTCTGCTTTTTCACTGTTGCAAAACAAGGTGCAGTGCAGTCAGAAAGTATTCGAACCCCTTCACTTTCTCATTTTGTTGCAATTTTATGCTAAAATTATTTAAATAATTCTCTTCTCCAAATATAGCAACACTCAATACCCCAGAATGACAAAGGGGAAAAAAGGATTAGAATTTTAAGCAAATTTATTATTTATTAAAAATAAACTAATTTCACACTGACTACTATTCAGACCCTTTGTTATGACACTTGAAATTTAGCTCAGGTGCATCACATCTATTTATGATCACATCTACTTATGTGGGTAAACTGGGATGGGGTGGAAAGGAGGAGGCTAAGCTGGAGGGAACTGTGGAAAATGGATGCATATCAAATAAGGTTCCTATTAGGAGCGGTTTATGATGTGCTGCCATCACCTCAGAACCTGAAGCAGTGGGGGGTGAGGACGCTGAAACACATTTTAGTAGGTTGCAAGATTAGTTTGGCACTGGGCAGGTTTACATGGAGGCATAACCAGGTGCTAAGGTGCCTGGCTGCAGCCATTGAAGATTGGAGGAGGCAGGTATGCTCAGGGCAGGAGGTTGAAGGTACAGTGGTACAGTTTGTTAGGGAAGGGGGGAGGAGTAGATATAGAGGTAGAAAGGAGTTAGGTGTAGTAAGGGGGGCTAGAGACTGGGAGATGCAGGTGGACCTGGGAGGAAGATTAGTGGTGCCCCAGGAAATAGTCAGTACAAGCTTGAGACCAGACATGGTGCTGTGGTCAGCAAGCCAACGGGTGGTGTACTTCATAGAACTCACGGTTCTGTGGGAAGGATCGGTGGACGATGCTCATGAGAGGAAGAAGCTTAGATATAGCGAGTTAGCGGCGGAAGTAGGGGGGCGGGGCTGGAAAGCGAAGGTGAGGCCAATTGAAGTCGGTTGCCGCGGGTTTATAGCCCGATCTACTCTTAATTTGCTGCGCGAACTCGGGATTCGGGGGCGGAAGTTGCAACGGGCGGTGAAGGAATTGTCACAGGCTGCGGAGCAAGGAAGTCTCTGGATTTGGAATAAGAGGACCAGCGCGGATGGTAGCGGGGCGGCGAAGCGATGAGCAGGTGGGTGCCGGCGAAGCATTAGCACGTAGGTGTCATGGCGGCTATTGTATTGGCGTAGAGTTGTTAGCGAATAGGTGTGATGGCGGTTAGCTGTTAGCAGGCGATGTAGTTGGTGATAAAGTAAAGTAGGTGGCGAGGGGCTTCTTCCTTTGAGTCGGCGGGTAGAAAAGGCGGTGAGGGTGAGGATGCTGAGGTAAAGGGTCAGTAATGTGAGAAGCGGCGGGGTGGCGTAGTGGTGCGTGTGGTAATGGAGGGGAGCAGCTCCGGGACGCCTGAGCCGCGGTTGAGCCTTCTGGAGGTGTTGTGGGCATAATTCGACGAAGGAAGGTGCCCACTTGATAACCCCGATGAGATGACGCGCCATTGCTGCGCCACACCATGGTTGGCATTATGGTTGGTTGACGCTAGTTAGCCGGTGAGTAGTGGATTGTAAGCATGCGGGGGGGTTAGGACAGGTTAGATAGGCGTCAGGATCCCCTTTATAAACCAAGCTCCTGGTATTTGGCACTGTGTGTGTTATATGAACCTGATCATAAGATGTTTATATACCTTGTTTGGAGCCCACCTGTGGTAAATTCAACTGATCTGATCAGACATGATTAGAAAAGATACACACCTGTGTATACAAGGTCTCACAACTGACAATGTGTCAACTGCAGTGCTTGGAAAATTGTGTCAAGGCACAGATTTGGGAAGGCTACAAAAATATTTCTGCAGCACTGAAGGTCCCCACAGTGACGTTTATAATTCTTAAATGGAATAAATTTGGAACAACCTTCCTAGAGCTGGCCACCTGGCAAAACTGAGCAATCGGAGAGAAGGGAATGATTATAGAGGTGACAAAAAACCCAACGGTCATGCTGGGTGAATGCGAGAGAACCTGTGCGGAGATGACTTTCTGTTTTTTTACTTGTAAATTTTCTTTTTTTCTGGAATGTAACCACGCATGGAATGTCTCCTCTTGATTCAGGGCAGCACATTTCACTACATGGTATACTCGGTTACTATGTATGTGACAATAAAACTCTTTGAACTCTTTGAGATGGGAGAAACCTCCAAAAGGACAACCATCACTGCAACATTCCACTGACCTGGACTTTAAGGCGGAATGGTCAGACAGAAACCTCTCCTCAGTAAAAGACACATTAAAGCCTGCTTGGAGTTTGCAAAAAGGCACCTAAAGGGAAACCAGGCACTGCTCATTACCATCTGAAGAATGGTGGTGGCAGCATTATGTTGTGGGGTTAGTTTTCCATAGCAGGGACTAGTAAACTAGTCAGGGTCGAGGGAACGCCAAACGGAGAAAAGTATCCTTAATGAAAACCTGTTACAGAGCATTCTGGACCTCTGACTAGACCGAAGGTTCACCTTCCAACAGGACAATTACTTTAAGTGCAAAACAAAGACAACACAGAAGTGGCTTAGAAACAGTTCTGTGAATGTCCTTCAGCAGCCTAGCCAGATCCCGGGCAAACCTAATCAAACATCTCTGGAGGGATCCACAAAACACATGTCCACCAACGGTCTTCATTCAACCCAGCAGAGCTTGGGAGGGTCTGCAGAGAAGAGTAGCAGAAAATCCCCAAATCCAGGTTTGCAAAGCTTGTCGTGTCAAACTAAAGAAAGTCTCCAACCTGTAATTGGTCAAAGGTGCTTCAACTGTGTCGAGTAAAGAGTACGAAAACTTGTCTCAATGTGATATTTCAGTTAAAATTTTTTTTTTTATACATTTCCAAAAATTTATGAAATTTTGTTTTCCCTTTGTCATTCTGGGGTATTGAGTGTTGCTTAATGGAGGGGGGGGGTGAATTTAAACAATTTTAGCATAAGGCCACAACATAAAATATGAAGAAAGAAGAAAAAAAAAAAAAAAAAAAAAAAGAAGGAGTCAGAACATTTTTTGACTGCACTGCATTTCCCTGACATTTTCCTATGGGCTCAACCATTCTAGCAGCAGCCATTTCAGACTAAAATGAAGGGGAGGGGGTGTCACCAAACAGATGAACTGAACTCATAACCTCCTCTGTAAAGACAGCAAAAACCAGTGACAACCCAGTGTAGTCCTTGTGACTTAACACAGATGCCGAAGCCATTTAAAAAAAAAAATTAATAAAAAAAAAAAAATCTTCCAGCTCAAGTATTAATACTTTCTGTGCTTACAATCATTCTATGCTACTACTCTGGCTTTGGTGCTTTTTTCAAACATTTCACTGACAGGAATATACATTTTCTTGACATAGGACAACTTTTTTTTTTTTAAATTTGCAAGCAAAAGTATTTTCTTGTGAAGATAACCAGTATAAAAATCATAAGACCTTAGGGATGAAATAGATATGTACATAAAAGTATAACTGGCTTTCTTACTACACAAATAAAACATGAACATGAACATAAAGACAAAGCAGCTGCCAAGCAATGAGCTCTCTGGCTAAGGGAAATGTAAAACACGAGCACATAAAGTCTGACCTACATATTGTATAGACACAATAAAGAGTACCAAGTGGAAATTTGGCCATTCTGCAGGGATTTCTTTTGGTCATCATACATACTTGGAAATTATCTCAATTTCCTATGTATCATTTGAAAACTTAGTTCTGCACACAATAAAGACCCCAGTTTCAAGTAGAATGCCCCTGCAGAGCTGCACAGTGCACCCAACACACCCAAAACAAAAAATGTGCAAAATGTAAGAAACAAGGGATGCAAATATGCAGTAGTGCAAGTTCTCAAACTGTTTACACTGCTTAAACAGCAGATGAAACTAAAAGTCAAACTGAAGTGCTCCAGTCAATAATAGCTCGCTGCCTCAGTGTATTGTAAGCTTCAGAAAGACATCTCAAACATCAAAACTAACTGAATGCATAGAACTGTGATGTACAGCAAGCAGAAAACGCACAAAAATTCAGAGCAGGGTAGGAACATCCATTGAGGCACCCCTGTGGAGACCAAAGAAACAAAGCATGCCTGGTGGAGTGAGCCCAGGCAGCTGCATACTTTGAGATGACATCACTAAGGCAGTGTGGTAACCCAGGTATACTGTTTCCTTTAGATGAAAGAGCACTTTTACTGATCAGCATAAAGAAAATTCAAACCTTTACAACATTTTTACACAAGGTAAACAACAAATTATTAAAGTTCTATTTTAAAAGGTTATTTCTGGAAGCAACCTAAAAGTGTAAACCACAAAGTGCATGTGAATTAAAACCTTTTACATGTCTGTTCAGTACTCTGTGTCACTGCAGTGAGAAGAGCAATATATAAAAATAAAATTGAACTGAATGAATGAATGCTAAAATGAGAAAAATAAAATTTGTTAGCCAGTTGACCATGCCCATTATACCAATGACAAAAAACTATACATTGCATTAATGTTACTGTAGATTCTTACTGCTCCCCAGCTATCTTTTAAGAGAAAATGATCTTATTTGCTCATTTGCATCAAAAATTCATAAAAGACCCATCCCAGGATAAATGATAGCCTATGTCTTCCGCTGTAAAGCAAAATTAAAGTTTACTTTTGTACAGACTACCACTGGACTATAACTTTAGTGCAAGATAAAATTATTGCTTCAATCTCTCCAAAGTGCAAACAGCAGATTAACAGTAAGAAACTTTTTAATTGTAGACAATGGTGACTAACCCTTTAGATCTGGTACTTCATTACAACTACAGCTACTAAAGCATAATTCAGAAACTACATGAAAGGGAGATTTCTTACTTGCTGCAAATGAACAGCGCTGCACGATCAGAACGAAACAGTGTGCCTTGTTACAATCTTCCTTACCTTATGAAGTTAACAGGAAAAGCAGAGGAGCTTGCAAAGGTTTCATTCCCTCTCTGTATGGCAGTGGTGTCCCCAAATCCCTGGCCTGTGCTCCAAGTCTCCCCAGCAGAGGACAACGGTCCATACATCAACACCGGCTTCTGATCTTGTTGCGGCCCTGTGACTGCAGCCGAGGCATTAACTCCAAAACGGTAGCTCTGGCCACCCGAAGTGCTCACTCCGCAGACTGAAATGGGAGAACCACTTATATGGCAGAAGCTCCTAGCCTCAGCCTCCTGCTTGATTATCCCAGGTGTGCACAGTTGAATGTATTCATCTTTTTCCGTCTTTACTTCGGACGAAGGGGTGCTAGAGTCCAGTATTGGCTGATTCACGTTATTTACACCTGTGCAGTTGTTAGTGCTGCCATTGCCACAGCCAATGGGTTTTGTTTCCTTCACCGTGCCGAGATCCCCAAGGAGGGAGTCATCTACAGCCAGAGAGGAAAGGAACGCAGCCTCATCCTCTACGTATAAATCATTCAACTCCGATGGCGAACCGGTCAATTCAAAATCCTGCAAGATGTCAAGAGGGTTGACAGATGAGAGCCCAAAGGTCTTCAGAGGGTCTTTCCCAACCTGTCCGAAGGACTCCTGCTCCAAGTCAATCTCCCCACGGTCCATAGGGGAGAAATCTTCTGTTTTCAAACTGAAAAGGTCAGGATCAGCTCCACCAATAAGGGAGTCCATCGAAGTGTGGTTCAAGTCTGCAATGCTTGCCTCCAAGCGAGAAAAATTGTCTCCAAGACTGAAGACGGCTGGAGACTGTTCGTGCTGTGCCTTCTGCTCATTTCCTATCAACTTACAGTTGGGCTCCTCCACACATTGCCCCACAGAGGCCGACACAGCCGTGGTGAGCTCCGCGGGAGGGGCACCACTGCTCAGCCCGTTGCTAATGTCCCCGGAACCAGGCTGTTTTCTTGGACTTTGTTGAGGAACCACTGAGGAGGAGGCAATAGACATGGCACTGCTAATCCCAGACTGGAAAACACTGTCAGCTGTTTTCTCACTGTATTCCAAAGTTAAACTTGCATTTTGGTTATTGCTGTGTTTCAAAATTCCTTGATCCATTTCTTGCACCTACAGTTGACGGGAGAGAGGAGGGGACTGGTTGACAACCTGTCAGTACTCACACACAGGCTGGATTAAATCTGCCACACAAGATGGTTTCTATTAGTTGAAGACAACTGTTATGTTTCCTCAAAACTTACATAGGAAACAGATGAATATATTTCCAAAAACATTAAAACATTTTCATCATTCAAACAATTACAATATGATCCACATATAACGCACACATGTCAAATTCTGTTTGCATACAGTTCAAAATACAAACTGGCAGCAGCATAGTGCACAGAACAAGCAATGAAAAAACACCCTTTGACTAAAAAACGCCAGGACCACCGCTAAACAATCAACTGTCCAAAAAATTCAGTCACCTCTCCTCACCCAGTAGCTGCAGTGAGGCCAGAGGACAGCTGGCTGGTTTATAAGTTATTTTCGTTACTCTTCCGTGCTGCCTGGGGTCGGCACGCTAGACAAATGTCAGAAGGCCTATCGGCGCGTTGCTACCAACACAAAACTTGCGCACATGTTCGCCGAGCATCTGCTAATGGTACGTTACCCCCTGCGAAGACCACAATAATGCACTTCAAACTAAATAATCCACTAATACCGTTTAAGACTTGAGACAGGTCATTTGCTTAATCTGCGCTCAACGCACCATACCACCCCACTGGATCGACGCAAGGACTGCACCGCAAAATCGTCGTCTTCCATCCATGTCGCATTCCGATGAACTGTCTTGTCAGGCCCTGTCACAGTCCAACACAGCCTTTCGATGAACTGCCTCGGGCAAGTAAACGGGCGCATTATTCACTAACTAGGTTTTAGACAGACAGACAAACTGACAGACCCAAAATTTGTTTAAGTGCAAAGGTGACAAACGGCACACGAAGCACATGTGCTGGTTACACCCCAAGGCGAGCCCCGTCCAACTCCACCGAAAATATTACGCATCAAGTCAACAGGTGTCCTACCCTTTGGTTGGAGAGACGGAGACGTGAGCAGCAGACCCGGAGCGGAGGGGAGCGTCACACGAGCCCACATGCTTCCAAGCCGTCATTCTCCTGAAACCAGAACACGACGGCGCATTTCCTCTACAAACTCCGCAACAGCGCCCGTCCACACGTCTGCGTGCCTCCTGCTCCTGAAACGGCTATTTTATCTAGATTTTAAACAACTTCAGCCCACGCGAACGGGAGAACGACCTCTGCCCTGCTAACCTGCCATAAAAGTGTACAAAATGGAGCTGGCGGCTCCTACAAGTAACCCAGCGTCTGGCCTCTCTGCCCGGCTCGGCTCGGCACGCCGCGTCACCGCCCCCTGTCGGTGAGCGTCCAACACTACCGCCCGACTCCCCTCCATGTCAGTGGCCAGCGCACACATGTTGCACGCAAACTCCAAACCGCCACCATTTCAGCTGTCAATCTGCAGCTGACCTTTCCTAAGGGCCTTGCACAATCGGTGCCCTTCTCTCCAGCATGGGATTCTAACAGGAGCATTTCAGAACAAAAACCTTGCTCGAAACTAACACACCAACAGCAGCGTGATACTCGACCCAACAACCTCCTGCTCAAGAGTCAGTTGCCCCGCAAAAAAAAAAAATGGCATGGTAGCAACTAACAGGCACAGGAAACGCAACACAACAAGTACACGGCAGGGCAAGCTGCTATGCATACAAATGTAAACCAAAAGGTGTAAAATACACGTAACGACAGCCTTGTGTCGTTTTACACGTAAAACACTGAAGAGATCTGAAAGGTGGAAACGTGAAAAACAATTCTCACGCACGCAGGGGGTACCTGGTTCCGGCGGAGGGTTATGCCATGTCGAATGTCACAGTCGGTCTGTGAAATGAAAGTGCCTTTCCCTCAGCTCGGCTCGTTCTCAGGTGAAATCGACCGACTCAAGTCCTTCGCTTCCCGCCTGTGGCATCAAGCTCCTTACTGGCATTTGCTGAAAACTCCCTGTATTTTCGCACTTGAGAGCACACCGACGTCCAGCTTTTCTGTCTTCTCAAATCGGCCGCGGCTTCCCAGCCAGCCACTGAGAGCTGCAACACTTTTTTTTGACGCGTCTCAAATTTAATCCAGCGAAGTGGAGTTCGCCATTAAACGCCACTTATTTTTTTATGTCTCTTTTATTTCACCGCAACGCCTGACATTTTGCATCTTCCCAAATCCTCCATTTCCTACTGCACTACAGCGGTTAGCCGAGCGACTCACGAAAACGAGCTTAACAAGGCGGCTGAACTCCTATATGGCTTCAATATTACGCAAATATCTTTTCGTACGTCCAGACAGCGGTGCCCTGGCAAACATTTCACGAGTTAAGATGAGTTACGAGGCGACTTAAGCGACATTTCTCCTGAGTTCTGAACAGACTCGCACGGTGCGCGCCGAGGGCGGGCTGTCAAACAACCCGTTAGCTTAGCAACATCCGCCACCGCAAAAGCGCAAAGGTTTTGTTAAAAAAAATTTTTTTAAAAAAGGCAGCGAACAAATAAGTTCCCTGAAAAACGAGCTCTGTGGTCAAACCCTTTGCACCCGATACAGTCGAGCGCAGTGGCTGCCTATGGCTTTCGGTCTTTGAGGAAAGGGGAGAAAGTGAAGTTTCGGGGGGAAAGGGGGCTGCGACAAGCGGACGTGAGGGATTTAATGACGCAACGCGCTCGGTTAGCTGACAGGGACGCGACGCCAGTAAGCCGGACCCGCCAGGGAAAAGGCCACACGTTCCGCCAGCGACACGATTTCGGCCTCCAAAGCTGCCATCTCCGGAGCGTCTCCTGTCGCTTCTCGTTGTCGTCGTCGTGCTTCTTCGCTGCGGCGGACCCACGGATTTTGAAGCGACGACAGCTCAGCCCTGCCGGAGCTGGCGTTTCGCGCATGCGCAGAGCGCGCCCGCCCCCCAGTCCGACGGAGGTTGTTTTTGGACGGAAGGTCTGCGCGGACTGTGTGGAAAGGTCGTGTGGCCCGGTTCTGTGCGGCACGGTACCGGGCAGTCCAAAATACGGTTGTTCAAACGCATTTCGTAGGCGTAGTGGTAATTCTGGACAAATATAACGTGCACGCCCCAGCCAAAGACTCAAGGTGCAAAAAGTACAAACCTTTTATATGTTTATGATGCGCACCACTATATTGCTTAACGTGTCAGTTAGTCATAACCTGAAAAGGCACATAAAGTGCGGAGTTATCCTAGGACACGACTCAATAAACTCATAATTCTGTCGTTTTGTTTTTCACGGAGGCTGACGGCGAAGCCTGGCCTTGCATGGCTTTGCAATGAAGGTAAATGCAGTGAAAAAGTGAAAGACGACAAATGTTATGCACTGTCTTTGTGGATGACTCAAGATGGCTAAAAAGAAGACGGAGGGACGACTACTGCGCCGCAGCATCGGTGCTTGCGAGCATCGCAGGCACAACAGCAACGCCGGGGGGCAGAAACTTGCAGGCACGCAAACAGTCGTCGCTTCAGTTGCACTGCCTAACTTGTATACAAATTTCCTTTTAAAGTTTTCCCTTCTAGCCTGCAGCAGTGCCAGCGTTTGGGTTTTTTGGCTTGAACTTCAGTGCACACAGCCTATTCTGTGGCACTCACTGGAGTGGATGGGTTCATGCAGGAATACCTGGTGCACCACAGAGTACAAATGTAATCCTTTTGTCCCAGTGCCACAGGACAGGGGGCTCAACTGCATGCTGCATGTACAGTATATATGCTTCTTTACGCATCATAATTCATATCGGGCAAATGAAAACCTGCTAAACCTGTCAGCAGCGATTCCTCCTCTGCTTAACAAGCTAGCAAAATATTTCGGCACTACTGAACTGTTGTTAATATTTGCACTTTTTTTCCTGCATCTCATTTTATGGACCGGCCAGTTTTACCGTCTTTTTAATTTCATTATGAGTGTGCTTTTAAACATGAGTATCAGTGCCGGGGAAGATTTTACTATGCACAGAACATTTTTAGTAAGCAAATTCCCCCATGATTGTTGCATGACTAGAAAGCTTATATCTCTGCCCAGTCTACCCATATGTCATGCATATAAAATTCTTGATAATATTAAACATTTCATATTGTTGCAGCAGCTGTGGTGACAAATCCTGCTGCATTGCAGTCAGAAGGTCCTTGGTTCAGATAGTTTTGCCTTGAACACACAAAGACATAATGTTAGCATTTAAAAAAATGTTAGTATTTTAAGGTGTCAAATAAACAATGAAGTGTTTTTCATTTACTTTGCTGGGCATATTGTCACACTTTGTTTCACACTTTAATACCTCAAGAAGAACAATTAATTGTTTTTAATGTTTTGTCCTTTTGCCCTCATCCTTATGTTACAGCTATCAAAAGAGAAACAATGCATCTGTGATAATGTAATCCTGCTGTGTTATGAATTGGTATTTTTTCCGAAAATAAAAAAGATGTCCCACATGCCTCAGGCACTGTGGACATCGCAACACCCAGGCCAGTATGCCCATTAGGAGGAAGCAGATATGTAGCTGCCATGTGGGCCCAAATTCAGAGTGCGAGTATCGTCGAACACTAGTGTGAACACACACACACACACACACACACACACACACACACTGGCACAGGTTCAAGGAGAAAATCTTCCTGTTCTTCTTCCACACTCAAGAGTTTTGTCCTGTGAAGCCCATTGCTACTTTATACCAAGCAGTTCCTCCCATAACATAGCAGTTGCCACTGTTGCTATACATCTTCTCCATTTGCTTCTGTACACACTGCTCCCATCCATTCTCCCTCTCTACTTCCACATCCATCGTAATGGGTGCCCTGTCTTCCCAAAAAATCTGCATTTACATTTTAGCACATCTAAACCAGGCGCCAGGATCTCCACTGACCTAAATGTTTTTGCTTGAGCTGCTAGGAGATGGGTTATTTACACAGTATGAGTAATGAAGTTAATAAAAATCTCTTTTCACTTCTCACATACTTTAAGTGAGTATGTAGTCTCTATTTTTAATACAAGGCATTGTTCAACAAAAATACAAATACTGGTAAGCAGATTAACATCCAGCAATCGGATAAAATGCAAACACATAACTTTGAAAGAGTACTCTTGAAAATACGCTGCCCAGCCAAAAAAAAAATGTCACATACTAGTATTTTGTTGGACGCCTTTAGCTTTGACTATGGCATGTTTTGATAAGCTTATGAAATGTCACAGCATTTATTTCTGTCCAGAGTTGCATAAATTTTTTTGCCAAGATCTTGTATCGATGATGGGAGAGTCGGACCGCCGCGTAAAGTCTTCTCCGGCCCATCCCAAAGATTCTCAGCGAGGTTAAGGTCTGGACTCTGTGGTGGCCAATCCATGTGTGAAAATGATGTCTCATGCTCCCCGAAGCACTCTTTCACAATTTGAGCCCCATGAATCCTGGAATCATCATCTTGGAATACGAAGAAGAAATCCATTGATGGTAAAACCTGCTCGTTCAGTATATTCAGGTAGTGAGCTGAGCTCATTTTTTGGGCACATAACGTTGCTGAACCCAGACCTGACCGACTGAAGCAACCCCACACCATAACACCGAGTTCAATCCAGGTGGTGGCTTTTTTTTTTGGCCGGGCAGTGTAGTATGTACAAGTGGTTGTTTTGGACAGCATGGGAGCAGGAAGTTTCCCAATGCCACTCTGCAGGATGCATGGTCCTAGCAAAGGTGGTTTTGTGACAGGAAGTTGGTGTTTAGTCCTTTGCATAAATGAATCATGGTGAATTAGCGTCTTCATTTACGTGCATCTTCCCTCGGCCATGATTAGTCATGGCCCGGTGACGTAGTTTGATCCAAGTTCGTCTGACGGGGGAGACATTCCTTCAGTCCGCGCACGTAGTCTGAGGCTACCACATAACCTTATTGTCTTTAACGTTTTTCGCTGTTATTTGAGGAATAGCAAATCTTAAGAGGTGTAGGTCCCAGTCATCTCTAGCCACAGGACATAATCAGGACCTTGGCCTATGTTGTTTTCTACAAAATAGTGCCAAAGACATTTATATCATTGAATTTTACTTCCAGTGCAGGGTGCCAGTAGTTTAATTCCCCAAGTACTTTGGAAAATTTTCAGCGAAGGGAAATTTTAAACAGGTTTCCCAGGAGCTTAATAGGTAACCTCCTTGAAGAGAGCACAGAACAAACAAATCCGATTTTTATAGATCACCACCCTCTTCACTGGAAACCGTTTTATTTTTTTCAAGGTAAACACATTCCTACTTTCATCTTAATTATGTTTCCCTGCCAACAGTCTCGTGTGTAAATGATCTCAAGTTGACTTGATAAATAAGTTTATTGCTACTGATGGGCACAATCTTCAGTTTCTCTTGGGAAATCAGTTAAGTTTGCTACTTCAAAACAAAGCTCAGAAAAATCATATTATTTGGGGTTTTCTGTCATAATGTTTCCCATGCAACAGATTTTTTTTTGTGAAGCATAAACGTTTTACCTCTAAAAAATGGTAGAATAGAGCACCGGATTTCCAGGGCTGTGGGTGCAGACATGGGCTTGCATCCAGCTGACCTTGTGTAGAGACCGCATGGTCTCCATGTGTTCATGTGGATTTTTTCCCCAGTTCTCTGATTTCCTCCCACAGTCCAAGGTGTGTGTTTCAGGTAGATTGGTGACTCTAAGCTATCCTTAGCATGTGTGTCTGTGTGAGTGAGAGAATGAAATGCATTGGACTAGTGCCCTGCCCAGGGTGTACCCTGCCTCGCATCCAGTATCTCTGGCATGGGCTCCAGACCACAGCAACCCTGATTTGGACAGGCGGTTATGCACAAACTGAAATATAATGGCACCTTTCGGGGTTTAGGGTTTAGCAAAGTGACCACCTGATGCAGAATAACTTCTGTGTGAACACAGGCTGTCAGACAAGTTAAAAGTACTCGGAAGTACATACAGCATTGAAAATGGTCAGACTGTTGCCATGGTAAACAACATCAAAGTCAAATGCAAGGCACACAGGAGAGCCTCATGTCCTACAGATCAAGTCAGAATGCAAAACATTTGTCATGCCAGCAGCACCAACGTGATGAACTTCCTCATGTCAATGCATGTAGACAAGCCCCGCACTGAAGGTAAGAAGAAACAAGAACGTGTGCAGTTTTTTCTCATGACCAAGAACAAAACTGAGATTGGCTGCTAACTGTTATCAGTATGCAAAAAAAGTCTCATTGTAGCTGTTTTTTTAAATTATCAGAGTAACCTCAGGCTACCATGGAGTAACAAAGTATTCTTTATGCCTTTTCTAGCTTCCACAGAAACACGTTGGCTTTAATAACAAACCTCCTCCTTTTATGGTGCATCTTCGCAAAGCCACATCACCCAACCGTAGGATTTCCCCGCTGGGCGCGACGCACTGTCGCTGTCCTCAAGCAGTGATAGTACGGGCAGCGAACAGCAACAGACTGAGGCTCTACGCTCAGTTTTTGGTCTGGTGTCAGGGATGTGGGGATCACGTTTGCTCTGCGATCAGCCGTTTCCAACGGCTGCGCTGCACTGACAGGTTGGCACGGCCTTTCGTGCCTTGCAGGATCATCCAGAACCGAATTACTCAAGCACTCCGGTGGAGGAGCAGCAGCTCCGGGATGATAGGGCTGTCTGTTAGAAATGTGGAAGAGGGAGCTTTATTGCAGGCCTCATCCTTCTCTCACTGGCACGTCCCCCCAACTTTTAGAAGTTGTGCCATGTATGTCGGTTTTCGGCTAATGTTGTGACCTTTTCACTTGTCGCCCCACGATTGTAGAGCATCATCAAGGAGGCTCACATTCATCTCTCTAAGACCGTACTGTAGAATATCCCCGTAGAGGGCCTGTCATGGCTCGCGCAAAAATTTCATTGAGCAAATTAGCAGATGAATAAAAACCAGTAAAGCGCATCTCTATGACCTTTGATACCGAAGAGAGCTACAAATAGCTGGCTAATCTGGTGTCTGGATGAGGTATTTGATGGCACGTGAGGGACAGTGAGGTGATAACAGGCCTTGGCCTGTGATAAAGGGCAGCAGGTCCAGTGTTTTCACTGTAAGCCACATCATTCTGAATCACAGGCTGCAAGTTCAATCATTTGGAAGCTGTGTGTTTTCTGAAAATGCAATGTATCTGATTTTGTATTTTGAGTCAAAAGCACTGGTGTTACAGCTCATTAAAAAGTACCAAATGAGGGGAATAACTTTGTCTTTTTTCTGTGAAAACCAGCTGTCACCGGAGCCCACAAGAATTGCCCACCCGGGCAGCAGGTGGCATAGTGCTTCGAGCTCCTTTGGGCCCATCTCCTGCTTTAGTGTCCTTAAGCAGTGTACTTAGCAAGAATGCTTCAATAAAAATGACCCATCTGTTTAAATGGGTAAATTCATGTAAGTAGCTTTAAAAATACATACGCTCCTCTGGAGAAAAGTGTCAGCTAAATGAATAAATGTAAACTAATTCTGACACCCAACTCTAAGCAGTGGTTAGTAATTGGGGATCGGGGAACATTTTCCACCTGGGACCGTAAGGCTGAAATGTAGAATTGCAAGTGTAAGGCAATGCAGTACTACTTTTATTACATTAATAATTCATGTTACTTCTAAGACTTAAAAGGAAAATAGTACTTTGTGTTTTGCTACATTAACAAATCGTAAGACAGTGCTTTGAAGTGCTAGCCTTCTGGATATTATCTAAGACTAAATTTGGATGTACCGTATTTAGATAACTCTTGGTATATGACTACCAAAGTACAGTATAAAGCCATTGTATTAGATTTTATAGAAGGTTAAACTTTCTTGATTGCTCACTTTAATATTGGCAGAATGAAAGACAAACTTTTTTTGTTTTGGGAATTTTTTTTAAAGAATGAGCCTGTGGCACAAACCATGTTTTACTTCCTTAGGACTGAAGAGCTCTGCCAGTCATGCAACGTGTGCTTGTGGGCCAAAATGACAATCCAGTAACACGAAGAGAACAATTTGTTTTAAAGCTGGGCAAATACCGAATGAACCAGGAACTGTGACCTCAGGGTGAAAACACTTTTCTGCAGTGGTTAAGATGCCAAACAGAATAATGACCGCATCATCTGCAGCCCGAGCGTTTTAATCAATCTTCACGAACGCAGGTAACCTCATACAAGAACACAGAGCGGATTTTATTGGATTAAGGCTAATTGTGAGCAAGGGAAAGACAGACACTCATAGCCTCTGGTGTACTGAATACAAAAATCACAGCCTCGATGTTCATAAATATTTACAGCATTTATTCATTGCAAAGTGTCCTGAAGACTGTGCCGTGGAGCTGTGTCCACTCAGGTGTCCATAAGAGCCAGAGGTAAAATGAGAAGCATCTCAAGGCAGCGGCCGCTCATTATCACTAATGGAATGGAGCAAAATCCGAGTCGTTTCTTTTATTTGGACAAGGCCGCACTCGGCCAACTTCTGCCTGCGGGATGGCATAAAGAGTCTGGAAACATCTGGCCAAACTGTGCTGGAAATTATGGATGTTCATTTGTGCATAAAGCCGTAGTGCTGCAATCTTTCTTCCCTTGGCAAAAAATGAGTAAAACAGAACATCATCTCTAACTAACACTTCTTGCATTGAAATGCTTGAGTGTCTGCTGTATGGGTAACAGAAGGAAAAGTGCTGAGGACCAAAGGATCAGGGCTCTCTTCTTCATTAGGTGTAACATGACTATGATTCACGTGTACAGATAGGTACATACCCTGCCCTGGTCTGAAAATTCATCCATTCATTGTAAATAAGTGCATGTGAAGAATCACGGTGGATCAGAGTCCATTTTGGAAGCACAGAGCACAAGGTAGGGTCAATCCAGTGTAGGATGTCAATCCATTATGTGGCACCCATACACTCCTTCACCTGTACACAATGCACAGATTGACTGGTCAACATGAAACACAAGTCTGTGGACTGCGAGGAAGACACAAACTTCAGACAGACTCATCCGGGTCCAAACCTGTGTCTGAACAGATGGCCCAGGAGCCGTAATACCACAGACGCTGCTCACTACAGGACTGTGCCGGCCCTGAGAAACGCACGGGAAAAACCGAGCCATTATTGCACACTTTGTTTTCCCCTGTTTACAATACTAATAAAGTCTTATAATTGTAAGAAATAAATGTTCATTTTGAAAAAGAAGGAAATGAGATTCAATAATAGTGGCATGTTTAAATTTCTGAATCTTCCAGAAGGTCAAGGACAAAAAACACGGTTTACAAGTTACATACTTGGGATTTTGTTACTGCATCAGCAGCGGCTGCTAACTGGAGACCTGTTTATTTGTTGAGCCAACTTGTTGTGGTTATTAAGCGACATTATGGAAGGAAGCTCTAATTGAGAATAAGGATTCAGCACAAGGGATGCGAGCATCCATTTTCCTGTGGACACATCTGCTCTGTCGCAGCATTCAAATCAACTATTTAGTCTCATTTGAAGAGCAGCGTAACAAACTATTCACCAGTGCGGACTACTGCCAGCTCCTGAGGCTCACCAGCTATTACTTGAAAGTGAAGTGAATATCCAGTGAGATCATTTACGAAATACGCTTCATACTGGGCATGATCCTGAGACAGAGACAAAAAAATACAAGCGTGTTTGGATTTGCAGGCCTAGTAGAAATATTGAAAGATGCTTGCTTCATCTGCACTTCAGACCTTCTGAGGCAGAGCTGAACTGCACCATAATACATCAACAACCTAAAATATCCGTTGCTAGAATTTCCGAGTTGATGGTTTCTTTCCGAGTCGATCGAAATTGTGGACCTTCCTCCCCAAGCGAACGTCAAACACAGCGGACGCGTTGGCAAAGTCCTACTTAGTTTGAGAACTACAAAAACACAGACGCAAATTTCAAAGCCTCTACTTATGTATTGGCTTTGACTGCAATTCGAGAATCGCTAAACTGTGCACGTCTGTTGCAGAAAAAATGTTTTCGTGCATCTTTCTAATGTATTTTACAGCGCAATGATAATGTGGGCCGTTTGCTGGCACTCTTGAGACTCCGAGACAGATTTCATCAACAGAAATCACTACCCGACAGTTCTGAACCGCAATTCTTCATGCCATTCTTGCTTCAAAGCTAATGAAATTCAGCAAAATTTACCATAGCAACAGATTAAACTGCATGCTGATGTTGCCAGAACGGCCCTGCTCGTAAATTCTCAGACTCCCTTTGCAGAGAGACTTCTCAGACTTCACCTCACTACCCTACACAATAAATAAATAGGTACCCCCTCACTGCCTACTTTCACTTCACATCCACGTTCTCTGTCCCCCTCCGAGAGGCCAGTTGTTAAATAATGTAAAGTGCAGAGTTTATATTAAGACACGATGTCAGAACGCATTTCTCAAATGAATATCTACGCACGCTTCAGTGCCACTTGACATATTGCAAATGACTTCCAGGTCTCTGCATCAACAACCGTGCTCACATATCTTACTTTTAAATGCTCATCCTTGGCTTAATTCATGGCAACTCCTGAAATAATCATTACGTTACTCTCACTCCACTTAACCTGCACTGAATTTCTGCAGAGGAATACAAATCTGGAAGGACAAACACATTTAATACATCTCACGCTTTTTTGTATTTTTTCTATGACAAAAGTGTTTTAAAGCATTTTTTTTTAGACAAGAAAATATACAAGAATTTTAATGAGACCTAAAAATGTTGTTTTTAAGGCAGTCTGAGTTATATTCCATTAGCACTGACATCTTGCGTCCTGTTTTGCTTCGAGGCATCACTTGCCTCATGCCGTGATGCATTTGTCATGCGCTATTCTGGATGCGAGTTGGGCCAGGTGGGGGGGCGGAGAGGCCCGGCTGCAAGAGAAGTGTGCTATTACATTTCCGGATGAGGAGGAGCGCATGGACGGCAGCCGAGGCCTAACCAGAGGCAGCATGCAGAGCGAACGCCCAGAGGCGGACAGAATGGAAGGGACTCTTGAGTCACACCGCCATGCAGAGGTACGTTTTGTGTGTGAGACATGGCACAGACGGTCAGATCTTTACAAGCAAACGCAGCTCCCAGACATTTTGCACAGGGAGGGCTTGTCACTTGCGTGACGCATCACCACGTGGGCAAAATGCCACGAGGCTAGGCCTCAGCGCTCCGTCACTGCTCCTTTGCTTCAGCCACGTGTGGGCCTGGGTTCTGAAACCCAGTCTGGAAACTCTGTTCACTCAGATAACAACAAAAGGTCACAGTTCCATCATTCCAAGGAGATCAGCTGACAGTGAATATAAAACAACACAGTAAACGTTTCAGCAAAGATGTTAATTTGAAAATATACGGGGGAAAAAAACTTAAATGGAACAATACATTAACAATAAATACCTTAACATCTCAATCAGCATTCTGGACATTTCTCCTACTGCCATAGAAGGTGGTTCCAAAAATGACTTCCATGCCCTTTGGAGGAAAATGCATTACATCGGATGGAAGGCTATACACAAAGGAGACCGTATGCTGTTTCTTCATTCTTCATTCTACAGCATTTCCCGAGTTTGCTGAGATGAAGCTTTCAAAAGTACTTTGTTACTGTTTTTAAAACACAAACTATCAAAAGGATAGAGTAGTTAAATAATCAGAGGGGAGGAAGGGTAAAAAATGAGCAAGAAAGGGCATGCCAAGACCCGAGTTTGCCCGTGCAGCATTCATGTGCGGGTGAATCAAACGCATTGGCGGACAGAGTCGGGGAACTCTTACCTGGGCAGGTCCACACAAGAGCGGCTCTGCACTCGCATCACACCCAGAACCACAGCCAATGCTGTCCACGTGTTCTAAAGCTGACCTCGGGAAGGAGAACCCGGGTACGGCGTGCAACAAAGGAGCCGAGATTTTGGGCGACCACACACATGAATGACTTGGCGTGGCACAGAAGCACAGAACAAGGCTTTGGATGCTACATGACAACAGCGCAGCAGTGAACGCACACACCCTCAAGTGTGCAGGGAAAAGCAAAGGTTCTGGATCACCCAAAGAGCGGATTCGGTCTCATTTTGGAGAACCGGTAACTTAGTTGTTCATCGGGAACAACGGTAATCTGTCAGAGAGCAGTGACAGCCGAGTCCATTTAGGAGTCTGCGGATCCGTCTTTGAGTGCATTTGGTTCGTGCTGCCTTGCTGAAGTCCCACGGGTGCCTGTCATTATGGGATCATTAAGCACTCAGTAGTGGCTACTTACTGGCATTAAATATGACAATAATAGCCATATGCAAATATTGTGCTGGCTGCACACACTGTCCAACGCAGTTTTATTTGACCAGAGTACAATTAAGTGGCCCATCAGGACACTTTTAAAGCAATATGAACTCAACGGAGCAGTAAGAGGCCACTGCTCGGGCCATGAATATGCATTCCAGGCACAGACAAATGCAGCAGGACATTATGATCCGGAGGGGCTCACGGAGAGTGGCTGGATATCAGCGAGAAGCAGCATGCAGCAGTATGTGAGGACGGCGTGAGTCTCGAACCCAAAATAAAGCGCACATGTAAAAGAGCTCACTCGCCCGTCGTTAAATGAATTTTCTACAGGGTAGACGCAAAATATTTTGGCTCACATTACTCTCGGGTTGTGAAGATATCATCATAGTTGTGAACGAAGGAGTTGTTATTTCTGCATTTTCATGAGCACATCAACCTTTGCAAGCATATTATGAAACAGCATTCCTACCACACAGGTTTTCTTGGGTTTTGTCCGTGTTTATTATTTAAAATGCCTTCTGTTATCTCCGAAAGTTGCAAACAGCATAGGACGCAGTACGGCCCCCACGTTCAGTCTCTACCGGAGAGGCAGAGTGGAGAAAATCGGTAACACAGCAAACTCTGAACCTCATAGTTCTCTTCTGCAGGGTTTACATTATCAAGAAGGCTAAATTTACACACACACACAGTTTTGAGACAGCGTGAGTGTGAAAATGCCTTTGGAGGAGTTCTAAACCATACAGAGCTGGCAGATTCTACTTAACACGAACCACTGAACTTCCTCTACTACAGCCCACACATTCAATATGAACATGTATATGTACAATATATTTTGCACAGTTCATATCTCATGTGTTTATAATAACCAGCGGTACTGAAATAAGACAGAGCACAGAAAATCAATACGCTAAAAAGAAAAATTAGTTGTATTGTTTTCGCTGACATTTCCAATGATTTTAACTTTTAAGGACAAAATTTTGAAAAATGGTCCAAAAAAAAGTCTCACATAACAAATGACACAAGAACAGAATCTGCGTTAAACATTCTGAATTGTGTGGTTTTGGGGATGCGGGAATGCGTGCTGTCGGTCCAGCAAAAGAACAAATGTTATGCTTTCGAGTGGAAGGAAATGGAGAAACAAAGTGAAAATAATTCAGCATGGTGGATTATAACATTTTTTTTACAATCAATTTCATTTACCTATAAGTATCTAAACAGTGCTTTAGTGAAATAGTCAAAAAACAGCTGGATAGCAAATTCTGTGATTTAACTGCATTAATGAGAGAAAACATTCACTTAGAAAGCAGCAGCATATTGAACATTTCCACATAATATGGAATTCTGGAGTCACCATGACTGTTTCCATATTGTGAGAGGCCATCCTGCCTGAGGTGTGTACTG
Source organism: Heterotis niloticus (assembly GCA_018136845.1). Lineage (NCBI taxonomy): Eukaryota > Metazoa > Chordata > Actinopteri > Osteoglossiformes > Osteoglossidae > Heterotis > Heterotis niloticus. The sequence goes on from CM030890.1 coordinate 26,031,891, forward strand.
GAAGTACAGTAGGTCCCTCAGTGCTTGGAAAATTTAATTTTTTTCAATAAAAACTATGTATTATTTATAATAATGAGCGCATCCCGGTACTTCAGCAAAATATGGAGATTATGTAATGGTTGCAACCCCAGGGCCAAGACCGTGTGCTGTGGAGGAGCGTTTCTACCCAGCTCAACAGTGCCCTCCAGAGTCAACACTTTCATACAACAGATGGCAATTGAATGAGTTCTGGGGCGAGGAGGATGAATTGGAAGAATTAATCCCATAAAGAAGGTGGGGTTTAAACATCAGAGACACATCAAAGTTCACGTGTGCCACACATCAGTGAAACTGCAGAAAAAAAATGAGCCCAACTGTGTGTTTAATAGTTAAACAAATCGACACCCCACTGCTGCAGTCGTCTTATGCAAAATACGGAAGACCACCCTGCTGGATAAACGGGCACATCAGTGTAAAGCTCACCACCCAACTGGGCAGGGTGCCTTGGACAAAGGCATCGACTTCGTGATGGTTACTAATATTTTGCACCGATGCTTTCAAACAGTCTTTGTACAAATGTGTTAAGGGTTGACGTGAATGAGGGATTTTACCTCTTTCATGGCATGTGGCATAATGGCCTTCCTCTTCCAGCTCCATATTTCAGTCTGATCTTTAACTGACTGCAGATGGGGGGCTTCTCCAAGCAAAGAAGTCTTATTTCAGCCAGATCACTTTTGTGACAGCAAGAAAGAAAAGTTAATCTGTGTTTATGAGGCCCCACAAATCAATGTGGAGTTTTAACCATAAATTCTTCCAAGTGTAAACCTGGTATTGGTTACAGAACTGTTTTGCCACAAAATTTACCTGGTCTGTTGTTTACATTTATTCATTGTGCTGATGTTGTGTCCAAGGTGCTTCACAGTATTAAATAAACTTACTGTGATTTATACTTGCATCAGCATACAATTTCATTTACTAGGTCTACTGACTGTCATTTTGCTCTGTCCCAGTTCTGTTCTGCTGCTAATTTCAAAAATACCACTTGGTTCACACATACATTTAGACTTTGCTGTAATAGGAATATTGTTAATGCTAATAAAGTTAAATCTAATATTGTTTCACCACCAGAACCTGGTGCTGAGAGTTTGAGAACAGCGGTCTTGGACTGATGTGTTGCTCATTTAGCTTTAACTGTTGCGCTTGTATGCAGCTCCAGCAGAACAGCCAAGTCTGATTAAAATTAATAACTTATAAAAATAGACCATGCTGCACAAAGGTTCCTTAGAATTATTTGTTCGCGATAAAAAATGACTAAGAAAATGAGTGATTTGATTAAGTAGTTGGTTTGGGTAAAAAACAAAATACACAATAAATCTTAAGTACATTTTAGATGGAAAAACTAAACTGCAAATGTGTCGCTAGCAGACAAGAACATCGGCGTGAAAAATGGCCTTAGGTAGCTACAGAAACATGATGATGTATTAACATCCATAAACGGGAGGCAAAACAAAAAACAAACAAAAAAAAAAAAAAAGATGATATGCCACCCTTTTATTTTCATGTTCCATAACAATATAGATCATCATGTAGGACTTCAGACATACAAATTTAATTGTACAACAAAAATCTGCATATATTGCTATAAGAAATTCAAATAAAAGGAGAACAAACATTTACCGTGTTTCTTAAGCACATGAAAAAGTTGAGACTTTGGGGAACGGTTTCCTCGTAGCAAACACTTAGTGACAAAGTTTCACATCACTGACAGTTCATATCCTGCTCATGTAAAGTGCACCAACTTAAGCCAAAATTACATGGGGGGAAATGTGATAATGGAAAAATACTAAACGCCGATTATTGTTGAGTGCTGTCAAATTATTTCAGATCAAGTCGGACCACACAGCAGAACACAACTTAGTCCTTGAACTAAGAAAAAAGTCGTTGCTTAAACTGTGATGCTTTCTACTTCCGAGGTACAAACATTGCAAGTGGAATGGAGAGAGAAGGCTTCAAACATTCAAGTTACCTGCTTCATCAGTTGGTTTCACATTGAGGCAGTGACAGTAACAGTCATCCCCCCATATCAAAACAGAGTCTTAGAAGGGGACGAGTGAATTTTATTCTAACAGGCACATGTAGAAGTGGATGAAGACCAGGGACACCAAGAAAGAGGGCAGTGAGCAGCTAACAGTAAGCTGCAACTTAAAGCAGTGGCCTGAAGCATGAGGGTTTAGAGCAGAGCGCAGCCACCCAGAGCCGCAGACATTGGCCCCTTTTGTCTCATCTCTTATTACACCAAACAGCTTGTCATGTGATCTCACCGCACTGTAAGAGAGCGGAACGCAACCCCGATGCTTTGGTCAATCCATTTTGAGCGTCCTTAGCACATTCTTACAAAATGTGAAAAATTGCACACCATTTAATAAGCAATTAACTAAATGGGGGTGGGGAAGAGAGAGAGAGATCACCTGTGTTGAGACCGACATCATGACCAACGCTGGTGCAGAAATCTACATGAGGCAGGTGTTGAGACACGATAAACAGCTGACTGACATAACATAAATATCTCAAGTTTTGCACTGTTGATAAAATTTCTCATTTTAATACCTATTTTTTGCACAAGCCATGTTACCTGTGAACAACCATTTCTAAAGGCCACATTTAAGTCATAAACCTTCAAAGAGAAATGAATTAAATCAAGGAATTATTGTACTTCCACAAAAGCACAATACATTGTAATCCAACATAGAGTTGCGGTATCTGCCATCTCCAGAGATCCTGGGAAAAGACTGGGATGTTTGTTTTGATCGACTCATGTTCATCGTATTCATGTGGGCAGGGATGACATGCGCCAAACAAGCTTTACTTCTGACACTAGATGGGTGGACATTGCTTACTAGTCCTGTTTTCGAGCTGTTTGCTGGCTGTGTTCCGCCCAACTGGCAGCCATGGCGCAGTTCAGAAGACAGATATCAAGGCGAACACACCGTAGAGTAGGGCACACGGGTACGCTACCAGCAGCTGCTGGCCCTCCATGGCGAGAGCGGAGATGAAGATCTTTGATGCGGAGAAACTGCACCAGCCAATAATTACAGCAGTGATTACAATTCCCATCAAGCCTCTGAAACACAGGAAGTGCAAAGTTGAAAAACAGATGCTGCATGCCCAGACCTGTAGCACACTACTATATTTTCCTGAACATTTTTTAATCAGTAGTAAATCATGAATTTGCTGTTCAGCTGCTTTTTAAAGGGGTTGGGCAACAACAGGGAAATTCATTCCACCAAACTAAAGTCAATGCTGAAAACAAGCTTACTTTCAGTTCCAAACTGTGAGGGAATCAAACACATGACCTGAGATGGAGGACTGCATCAACTTTGAGCTGTATGGATGGGTCAGGTCTTGGGGATGGGTTAAGTAAGTACCTTACTGGAGTGTACAGCAGTCATAGCAGGGCATGGGGTTTCAACTAGCAACCTTTGGCTTCTAAGTCCAGGCCTTTAAATGCAATATTACCAGCAGGGCTAACTTGCCTAAAATGTATTTTTAACAGTATTCCCGCATGCCTATGACCATTTTAACAGCTCCTTAGCAAACTGTTGCTAGAACCAACAGGAAAAACGGCACGGTCAACAGAATAATTATAAACAGATTGCACTTACTGCAGGGAAAAGACGACGGCCACACTAGACAGGAGGATCATGGGAAGCAGGCAGTAGCCCAACACGCTGGCAACACAGCCAAAGGACACGCCTGTCACGCTCATCAGGTTCAGCAGACAGTACATGCCCAGGCAGCCGATGGCACTGATGCCATATACATATCCAAACTGGATCTTCCCCGCCTGACACATGGAAAAGAACTAAATTAACAGGATGTGAGAGTGTGTGTGTCACATTAGTTTGAGCAAACAGACGGTAGAGAACATCAGAGCACCAGCTGTCACTAACACTTCACAGCACAAAAATCCAAAATTAGTCAATTTCCAGACTGGATACATATGGTGGTACCAGGTAAGGCTGCTTGCAAACTAACTCTGAAACCAGACGCCTGCTGAAGAAGCACACAAGTATAAATATACTAGGTTTCACAATTATTTAGACAATTCCTTTTCTCAGCAATTAAAGCTACCTGAGCAGCCAACAATCCAATAAAATTCTACCCTCATAACCATCCGTCATTACAGTATTTCATTGCTGCTCCCGTGTCCGTTAAAGCACATCTCATACCAGCAGAAGGGTGGCTCCAAAGGCCAGGCAGAAGACCATAGGACCTGCCATGTCTGTCTCATTCATGATGCTACCATCTGCTGCCTTCATGGGATGCAGCACCGTCAGGGTCTTCTGCCAGATGTGGTCAAAGTTAATTCCCAACTCTGCCAAGGTAGAAGGTGGGAGATGACACATTCTGAACATAAATACAATTAATGCACACAAACATAAACATACCCCATTAAACTGATGAATGCGATTATAGAAGAACTGAAGGATGCCGATGTAAATGATGGAGGACACATCTCAGATTTACTTTTAAATGTATTCGTTTAACAGGTACCTTTCTCCAACATGATGTACAATTCACGGTATAAGAAGTGCACTTCACAATGCGCAAAAGCAGAGCTTTAGACAATCATGATCATCAAAATACAGCTTGTTAGTCTGACGTCATTTTCTGTTGGCGTAAATTACACAAATAGCTGTCTATAGAATTATGAGTCATGCAGGAAACACAAAAGGTAATCCTGCCACATATGAAACAAATTTATGGAGCTGTTAGGAGATCAGTAGAGAACCATCAGGCTTTTGATTTGGACCTTTTCCTACTGGGACCACCAAGCAGAAGGAATGGAGGACTGCAGCACACTTGCTGGGATATAGGCAATGATCAGATGCTGTAGCTACAGGAATGCCAATTCCTCGACTGCCTCGCCGGTCATAATCATAACGGGCTGTTCTTAGGTCACCTTTGTTTGCTGTGCTTTCTATATTGTTATATCGATTAGCTCGAGTGTACATCATGAGAGCCCTACCTTCCAGCAACGGGGGTTCATCCTCGAAGCTGCTGCCGTACATGGATTGTGCGGAGGATGGTGTGAAGGCAGGTGTCGGCTGGTAGATCTGTCCTGTGTAGGGTTGTTGGGGCTGCATCATGCCTGGGGCTGGGGAACTGTACCCCGCCTGTTGACCATAGCCATAGCCCCCATATGACCTGGAGAGACATAGTAGAGCATTGATTCACTGCTGCCTAGGCAACAAACACTGTCATCTCTCCACAACTTACTGCAGCCTTAGAACTTACTGCATCTCACACTCTGCCAGGCATCAGAGACTACTAAAGCCTCAGAGTTTACCACATACGACCATTATTTCATTGAAAATTTGCTAAATAACACGAACGGTTGTCAAAGTGACACAAGTTGTTGCAGGACGTATTTTTTTCTAACATCGCATTCTACCTTAGGTTAACACCATATGTTGTTTCTGTTCTAATTGATGGCATTATGAACTAAATTAAAAAACAAATCAATTAGAATTTAAATGCACTTTCAGTCAAAATATTTCATTAATGCAATTTCCAACTCGATACATACTGCTTAGGAATTACTGGGAACTTAAATCTAGGCAAAATACATAATTAAGTTTCAAGTTTTACATCTTTCAAACAAACGTATTAAGTAAAGGCTATTTGGTAACAGTGGGCAGCTTTTGTCCATGTTTTTAGTTTCGTTATTAGGAAGTATATTCCAAAGAAGACTAGTTGTTTGACTAGTGTTTACTTTCAGAGATACTTTCACAAATTTAACCACATCAGTCTCTAAAACGTATTTAACAGTTACACTATCTGCAAAGTAGCCTGACCTAACAATTGTGAACCTTCACCATTTAACGGACACAACTGGTGAATTACTGAGGATTAGGTGGTGCCTCATCCAGTTCAAAGTTGCACAGACAAACAGTGTGTATCATGCAGACAATTCCAAAAAAGTGAATGTACTATAATGAATTCGTATGACACAATTCTGATGTTTAAGCCACCAGAAACAAAAGTGCGTAGATACTTATTCATTAACTTCAATGTCATGGAGAAAAAACTGTTACCAACCATCAGATTTTTAAATTTCCAACAAAACAGAAGACACTTAATACAAAACATTATGAATATTGAAAAGAGGCATACTTGTTGTAGGGGTCTTCTGTGTTGCCATAGCCATATGAGGCCTGTCCTTGGTCATCTACACTGTAACTTGACTCGTAGAAATCTGTATTGAAGTTGTCAAAACCTGACATTTCAACCTCCCTGCAAAAAAAAAAAAAAAAAAAAAAAAAAAAAAAAACCCAGACACCTTAGAGCTGGACAAGAACTGCTGTAAATGACTATGGTCAAGGCATTACAACTATTTTACAAGACTTGAAATGACACCTTGACTGACAGCTTTGTCTCAGTAACAAAAAAAAACTACAGTGGCTGTTGCATAAACTATTAATTCAGACTAAGATTAGTCAGACAATATATGGTTACACCAAATCTGATTTTGTGTTAAGAGGGACTTAAAACCTCGCCTTTTATCATTCATTTGTTCCTTATTACATTTCATTTACGCTTTATGCATAGAGATCTCTCAATAAAAACTGAAATCACACTGACTTTATTACTAATAAACCTGAACAACTCACTCACAATTTCCAGGAGCAGAGGTCTATGTACAGAAACCTTAACAACTTGCACAGCAGGTCCTTCCTTGATAGCTAAAAGTTCCAGATACGATCCGCTGTGCTGTTATGACACCAAATGATGCCCATTGAACTGAAGTGTTTAATTCTGTAGTAAAAGAGCTATACATTATTCTCATGTTGTGAAAAAAGGGAGGTCGCTTCGCATCCACAATGAAGCAAATATGAAAGTAACCTCAGCCACTGAGCAGCTAACTGTTCCTACTGAACAAAACAGACTACACAACGCATTTAGACATCATCACGGCCAAATACGCTCGGAAAAAGATAATATCTTCACACTAATACACTACTATAAAACCAATTTCTTACCTGCACAGCCCCTTCGAAACAGTGGTCTCTTGCAGTTCTGCTGCTACGTGTCAAGATGAGCAGAAAACAACTTCCGGGTCACGCAACAGCGCCTCAGGCACCCTGATTACTATGCAAGCTGACGACCAATCGCTAAACTACTTCCGGGTAACGGAGCAGGCTCCGCACATGCGTTCTTTGCTTCTCGGTCACAGAGCGCAGAAACATTTGATTTAGGAAAATCGTTTCCGGGTTGCGGCGCAGAAACTTCGAGCGCTGCGTCCTGCGCGCTTTTTGCTGCTGCCCTTTAAACGACAGATTAGAAAGAGGTCGTTTCTGTAGCTTATATTACTGTTTACTGGATTAGTTTTGCAGCTGATATTCCCTGGGGGCAAAGTTGCCTCTCCAGTTTTGTGTGTTCTTGTTTTTTTCTTTTTTGTAAAATTGTACAATTAGTTTATTTCTTTCCTGGATGTTTTCTACTTTGTATTTCACGTCAACGTTAACAAAGTAATGGAGAGACTTCCGGGTCACGTGCCTCTGCCTCCGCCGTTGGGTTGCGGTTTGCTTTGGCCGCGGCTGCGCGAGCAGTCGGCGCTCTCGTATTCACGCGTTCGCCCGTCCGAGCGAAAAAGATCCAACTCGACCCATCTTAACGCTGTGTTGCTTACGTTTTCCTGCAGCGGCATAGCAAAAAAAAAAACAGCCCATTAATCGATACCTTAATATTAATATCGTTTCATTTCCAATCTCGCATTATTGTTGTTTATAAATTACCTGATCTATTTCTAACTATGCAGAGGGAGTTATTTTTAGCTGTTGTACTGCCTTTGATAAAGCCAGCTCAGCCAATGAGCCAAATTATTGCAAAAACGCCATATTCTGCAAGTTTTTGCAACATGCTCATGTTTTGAAGATTCCATTGCAGATACAATCTTGTCAAAAATCTCAGCCGCTTAAATGTACAGTAGCATCATGGTGTACAGATCAGGCACAGCGTTTGCATGTTCTGCCCATCTGTGTGTGGCTATCCTCCAGGTTTCCTCTCGCAGTGCAAAAACATGTTTTTAGTTTTCAGGTTACCAAGGTTCCTGCAGTGCGCACTTCAGTGGGTGAATATGCGTTGTGTGGCTACCCTGCGACGGACTGGCGTTCCATCCAGCGTGTAGTTTCACAGCCTGCTGCACGGTGACTCTGGGATAGGATCCAGGTTGCCACCACCCTCATCGATGTGAGCGACTGACAGTTAGTGAGGGTACATTGGCCGCCTAACTGACATAACACAGAACTAAAAACAGCATAAATTTTCTTTGTTTTTCATGAATTACAGGTTATATGGCATGCCTTTACCTTGTAACAGTAAGCAGTAAGTGGTTCCGATACATTTGGTGGTGCGGTCCTCTTGGAATGGAGAGTGTGCTGTGTACAGTATATGTAATGGCTTGTGACTGCTGTTTGCACATGAATTCATGTGGTGCTCGAGCAGCTCTGATTAGTAACTGACATTTTTATTAAGCTTTTATGCATGTCAAATAAAAAATTGCCGAGGCATGTTCACAATTATATGTGGGGATAAAAAATGTTCATTTGAAGAAATATATATATATATATATATAACAAAAAAGTGATGGAAAAAATACACAGTGCATGCTTCCTCCCAAGCTGAAATGTAAATCAATCAGATACACAGAAAAGAATTCTTATTGCGTCCGTTCTTGACTAATTGTACCACCAAATGCTTTCACTACTCGGGATATTTAAACTTGAAGTGAAAGTCTTTCTTTTATCAGCATTCTGAAAGTAGGTTAGAATATGGCAGAGAAAACACCAAATATAGGTCACTGAATTGCTATGCCCCCCTGCTAGAGTGTATGGTTTAATCCACTGTTATTGCCAGGATAGAAGAGTGAATTATGCTGCCCCTTTTTCCCTTCTTTTTCTTCCAACTCTTTCCAGTCTCTGGGGGTTTCACCACAGCCACTTGGAGTGAAAAGATTGCATGTTTGTGTGTGTATGTGGTCTGGAGCCCCAACAAAGAAACAGATTGTTGGGCATCATATATGGCAGTTCTCAGGGGAGTGAGCGAATCTGCTTCTCCTTTTTTTTTTTCAGCTTTGTACTTGGCTTGCATGAAGGGACCGTCAAACGTATTGGGGTCATTCCATCAGTCAGGAGTCTTCATGGAGCTGCCGGGGGTATACAGCACCAGCGAAGGTCCTCTAAGCATCACGTGGTTGACAGTATGTGATGACGACTGATAAGGCCTTGCCTGGGAAACAAGTGTTATAGTTAAAGCAAATTGGTGCCTCAAGGACTGGAGGTATACAGTCGGCTTCGCAGGTGAAGTAACTGGTGCTCATTCACACATCTGTTACGGCAACAAATTATTCACGGTGCACTTATGCCTTGGAGATTCTTTGCTCGTCCGTGAAAGAATATTTAAATCACAAATAGTAAAGGATTGACAATTTTTCCATGTTCTTATATGGAACGTATGCGCTGCACTACTTCTATTTTGTGTGGCACTATGTCAAAACAATGTGCTATCCTAAGCAGAGTATATGTAGTTATTATAGTAGTTATTATAATCATAATTATGATAATCTGGATTTAAACTGTGACCTGACACTGCATCTGTTTTGACACACCGATTGCCAGTCTGAGCCAGATGGGAGACACACTCCACGCAGCAGAAGCTGAAGAGCCGAAAAGGGTATTTCAGTGCTGTATGTTTACACAAAGCTCATCTTATATGCAGTCACAAGCAAGGAATTGTGCTACACCCTGCAGTAACAATGAAGAAATCACAAAAAAAGATTTAGCCCACGAGTCCTAAAAATCTGCAGGGTTTTTATTTTGCTGAAAGTCGCAACTGGCAGGGGCAACGCTTGCGCTTAGCAACACCTTCTCACCAAATTACGCAGAATTAACAGCGAGTGTGATGTTGCTGCTGTGTTGATATCTGCATTCGAAAGAGCTCGCACAAATCTATGCCACAGAAAGGGATCAACACCTTGCATAAAGATAAGGCGGAATGGCGGGGGTGTATATGGTACATCAGAAACAAATAATGCAATTATATAATTCACTGTTAAATGGTGGAGAAATGAGGCAAGTCAAGCAGACCCTTAGTCCGTGGTTGGTTATACTAAGCAAGGGTGGAATAAAACAGGCTTATGAAAAAACTGCTTTAACCCCGAACCTCTTTAAATCCTTCCACCCACCCATACTCCCCCTTTTCCACCCTCAGTGAGCCAGTATATTCAATATGAAAAAAGTGGCAGAATTTATTCAAGCACCACATACATCTCCCCAGCCTGTCTTGTACGGAGACACAGAGCAGGCATCTCAGGGCTCAAGCCAGAGACTGGAGACAGATGCTTTGCACGCTATATTTCCATCCGCAGCACACGTTATAGATCAAAAATAACATAGACTTGATTGTGAAACTGAATGCATTCAGTATTAAGAGTAATGAATAACAGGGTAAGCAGAAAAGAAAGCTATTGCTCCGCTCCGTCTTAGCGTAATGGATGCAGTCAGGAAAATTAGACAGCATGGCTGTGATGGAGGTAGGAGTTATCCATCAGCACAGAGATTAGATACTGTAAGTAGGTTATACTGCTGCCAGTGTACCAGAAAGGCTTCTGCGACACAGTGGCTTCTGAAACGAAAACAATTAAAAATGCCAGCCCTTATGGATGAAAAAATACACATAGCTGTGAGATCACCATCTTTCCGTGCAGGCTTTAAAATGCACCGAGGGGGAAACTGCTGTTGTTTCCACAGCCTGCAGTTGCAGACTTTAAAACCTTGGCCAGGATAAAATGCTACTGAAAAACAACTCGCACACGAAATTTCACTACATTTATGAGGTATGTTAATATGTAAGCCCCACAAGTAATCTTGCGTAATGGCCACAGTTAAGCAAATGAACTGATAATAACTCTGGGAAAGCAAGAAGCATATCCAGCTGCGCAGGCCTAATCCTTTTAAAGCAGCATTAGCTCTCAGCTGTCAATTGACTGCTCGTCGAAACACAATCTGCCCAAAGACTTCTGTCAGGCTTGGCAATGTGCAATGTGTGATAAAGAAGGGCATCCTGCCACCCCCGCGCCCCCCAGCCTTATCTCCAATCTGCTTCCTCAGTGTACCTGGCACTTGTCAAGTCAAAGTGACTTCCTACATGGCTGCAGCAGGCATTCTAAATGAGGCCGTGAGGAACTGGTGTTACTGTCACTCAAGCCGTGCGACACGTTGACAGAATGTCACCCAAAAGAGCAGAGCGTCTGAGCGCCGTCCCAACAAGGGTCTCCGACTCCGATGACGGGGAAACCGACGTGACTGTCCCAGCACGTCTTTGTTAATGCATATAGCAGATCACCAGAATGGAATGGCAGCACCTGCAGCTTCATTCATTTTAATCTTTGAACTTCAGTTAATTACGCTACAAGTTTATAGATTCCATAAAAGTAAAATCTGGAGTCAGGGTCCAAGGTGACTTGGTTGTGATTTCCATTATTCATTCATCTTTTACAGTCTATGCCCCAGCACATTTAGACTGAGTCCATAAATGAAAATAAGAGAGAAAGTCCGTAAGTGCTGGAATCCTCTGTGCATTATTGGTAAAGTTTTTTTTTTTGAAACCGGGCAAGGCCACCAGGAACAAAGTGGGAAGGCAGTGGCTGTTCAGTCTTGGGAGGCATCAAAACATGAAGGGGGGGGCAGACCACAGATCTGTAAAGAAAAACCTTCAGCCATATCAAAATCCAAAGGTTTTGACATTTTACAATGCTAACACAGCAGTATGTGCAAAATACCAAGTAAATAAAGCCAGACCTGGAATATGCCACACACTGATGAATGAAGGCCCTGCGTGGCTGTAATGATGAGAGTGAGACTGGAAGATAAAAGAATATAAATGTGTGTTATTAATATATAATGCATTTTCATACGTAATGTTTAAGCTGCATGTACCGTGCTACACAAAGTTTGTCTCTGTTTTAGGATGGGGAAGTTGGCTGTTTTTTTGAACAGTTGATTCTCACAGCCTCAGAACACTTTGATTTAATAGGAGTCCCGCTATTCCGCCAGAGGTTCACTCATAGTTCCTTCAAGCAGTGTACTTAACCTGAATTGCATCAGTGCTCACCAGCCGGAATAAATGGGTTGCTTTGAAAAACAAAACCTGTCGGAAGGATAATGCAATGTGCGTCGTAAGAAACAATACCAATTCCTTTACTAACCCATTGATGTATATTATAGAATTTGCTGTTATACAATCTGCACATGTCCATCCTCTAAGAATGAAAATGAAATGAACGAAAACAGTCAATGTGTGTGAGATATTTGAAAAATTATCGCACCTAGGACGCTTAGTAAAAGTGCGTTGCAGTTAATCTTTCAAGCAATAAATGTAACTGAGTGTTTTTCCTCATATGCTTACGCAGCTAAAGTAAAAAAGAAAATCCTAAATCATACAGCATGTGAGCAGACTCTTTGCACATTTATTTATGAATGCAGCCGTGGCCTAGTTATGAACGATGTCGAAAAAAATTATAAACATTCTCTGTCTCAGATGGATGTAAGGTGAAACAGTAGAATAAAAATCACAAAATAAACCAATGTAATAATCTATGTCTTACAGTCATCTTATTTGCACATGCCAAATTATAAGGGAATGGCTCACATGCCCATTTCTTTTTATGATTAACGTAATATTTGATGACCTGTAGGAAATAAGTGCATTTGCTTTTCAGATTCTGAAGGACAGAGAAAATACTTCTGATTTAGAAATGCTCAGGTGTATGGATCTATAACTCTTATGGTCTTATTAAATGTTCTTCACACAGGCACAGCTGGCAAACTCCAATGCTCTGATGCCAAAGGCAGAAACATTAATGAATGTTTTCCCCCTTTATGATATTTGGTGTCCCATGGTAGAAAACACACTGTTTCTGGCAAACGGAAGCATTATTTGCATGCAGTATTTTCCTGTTGTGCAGCGTGCACTGCATGTACGGGGCAGAAGGCAACATAGTGGTCGCATTCCTGACCCTGCAATGTGACGGTTCCTTGTTCTAATCCCACTCCTGCTGCAGAGCCCTTGTTTAATGTATTTACCCTCCCTGGTACAGTAAGAATACCTTAGTAGATCATTGCAAAATTGCTTGTGTTTTCAACATACAGTAAATCACCTTGGACAAAGAAGTCAGTTAAATAAAAAATGTAGAATAAATTGCAGAGCTGTGCTCCATCCTCCAGTAGGTGGCGACTCGCGTTTTTCTTTTAACGCGCATTACTGCGGTTCCTGCCAGCGATCTGGTAACTTTCTTGAGGAAAGGGTTGCTCAGATTTAATGCAGATTTAATGCAAAGACCACAGTAAAAACGAGGAACGGCATCAACAGCCATTTTTTCCCCAAGCTGAAACATATTTTAAACATAAAAGCTATAGTGTGTGACAAAATAGTGTGTCTACATGTTAAGTCACATCTTAGTGAATAAGAGATGGCAATAAGTATTGCTATAGAGACACACACGCACGTCTCTCACTCATAAAATATGTATAACGTATATAAGCATGGATGTATGCATGTGTAGTTGTGTGGCTGTCTGTGTCATGTAGACACACAATTTTGTCCCTGTTTACATATATTTTTATGCTTACGTTTTGTAAAAAATGGTTCTGAGGGATATATGTGAATATATCATTTATACAATATTTATTTATTCCTCTAACTGGAAACATGGTTTGCATCCTACTGTTACAGTCTGTCTTTAGTTTGCATGGTGCCACATATGGGATCACTGGATTATTCCTTGCATCGTTGCCACGTTGTGACCTAGGATATATATATATATATATATATATATATATATATAGTCTAGAACAAAACAAAATATATATATAGGTTCATATGAGCTCAAATACCATCTTAATCTCGTTGAAATGCAAAGAATAAAAATGATTTTTTTTCCAGGTGCCGTTTTCCTTTAAGATGATGTAAGACTTTATTTCCCAGGATGGTTTCTCCCCTTTTACCACTGAGGCAACACCATCTGAAACGCTTTTTTTGTGCCACCGGGAGCGGCAGCGTGGCTCCCGCAAGGAAAAACGGCAAAAAGAAAAAAGAGAAAAGCGGCGGCGGTGCGCGCATCGCGCTCCCGAGGTCCAGATCGCGCAGCAGCCGGAGGGCAGAGACCCGCCAAGTGGACGCGGGGACCGTCGTCGCCTTCGTCGCCTTCGCCTCAAGTTCAAAGCACATCAGCGGGGGTCGTGCCGGTATTTCCCTGGCTTTTTTGCTTTTGTTTTTTTTGTTTTGCCGCACAAGTTGGAGGTTCGCCGCTTTTGTGCGCGGTGCCCAAGTTCTCCTGAACTTGACGCTCTGCTTCTCGCCAAGCCGAGAGTCTCAAGCAGGGTCTGGAGCCCCGACCAAGGAGCACCGGCCGCTTGCTGGTCCGCGCACGGTGCCATGTGGCCCGGGAAGGAGCCCGCGCCCTGCCGCTGTCCGCGGTGCTGAAGCCGCCCCAGCAGGACTCGACCGCACGTCCTCTCCGTAAGGGACCGAAAGTGCGACGATGTCCTCCTCATCGTCCTCTCGTTCGTAAGAACCTGGGCGCACATCGCCGAGCCCTGCGAGGGATGCGGGCTGCCGCGGAGCCTCTTGAGCTGCGCCAGGACGAAGCCCTGCAGGAACGTCTGCTGCTTGTTACCCAGGCTGGGGCAGCGCCGCCAACTTGTTCCCGTAGTTTCTTCTCACTGCCACGGACCTTTTTTGTGCAGCCTGACCAAATGCATCTTTGTGCATAGTGCGTTTCAATAACAGCCGTAATACTTCGATAACTTTCTGGGCTGCCTCACCACCATTTGAGAACATACAAACTCCCCCCCCAGGTGCAAAGATTTTTGTGTGCATGACTGAAGCGATGGCCCTGAGTGGGAACTGTAGGACTCACCCCTCCACCAAGGAGCAGGGCTCCGTTCACAATTCCTTCCCCGATGTCATAGAGCTCAACGTGGGGGGGCAGGTGTACTACACACGCCATGGCACACTGACCAGCATCCCCAACTCCCTGCTGGGGAAGATCTTCTCTTCCAAGAAGGACCCCTCCAATGACCTTGCCCGTGATCCCAAGGGCCGCTACTTCATAGACAGAGATGGGTTCTTGTTCAGGTACGTGCTGGACTACCTCAGGGACAAGCAGGTGGTCCTGCCCGATCATTTCCCAGAAAAAGGCAGGCTGAAGAGGGAGGCCGAGTACTTCCAGCTGCCCGAGCTGGTCAGGATATTGACTCCCGAGGACCTGAAGCAAAGTCCAGATGACTACTTTCACAGCGACCTGGAGGACGGTTCCCAGGGGAGCGATCAGAGGACGTGTCCTCCGGCATCCCTGGTGCCGGCCAGCAGGAAGTACGGCTTCATCACTGTGGGCTATCGGGGCTCGTGCACCGTGGGCAGGGAGACCCAGAGCGACGCCAAGTTTCGGCGGGTGCCTCGGATCCTTGTGTGCGGGAGGATCGCCCTGGTCAAGGAGGTCTTCGGCGAGACGCTGAACGAGAGCCGTGACCCGGACCGGCCGCCGGAGCGCTACACCTCCCGCTTTTACCTCAGGTTCAAGCACTTGGAGCGTGCCTTCGACATGCTGTCTGAGTGCGGCTTCCAGATGGTTGCTTGCAACTCATCCGTTACCGCGTCCTTGGTCAACCAGTACACGGATGACAAGATCTGGTCCAGTTACACCGAATATGTCTTCTACCGTAAGTCCGCATTTCCACACCTGCTACGCAAAGGCCCCGAAGCGCAACGCGTTCGCACAGCCGAGGGAAAACCGAGTCGCCCGTCCGTGTGGTTCGGGCTCCGACGTAGCCGCCAGGAGGCAGCGTGGTTTGACAGTTGATCAAGTGGTTTCGCTTCATTGTTCAGGACACCTGGCCAACAGAGTGCTTCTCCCCGATACACATTAGCACACCTGACAGGCATCTAGGGATAAGATTCAGTGTTTCTTCCACTCATATTTGGATTAGAAGCTGTGCTTCTGCTCAGGGGGATTAAAGACGATGGTTATGAAACCAAGTAATGTTTGTTGTTGTTGATTTGTTAAGATGACTAGTTTGTCAAAAAATATAGCTGTGAAAATCTAAATCTAACCACCACAACACCAGATAAGAGAAATGGATTGAACTATTTTTACTGGAACAGAGGGCTGCAGCTGCAGCGTTTGAAAGGCAGCAGTTGGATCTTCTCTGTTTATACCCCAGTAATATGAGGACACAAGTTGGATTTATAG
The DNA here is from genome assembly GCA_018136845.1 of Heterotis niloticus. Taxonomy (NCBI): domain Eukaryota; kingdom Metazoa; phylum Chordata; class Actinopteri; order Osteoglossiformes; family Osteoglossidae; genus Heterotis; species Heterotis niloticus. Next base: position 26,048,182 of record CM030890.1, read on the forward strand.
GTTAGGTTGGTGAAGCTCATTTGAAAAAAGTCTGGAGGATTGCAATATGTGTGAAGGAAATTGTCGATTTAGAGGAGCAAGGGTCATGCTTCCGCTCTGTGTGTGTGTGTGTGTGTGTGTGTGTGTGTGTGTGTTTGTGAAGGTGGGGGGGGGCTGTGTGGCCCCCAGTAACAAGTTGTGTTCTGTTTTATGCCTCACTTCTCTCTCCTCAGAACCGTGGCACTGATCTTACGCAAAGCACAATTTTTAATTTAAATATACTTAAAAATACAATTTATTTAAAAAGTACATTAATTAAAAATTGCATGACACACATTATGCCATATTTTTGCAATAAGTTTTATTCCACATGTTTGTTCAGTCCAAAAATGTGTTCAACTAATAGATTCCCAATTTGAGCATAAATGCAACACGAATATCAGCTGTGTGCGTTTTTGGATGATGATATTTTTATTTACATGTGTTGCTCATACATTTTGCTCATTTTCTTCTGCTTCTTCACCCAAGAAATGCTGTTTAACTTCCAGTGGGCTTGGTTTGCTTGAGTTTCTCCATGCTGTGCACAGTTAAGTAGGATAATGGCAATTATCGGGTCTCTTGTAATGTTTTATGATGCAACAAAACCACTTTCTCTGAGCTGGCAGGATAGGGCATGCCTGTCAGTAGCAGGATCCTTGAAAAATGTGAAAACAGCGGCGTGTAACAGTAACCGTAACACCCAGCTATGTGTGGACATTGAGTTAAAAGGTAAAACACAGAAAGGAGCAGAAAGGAGTGAAATTTGTCTTTAGCCAAAACGCTAAAGATCCACATAGACTGAAAGGGCATTTTAAGGAACGACTTCTTAAGGACAGGGACGTGAACGTAGTGAAGCGATGCCTTTTTGGAAGCCTCTGACCCGTCCGCGCAAACGCCATGCGTTCGTCCTCACGGCAGCGAGCAGTGCTTTGTACTTATCAGTATTTAGGGTTCAAGGGCACATTTGAATGATACCTCTGCGCTTGTGCTGCAGCTACGCCTAAACATCTGCTCTCGTAAGTAAACAGCAACGTAGCATTTTTAAAAGGATGCCAGATGATGCATTAACTTCCTTCATGTGTGGAACCTTTCGCCCCATATTTCACGCAAAAACCCCGGCCGCTCTCCGTGCAGTGGTGGGTCGCACTATGTGCTTCTGAATACAATAACACATAGTAAATATTTTAATAAATCAAAGACGATCGGATAATAAATTCATATCCATGTAATTCATGCTGGCTCCCGCCCATTCAACAGCACCGTGTGTCTGAATACAGAGCGAATGCATTGGTGGCCCTCGCTGCACAGGTGCTGCATGTATGCAGCCAACAAACACTTCAGTTCAATATAGAGCTCCATAAGCAATAAATTAAGGGGAATGGGTATAGATTCCCACAAAGTACAAATAATAGTTTCCCTGGCCACTTAATTAGGTACACCCTTTCAGTTAGATCCTGTTTTGACTCCAGAATGGCACAGATTCAGCAACAACGTGCTGGATTTGTTTATCCCTGAGTTTTGTCCACGGTGGCTTGTCAGCTTTGTTGTTCCACCTCCTCCCAAAAAATGAACTATTGGCTTGAGAGGAGGAATAGCACAGGTCAATGGAGTAAAATAATTGCACGTTTGTAGAACTGTAGTCTGCGAAAAAAGGCTGTTTCTGAAATCCTGGCACCGATGATCAAGCAATGTTCAGTCACTTAGACTTTATACCACATATCTGTTTCATTCACATTTTCATTCAAACAGCAACTGGACATCTAGACCTTTTTCTGTGTACTTTATATACCGAGTCACAACCACATACGGAGCCGTATGTATAAACAGCCATGTGTACATAATGAAGTGTGTGTAGACGCTCCACCCGCCTCTGTCCTTCCCTGGTTAGGCTCCAGACCACCTTGGGCCGATACTGGACAATCAGGATGGAGGAAATTTTATATAAAGGGAGCTGCACATAAGCATCATCTGCCAGCACCTTTGGGGAGTGTTTCCTACAATTTAACAGTTGGATTCACGCGCAAGAAGCCTTGGTGCCCAACACACATAAAGGGTTCGTAGATGGTCAGCCAACAACCTGTTTTGAAGAAGCTTAGCCACAAGTTTCCATATTCCTACCACTCGCAGAAAGTCCGGTGACATTTTAGGAGACATTAAAACTCCCTGGCCACTGCCAACGCGGTGGCCCTGTGGCAGAATGTTAAGTGACAGAGTGTACAGTTCTGTTGAAGTCGAGGAACCAGATTAAGTCGATGAAGAGTGTGACAGGCTTTTGGTTGTCTATTACTCTCCTGCATGCCAAGCCCCTGGACATGAGCAACACTCAGTCAAGCACACCAGTTGCTTTTTGCTGGCTCCGCTGCCCTCGCACCGTGGCGGCTTGCCAGCAGGTGAGGTTTATTTACTAATTTGTCGCTTGGCTGGACCGACTGATAATGAATTGTTTATGGTGACAGGCTGAGACCTGGGTTGCCAATGGGTGGTGAAGACAGTTTAAGTGATGTGATCGTCTTTTGCTAAACAAGGTGTCTTTTTCACAGGTAGAAAGATGATCTGGCGATCTGCACAGCTCATCACTATGCGCGTGCAAGCTTTAGGCCCAGGGAACAGTAATGCTGGTTCATGTGTTGTGGTGAATAAAAGAAGTGGCAAATCCAGGGCGGGGAACTGCTATTTGACCCATAAGAAGCCAATAAATGGTTGGCTGCATAAATGGCTGAAGTCTTAAAAGTATTATTTCTTGCGATATAAGCTTCCGTTATTCAAATGTTAACATGCGAAGAGGGTGAGCTGCATGAAATGAACCCAGAAGTGGGAACTATGTGGGAGTGCATTCTAAGACTAATGCATTATGGCTCTGAATTGTTGACGGGAGACCACTTGCACAGCACTCTTGAACTAGCAGAGCATCACCTGTGCAGATCCAGGAGAAAATTGTTGAATCCCTGCTGTGTTTCAGCTGGGTCCATCCCGCGGGGGCAGGGTAGGAGGGAGGCAGCTCCGACAGCTCGAGAGCCGCACTCAGCAGCGGTAGCTGCTTCCCAGTCCACTCCATCAGGAGAACTGCCATAGAGCCTGAAAATGGCATTATTCAAGCATCGAGAGTGGGGGAGGCAGTGGGGGAGGAGACAGGCAGCAAGGGTGGGGGTGGGAGGTGGCAAGACAAATACAGCAGAAGCCCAGCGTAGACAGGCGTTATGGACCGATGTGTATCTCCAGACATGGCCCGGCTGTTCGCTCTCCGGGACGTGTCATAATAACATAATAACCTGGGGGCGATGAGCATTCAAGGGGATCCCTCCAAGAGGTGACCTGTTTCTTTCTGCCTGCAGGCCGCCTGCCCTTTTTCAATCGATAAGTTTGATTCTCAGCAGTGACATTACTCATGCATCTCCGTGGGGCTGCTTGTCGGAGAAAGACGGAGCTCCCGAGTCCTTGCAGACGTGCACGAGGGAGAAGAAGATGCAGAGGCCCAGAAGGTCTTATAAACTCTTCTTAGTTTTTTTTTTATGTGCATCTCTAAAGTCAGCAATGGGATTTAAATTTTATGATATTGTAAGATGTTCTTATTAAAGTTTTCTATTGTCTTTAAGTTGAATTGTTGAGAACACACCCGTGACGAAAATGTATACTACTGTTTTAGGGTTATTTTTAAAATTCTAGCATTAGTGGGTAAGAATTCCCGTGGGATTTCTGCTAAAACATAAAGGAATAATAAAGATTCCAAATATTTTAATTCAACATTTTCAGATTGCAATACAAGGAGCAATACGATACGCTGTCGGATGATTTACAGTATCAGGAGCTGCACTGACCGAGGGCGTAAACAAAGTCAGCTTTCAGCTTTCAGACATGGTTGCTGGCTTGAGCTGAAGTAACAGCAGATGCAGAACTGCTGTACTAATATTTAAAGTGCTAAGCTATCTTGAACCAATACAGCAAGCGAGAAGATGAATGTTGGAATATCTCTTTGTCAAGCAGGATTTCAAGTGCTTACAAGGCACTTTTTTGCATTTCCTAATGCCACATTATATGACTGAGTAAACTGAACTCCCTGATGCCACAGTCTTTTCTGTACTGTCGCCTCTTCGTTGCAGCAGGGCCAGTGATTGTGTAATCCCATATTTTATGGATAAAGGCATTTCCATTATCATCTTTCTGAAATTGGAAAACTGCTTTATGCATTCGGCCCTGGCAAAATGAAGCGTCCCTGGGAACTGATTACTCTCCCTTCATACTTTCATGTGTTTCTTCAAATGTAGGGTTTTCACCGTACCTGTGAAATGAAGGATTTCAGCCAGCACGAGCACCTAAATGTGCAATGAGATTTGGTGGCGGGAACTGGAGCGAAGGAGGGAGAAGTGAAGATGTGGAGGGAGGATGGGATGGATAAAGTCATTAGGGTCTGTCAGCATAGAGGCCACAAGAAAAGTTGGTGGGACTCAACATGGCTGGGGTTGTGAAACTTTACATGCAAAAACAATGCGTCAGGCCACAGATACTGGTTGCGGCTACTGCCTCTTGTGTAAACATTTAGTCAAACATGCGCACGCATCTGAATTTTGGCTTCCGCATACTCCTAAGGTGAATGCTGTAGGTTTACAGAAAGTTGGGCTGTGCACCTCATATGTCTAAACTTAAGTCCATGACCTGGGGAACATTGATATGCAGATGGGGCTGCTGGGAAATGTCACCGCTCGGGGATGCCCTCCATCGGTTGCCACTGGAGCACAGGGCGGTAACAAATAGCAAAATCCATCACTTTGGAATCTCATTTCTGCCAATTAACAACTCTACATGGTGACATTTTGGTGCCTGGCCACTCTTTAATCTCTCAGCCTTGCACTCTGACGGTTTCCAGGTATCATCATGCATTACTCAACGACAGGCCCATTGACACGGGGGTGGTGACGCTGAACTTTTCAGTGCAAATATCCAAAATGAACAACACGTGGGGTATGCAAAACAAAAGCTGTGTACGTGCGTAGAATAATACAACTGCTCTCACAGCATACTGATTCTGCACAACTTAACACACCAAAGATTGTGAGGAAACGGCATTTTTTCCCTGAGGTTTCTTCTTCTTGAGTTTTTCTTCTGATGTATTTTTTGCTTTTGTGTTCCGTCATTAGAGAAAGTGCATTGTCACGTGTCAGGAGGATTTACTACCATTGGCATTATCATCGTTGCCTTGCAGTTTCAGATAAAATACCTTGTTAATAGGTGCCGCAGTAATTTCTTCCAAGCGCAAGACCATCTAATAGCAGGTTTATACCAAACTGCTCCCATCCTCCTTACAAGTGCAAAAAAATCGACTAGACTCTTCCTGGTAGACGGGTGTATTTGCTAAATCTGGAATCGTACACAGCGTGGCAATAAAATATCATCTCTTAGAGTCTTCAGATGTGATCAGATCTGCAAAGGTTTGGATTCTTGCCAACATAAACAGCATGGAAGTTGCTTGTAGACAGCGCCACATATCTTTGCTTAATAGCAGCAGCTAGCAGCACATCATGTGTCCCCTTCACATGCCAGTGTTCGTATTGCGTTGCTGGGAAGAGCCAACTTCATCACACGTGTGTGTTTCGTCTCTCCGAGGCGAATTGATTCACCCGTTGATTCCTTTTTCCACCGCGTGAACACTTCACACATAGTGAGAAGGACTTGTATTTGTAGTAACAGTTATAACACTTATACCAACACGTAGTGCGCTTCAATAAGACCCTCTCCCACAGTTTTATTTTTGCATTTTATTATGGAAATGCTAGCATGCAAGTCTCAGTAACAACATAGGGAGCCTTAACATGGGATGAAGGTCTTTAGGGCTTCCTGATGCTGTAATAATAGCTGGATAACATTTTAAGATGATCGTGTACAGCTACTTGGATTTATTTACTCAGTAGGAAGATGTGACACAGACATATTAAAGCGCATTTTGTACTTTAATTCTGTTGTGTGAAGTCTCTGTGTTGTTTTGTGTATAGAATGATGAAATAGTATGAAAGAGAAACGGGTCTGTTGGACGCAGTGCAAAGAGGAAGACTGGTGTGCCTGGAGGAACCAGACTGAATGAACACGAATGCACTGAATCATGGGAAAGGGCTACAGTTTTTGATGATGCCATCGTTCACAAAAAGACATTGACACATGCGGTCCGAGTGCCGGAAATTCAACCAGTTTGCAGTAAAGCAATACCGCATTTAGCTGGCTAATAGCACACGGTATGCATTACCAGCCTCAGTGGAGGGTTAGGGTAACAGTCACTATTCTGCAGAAACAAATTTTAAAGGTGAGACATGAAATGATGGCTCCTGGTTCTAGGTTTCCTTCCAAACTGTTCATTAAACTCTCAAATGCAGCCTCTGATCACAAATGTAAAGATACGGTACTTGTTTTATATTAAAGTTTGTTCTTTTTTGTCCTTGGTGGTACATTTAAATCACAAAAGTAGTTTACTAATGTACATAAACATCAACAATCTTTACAGAACTGTACAACGTGCTCACATCCACTGTGAATAATTTAATACTATGGCACCGTACACCTTTCTAGCACATTCCCAGAGCGGAAACTTCCAGAAAATTCTTTTAGATCATTAACATAGTTCAACAGTCATGCATGTGGTAGTTCACATTTATCATACATTCACATTCTCACTGTGACGTGTAACCAGGTTTGACCAAAGTGCGTTTAGTACTAAATAAAATCAAAATAACAGCAAATACAAATGGCTAAACCCTATGAGAACAATTAATGGCAGTTTTCAAACTCAAACTTTTGCTAAATAATTGTCCATTTGTCACAGTGACCATGTGCAGGAGCTTACAAAGTAAAGTTTGTTCATAAAAGTTTGTTTACTTTGTAAACTTTTCTCACTTTAATCTTACTAATACATTCATTGGAAGCCCTAGAAAATTATTTAAGCAAAGACACTACAGTTTGATCAGTCAGTTACACACTTGTAAGAATAAGTTTAGAATGTGAGACAGGAGATAATAACTCATGACTCCAGGTTTTCTCTCAAACTGAAGGAGAGTTCTCTCTTCTATAGTTTTATACACAGATTGGAACCAACTTCTGTCCACTGGCCCCTACTGGCAGCAGTGCACTCATGTACGTAAAGGAAAAAAAACCAAACAAGGGCAAAGCCTGTACCCAAGCATGCAGGTTTGGACAAAACACATCCAGACAAATGATATATTGACACAAATGTGACCACACATTGAGCGTGTCACATGCTCCCTGCCAAAATAGATGACTTCTGACAAGAAACATTCCCAAATCTCATAAACTGAGATAACAATAAAACTCTTATTTGTGTTAGTACGAGGTATGTAGGGATATCCTGTATAAGATGTGATTTGGTATGGTTGTTGGATGTAGTAAGGGATGTTCCACCAAAGCATTCCTGGTGGACTATACTACATGTATACCACACTGTGTACTGGGGATGGATGTAGTGAGCTCACTAAGCATCTGACATGTAAGCATCTGTTTTGCTCTTCTTTCTCTAGTGTACAGTCAGGTCCATAAGTACTTGGACAGTGACACAATTTTCAGTATTTTGCCTCTGTACACCACCACAGTGGATTTGAAACAATGCAGTCAAGATGCGATTGAAGTGTAGACTTTCAGCTTTATTTCAAGGGGTTTAACAAAAGTATCGCATTAACCATTTAGGAATTACAGCCATTCATGAACTTTTAAACATTGTCCCACATTTTCAGAGGCTCAAAAGTAATAGAACAAACTAAAATAATAATGAACATAAGGATTATTTTTAATACTTGGATGCATATCCTTTGCAGTCAATGACTGCCTGAAGTCTGGAACACATGGACATCACCACATTCTGAGTTTCCTCCCTTCAGGTGCTTTGCCAGGCCTTTATTGCAGCAGTCTTCAGTTGCTGCTTGACTGTGGTCCTTCTGCCTTCGGTTTTGTCTTCAGTAAGTGAAAAAGCATATTCAGTTTGGTTGAGGCCAGATGACTGACTTGGTCATTGAAGAATATTGCATTTCTTAGCCTTGAGAAGCTCTTGGGTTGCTTTCACTGTATGTTTTGGGTCATTGTCCATCTGTAGTGTGAAACGCCTTCCTACCAGTTTTGCAGCATTTGCCTGGATCTGAGTAGATAGTATTCACCCTGCTACTTCCATCAGCAGTTACATCATCAAGAAACACCAGTGACCCAGTTCCATTGGTAGCCATACATGCCCATGCCATAGCACTGTCTCCACCATGTTTGACAGGTGAGATGGTATGCTTTGGGAGCCCTTTCTTTCCTTCTCCATACCCTTCCCTTTCCATCATTCTGGTACAAGTTAATCTTGGTTTCATCTGTGCAAAGAATCTGGTTCTAGAACTGGGCAGGCTTTTTTAGATGTTTTCTAGCAAAGTCTAATCCAGCCTTTCTGTTCTTAAGTGTTACCGGTGGTTTGCACCTTGCGGTAAACCCTCTATTTATATTCATGAAGGCACCTCTTGATTTTAGACTTTAACTATGATATGCCAACCTCCTCGAGAGTGTTCTTGACTTGGCTAGATGTTGTGAATGGGTTTGTTTCTTCACCAAGGAAAGAATTCTCAGATCATCCACTTTAGTTGTCTTCCGTGGTCTTCCAGGCTTTTTAGTGTTGCCGAGTTTGCCGGTGCATTCCTTCTTTTTAAGAATGTACCAAATTGTTGATTTAGCCACTCAAAGTTTTTGCTATTTCTCTGATAGGCTGTTTTGTTTTTTAAGCCTAATGGTGGCCTCCTTCACTTGCATCAATACTTCTTTGGGCTGCATATTCCCATGGACAGCTACCAAATTCAAATTCAACACGTGGAATCAACTCCAGACCTCTTACCTGCTTAATTTGTCATGAAATAATGAGGGAAGAGGTAATATCTGACCACAAAACTGCTTGTCAGTCAACTGTCCAATAACTTAATGCGATACTTTTGTTAAACCCCTTGAAATAAAACTGAAAGTCTACACTTCAATCACATCTTGACTGCATTGTTTCAAATCCACTGTGGTGGTGTACAGAGGCAAAATACTGAAAATTGTGTCAATGTCCAAGTACTTATGGACCTGACTGTATCTCTTAACATCAGTGTGTGTGTCAACCACAGAGGCAGTCTGGCGCCTCTCTAGCTATTTGGGAACGTCATGCTCTCTGTACATGTTCTTTTCACCTTCTATTTCTGGTAGAATTTCCAGATCAGGACAGTAATTGGTCCCATACTGCCATTCTCTTGAGCATTATTCTCTTCTTGTGGGTACTTGGAATGGTCTTTCTTCCTCTACAAGTGAGTGGGCTGATTCTGTTACAGACTTGATTCATTTGAACCACAGGAGGCATCTTCCAGTGAATTTCCTCTGTTGGTCCTGTTTGGTATATCGATACTCTTATCCAATAATCATCTGGGCTCCACTTGTCCTCCGAATCACTTGTGTTCTTGCTGTGGTCTTGTGATGCCGCATCTTTAGCTCTGGATTGACTGACTTTATTCAGGTTGTTTTTCATCTGTTAACTTGTTTGGTCATAGTGGGTCTGGTGCAGGATGCTGCACCTTTATGTGTCTCCTGGTTCTGGTTCATTTACACACACTGATTATCTGCTACCATTTCCTTTACCATGTAGATATTTTGTTCTCAGTATTACTTCAGCTTGCCAGGCTCTCCTCACTCGCTGAAATTCCTAACAAGGACTCCATCAGTTAGCTGTAAAACTAATACCCTGATCTTGTCATAGTAAGATTTGCCTCTTACACTCGATTGCCTTCTGTTTTCATCGGCAATCCGATAAGCTTCCGTCATCCTCTTGGCCCATTTTTCTGCATAGCCCTTTTGTGACACTGCATCTTTTTCCTCTAATCAGTCCAAACAACAAACGGACAAGGAGATGGATATGTTGCCCATGCAAGAGGTAGAAGAGCGAGTACCCAGGGGATTCATATTAGGTGCAGTTGTATGCATGTACTATTTGATGTAGATGGTCTTTCCACCTTTTCTTCTCCATATTTGTACGTATCTGCAGCATCTACAACAATGTTCAGCTCAGTCTCTCAACAGAATTTCCTTGATGATGACATAGGCACATTCTTGGGTGTCTGACCCCTGACAAGAGCAGAAAAAATCATTTTCAAACTTACTCCAGGGGTCATGATGTAACTTTGCAGGATATCCAACATATAGAATCATAAAATGTATGCTCAGCTGCTAACCATCCAGAATTGTTTTTTTGCTGGCTAAATTCAGGCAAACTATGTGAAATGACCTACCACTATGAGAAATATACTCATTGATCTCAAGAGGAAAGTGGCACAATGTGTCTGCATCCATATTCACCTTCCCAGGTCAATACTTTATGTAAAAGTAAAAATCCGAAAGTTCCTCAACACAACGATGATCAACTGCATCGAGCTTTGCGTTACTTATCACATTTGTTAAGGGGTAGTTGTCTGTGTACGTACACAGTGAAATGCTGTGCATAAATGATGTAGTGTCTGAATTTCTTTCACATTGCCCACTTTAGAGGTTTGGAATTTCAACTTTCCACTCTGCAGTTTGTAATAATAACCTGTGCTGTAGTCAATTTCTGGGACCCGTACCTTATAACTTGTAACTTCCTTTCTTGGTACTGATAAAGAACTGCCCCGAGACCCTCTTCTGTGGAGAATTAACAGTAACTCAAAATTTGGCTATGAATGGCTTGACAAGATTGGCAGGTATGTCCGCAAGTCCCTCCAAGGTCTTTTGCTGTTCATCTGTTGACACCACTGTGGTTCTGGAGGACAACTAAGGGCCCTTGATTCTACTTCTCTGTGTATGAAACCTCTTTACATCAAACAATTTGTGATCTCTTGTGCTTCCGGGCTAACACACCTCCAAGGTCCTTTGGGTCAGTCTTCCCCTTCTGAAAGTACAATGCAATCTATGTACCCGACTTATTGGTGAAACAGGTCTCCCTTCTCCTAACTGAATTTCATGGCGTGTCTCTGTGAAATTCAGTGTCACACAAGGGCTACGCAGAAATGCTCTCAAGACTAAACCCCCCACGTGTCCTTCAAAAGATTGCCTGAAGCACATGAGTTCATCTAGGTTTGGGGTGCAAATTTGTTTTGAAGGGAGACTAAAATTTAAACTCCATACTCTTCTGGAATACTGCCCGTGCATTATAGAGTCCAAATGAGATTTAAATTGACAAGATCCATTCATACAGTCCTCACAGTGTTATGAAGGCCTGATTGTAGGCTTTACCTTGGTGCAGGATGTTGAACCAGGTTGACTGAAAGCCCCAGGGTGTCAATTAAAAGTTGAATTCTCTGTTAACTGTCAGGCTGTTGTGGTTAGATTTGGTTAATGTCTTCATCTTAATAAAACTCACAATCTGGTCCTCTCTATAAACATATTGACCTGATGGCACTCCAACTGAAGTTCCAGATCTATGTGGCTGGTGCTTACTACGGCAACTATCTTAGTCCCAGTCGCTCAGATCTTTACTGAGCCGGTTCTGTCATCTCTTGACTCTGAATTGTCAGCATTATCGGACTGGGATGGTTGTTGAGGCCGGGTCACTTTGTGTCTCTTCACAGTGATCCACTCCTGTTTCCTGGCTGATTAAGTTCCTTCAGACAGCTCACGACTCTATGGTCTTCTTCACCACATGAACAACAGTGGGGGGGGGGGGGCAATTTAGAAGGTTCTGTTCAATACGCTTTAGACAGCCATAAACCCTTCCACCTCTCTGTATTGTGGGGACCTGCTGGTTAGCGGTGACAGTGCTGGTCACACTAGGAGACTCATCTCAACTATCTTGGTGTGCACATCTATCTTCTCAGTTGTATAGTGTCGGAATTATGTCTATGCTTGGCACTTTCTTTCTTTACACTGGAATCCTTCAACAGATTTGCTTCAAGCTATACACTGTATGCATGAGGGTGCCTTTGGATGACCATGGCCTTTCATTTTAGTCACTTGTGGTCTTTTTTACTTGCTGTAATATGGCCTCATCTGTCACATTCCTATCTGGAAGTACAGGTCTCATTTCCTACCAAAGTCATTGTGTTTAGGTCAAAACCCCTGGTACACAAATAAATCTTGAACTGTGTCTGGGTGGTACTTTATTTTTACTACATCTGTTCGCTTTGATGAGAATAGGATTTGTTGTTTGTAAGTCCTATCAAAGGGTACAAAAAATGTTCCCATGTTCTTTTTGCTGCATCCATATCAATTCTTGAAACTATTCTATATTGTTCTTCTCTTAAATGAGACTGAAGAAAACCCTGCTGTTATGCCGTTATTTTTCATTTTGGCTTATAATTCTAAGCATGACTATTTGTGACTCACAAAATCTCTTTTACTCCTTCATCTACTTGTTTACAGGAATTCTTTCAGCTGATATCTGATGTCTCTTCATCTGTTTGAGCACCCCATATCTTGAACTCACAGCAGTATAGACAGAAGAGGTCTCATAGAGTGACAGCGTTCTGTGGTCTGGAGCATAAGTGCTTTCATGCATTGGAGCAGTTTATTACTTAGCTCCCTATAATCTCAAGGTACTCCCTGACCCTTATTGTAGGTGTCTTGGTGGCAGCAATCTGGAGTGTGTTGCTGGTTGTACCTGGTGTTGTAGTGTCAGCTCTGCTAAGGTGTAGTGATATACGTGTACCATCAGCAGTGGGATCCAGTGTGACTGTTCTGCATCATCACTCCCTTAACACCGGTGTTACCATATGAGTTACATTCTTGTATCACATTCTCAGTTGTCTCTTTCAAACCCAACAATTCAACCATCCTGAGACTCCAGCAAATGCTTACTGTGCCTAAAAGCTTCGAAACTCAAAGCTTGAAACACCCTTCCTCGCCCTCCAGTTCAAGTCCTGACGGGTCCCTGTTTGGCACTGGAACAACCAGTGGTTGACTCTTTTGGTCACTACCAGTAGCAATGCTCTCATATACAATATGTAAATCCCAATCCTTTCTAGGACCAGACAAGATCAAAGGCTGTGCCTAAACATGCAGGTTTGAACAAAATACATCCAGGCAAAACAAATGATATATGAGCACAAATATGACCACACATTATAAGCATCACATATATGCATGTGAGAAAATACATGGCTTTTTATAACAAGGTAGACTCAAAAAATGTCTGAGTTTTCAAGGCTGAGCAAACACTGGAAAATAGTTTAACTTGATGGAGAACAACATGACCAGTTTTATAATTTACAGTGACAGAAATCAGAGAGTAACATCAGATTGCTATGACATGCATTTGAACAAAAAATAAAGCAAACACAGGGAGACGATGGCCAAAAGCATCTGTCATGTTTCTGTATAACAATCATTTTTTGCAGTCATTAGTAATTCAATTTTTCAGCTCTGAATTTCCCACAGAGGTCCTTTGTGAACCCAAGGTGCCGTTGCAGCTCTTTCCGGAAGACAGCTAGCTGCAAAACCCTGAGCCGGGAGCTGCAAGGACCTGCAACGCTAGTCCTTGGATTAGGACAAATCAGCTCTTATTAAACACGTGGGAGCCTGACCCAAAGTGGCCCTCCCAGCGTCTCGACCAGCGGGTCCAAATTACCAGGCTTTTCCACATCACCATTACCTGACCAGAAATTCTCAAGTGTGCTGCTGCTTGAATAAATCTTTTATCAATGTATGCAGGATTTTTTGTTGCAAAAATAAGGCTTTTGGGCATAGGTCAGGGCCTGACCTTCCCACATTAGACTCACAGTGCTAGTGTGTGTGGTGTAATAATATTTGCTCTTTTTCCTCTGCATGGCTTCTTGTGTGTGGTGCTTGCTAAGCTGCAGAAATCCTGACTACCGCTGTTGTTCTGGAGAAATTTAAAGTCCCCAGAAAAAAACAATGCCCTTCGTCCCCGCTGTCCAGGCGTGACCATAGATGGGCGCTTCCACAATTAAGCTGGGAAGTAGGGTCAGCCAGCCGTGATTTGGCCTGACTGGCAACGGCTCAGCATGTGAGCAGACTGCTGCTGAACCCTGACAAAGAACGCCACTGCCGCCCTGCGCCTTTGTAGTCTGAGGAAATTATACTGCCACAGTTTCTGCTCTCTTTGTTTTATTTTTATTTTTCGCTTCTGCTTTAGTCTCCGGGGATTCGGATTGATTGTTAAACTGCCCTTTTTTTGGCACTGTCACTTTGATTCCTCAGCGTTTCAGGGGAATTGTCCACATTGCAGTAATGTGTGAATGCGAGAGTGAACGAGTGAAGAAGTCCTCATTCATAGTCGTGATGATACTTTGATAAAAGATTGATAAAAACTGCCAAATGACTGTATGTGAGAGTGTATATGTGACTGCCCCATGAGATACTGGAATCCTGTTGAGGGTGGGCCCTTGCCTCACACCCCATGTTTCCAGAATGAGCTCCTGACCACTGTGACCCTGCACTGGACAATGGTTATTGATAATGGACCAGTGCATATTTGATGGATAAGTGAATGAACCATTTAGTTTGTAGGCAATGTAGCATTTTGACAACCCTATGCTTTGTTTAAAAATTCCTTTTAGACTTGTATTTTTAAGATGAAAAAAAACGGAGAAGCTGGTTTGGAAATTTGCATCTTTTTAATCACATATAAATTTTTACTCCAGTTTGTCTCCCTAGCCAGACTTTTTACACATTTAAAGAGCAAAATTGGTATCTTGAACCAGATCAAATATTTAAAGGTTACAGCAAAGGCACCAAGCTGGATCCACATGGATGGCTGCAGACAGAAGAGCAGAAAGTGTCATAAATATTGTCAATGACAGAAGCCTAATATGACTACAGGAAGATAATGGGATAATACAGCAAGGCAAATAAAACAGCAGTAGCCACAATTTACGTACAGCTCTCTATGTAAAACAGTGTTCAGTTTAAAGTACATGGCACTTGGGTGTACGTAAGCATCAATTTTAATAATACTTTGCACTTCACATGAATTTCAGGCAGTAAACTGTTTACTGGAAGTAGATACAGGAGATGCAGCTGTCATTTTCCATAAACAGCAACAGCTGAAAAAAG
Source organism: Heterotis niloticus (assembly GCA_018136845.1). Lineage (NCBI taxonomy): Eukaryota > Metazoa > Chordata > Actinopteri > Osteoglossiformes > Osteoglossidae > Heterotis > Heterotis niloticus. Next base: position 26,063,227 of record CM030890.1, read on the forward strand.
TTTCATTGTGCCTTGACTGGATGTTCAAGAATGGACAGTAACACAAATAGTTTTTAACAGGGAAACAAAGCCACGTGGTAAACAAAAGGTAATGCGTAGCAACAAGAAAGGAAGTGCCACCCTAGGACAGAAATAGTTTGTCTGTACAATGATTCTTCAGTTAGATGTTGCATGCCGTAAATATTTGTGCGTGCTGCTAGTCATCTCGATTTATGTATAATTTCAGGGTACTTTTACTAAGTTTGTATCAGCAATAAATAATGCAGGCTGCCATAGGCTGGTGTCTTGTCTAGGCTATACGCTTCCTTGCCAAGTGCCCAGTTGCTTCAGAATTTCATAAATAAATAGGAAAACAATTTTTAGGCATCCAAAGTAGGTAACTATTTAGGCTCAGTTAGAGTTGAGAATTGACAAGCACCACTGAGTCAAGTCTGACTGTTTGCCATTGCCTTCTTCCTGCATGTTTTTTCCTTAGAGTGTAGCAAATACAGAGGAGAACCTGCAAACTCCAGACACACACTTGAGCCAGACTTGAACCCACTGCATCCCCTTTAGTTTGTGTTACATTCACTCATTTATTCATTCAAGCCATTTACAGTTGTTGACCACTATACATCATGGTAATTTTTACTGGAACAATTCAGGCTGAACACCTTGGGCAAGAAGTGGGGGTTCAAATCCTGGTCCTCTGATGATGGAGCAACAACCTTAATGGCTACACTCGCACATACCGCATGCATTTTCTTTACAACTTACTTTAATAACTTATAGTCAGTAAACTTCACCAGTCAGAAATCATTCAGATGATTTTTTTTGATCTGTGACTGCCCAAGAGTAACAGTCTGAAGCAGACGCACCCGTGTGTAGCTACTTGTGTAACACTTCATGCATTTGCACCAAAGGGTTCATCATTTGTATGCAAATACATTTTCATGGAAGGATGGAGATTTATTGAACGTCATTATTGACACAATAATGCAAGGGCGGTTTTTCTTCTGTCAGAGAGGAAATCAGTCCTCCGTACCAGGAAGCCTCACGCCAAATGTGTGAATCGCACAGAGGAACGCACAAATGCTGCGCGCTGGGTGTGCAGCAGAAAAATTGAAGATGACAATGCGGTTTAGTGGCACGCAGTTTCCTCCTGTGTATTCATTTGCTGTGCTGACTCCTGGGGTAATTCCATCCTGCAGAAGCCTAACAGATGCAGTTTATTACACGCGCAGACGGCGGCAGAGCAGCGCACTGCTTTTTCTCGCTCCCCTCTCTGTGCTGATGTTCCTGAGTCTGGATGCATCCAGGCTGGACGGCGTGCTTACGGCTGCTGACTTAATCCTGCTGAGAAGAGAAGGCGTTGCTGCTGCCCTGCTCGCTCACATATAGCAGGTCATAGCAAAGCAGGTAATTGGTTCAAATGGAAAAATCACAATCGCACTGGGTGGGGAAGGGGATTGTGCTGCACGAAATAGTGAGACTGTTTGGTTTATCTGCCTTTCTGTCCTGGCTTGAATGCTGTCACACAAGCCCACTAGAGTACCCCCAGCCTTCAGCCTTGAAAGACCCCCTGTATTGTCAGGTGTCCTCTGTGAAATGGACTCATTTGCCCTTTTCTCTCCACCCCAGGTTGCGTTGCTGAATATGCAGTTAAATTGCGCCTATTTGTGGTCTCGTGCTTGTGGGATTGTTGGTTTTGTATGTATGGATGGGTCATGACCCCCCCAGGTGCTACAAGTCTGCCCCCCAGCCCCCCAGCCCACTATGCAGGCTTACCAAGCTGTGTTTCGCTCCTCAGGCCACCACACATATTTGTTGGCATTATGAAACATTTATCAGCCTTATCAATCCTTCCATATGATGCTGGTCTGAGGTGCGTGCGCACACGCACGCACACAAGAAAATGATGATCACTTACCATGAAGAAACCTTGTATCAGCTATATATATATACACACACCCACACTTGCAGTTGGTCCGCAACTGTCACAATACCATACATAGTATGTCATACTATATTGCTATAATCCTTCCTTTCCTCTAGATTCGGCCACAAGTTCTCATCAACCTCACATCTGATGTCCTCTCTTGCAATAAATCTAGGGTAGTATCTTTTGCCATGTTTATGATCCATCCTTGACGTTGCTCTGGTGTAATATCTTGGCATCCAGCAGTCATAGCATCCAGTAAGGATCATGTGGGCGGTGGTCATAGACCTTCCACCTCCATGCGGAAAAGAATTCCTGAATGGGGCTCAGGTAGGGGGAGTATGGTGGCAGAAACAACGACAACATCCTTGGGTGTGCTGCAAAGGTGTGCTCCACTCTGTGACTGCAGTAGAGTGGTGGAATGCCACATTATCCCACACCACAACAAATACTGATGCATTTGTGCTCACCCGCTCTCTCTCATCCTCTGGTACCAGTATCCTGGAGAGCTCATCGAGGAACAAAATGAGGCGCTCTGTGTTGTATGGGCCAGTGACTGGTTTGTGTGACACAGCACACATTGTGATGTTGGCCCCTCTCTCTCCTGGAACTTGTACAGTTACTCTTTGCCCTACAATGTTTTGTCCTCACTGCCATTGTTTTGTCAGGTTAAACTCAGCTTCATCCACAAAGATGAACACATGGGCTGTTTGCATGGCCTCCAACTCCATGCCCCTGTAACAGGAAAAACACAACGTACCATATTGTAAGGATTACATTACATTACAGTAGCATACATTACTGTGTACATGGCTCTGCTGTGTATGGTATGACCGCTTTAGTACATTGGAATTCAAACATTTGTACGGAACCTGTAAGGAAGACAGCTTTACTCAGAGCTGCGGATAGTTGATCCATTAGAGGCGCAATCCCTCTGGGGCAACTCTGGCGTACAAGGGTCTTGTTCAATGGCAGGGTAGTTGGGCTTGGACTGGGTTTCTACCCTGGACTGCTTTATTCGTAGTGTTTTACCTTCAAACCTACAACCACTTCTTCTTCTTCTTCTTTCGGCCGCTCCCGTTAGGGGTCGCCACAGCGGATCAAAAGCTTCCACTTCCTCCTGTCCTCTGCATCTCTCTCCGTCACCCCCACCACCTGCATGTCCTTCTTCACCACATCCATAAATCTCCTCTTAGGCCTTCCTCTCTTCCTCTTGCCTGGCAACTTCATCCCTAGCATCCTTCTCCCGATATATCCAGGATCTCTCCTCTGCACATGTCCAAACCAACGCAATCTCGCCTCTCTGACTTTGTCTCCAAACCGTTCAACCTGTGCTGATCCTCTAATATACTCATTTCTAATCCTGTCCATCCTCGTCACACCCAATGCAAACCTTAACATCTTTAACTCTGCCACCTCCAGCTCTGCCTCCTGTCTTTTGGTCAGTGCCACCGTCTCCAACCCATAAAGCATAGCTGGTCTCACTACCGTCTTGTAGACCTTCCCTTTCACTCTTGCTGGTACCCTTCTGTCGCAGATCACTCCTGACACTCTTCTCCATCCACTCCACCCTGCCTGCATTCTCTTCTTCACCTCTCTTCCACACTCCCCATTACTCTGGACTGTTGATCCTAAGTATTTAAATTCATTCACCTTCGCCAACTCTATTCCCTGCATCCTCACCATTCCTCTGTCCTCCCTCTCATTTATGCACATGTATTCTGTCTTAGTCCTACTGACCTTCATTCCTCTTCTCTCTAGAGCATATCGCCACCTCTCCAGGGTCTCTTCAACCTGCTCCCTACTCTCACTACAGATCACAATGTCATCTGCAAACATCATAGTCCACGGTGCCTCCTGTCTGATCTCATCTGTCAACCTGTCCATTACCATTGCAAACAAGAAAGGACTCAAAGCTGATCCTTGGTGTAATCCTACCCCCACCCTGAAAGCATCCGTCACTCCTACTGCAGACCTCACCACTGTCACACTGTCCTTGTACATATCCTGTACCACTCTTACATACTTTTCTGGCACACCCGACTTCCTCATACAATACCACAGCTCCTCTCTAGGTACCCTGTCATATGCTTTCTCTAAGTCCACGAAGACACAATGCAACTCCTTCTTACCTTCTCGGTACTTCTCCATCAACATCCTCAGAGCAAACAACGCATCTGTAGTACTCCTTCTCGGCATGAAGCCATACTGCTGCTCACTAATTGTCACCTCCCTTCTTAACCTAGCTTCCACTACTCTTTCCCATAACTTCATGCTATGGCTGATCAGTTTTATCCCTCTGTAGTTACTACAGCTCTGCACATCACCTTTATTCTTAAAAATAGGTACCAGTACACTTCTTCTCCACTCCTCAGGCATCGTCTCACTTTCCAAGATTCCATTAAACAATCTGGTTAAAAACTCCACTGCCATCTCTCCTAAACACTTCCATGCTTCCACAGGTATGTCATCTGGGCCAACAGCCTTTCCATTCTTCATCCTCTTCATAGCTGTCCTAACTTCCTCCTTGCTAATCCATTGCACTCCCCTATTCATAGTCCCTACATCATCCAGTCTTCTCTCTCTCTCGTTCTCTTTATTCATCAACCCCTCAAAGTACTCTTTCCATCTGCTCAACACACTCTCCTCGCTTGTGAGTACGTTTCCATTGCTATCTTTTATCACCCTAACCTGCTGCACATCTTTCCCAGCTCGGTCCCTCTGCCTAGCCAAGCGGTACAGGTTCAAACCTACAACCACTAAAGAACAAAATGCAGAAAACATGTATTTTATATTATTTGGTGTTAACAATATATTTTAGAAGGATCTTGATAGTGATTTAGCAAATTGTTGTCATTCGGTTTTCAATGTCTTTTTAACAGTTTTGGTAACAGTATGTAAGCATGTGCAAAACGGCCTCTGAAAATGTAATGTTTCGATGGTGGCAGATTTTGAGCGAGAAAAGAATCCGTGAATTTTGAGGCATTTAGTCACCGACTGCATTTTGTGTGAAAGCAATGAGAACTGATCCACAGTTGAGCCCACATAAACTGACGCTGTGGCAACTCTATGAAGAGTTTTGAGACTGTGACTTCAGTATTGCAAAATGTCTCTTAGCAACTGAAAAAAACTGTAATAAGAGTTTCATTTTATTATAAAGGCCTAGTTGGAGATCTGATTTATCCAGACAATGTGATTATTGCCTGTTTTATGAAGACTTGTGTTAGTCTGGCTTCATTGATTGGGAGAAACTAACATCTTTTTGCTGTGTATCTATAGAGAATGACCAACACAGCATGGGATAGCACTTTCAATTCAGAACACTTCATACAGCTTTTAATTTAAATGGCTCTTTCGCAGTTAGAGGCCATAGTGATGTTTACACATGGTACTGTATGAAATTTTAGCTTTTATGTAAAATATGGTGCTCAGCTATATAATGGACAGCTGAATATAGTAAAATGGTCTGTAAATCACAAAAATCATTAGCAAGTTTATTTATTTGTTTAAAACATTCAGGGGCTTTAGACCATGGCATGAAAATTAAACAGAAAATGAATACTTCAGCGGAGTGCATCCACGGTTACAGGAAGAAATCAACCTCTAAACAAACACCACCGATTTTGACCGATCTGCTGGAAGAAACAGGAAGTGAATTAGAAGTAACTACGTCATTACTTTATACACCATATTTCTGACACCTGATAGACCAGTTTGGGTTTCCTATAATGCTTTAACTTTTTAAGTTATGCATATAGTAGAGCTTATGCCAAATTGTCTGGGCAAGAAAAAGTTGAGGAGAAAAAGTTCCACTGCTTCAATACATCATACAACTACTATATCACTATTATGAGGTTTTGTGCATTTGCGATGACATTTGACATCGTGACTTTGTTCTTTTGCTCTTTAGCTGTTTTCCTGGCAGCAGATTTTGCGGTATTTGTAGCAATACAATTTACATTTTATTGAGATTCAGCTCAGATTTTTCATTTTCCATCTTTTGAAAAGTTTGTCTCTTCCATTTAATTCAAATAAAAACACAGTTTTGAGCCCCCATTGTCATTCAGCCAGCAGAGTAGGTGACTTGCAGGTATCTGAGCTGAGCAATACTTCTGCAATAACACTGCATCTCCAAGGCCCTCGACTGCATACTATTATTTCACTCTCATTGGATCTGACAGTCAAGGGGAATAATCTGCGGGAATTATGTAGCGCTAAATGCTGAGAGGTCACATCTCAGAACACCTGAGCCGGACCGCAAAACTTACCTAAAACTTTTTCTGCCAACAGTTGATTGTCGGACAATGTTAATATCAAGCGAATTACTGGGTAGCTGGAATATATTATTAGAGCAGAAATTCCCCTAGAAATTTTAAATTAAGACCCCAGATCCGGGTTACTGAACACCATCTTCTTTCCCTGTGTTAAAAATTAATATGTAAAACAAAACAGCCTGTTTTCTTGTCTTCTGCGCACGAGACCCTCGCAGCAAACTGAGGATCTCTGTGCCTCTCTTCTTTTGCATGGGAATTATGATACTGAGCCAAAATCTGCACCCATAGTGTTTGTCCCCTTCTATGTTGCTCATATTATGTGTTGTTATCTGTTTTAAGGCTATAATCTGAAAAATGAATCTTTGCATGCAGCTTGGATGTGCGCCATTTAAAGAAAGTGTTTTCTGCATGCTGGCAATAAATTGTTTATTTTGTGAATGCCTTGGTAAAAATTGCTCCAAAAAGGCATAGTTAGTTGAAAGATTTAAAGGTTATTATCAAATGCAGGCAGCCCCATGTTGAACCATGCAGTGACGGTAAACTGTAGTGGTGTGCCGTGCTGCTGATATGGGTCAGGAGGCCATAGATTTGATAGCCCTCCGTTTTGTCCCTGGAGACATCTTTCTAAAACAAATTACCTACAAAATAACTCTACCCAAAGGCACCGACATATATTTTGTTAGTATCACGATAGGGAGAGCGTATGGCTAATTCCAGGGCCCTGTCTGTTTACTTTGGAATGACTGTTTGTGCCATCTGGAACTTCTCTAAAGATCCTCCATGTCCAATCTGTCCTGTGTTAATACAATGGCATCAGTGCTCAGGAACTCAGCATCACAAACTGTAATTTAATGAAGTACAGTTAACAACTGCACAGTTAAATATGGCCGGGGTTTAATTCATTTTGCCAATTTAATTAACCTCTGGAAACTTTTGAACACCACTGTGCTCACTCAAAACTTATCTATGAAAATGATTTCCTAAGAGACCATGCTTGTGCCATGGAAAGAACGAGCTTATGAGATCCTAGGCTCTAACTTGCAATAACAGGAGGTTTAAAAACACCCCTCGCCCAGACGGCTGGCACGGGCCAATTTGCGTGCGAGGAATGACTGACATTCAATTTCCACTGTCCTGCCACGCAAACTTGGGCCCTCTTCTCTGTCTAGCAGGCAGACTTTTAAGCTTTACAGGATGACAAAGGAATACGAGCTATTGTGGAAAAATAATTTATCCCAACGATATTGTGTGGATTGACCTCATCTCCATTTTGCTGTTTTTCCATTGTTCTTCCCTTCCTCTTCATAGGACTGTTTAAAACATGTTGGATGAAGAACTATGTGAGCATTTAATAGGTGATTCCAGCATGTTTACATTATGTTAGCTCTTCACTACTTTCTCATTCCCGAAATTAAACTGTCCAAGGACGATACGGTGGTGCAACAGGGTGTGCTGATGCCTCACAGCTCCTGGACTGCTTGCCTGATGTGAGGCTGAAGCCCAGCTCAGGGGGTCCGTGTGGAGTTTGCATGTTCTTCTCCGTGTTTGCAATCCTCTAAGGTAAAAAAGTGCTGCAAGAAGGCAATAGTAGACTACTTCTGGCCCTCCTTGCCTTGGAAACCATATTGTTGGTCACCTAGGACTCAGTAATGACTCAATGGCACTTTCCTATTCCCAAACTGAACAAAAGAGTGTGTATATATTTCCATGACAGAAACCCTGCTCATGTCTGTCACAAGGTGATACCATGTGCGCTGTGTGCAACAGGCTGAAGAATATCCAGAAAGCCACACAGCGAGATTCGTCTTTTTGAAATCAATGTAAAACATCACATACACTTCTTTAACTTTTAAAAGCTTTAACTGAGAGTAATAATTCCAGCAGGGCTGCTGGCCCCATTGATCCTCTTTTGTGCCCTAACCTGAGCTGCTGAAAAAAACTGACAGCTGCGTAAGAGGATAAAATTTTGATTCAGTCTGGGCAAGAGTACGAACCACAATGTAAACTGATGACATTAACAGTAGTCGCCATTGACTGCTGCTCATCGAGGTGCTAGCTGGCATTTTTACTTGCCAAAACAAGTAGCAGAGTGTGTGTTTCTGTAGGCAATATTGTCATGTCGCTGTTGACAGCAGGGAGAAAGGACAAAGGCCAGGATGGAGCCAGAAGCATCTGCTCAAATGGCCTGCAAGACCCTCAGTCCTGAGCCTTGGCCCAGGCTGCTAAGGTTGTCTGTGTTGGGAGGTGGGAACCCTTACCTGTGGCTGCACTGTTGCTACAGGCGGATAACCTGGTTAGATCACTTGCACAGTGGCCCGGTGACACAGCTCCATAAATTCACTCCCCACTTGCTTACAGTGACAAGAATCGCCTGTGAGCTCCTGCAGTTCTGTTTCCAAAGTGAACTTTACTATATAAACCGGAGTCGCTGTAGTTTTAACTCCTGTGAATGCATTTTAGTGGCCATGACTGAGCACCTACTGTTAACAAACAGTTAAGATGATGAAGTTATGGAGGAAGTTTACGTATATGGAATTCCTCAGCCTTACAAGCCTAACCTCATCCTGAAAAGGCAAACTCTTGTAAACTGGGGATGCAATTTCCATTCATTTTAATGATAAAATTTTTGATGAATTCCTGAGCCCCAACACAGATCCATTTATGGTGAAATATCACTATTAAAATGGACATGAATACTTTTATAGGTAACATTAGTTACCTTAACAGCATATAGCAAGGCAGCTTTTCTTCATTTCTTATGCTGTAATATTGTATGCTTGCCTCTGCTCTTACCGCTATTTTGCAGCTATTATGTACCACGGACTTAATAAACAATGCCAAACAAAACAAACATAAATTTGAAACTATATGCTTACATAATAATTCAGCTTTTAATGAAAAAAGTTTTGTAAACTGAAGTAGTGGCATTTATGATATTATATGGAACCATTTGCAACCTTGCTTTCTTGTAAACTGAATGCATGTATCACAGGGGGAGTGGCTGCACCTCCTGTATCTACAAAGCAAGAAAGCCTGAGATTCCATAAATTGGTGGCAGTAGCATCAGTTATTCTAATGCGGTCTTGCTGGGTGTATTGTACACCGAGGCCATGCTGTTTAGATTAGGACAGCATAATGAGGACTTCATTTCAACTTTTGAATTTTTGTGTGCCACCCAGGTTGGTGCCCCACACTACATTTGAGACTGATGTTAACGTCTGGACCCTCTTCATTCCTGCGTGAGATAGTAAGGCAACACGAAGGCACGGGAAGCCAACCGCTCTTTCCAACAAGCGTCGGCAGGCTAAGTTGTGGCCAATTTCTGCCCAAGTTCTTTCTCCCACCAGCCATTAAAGAGGCAAGTTCTGCCAGGCGCCAGTGGACATGCGTGAAATTACAGCCGTCGATACTCTTCCACCAGGTGCCATGGGGAAACTGAATTCACAGGGAGGAAATGAGAAAAAAAGCCCTGAAACACTATACCGTGCCTACACTCGGCTAAGCATTAAGCCCAGCGCAGCTCCATTGTGCGCTGCATAATTGTGCTCTCACAGACAGTAACAAAGTTAGATTTACAGAAAGCCCCTGCATTAATCTGCAGGATCAGGAAAGTTGATCAGCCTGGTTTGCATTTACGGCGCTCCGTGCTTTTAGAAACTCCACTTTGCAGAGACGGAATTTTCCCGGTCCTCCCCAAATGGTGGGAGACAGATAGCAAGAGAAAGGGAGCAGAAGCTGCAACTGATACCTGGACAGAAAGATGCTTCGTCCATCCTAAACGGAAATATGTGCTCCCCCTTGTTGCGTGCCGTTTCTTTCTCAACTTGCACATCTACAGTTGTAGCAATTTGACCGCCTGGGCAAATTAAGCGCTTGAATAATACATAGCAATAGCCCCATTAATTCCAGATTCACACTTTATATGTGCCTGAGCCATAACACTTTATCTGTAAATGCTGCTGTCCCTTCCTCCCTGAGGGTGACACTGCCCATTACCAACGCAGATTCTAAATCATGTTAATTCGTGAAGCTCTTCTCTATGAGACTGTGCACCATAGAGAAGCTAGGAACAGTCTGGTAAACCACCGACGCTTTGTTGGTTACCATATGATAGAAAACCATTGACTTTCACATGAACTACTAAAAATACATTGCTCAGATTCTGCATCAGAGCTCAGTAGGGCTATTGATATTATTATGATTTTTCTCGAAAATATACAGTATAACTTTTGTAATAATGCTGTATTATCATCTTCCCATACACTGTATGGCCAAAAGTATGTGGACCCCCATCCAATGCTCAGCTGAGCTGTTTCAGCCTAACCCACGCAGCATACAAACAAATTCGAGACAACTGTGTGCTTCCAGCTCTGTGGTCATATGTTTGCAAACTGAGATAATGTAGTATTATTAAGCAGTAGTAAAATCAAGGTGAAATTAACACACAGCGTTCACACCGTTTTTGTCTTTTCAGCAACTTTGGTGCCATTTTCAGTTGCTCTAACCTGTAGTGTGACTGTACCCACTTAACATCAGAGAGGACATTTAAACAAACAACTGTTTTGGATGACGCAGTCAAGCTAATGGTTTCCAAAATTCTGCATGCTGCCTGTGGTCAAAAAAGTGGTAAGTTTTATGTACGAAAAATCAAATCAGGATTATGTCGTAAAACACATCTTACTCAAAATAACAATATTAACTGTTATGTGAAAATTTTTCATTAGCTGCACCCTCACGGCATACAAATGCATTCCCGACATATTTTTTGGCCACAGTTTGGGAAAGAAGCTTCTCTCCTGTTTCAGCATGACTTTGCCCCCCATGCACACAGTGAGCTCTATAGACACATTGTTTGCCTAGGTGGCTGTGGAAGAACTTGAGTGGCTGCACAGAGCCCTGATCTCAACCCCACTGAATGCCTTTGGGATGAATTGGAATGCCAAGTGCAGGCCAGGCCTTCTCGCCCAACATGACTGGCTGACCCCACCAATGTGCTTGTGGCTGAATTGGCACACGAAAAGCCTTTTTAGAAGCAGTTAGAGCAGCAAGGCGGGGGAACGACTCCGTATGAATTCTAATGGGTTTGCAATGAGATGTTCAGCAAGCACATATTGGTGTGATGCTCAGGTGTCCACATACTTTTGACCACACAGTGATTCTTTTCTTCATTTTGATTCAGCGAATAAATGGAGTATGGTTTTAGCCATGTATTGATCACACTGAAAATATTTATTTCTGCTGAACCAGTTTGTTGTGATAAAGCCAAAAGCACATTTCATTACTGACCCCCAGCCAGCATTTACACATTGCCACCATAAATAAAGCATGTGTTTTCCTTATCCAGCCTCAGGGGCTACCGCTGTTATTCTCAGGCACGATAACTGCCCAGAAAGCCAGCCGAAGTTTTCACCGGTAGGGTCTGCTTTGCACAATGAGCAGTTTGCTGAGTGTTGCCAAGTTTTTAGTAAGTCTATTAGCAAGCATGTCCAGCTGAAAATAAAATCTCAACAAGAAACAAAATGATTACACGGACACTTAGCACATGAAAGGTCTTATTTATAGTGTGTACAGATAAGCTGGTAATGGAAAAAGTGCAGCGACAGTGATGGATAATTCAGTGCTAATATTTAAAAAATTCTAGCTCTGCAGACCAGCTTACATAAAGAGCTGCCGAAAATTTTGAATCCGGCCAAAGGTCTACACTGGGGTGTGTGCTACGCATAAAGCAAATGCAAACATCTTCATCGGGACTCTAGGTGAGTCCTTGGTGGAGTAACTCATAGGCTTCACGGCAGTGGTGGGAGTGAGTGAGTGACACGTGTGCAAGTTGCAAGTCTCAAGTTTTAACCTTCAAGTCTCAAGTCAAGTCCCATGGTACAGTGTTTAGAGTCGAGCAATTCACAAGTTGAGTCATTTTGAATTCTAGCATCCACATTTAATGTAGTAATTTGGCAAGACACTTGCTTTGTGCAGCCCTGTTCTATACATTCAGAAACAAGTTTATTTTAATGCGACATCGGGGCTATTGGATCGCCAACAGTGAAATACAATTGCAAAAACCTACAGTATATTAGTAAGATCAATACTTTCAATATAAATTAACTGTGGAATAATTTTAATGTTTCTTTCATTCTGCATTAAAGAATCAGAACAACTTTTTCATTTCTTTTACTTGATGGTAACTATGGGAAGCACCTGGTTATTTAACATTCCAAACTCTGACACACACACGGCATATTTGGTTAAGAACATTTATAATTTGCCATCTATACGGAATATTTCAATTAACTGAACCCGATTACATTTACGTGTCGATCAGCGATGGACTGCATGTACGACAGTGCTTTGTAGCCTAACAGCAACAGGCTGTGACATGTTATGACTAATATATGTGTGTATATATATATATATATATATATATATATATATATATATATATATATATAGTATATGTACTATACGTATGTATTATAGGTTATATATGTACGGTACTATTATACGCCTGGCAACACAGTCATTTTGTATACGAGGATGTATACAAGTCCTGAGATACACGTTGCGTGCAGGCCAGGAAGCTGTTGCATTCACTGTGTCCCATTCTCCCATCGGGATTTCTACCCTTTTATAAACTTACGGGACCATGGACGGTCAGTAAATGCGGATGGATGTTGCCCAAACGGATGTCATGCTGCGCGCGGCTCTTCAACATAACGTAGACGTCAATAACAGGAGGAGCTCTAGGTTAACTCAGCAAATTAACAAGTGTGTGAACAAGAAAACTTAACTTTACCTTTCTCTATGGCGAAAGATGCAGAGGACAGGAAGAAGTGGACAAATTTGATCCGCTGTGGCGACCCCTAACAAGAGCAGCCGAAAGAAGAAGAAGAAGACCTTTCTCTATGGCATCTGAAGTTATGCGTTGTTGTGGCAGCGTCACTGATTCCAGGGCCAAAAACTTTGCATACTGCAGTTTATTTTTCTATACTTTGATGTACAACATATTGCATGAATCCAGAGCACTCAATCGGCACCTTCCACGGTGTCGATTCTCTCCACGCTCATTGACGTTGGGTCTGACTGTCCATGCTCCGAGTTTGAGTTTCATCACCCAATCATATTTCAACAAACAATAAGAAGGAAGACGATAGAAGTCCCTTTTTTCACATAACGAAACAAAAAGACATAACGTTAGACTGTAAAAGAAATAAAATAAATATATTTAATTAAAAATGTAAAGTCCATCCGAGTCATCAGTCTAAAGTCAAAGTCAAGTCGAGTCTTTTTAAAATTATCATCAAGTTGTCGAATTTACGACTCAAGTTTAAGTCAAGTCACGAGACCCTCATGTCTGCTCCACAGACCAAGGCAGTGGGATGCTCTGCTCGATGTACAGGCAAACTGAATAACCCGAGATAGATCCATGAGCACCACATGTTCCCGAGTGCTTCTGAGCTGCACCTGAGACTTTCAGTTATTCATACAAATAGAATGAAGGTGCACTTTTATTCCATAAATTCAAGGCTTACACAAGTTTATTAGACGTCACAAAGATGTACGAAAATTAGGCCTAAAAATGGAGCCGCATAGTTTCCACAGAAAACCAGTTTATCACTGACTTCTCTACTTTTTGTATCTGATGGTGAAAATATCCCTCTTTTGTTCTTGATATGTGGCGTTAAGCTTTGCTTTACAGCTGGAGTTACTGGTTCTTATTCAGTGAAAGCTGCAAGCACAGTTTTCACCAGGCCGTGACTCTTTCATATGAAGGACAAGAACACTAAGCTGCTTCAAAGGAGGAATAAATAAGTAAACGGATGGAAAGAATCTGCTGCCGCATGCCCCCTGCAACCAACGCACAATCGAAGAAAATGGCAGCCTTAACCTCTGGGCTCTCGCCCTGTGGCATATTTTGCCATTAGACTAAGTAGATGTATTCATGTTGGGATGAATGCAGTTTTTCCTCACTTTGCCAGTTTTTCACCCTGTTAGGATACTCAGCATTTGCTAATGATTATTTTTTTACTGTGGTTTTAATTTGTTGCATCCTCATGGATGCAGCCTAAAAACAGATGCTGCTACATTCAAGTTGCTAAACCCTACAACCAGCTTTTTTACCTTCTGTGCAGCAAAGATCTAACGGTTGTTTTGAGTTCCTGGTCATACCTGCATATGCTGTTTGGCTACAATTTGAAGAGCAAACAAAATAAAATTAAGGAAACTCCTGCTCTGGAAGAGGAAGCAATAACATCTCAGTGAGCCACAGAGTAAGTGGTGGCCACCTACCGTTAGTCTCATTTTCTAATCCAGCAGAGCGGTGGATAGTTGGTTTAATCCGCTTCCTGCACATCCCCACAAGTCGATAACCCCCCACCCGCTACCAAACACAAGGCATCGTGTGACCCATGGCAAAAAAACCCCGTCTTGAGTCTTTGCTGTGCCATCATTCTTCCGGGAGGTGATGTCTCGCGTGAGCCTTCAGCACCCCCCGCACCGTAATGTCTGTCAAAGCCCTGGACTTGGCAGGGCTGCTGCCAGGTAGACAAGAAGCAGAGTCTGGAGGGAGGAATCACGATGTCAAGTTTACTCAGTCTAAAACCCTGCTGACTGCTTCATCCGGAGCTCTCCCACTCCTTTCCCGAGCTCTATATTGCAGTATTGCGGTAACCTGCATAACAACGCTGCAGCACGGAATGAAATGCCCACACGGCGGTGACCCCCATGAAAAATATATTTCATAAGCTTGCATTTTAAAACCCTTTAATCTATCTAATCATTTCCACATTTACTCAATGAAACTGAACAGCCTTTCATGATGCAAAGGCAGCGGTGTCCATTATGCACTGTTGTGGGTCTACATAATCTAAGCGGTGGCCAATAACCAAGGCTCTTTGGACAGTAACTGTGGCCCAAATTGATTTATAGGCGCTGGAACATCAACAAAGGGGTAAATCAAAGACCACGGTTGACTGAGAAGAAGTCCGTCGGTGGCTCTTCCTTCTAATGAAGACGGGCGCTTTGTGAAAGGGGCTGGGGGTTTGAGGGGAAGTGGTACACCTGGAGCAAAGGAGCACAGCATGACTGTATGCATTCAAAGCTCCTGTAATGCCATGTGTGGCTTTTACTGCAGTGCAGAAAGGACCGGTGTACATGCCCGGGGAGCTTTGAGGCGACTGCTTTCATCGGGCACAGGTTGTGTGGTGAGCTTCAATAAAAAGAGGTCACCTCCAGAAGCTTTCTGAGCTTTAATAAGCTATTTGCAAGTCTTCTCAAACAAGCCTTTTGTGTGAATGAGCAGTTCTGCTGGTGGTGCTGCCGAGGCCTGTATATCAGAATTTGGAAGTCATTATTTAGACTCTGTGGACAGTCTCATCCTTCTTGCTGAAGAGACACCTTAATGTCTCCGTTACTTTTGGGCTAGAACTGCATGAGCAGAGTGCACAAATATTAGATGAGAAATACTTTTTCTGAAAAACGGTGTTCTCTTCAGGAGTATCACAACAGATATTATTCCCTCTTCCAGCTTTGAAGGATGGGGAAAAGCAGAGAAATGCAGGAAGGTGGTACAGGCATTTTCTGTCTTTGTATTATTTTGCATTATCAAGTATAATAGTTGTTCTCCGCACAAATGGTGCTGTTTCAAGTACCGCACTCCCCTGTGTAATGATTATGTTCGCTGCAAAATCCTGCTTCGGAGTTTTGAGACGGATGTTGGTTGGCAGGTGGTGATCGCTGAATAAAGCCTCTCCCTGGTGTCCCTGCATCTCCGCCTGTTTCTCTTGTCTTTTAGCACCTCTGTTTCTGGCTTCACCTCTCTTTTTGCATACCAGGCTGTTTCTTCCACCTGTCCCTTCCCTTTTCCTCCCTCTCCCTCTTTTAGTGCTCCATTTGTGGTTGCCCGCTGGCCTCACACCATATTTGCTGTTTGTCTTTATCTGCCAGATGCGAGGCAGATAGAATGATCGCACCAGGTGTGCAAAGCCCTCCAACCCTGCCACGTGCTGAGGTGACAGGCTGTCTCCATCTGAGCATCTTTATCATCCCAGAGAGATTATACCCGATTTGAGCTAATTTGGACTCATTGTCATACATTGTCCATCAATAGCAACAAGGGCAACATGAACATATGACAACGGTAATGGATTACATTTACAAGGGAAATTTTTGCAGCTGACTAAGTGGCTTTGTTATAAAATCTTTCAAGCCTGCCTGTGGTTCCACTGTCACCCTTACATTATCTTCTCAGTAGGCTGACTGGAATCATGCCACTGCTGCATACAGAGGCTACATCGACCTTCCTCAGCAAAAAATCGCAGCAGCTTCAATGGGAGGAACCCTCACTGTAACTCATTAACTCCTCTTACGAGGAGTCCAGTGGCCGAGGCTGATGAAAACGGCCCCTGCGTGATGGACCGGGAGCCACTGTGGTCTTCACAAACTGAATCCCAGCATGGACTAAAGGGGGGAAGTCAAATTTGCTGTGAAATGGCCCTAGTGTCCCATTGCGACCCAACAGGCTAAACTGGATTAGGTCTTCTGTGAAGCATTGCACTGGCAGCAAAAGGAGTGGCCAAAAGGTGCTGTGGTCGCCGTGTTCCCTTTTTCAGTTAAACATGAAAAGAAAATTGTGATTGCACCTGCTGTCAAAATGCATTCGTGGTTCTGTTCTTATGTCAGCCAAATAACAAGAGGATAAATGCATGACATTTATTTCTTCCAAGAATCCTTCAACTGTAACCCTCATTTATTATTTTCACCTTAAAGCATTAATTATAGAGAACCAAACAACTGCACCATAATAGATGGGTCCAGTAGACTGTAGAGACCAAATACAGATGATGTATGAGTCAAAGGTGAGAGTTGAGCACATTAAAGGTAAAATATCAGGAAAAGATGGAGACTTTCAGCAGAATTTATTATATACTGTAGTCTCAAGCCTGTAAGTGCATAATGCTGTTACCCATATTGTGTGATCAATCCGTCTGGTGCCTCCCAAGTTTCATGATCCTCTTAGGTTTTTCCCCTTAGAGAGATGATAACAGGCAAATGGTAGCTTTGACAGTCGGGGCGTAACTGTCATCTTCGAACAACCCTTTTGATCGGTTTTGTGTGTAACAGCCAAGCGACTTTGTGGCAATGCCAATTATGTAAATTCTTCCAAGTGGGTTTGTGAGTGGCCGAGCAACTCAAGGCTTTTCATTTGGTATCCTGCACTTTTTTAAAAGCGGTGGGAGCGAAGCAATGAACTTCAGCGCTGTGAGGTATGGAGCCGGTGCCTGAGTAATAAGTGTACGATGGATTCGGGACTGACCTTTGAAGAGGCCGTCATATTGATTCTCGGGAGTCTGACAGTTAAAAGGTTGTTTGCGTGGATATAGAGTTCCCAGTGGCAGGTGGAGTAAACAGGGCGCATGTTAGTTCAGCTCCAGCAAGGTGTATGTTATCCTATTCAGCAGCATAATGAAGGATGCGAACTTGCTTGAGATGACGGTGCACTCTTGTCCCGGAGCCAGGAAGTAGAATGGTGGCAGACTCACGTGGTGTCTGCCAAGAGCTACCTCAAGGGTCATGTCAGGCTCAACTTGTGTGCTCTTTGCAGACTGTCAACAACAGGATAATAAAGCCTGATGTTCCTGCACTTATCCATGTAGTGGAACCATCGGAGCCACATTCTGGCATCAGGAAGCAAAAGCTAGAGCAACCCTAAGGAAACTTTTATTTATTTCTTTAGGCCAGACATCTGTTGCAGTTGCTGTGACTAATTTGGGTCACAAAACGTCAAGAAAATGACTCGGTTTCACGTGACTTCAGGTGACGTGCACAGATGCAACAAGTGTCGCTCTTTTATTTGTCTTCCGTTCCCAGAATACACCAGAATGCACGCAGAGTTGCTTGCTTGTTTATGAGTTTTCCTTTTTGAGACTTGCATGCAAATTCCTGCCTCTTCAAGGCAATAAGTAGCTTGCGTGAATGCCGCACTGATGCGCCTATGCATATTAAGACCAACTGACAATATAGCGATGCCTTAAAATAGAATACAACAGGATTTGAGTAATTGCAGTCAAAAGGAATATTTTAGGTTTACGAAGTTATTCATTCAAAATGAAAAGTCCTTCACATAGTAGTACTGAACAATTAAATGTTTTTTACTGTTGCCCACATCTGCTACTGTTTTGCTCCGTGCTTAGATGCGACAAAACGCTGCAAAAAATGTCTACTGATGCACATAGTCAATAGCCAATGCAGCATGGCAATTGATCCAAATATTGAAAGAGGCAGCCTCATATCTTGTGCTTGTGTAGTAGCTGTGAGATTCCTTTCATTGACTGTCATTGAGATCCTTTCAAGCTCATGTGGCCTAAATCAGCAGAAACTTGCCCACCTGCAGCCCTGCTGTCATTGACCCTGCGTGACGCCCTGAGAGGAGGAGGCACAGACAATCATGTTAAGGTCACTCGAGTGAGTTGTTTTTAACATCGGGAAGGAAGCCAGGAGTCTCCAAACAAGTTAGACGGTTGGCAGGTCTCTGTCACAGGTTCACTGACACCTGAACAATAAAGTGAAATGACAACAATGATGAGTGAGAGAACCGTTTGTCCTTTTGGGTAGTTTCCTGACATTCTTTGGTCGCTTTTATCTTGCTCTTAAGTCTCACCCTTGAGTTTTCACACACTCACTTTCAGTGTCTGCTGAGAGGAATGGTGGCGCTACTGTCAGTGAGACCTGGGGGCTGAGACAATGCACAGATTCCGCAGCGCTGTGCACCTCACAATGGATGCATCAGAGCACAATTGCAGGGGACACCGTTGAGGGCGTGAGCACTTGTATACAGCGAAAAGGACTGTGGAAACTTAAGCGCTGTGATGGCTTAATACAAACGGGCCATGGGATGGCAACGCAGAGATCCAAATCAAAGACTCAAGTGCTTGCCTGTCCTTCATGCTTAGTAGTTGAGATGTAAAGCAGATAACAACCGGGTGGATAAACAGAACTGAGCTCGAGCTGATGTGTTACGTGCTTGGCCAGCGCTGGCTGTGGCGAGTCTGAAAACAGTGCTGCAAGGTGCACGTGATGATATGATCATAGCTTGGCACGCTCATTCTGCTTGGCTTGTGGAAGAGTGTATCTTGCTTTTATATCTGCAGGCTTTTTAACCTTGAGTGGTGACGTAGCGATGATCACCTGGTCCTGAAGTTGTGCAGACGGTAACACCGATAGCAGTCACATAGCCATGAAGGCAAAGTAATAATTACTTTTGGCAGCAAGAATAAAGCACAGTAACAGGCTTAAATTAGCTGAAAAATTGTAAAACGAAACAGCAACACAGATAAAAGCTGACATTATCTCAGCATTTTAAAACCAATTTTTGAGAAATGTCCTCAAATCCTGTTGCCACTGAGGGAATGGGAGCAAGAAATGGAACAAACCCAGTCTGTAAATAATTAATGAGGATGGCGCTGTTCACATCCTTGGGATGGCACATCCCCGCTCAATTATTTAGCGCTTTGTAAGATGAGTAATAGAACGTGAAGGACCAGAGATGTCCTTCATGTTTCATACTTTCATGTACCTAAATATGTCTGACTTTAAAGGCCAGTAAGGCACAGTCATGGGTTTTTTTATGTCTCCGTAACATTTTTGGTGCCGCCCTGGGGTCACAAGACCCCAAGAACAAATGTTAAGTCTCCGTATAGTATGCTTGTTTTGCTGAGTGAATAAAGCACACTACACACCGATCAGGAACAACATTAAAACCAATAACAGGTGAAATGAATAACATTGATTTTCTGGTTACAGTAGCACCTGTGAAGGGGTTGTGGGGGGGGGGTATTAGGCAGAAGATGAACAGTCAGTTGTTGAAGTTGATGTGGTGGAAGCAGGAAAAATGGGCAAGAGTAAGGATCTGTTCGACTTTGACCGGGGCCAAACTGTGATGGCTGGAAGACCGGGTCAGCGCATCTCCAAACTGCTGGCAGGTCTTGCGGGGTGTGGGGTGTTCTCGGTATGCAGTGGTCAGCACCTACCTACAGTACCAAAAGTGGTCCAAGGAAGGACAGCCGGTGAACCGGTGACAGGGTCATAGGTGCCCAAGACTCACTGATGCACGTTGGGAGCAAAGGCCAGCCTGTCTGGTCCAATCGCACAGAACTGGACCATAGAACAATGGAATGTGTGTGCATCGTTTACCTGGGGAAGAGATGGCAGCAGGATGCACTATGGGAAGAAGGCAGTGTGATGCTCTGGGTAAAGTTCTGCTGGGAAACCTTGGGTCCTGGCATTCATGTGGATGTTACTTTGACAAGTGACACCCACCTAAACATTATTGCTGACCACGTTCACCCCTTCGTGGCAGCTGTGTTCCCTGATGGCAGCGGCCTCACCGCGTTGCAAAAATTGCGGAGGAATGGTTTGAGGAACCTGACAAAGAGTTCAAAGTGTTGTCTTGGCCTTCAAATTTCCCAGATCTCAATTCGAGTGAGCATCCGTGGGATGTGCTGGAAAAACAAGTCCGATCCGTAGAGGCTCCACCTTGCAACTTACAGGACTTGAAGGATCTGCTGCTGACGTCTTGGTGCCAGATAGCACGGGACACCTTCAGAGGTCTTGTGGAGTCCATGCCTCAAAGGGGTCAGAGCTGTTCTGGTGACACGAGGGGAGGCCTACATGATATTTTGCAGCTGATTTTAAAGTTGTGGCTGGTCAGTGTGTAGTGCAGCTCAACTGCTGAAGTAAAATGCCGACTTTTTTTAAATACATGAATGTCAAACATATTTAATGGAAAATCACAATTGTGCGGCTATACATAAAGTAAGATATCCATGCTGTCGACTCATATCTATCTATATATCTGCCTGCTTGCCTGCCTATCTATCCTGTCTGTCTGTCATTCTTCCATTTCAAAGCTGTTGATAGAGAATGGAGACACACACTGTACCTCCCTCTGGGTGCTGCTTACAACTATAACAAAACCTCAGGACCCGAGGTTGTGTTCCACCTCTCACGATGACATCTGAGCAACACAGAACAAGTGCATCACATTGTGGAATAGCAGGTGACAGTTTGTAAGAATCACGTTTCCCACATTTGTCAAGTGGAAACGATAATGTTAATGGAGGAAGGAATGGCTGTTGATTTATAACCCTTTCACAAAGCAGACGTCGTAATTCTTCAATAAAAAACACCGGCACGCTCGTGTCCGTCTATTTAGTCGTCACTCCTGTAACACATTTGCTGCAAAAATGAGCAAATTATTGATTTTAATTTACAGAAAGCAGCGACTTGTTTGTCTAAATAATTTCCTGAACAGAAAGATTTATAGCTCATTGTTTCAAAAATGATGAAGTGGAACATAAATTACTCCGTGACCTTTTGTCTAAAATGAAGTACCTCCTTTGTAATGTATCTATTCAGTTTGTAATGGAAAAAGGGCAATGTGTTCAAAGTGCAATTTTGGTTAAAGGAAAAAATGGATGTCATGAACACATTGCCTAGCGAGACTTGCACACATACAGTAGCTGCATGTTTGATTTGAAACCAAGAAATGATGCGTTTCACTTGCTTTGTCTTTGTGAGTCAACATGCAGTCTGCCCCGAGCTAGAAAAAAGACATTAGTAATGCTGTAAGGAAAGGTCAAACTGTTAACCATTTGATTTAAAACTTGGAAACACTGTAAATGGTAGAGGACATGTCTGGAAATGGCTGCTTTGGGCTGTGCTGCGTGGTGGTGGGAGCTGTGTGCTTGCATATGGGGTCAGAAGCAGCTCATTCAGTGCTGATTTTGAACCTGTACCCCTTTGTGTGCGGCTGGAAATGCCTGGAAATGTTTGCATTAGTGACCACGTTCCACAGACAGTTGGATGTGCCTACTTTTAAAGCAGCCAAGGAGAAGAAACAGGCTTCTTTATTTGCAAAAGGCTGGCCCTTTGTGACTTCTGTGCTCGGGTCCTAATGATGAGCGCACGTCTGCTACGTCTGCTGTGTAATACGCGAGGATGACCCATGCTGGCAATACTGCAAGCTGGGTGCTCAGAGTGCTGGATAAGGTCATATACTGTAAGTACACCCCTGCTGTGGGCAGGATCGTATCAAATAATGGCGCTTGTGTGTTACATGCTTATGTAGGGAAGAAGGAAACAAATTACCCGGGGAGGTGGGTTGGGGACTTAGCGTGCTGTTGTGGTGAAAGGGGCCTGGTTAGGACAGCTTTAAAAAGGCTTTAATTCACTTTGGTGGGCCTACTATTTTTGTGATAGAACACAGAGGAACGTATGACAGGTTTCAGAGTTCCCTCTCATTCGTGCACATCGCACTCGGGGGATCGATATTTTTATCACAGGTTAATCGGTGATCCTCGGACAGCGTTGACTCACCAGGTGACAGCGGGGCCAGCGTTTTCCTTTGGTTTCAGTTCATGGTGGCATTTAAAACTACTAGCAAGGACCTGGCAGGACGGTGCGGTCATCACTCGGCACATCTGGCCAGGCCACACCACACAATTCTGAGTATCTCCTTAAATGCAAGTTCGCATTTATGCTGCTGCAGCAGAGTCACATCTCTAGGAACATATCCCTGTGACTAAACAGGACTGTAATACCACTAGCAAATGGCATTACATGACATTACCCCCATAAACCTTTTAAGAGAATAAATGTTCAGCTACTTTTTCAGCCACTCTCGCGAGCAGTGTGCATTTGACATTTTTACTGTGCGGTGTCGAGCTCACTCATGTCACATGCCATTGTTTTTTTTTTTTTGACAGGTTGTGGAAATCAGTTATTTTCTACCTCAATTACTGAGGGAAGCTGAGCCCGGAACATCCGTAGCCCTGGGGTTTTTCCATATTGCCTGTATTCTGCTTGCAAACCACAGCGTTCAACCTCAGACAGCCTTTCGAGGAGCTCTGTAGCCTTTGCCGTAGCCCTTGCTGTGCGAATAACAAAGCCAGGCGCATTTCCGACTTTAGGTATATTTCAGTTTGCAGTGCTTTCCTTGAGGTGCTGTGCACAGGCTATGCTGTATATTAAATGCAATTGTTGTGTCAAAACTCAAGTACCGAGGAGCAGTTATGTCCATGCTGGCGATGGATGCTATTCATTTCTCAGAATGACTGTAATTCCAACACTTTGTAACCCTTTCAAGCAATCATTTCTGCTGCCTGTTTCAAAATCTCGTGCCAGTTGGCCATAGCATTGAAGCAGGCGAAATGTGATTAACTTGGCCTTTTACCGGCTCCTGTTATATATTTCGAACCAAAGAAAAAGGCAATAAAGATACACAAATAAGGGTAGACATGTTTCCCAAGTCAAAGTTTTTTAATGTGCAAATCTTGACGTTGTGGCCAGACTGCTGCCTGGACCAATAACTGAACAGTAGGTAGGGAAATTGTTAGCTTGCGTGCAAAGCGGTAAGTACATTCCTTTTTTAATTTCAGCTGTCTGTTGTGCTTTTTGGTAAATGGTGGTGCAATAAAATAGCACAGGTTATAAAAATCCTTTCATCCATCGCCCATGTGGACCCTTGTGGCAGTCCAGACCCCATCCCAGAAACACGGTGCCTAGCTGTGAGACTATAACACGGATGTAATGCAAAACATGTTTTTAAAGTTTAATTCGTTCCAGTCATGATTTTAAGCAGAAATGCTGGAAAAATTTTTTCTTCTATGAGGCATTCATTTAACGCATCTGGAAATAAGCTGCGACGTCTTCCCAGTTCTTCTGAAACCAGTCCCAGGGATGTAAAACTGTAGAAATGTTTGTTGCCGCTGCTCTGTCCAGTTCCTAACAAACAAGTATTGCCCAGGTTGGGCAGATGTTGTGAAACCTTTTACAAAAACAGGTTCGTATGCTTGGTCACATCACACCTGCCAAACCACCTTTTTTTGACAATTGTTAAAACGAGGAAACAGCCACCTACTTGCTAGGTTCATGTTTCATGAGGTAAATATCACAAAAAATATAGGAACGAAATGTTGAAATTTGCCGATTAAAAGGCATAATATTTATGTTGCCGTTGCCAAAAAGGTGTAAAATATTTCTATCCAGTATTTATTCTGTCTGTATGTGTTTGGTGCTTAATATTGATATATGCAGATTTTTTATTCCCAGCACAGTTCCCACATTGAGTACCACTGCTGTCTCCCAACAATTCCTAAAAATCCAGTTCCGTCTGCGTGGTGTTCACGTGTTCTAACTGTGTCTGCTTGGGTTCCCTTGGCTGCTCTGGTTTCTTCCCGCAGTTGCATTCCCGAAGTACTTCAGACAAACTGGTCACAACTGTCCGCTGTGTTTGTGTGAGACCGTGTGCACATGTGGCCACGCTGCGGAGCACTGTCGTCCCATCCAGGCTGTAATTTTATAGCCAAGTGGCCAATGATTCTGGGGCTGCAGTGATTCTGACCAGGATAAAGCAGTTAAGGGTTTGATCGAGGTTTTTTCTTTGGGCAATCCCCAAGCACAAAATGCAGGTTCGATCATGCTATTTATCTGACTTTCTGGTTGAGACAGTAGTAGGTGATACACCTCCCTTCATCCCTAGCAGCTAGAGAAGAAATGCAGAATTGTGACAGGACACTTGACAAAATGACATATTTACTGTACATACCTTACTGCTTGGCATTTCTGGGAGCAGTAAATGAAAAGAAATCCCACTGAAATTATTTACATTCAGTTTCAAAATGCTTTTCATTTCATTCAGTTATTTTTGATACAAACATCCTTTCACATTTGTGTCCCATTTTGAAAGAGAAATTTTAAACTGTAAGGAAATAATCTGAGGGGCAAACACGAGTGCCTCCTTTTCACAGTAGAACATGAAAATGCTTTGCAAACTGAATTCTTAACGCATTTTCTTAAGTTTGCTTCCGTCCTCCAACGAATTCCAGGAGACTGATCAGAGCGTCCAGGAGAAGCGCGTGGCCGGGACACCTGATAGCATGGTGACTGGCAGCTGTCTGGCAGGTTGTCTCTGGAACGTGGAGGAGAATGATCGCAGCACCAACCCCTCTGGAGCGACCGTCCTTCAGTCACCTACTAGTGAGCATCAAGTGAGCCGTGTCACAGGCGGATGGAGTCTCCCCTTTTGGTTCTCCTGCCAGGTGTTCACGAGGACAAGTTCCCCCCATACGTGGTTATTTACAGTACTTTATGGTCAAAGTGCGCATCCATGGGAACGACATAACCGATGAACAAAAAGTCAGTTCATGTGCAGCTTCCTTCACACAACTGCTCATGGAATTGGCTATAAATTCAGCTTAGCATAAGCATATGCTTCAAAACACGAAAATATAAAACGTAAGACACACCATTAATTTGAGGCTTCATCGTCCAGAGAACAGCAATAAGCAGGGGTTTTACAAACCGTGAGCCGAGTTAGCCTAGCACGCAGCGAACGATGGCAGAGCACTAGAGGTCTCGGCTAGACTGGAGGATACTGTCCTGTTTAGGATTGGTCAGCTGTTATGAGAAATGCATGCGCTAAGTTTATGCCTATTCGTTTTCATAACCCTTTGCGTGTTCCTGTCAAACGTGTACGGTGAGCAGAAAAATACCTGTGTATACGATAACTTCCATGTACAGAAAGAAAAAATGTGCTCTTGGATATGTAAGTAGCAGAACAGAAATGTGTGTTTCAAACAAAGCACGTCCGAAGGGCGGAATTCAATTTTGTGTCTGGCTGTCCGAAAGAGGAGAGATTTGCACTTTAACAAAGAGCTTTAGAGAGTAACATGTTATGGATGGCTTCCTTCAATTAGATTCCCTTTATTTTTTCTGGAGAATAGAATGCCCGTGAGGCAGCCATCAGTGGAAACACGGAGGGCTCAGGGGCCAGGGTAGAAGTCACACTTCTGTCCACTACAGCTTTTCTTTGTCCCTGAGAGGAAACGTGTACTAAGCTTGAACTATCCCTTAGCTTTCAGTGTCACATCTCCATCATGTCGCAGTGCAGGTCAGCTGTGAAGTGCAGGAAAACCAGGCTCCCCCCTGCCTAGTTACATACAGGTTGACATCTGCAGATGACCACTAAAAGTAGTTATTATATAAATGTTTCATATTTATTTCCCCCAATAAATATTCATATAACAGTGAGCTTCATGTTTAGAGGGTTTAAGTAGAAGAGTAACAACACCTCTGGAGGATGAAAGCTTCTTCCCAGCAGCATGCCTTCCTCTGCAGCCCTGTGAAATGCAAGGGCATCCGGCCAGCAATCTGCTTCTTCCTGCTCAAAGAGGACAAGCGTGTCAGAAATGCTGCAGTGTAGATCTGCTGAGAAGGGGCGTCAGGAGTTTCTGCCCCCCGAGACTGGACCTGGATCTGGAAAAGTAGCTTCAGACAGACTCAGACGCTGTGTCTATAGGGCAACTTGTGGACTGGGCTGGCTGAGGTTTCTCATTTCAAGGAGAAGGAGACATTAGGAAGCCGATATGCAGGCTTGTCAGTGAAACAAAGTGAATTACGGTGGGGGCACCTCAAACGCACCCAAAACCAGAAAGATTTTGCATGCGGTGGACAGCGGAGGAAAACAATTTAAGGTGGCAGACAACATCAACAAGAACACTAACATCTAACTTCTGACAGCATTTTTGACACAAACCAGTACGGACGAAATATTCTGCCGTTGGCTCCTTAAGAGTAATTTTTTTAAAAATTCCGTTTGCTGTATTCAGGTTCAGGTTCAGTTTCAGTTTGATGTAGGATTTGTACTTTTGTCTACAAGGTTCTGGTCTGAACTGTGGCCCAGTGCTGTTTCTGTATTTTTTCCTTGCGTTCGTGTGGTTTTCTCAGGTGTGCTTTGGTTTACTCCCATCTTCCAGTGACATGGAGTGCAGGTGAATTGGTGGCTTTGGTTTTCCTTTTGCATGCTGTTGTTTCACAGGGTCTTGCAGTCAAGTGCTGTCATGTCCAGGGTCTAGTTTCAAATAAAACGTGGGACTGGCTTTGGGTTGCCCTGGCCATCTTACGATTTATAGTCAATGGAAGCACATGGATGGATGGATGGATGGACAAACAGATGGATACTGAGAAACAATTTTGCTGTAATTGGGTTATGGTATTCTACTGTATTCCCCATTTAAGCATTTCCTATGAAAATGAAGGATGCTTATTTTCTAAAAAACTGATTTAGCTGTATATCATCCCAGGGTCAATGCAGTGCAAGTAGATAAATCCCAGGTTAATAAATCAGACTGTAAAGTATTGTGACATGAAATTATATGAGGGAACAGTAATTACACAAATATGGGCGGCAGTATTTCAAGCAGCTGGAGGGTTATATGTGGTGGCAGATGGTACCGCTACTGTACTTTTATTCAGGTGCGTGTGTCTAATGTGCAGTGGACGTGTGGAGGAAGGGGAGCAGCAGTGTGTGGGTGCTCAACCTGTTAGCCACGCTAGCCAGTTAGACTCCGTTTCATGTGCTTGCTTTGGTGATCCTAATGGGAAAGTCCCATGGCATCTGCAGGCTGTCCAATTCTACTCATGGCTGAGTGTTACAGATTAACAGGTCTTTTGGGTGCTACCCCTTTCCATCCACCTGCACATCCCCAAGAAGGGGGGGGGGGTGCACGAGGCACTTTCCCAGTATGTCCCAGCAGACACCAGACACCAGGACGATGACTGTTACACTAAAGGCATTGCCAAGGTGTTCAAGACGTACTGGGGCTTCTTGCTCCAGCTGGAATTGATAAGCACATTTCCTTGCAACGTGTCCTTTAGGCGACTTCTGTGCTGCATAAGAAATGAGAATGAGACACAGCAAGCAATCTCTCCCCTTTCCTGCTTTGGACCTTGAGTTTTCGTCAATAACTTCCAGTAATAAGCTTCTTTGCAGCCTGCGAATGTACGGATGAAACCGAGGGTTCCTCATTCTTCTTAACCCGATAATAGGAATAACTGGCAACATCAAACACACGGTCCTCTCTGCGGTGACCTGTATGCTTTTTAAAGAATACAAATATACTGTGCACACGCATGTCATACAAACTACTCTTTCAGAACAACTGAGCAGAGGGATGAACAGATGTGAGAAATAAACGTATATGCAAGACACCATTACCTTTAACTGTCAAAGCGTACATTTGCAGATTCCTGTCTTTTCCCACGTACTGAATAAACTGAAGAAAAGTTTTAGCACAGTTGAAAATGTATAAATACTATTCCAATTTTCTGTTGTGCAGACAGACTTTGTAAATGCAGACTGGATTGAACAGGCTGGCATTCAGGAACTTGTGTGTGCGATACATTTGAATTCTAGCTGTGCTGTGTTTCGGCCTTTCTGAATTCATCTCCCCTCTACCCCCTGGAGACCCCGACTTTAAGCAGCTCCTTCTGTACACCTGAAGAACTTTACTACAGAAACTTTCTTCTCATTGCTGAAAGCACCAGCGCTTATACATACATTTTTCGCATTTATATGTTCTAGTCCTCAGTAAATTGCTGACAAAGTCTCGCTCCCCCCTTACCCATTGTTTGTCTGTTTGATTTCGGGACTTGGCTCCTGTCATATGCTTTATGGCAAGCTGCAATCTATCAAAGTTACCATGGTAACTGCCATGTCAAGGCTTCTGTCTGTGGCAAGACAGATGAAGAGGCAGAAAGTCCCCCAGCTTGATCCAGCGTGAGTCCTTTTGCAAGGTGGCAGACTGGTGCATGGCACAGGGTGAGGAGGGCTGTGCTGCAGTCACATGCACCTCCAGTGTCAAGCTTCACTCTTGTTTGTCAATGGCAGCCTGGCTGGGCCAGACATTTTGGTAACAGTTCTGCACTTCATTTCGTAATTTGCAAATTTGGCTGTTATGTGGTGGCACAAATCAAAATGTCCTCTAGTGACTGATACTAGTGGTTGTTCATGTGCGGGTCTAAAGTCAGAGAAGCAATACACTGTGGTGTGACTGAAGACTGCTTCTAACCCAAAAGTTACTCATCTCAACTATTTCAGAAACAGCAACCTTATCCACAGCTTCACTGATGCTGCTTTTAAGCATGCTGCATGCTAAAAACATTACCGGATACATTGCTCTCCCGATATCCTATCTGCTCCACAGGATCTTGCACCACAACAAATTTTATATTCCCTGTCAATTCTGTATGCATCAACTCATGTACTGGGTACCAGCAAAAATAGATGCATTGGATTAAATGACTGTACAGTTATAAAGTTTCACACCTCTGTTAGTGAAATGCACTTTTATCTACACCGAGCGGTACATCCCTTTGGATAAAAGTGTCTGCTAAATGTAAATGTTAATGTAGCCGAAGCACACGTGGCAGTGACAAGCTGACAGGAAGGGAGAATAGAGCGCACCGGGCAACCCGTCACCAACTTCATGTTTAATGCTTACTCCCAGTAGCAGGCTTCTCTGATGACACAGAATATGTTTCATGGAGCAGATCCTAACCATGGCAACCCGACTTTTGATGTTTCACCCTGCATTTGCCACCAGAAGTCCCGTTATGTACAGCACTATTACCACGAATTACTTTGTTTTGTGCCTCACCGCCGGTATATACCTTGTCTTGTCCATCAGACTTAGGAATTGTAATCTGCTTGCACACACAGTTTTCAGTGTTGTGATTTTTCCTCACATTGGGCTGCTGTACTCCAGCACACAGACGGTAGTGAATGATTTGCGATGAGCGGTTGTGCAAAGGTCACTGGTGTCTGGGTCACTTCAGATCCAGGGCTATTTTAATCCAGAAGTAAAGTGCTGTGCTTAGAATGACACTGTTGTTACCATGTCTGCTTGGAGCAGGTACCAGTCACCTGGCTGTCAGCAGCTTGTAAAAGTTACTTTGATTTATGGGCACCCAGATGCATCCTAGGGGGAGCACTGCTGCAGAAAAGCCACTGCTACCTGTATTTTTCAGAGGAGCATCCACTCACCAAAGTCCCAAACTGCCTTGGCTGCCACTAAAAGCATTTTTACGGGCAATGCCGAGTGCGTCCTGCTGTTGGCGGTGTTCATTTATTCCTTTGTCGCTGTGGTCCTTTGCTTTTCAGCCGATGTGAATGAATTGCCGATGTTAAATAAGACCTCTGAGAACTTCATTTGCAGTTAATTGCCCTAAAATTTATTGCGACAGAGGGTGCAGAACGGAACCCGGCTGAAAGACAAAGCAGGCGTGCCAAACAGAGCCTTGCACACATGCACACGCGCACAGATGCGCGCACACACGCACGCTCACATGCACACGCGTGTGGTCTAAGATGGTGCCGACGAGGATGGCTGCCGTCTTCCAGGCTCCTGGATGCAGAGCTGCACGGTGTCACATTTTACCTCTTTGTTATCCTACTGGCACTAACTCTACACAATAACGCAATATTTACAAACGCTATTATCACCTACGACAGACAGACTCTGATCGACATCGGAAACGCAACGAGTTCATTTTTCACAGGCGAGCGAAGTTCAGCAGACACGGTGACCTCGCTGGACTGCTCTTTGTTCAGCCTACCTGGCATACCTGGCAAACGGCGCCGGAGGAGGAAGCGAGGGAAAAGAGCTGGCATTCTGGTCAAGCTGAGACGATGTGCAAACCGCCCACCTCTTCCCAGTATTCTTCTAGCGAATGTTCAGTCACTGGACAACAAGCTAGATGAACTGAGAAGCAGGCTGGCCTTCCACCGGGACATCAAGGACTGCAATGTGCTGGTTTTCATGGAGACTTGGCTGGACCCCTCGATTCCGGACTTCGCCATTATACCCTGGGGTCTCACAACATACCGGCAGGACAGGACAATGGAGTCGGGGAAGGTGAGAGGGGGAGGTGTCTGCTTCATGATGAACAACTTGTGGTGCTTGGATGTGGCGAATATCTCCTCTGGATGTTCCCCTAATCTCGAGCACCTCACAATCAGATGCTGACCCTACTTCCTGCCCCGGGAATTTACATCGGTCATTCTAACAGCCGTGTACATTCCACCACAAGCCAACATCGCAGGGGCGATCGACGAACTGTATAGTGTTGTCGAGCGGTCGGAGGCTTTACACCTGGCGGCTGCTGTGATTGTGGCTGGCGATTTCAACAGCGCCAATCTGAGGAAAGCCATGCCGAGATTTCACCAGCATATCAGTTTCCCGACACGATCATGTTTACACTCTGTTCCGGGGTGGATACAAGGCCCTCCCCCGTTCTGCCTTCGGCAAGTCTGACCACGCCTCCATCCTGCTACTGCCCGCCTATAGGCAGAGGCTTAAGCAGAAAAAACCCGTGATGAGGACCATCCAGCGCTGGACGGACGAATCCGATGAGGCTCTATGTCATTGCTTCAGCGAGATGGACTGACTGATGTTCCGGGAGGCGGCGGAAAACCGGGTGGAGGAATTCGCCGAAACAGTTACGGGTTTTATCGCAAAATGCATCGACGATGTCGTTCCGAGAGTCACTGTACGGACTTTCCCGAACCAAAAACCGTGGGTGAACGGCGAAACCCGTGCTTTACTCAAAGTGCGGATGTCAGCCTTTAACTCCGGTGATTTGGAGGGCTACAGGAGCTCTCGTTACAACCTCAGAAGAGCGATAAAATCCGCTAAGAGGCAGTACAGGGACAAAGTGGAGTCTCTCTACTGGGGCTCCAACATCAGAAACATGTGGAGAGGGCTTAGAACAATCACGGACTATAAAGGGAAAGGCAGCGGTGTTGTAGAAGCATCTGCTCCCTTCGCTGAGGAGCTGAACACCTTCTACGCACGGTTTGAGAAGAACCACCCACGCCTGGCCATGGACCTGAAACAGGATGCTTGCTCACTGCAG